>OX579652.1:6084304-6763597 GCA_951230895.1 Carpatolechia fugitivella | reverse complement strand
GACCACTACCACCCGCGCGGCCATTATCGCCCGATGATCTCGCGCACGACGAAGGAGACGCGATGGTTGCCGTGGTCAACTTGACCGGTAAATTTACCTCCGTGCTACTTTTATTAAAAAGGGCAAACAACTGCCTCGCCGAAGATTTCAAATCGGCAAGTTTTGTAAAAATCTGTCCCCCTAGAGACCTTTTGTTGTTATACGACATGCTTCTTAGGCATTGTTGAATAATAATCGAATCATCTACTATTTTGGCCGATCTGGCTAAGGCCTCTATTCTATAAATAAAATCAATTAAATTCTCGTTATACTCCTGCTTGGCAGAATAAAACAAGGATGCATAATCGACGAGAGGAGGAAACTCTTTCCTTAGGCTCTCGGCAAATTCCTCGAAGGTCTTCACGCCTTTGATCGAAGATTTGTAGAAAGACAGGGCTGGACCGGAGAGATAATTTTGGACCACTACAAGTTTAACCTGATCGGCCCAGCCGTTCACTGCGGCGATTACGTCGAACTGGGACACGAATTCATCGGTCGTCGAGTTCATGCCGTCGTAGGACGTGGCCATTTTTAATAATAATTTTTGGACTTATCTAGAGATCGGAGCGTCGACTCGTCGTTCTTGCGCGACGCTTTGCGCTTCAGGCGCTCTTGTTGCTCGGTCGGGCTTGAGCTGCGGCACGTGCGGCGCGCCTGCTCATTCAGGGCGGGAGGTACAGGCACCGCCGGATCTCGGGGTCGAGGCGCTCCAGGCGCTCAGGAATAGCGCCTTCTCGTTCAATCGCCCGGCTCCTTCCGTGCGACGACTCTGAAATCCTACGCTATATTCCTACGCGTAAAAAAAACTCGCGGCAGCCTCCACCAAGTAAAACGGGGGGCGGTAGCCAGATGGGCGCTAAGCTAAACTGATTAATCAACACAACCGTTTAATTATTGAAAATCTATTTATTATCACTTTTTACACTATCACACAGAACGAACGTCCAGACGGAGACGATCTGACGTCCCGAGTCAGAAAAGCAAAAAAGAACCATTCGTATTTCAAAATCTTTAAACTCTATCGAACTACACGAACAGCCAGTACGCTCAAAGGAGGTCGCTTCTTACATGCCGGGTTTTCGTAATTGTGCTTGTAGCTCAAGTGCTTCTTGAGGCTTGCTTGGGATGTATATTTCTTATTGCAGAGCGTCACTGCGCTGTCCCCATACTCTCGGGGTGCTTCAGAACCTGGTGGGAGCTGAGCGTAGTCTTCGATTTATACAATTTACCGCAGTGAATGCATCCGTACCCATCAACACTGCTCTCGTCCTCGCCATCGTCGTCGTGCAGCGTCTGACGCAGCACCTCCGCAGTCAGCCTCAATTCCTCATCGACGCTGACATCAGCAGACATGGCACTCATCTCTCCGCAACTGCTCCGCTCGCGATGACTTCTTTATTATGCCCGGACTCGTAGAAACTGATGCTGGGTTATATATTCTGCTTCGCATTGATAATGGTGATGGTTGTCGGCTCTACTCACTGGTAACACCTCAGCACATCTGGTCTGCAGCCCAGATCCAATCGCCGCTGCGGTCATCCAGGTGTGATCGCTCAACCGACTACCAGATATCCAACCTGGACTACAAGTAGTTCTTCAAGCCGCAGCTCATCCATAGAAGCATCATGGATTCCGATCCGCAATCCCGGAATCCATCCAGCTTTCGTAAATACACGTCTTTTGGGCTTATTTTGAATATTATATCTTCACAACTCTCTGAGATAGGGGATCAAGTATTCCTTGTAGGGGATCCCACTTTTTCGTGAAATCAGGGCCCTCCGTATAGGTATAATAAATGTACTTAATTCAAATTTTTCAATTCAATCGGCCTATACCACAGAGAACCTTTTAATAATATAGGGAATGTCTGCCAATGTAAGGCATGTAAGGAGCGACCTCCTTTGAGCGTACTGGCTGTTCGTATAGTTCGATAGAGTTTAAAGATTTTGAAATACGAATGGTTCTTTTTTGCTTTTCTGACTCGGGACGTCAGATCGTCTCCGTCTGGACGTTCGTTCTGTGTGATAGTGTAAAAAGTGATAATAAATAGATTTTCAATAATTAAACGGTTGTGTTGATTAATCAGTTTAGCTTAGCGCCCATCTGGCTACCGCCCCCCGTTTTACTGTACCTACACTTTAAAATAATCGTCCACTTTTTTAATATATTTAGTTTTTTCGGAGTTATGATTTTTTTTTCGAAGTGACGCTAGTGCGCAGTCAGGTAGCCCCTTAAGTGATAATAATCATGCTCAAACGATTCGCTTACCTATCACATTCATTTATTTTTATTTTAAAGTATTCAAACTGGAAATTACCATCAATATAAATTCGGCGTTAGTAGCTCTTACAATTTTGGTTTGAGCAATGAAAGATTTAAAATACTCTTTATCTTCCAAAGGTGAGCCCTTCAAAATACAACATTTTCCGTCGAAATCTGCATAAAGATTTAAAAAATATTGCATACGTCCGAAAGCAGATCTAACTATTTTGTTTAGTTGTCAACATTCTACGTTATCAGTCTCGATGTTAAAATGCGTTTTTGGCCAAGAGAGATCCAACTGGCATGGTCCATCTTTATCTAAACGAATGATATAAAATCAAATACCGTGTTAACCCGCTATACTCAATACAGATGATGACGCGTCCAATAACGCCTCGCTCGCAAGGATGAATATTGAAAGATCGAGCGGACCAGTGCGGTTCTTGCAGACTGTACAGAAAGAAACTGTCAAGACACCTGTATCGAAGTACGAGTAAAGTTTAAAAATTCAGTCTGTCTTACATTCCCTAGCAAATTCCACATCGTAAAGCTTCTTCAGTTATAAAATCGACTTAACCATTAACCTTCATTTGGTGCGAGATACTCAGGCATTCTAGAGAGTTGGTCCAAAGGAAACGCCCTCATACTTTGATAAAAGTGAAATCTTAACATGAAATTCGAAAGCCTTGTAAAATACTTCACATATTCAATTTGTAATGTAAAACATTGTTATGTACATAATTATAATACATGAGATGAGATCAAATATATAACCAGTCATGTTTTCAGATTTTAGTAATGAATGATACATAAAAACGTAACTAAAATAAAACCTATTAATAAAAAAAAATTTCCTTACAGTTTCTGTAAAATGGAATAGGCGTGAACACTCCGGAACATCGCTTTACAATAACAATTCTAATACTCAGAATGCTTGCCGCATTGTTTGGTACAAATATTACAGAGTCGATGTATGTACAGGACAAGGGAGCTGTATATAAATCAAATTGCTTTGGTTGCATCAATACGTAAATAAATGTAAATTTTCTAAGACCACAGCTAAATCGAATGATTTTGTTTAGTCTTACTCACAATGGGAATTGACATTCATCCACATAAGAATCGAAACTTGAAACAGGTATTCCCAATATAAGTTCAAACAAAAGTAGATATACCTTGCTATTGGAAATATATCTCAAAGTATTTTTTTCTCATGTGCAAAATGGATACAAATAATTTGAGACATATTTACAAACAAACATTTTATTATTGTCACAGCAGATTCAACTGTCGCTTGAAAAAGTTTAAATTTGAGTATGTTACAATCTGTAATTTTAATTTTACTATAGTGTTTGACCGAAAGTGTGAATAGGCAGGTGTAGTGGGCACGCAGTGAGAAAATGACGTAACATTATTGAAAAGTAGAATACTTGCAAGTTGTCAATCCCTTTAATACACTTGCTTGGGTGAATAAAACTTTAATTGCGAAAACCAATTTTTGGAGGCTTCTAAATAGAGAAAACTATAAATTCTGTCTATTTGAAATTTTTGGAACATTCTTATGCATGCACAGATCTAGTTTATAATAAAAATAAGGAAATACTATTCATCATATATTCGTCATCCATCATATTCACGCACTGTCACTACACCGTACCTGGAAATAACGACACGCGGTTATCCAGTAGATACACTTCATCCAATACTAATTTTTATTTTTCAAATAACCTTGTGGTTGACCATATGAGACAAATTGTTGACGGACGTTGCAATCTACACTCGACCGCCAAAAAGATAGATTAGTAACTTAATGGCGTCACAATTTGACTGTGCTCAAATGTGCGCAATCGGATAGATAGATAAACCATATGCCATCTGACATTTGTTTAGCCAATCAACATATTTTAAGTATAATCGATTGTAGTGCCATCTTTTTGGTAGCTGAGTGCAGTTGTATCTGAAACTCCAGAATACTTCTAGTGCGCTCTGAATTTGCAGTTCCAACCGCCAAAAACCTTTACACGTACTACGGTGCCAGCTTTGCTCATACTCCTCGTGTAGCTACTGAATAGCGCGGTCGTCCGTTATTTTCTTTTCAATAGAATCTGACAATCTTGTAAACAAATATGGCCGTAACTGTATGGTGACCATTTGACAAAAATTTCAAATTCGTTTTCCAAATATCATGAATGAAAATTAACGGCTTCAATTATTTTATTGCCGAAATTATTACAAAACAATAGCGGGTTCATTGTAATATACAATAGTTAGTGCATGCGGCTACATACTTTGACCTTGAGAGCGCCTTAATTCCGTAGTATAGGTGCGGTATTCGTAATGCAAGTGTTCAGCCGCATGTGTTGCCTAATGTACTACTACATACATACATACTACGATTATTCGTAGACTGCATACGTGTTAGCTAAATAACGCAAAGCCTCTCAGTTGGCCCATGAAATCATTGATTTACAACAGGCCTAGATAGAACATGAATGTTCAAAAATGGGACGGCAAAGTGGTGCCCAAGCACTACATCTCCGCAGTACATGTCAACTACTATAATGGTAGACAACAAGGTTGCAATTAATAAAACACACATGTCACTTTTTAATCCCAGCGTACCTTCAAATAGGTGACATTTTTCTAGTGCATTTTTGTATGACGCGCTATATCTAGGTCTGTTGTAAATCAATACATGAAATTATGAAACTGAGCAACTTTTGTTCCAGAAGATCCACAAAATCTTTTTTTTTAACTGATCAGCTGATCGAGTCAATTTGTATAAAAGAAATAAAAATTCGAAGTTGTTCAGTTTCACGGGCTGACCGACCACCCGAGAGGTTTTGTATTATTTAACTAACACGTTGTATAATAATGGCTAACATATAAATGTAAGTGACTATTGTGGTTTGTTTACTGGATTGTCAGACTGTATGAAAGCGAGTATACCTTGTCTCGTGTGGTTGGTAGGGGCGGGGCGGGATCAGTGCGTGGCGGGGGGCGGGGAGTGCGCGGCGTGCGCGTGCGCGTGCGCGGCGTGCGGGGGGTGGAAGGCGGAGCCGAGCGACGGCCGCAGCGTGAACCCGGGCGCGGCCGGCTTCATCACCGACAGCGGCACCGGCTCCGCGCATGCGCCCTCGCCCGCCTTCAGGTTCACCTGCAACGCACAACACGCGGGCCTTAGTAACTTACTGGAACATATAAATATGTGGGGACATCTCACACACAGCCATCTGATCCCATATTAAGCAAAGCTTGTACTATGGATATCGGACAGCTGATATACACTACTTAAATAGATAATTACACAAGTGCTCATCACAAGAATGTTTCACCGGGCGAGATTCGACCCTGTGCTACGTAGGCAGGCGTAGAGACCGTTTCATCAAATAGTACCTATGCCGTAATGTTGGCACTCCTGTCTGTCAACATCATCGAAACGTGAAGACACTCGAGCCGATTTTATAAGTTTTATTGTTGTTTTTGTGCTAAAATCATGCCTAAAACACTAAAAAGTGGTAAAAGACAGATGGTATTAAAAGTGAAAAGCTTTTGTGAGCGTGAAAAACGTAACGAGGCACCAATAATTCCTTTACGATGTGTTCAGGCGCGCGTTTCCGCAATGACAGGTTAGTGAAATAGGGTTGCCAGTCAGAGGTAGATTTTACCACACCCCAACTACTCTTCGACTTTGTCAATAATATTTTCAATTTTTAATTTGATAAAAGATTACTGCTAATAAAATTAAGATTAACTAACAAGTCAATATATTATATAGGTATTTTTGTTATTTGCTTTTTGTGGAAATGTAATTTTGATAATTGAAAAAAAGTTTGATTTTAGGTATATCTGAAAAAACAGTGTCGAAGATCACCAAAGAAGGTGAGGTTGCTGCTAGCATGTCAAAAAAAGTTTTAACCGCTCGAAAAAGTGAACCTAGAAATAAAAAAATTGATCTTGATGATTTCGAACGTTGTACTATAAGGCTTAAAATAAATGAATTTTATACCGTGAAGAAAGAACTGCCTACATTAACTAAATTATTGCATGAAATGCAAAACGAGATAGACTTTAAAGGAAGCCGACCTTGTGGAGATTTATCAAAGAAATGGGATTTTATATTAAAAAGTGTAAATCTAAAAGAAAGGTCTTAATGGAGCGATACGACATTGTTGCCTGGCATTATCGTTATATACAGGAATTAAGAAATAATCGTCTTCTAAACCAACGTCCAGTTGTATATTTGGACGAGACATACATACATTTAGCCCCTACATAACAAGAACATGTAATAACTTTATTAATAAAAATTGTCGTATATTTTTTTTTATATTTTTACCTACTTATTTTTGCTTACGTAACGTCATATTATATATCTGTATGACGTTACGCAATATAATAATGCACGTTACCTATATTACTTGGTTTTTGTAATTGATATTATAATTATTAACTCATTGCCATTCTTTACTACCTCAATCCTGAGTTTTCATAGTCGAATATCGAGTATATTATTAACTAATATTAGTCTCTTTAAAAGTATCCCTAATTTTAAGGTAATGTATTTACGGTTATGTAGCAACATTATTTTGCACTGCTACCAACATTACGGCATAGGAACTATTTGATGAAACGCTCTCTACTGCCAACTAGATTACGTATAGGTGCGTATGTTAAAGGCTGGCGTAATGGCAAGACTGCGTCGCTTGTATTATAAAGTAGACATAGACAACTTTTATTTGACACTAAACACAATACAACACAACAATCATAGGAACAAATAAGTAAAGTGCCAAAAATTTTTACAGTACAGTTCTAGCAGTTCGAAGCAAGACTATTATGAAAGCACTTTGTTTAGAAATACTAGTTAATTCAGAGATTTTTTTCAAAATCACGTGATATATATTTGCTTTTGGATAATGTGTTTAAATCATCTGAAAATTAATTTACGACAATTCAAGATTGCGCCGCCAAAAAAAATATATCCAGTGTCACTCAGGCTGGATTCTAACGATACAAATCTTAAATAACATTCAAGCATTTAGACTAACATACATACAAATAAAAAAAATACACGACTGCACTACACGACGCGAAAATAGCAAATTTTCTAATCCCATTAATGAGAAAAAAAGATAAAACATTCTTACCTTTTCACAACCATCAGGAGGTTCTCGAGCTAAAAAGCGGTTTATTTGCGGCGACGTCCCCAGTTTCGAGCCGTCCAGGTCCGGAGACGAACACACGCTCCCTCCTGTAATACGAGTCAATATTTAGTCGTACATATCTACTTTATTTTAAAAATCACTCTAAAGCAAATCAGTAATTTTAAAAGCGAAAATACGTCTAAAATATCGACAGCAAAACTACCTAATGTCTTGAGTCGTTCAAACCTACCTAAATGGAACTCAAAAACTATACAAGCTTACTGATCTCAGAGGTAAATTAATAATCGTCAGAAAACCATCAGGACTTTTGCAACAAATAGATGAACAATAAAAGGAGCTTACGATAAAAAGCTTTCGCCCAGTAATGGAATTGACTAGACTATTATTATAGTTTAGTCAAGGGGCCCATTAGGCCCCGTAAACGGTCAAACGGTTTGATTCAAACCTTACGTGTTTGATCAAACCGTTTGAGGGCGGTTTGAACGGTTTATCAAACGGCTCTGCGCAGTCTGATTCTGTACGCTGTCGTAATTACACTTCTGACGCGTCAAACACAACAAAATGTATTTATTTATTAAAAACTAATAATTACAAAAGACGTCATCATTACAGGATTGCTCCCAATACGATGACGCCAAATATGAAATTGCATCAAACGAAAAATATGAAATAGCATCAAACATGCTTCAAACACGTAAATGTTTGACAAACCGTTCAAACCACCTAACCTTTGTAAACGATCAAAATTTACGTGTTTGAATCAAACCGTTTGACCGTTTACGGGGCCCATAACGATTAAAAAATTGCCTCTGAGCAGAAGAAAATCGCGGTAACATGCGGGAGACCTAGATACATTAATTATGTGCATAAGTTTGTCCACATACATTACAGCTTGCATCGAGTAAGATTTTCTATTCGATAGAATGGAGAACACTGATAGGTTCTTATTTCACATTAAAATATGACTTAAATTAAAGTTTATATCATGTACATTACATTACTTTTTATTTCACTTCAATACATGCAATATTACCAAAGTTATGACCGCGAGAAGATCCGAGCGTGTGACGTCATATGCAGGCGGTTGCGGGCGGTGTAATAGGAACGTTGCGTGCATATGACGTCACAGCTACCACTCGCCTCGTGCGAAAATGTGCACTTTAATAGTTAATAACTCAGTCATTTTTAAAGATAAAATATAAATAAAAACACAGTATTTTTTGTAATTTTTTAAAGAACATTTTGGCATTTTCAGCTAAAATCGCTGGTAAGACCCATTGTAGTTGGTTTGATTAGATAATGGAAGGGTGTACGAGTATGTATGATGCTTTGTTGCTGCAATGTAACAACAGTATATGTGTGGACAAACTACAAGAGTCTCACCTCATTTATCGTCATGAAATCACGTAGCTGGTTTGGAAAAGCCATGTCTTTGTAATAAAAGCGACAGAGACGTCTCGCACTGTTTCTAGGACTCAAATAAGAAATGATCCCCATTGTGTAAATGTGATGAGACACTACAACAATTTTATTAAATGCAGGGGTAGTTCTACAATGTTAAAACAGTATGGACCTGCCACCGGAAGTTCTATAAGCAGCTCCGAAGACCCCTCACTGGAGATGGACCCTCGGGATGGCGGATCTAGTCCCATATACATTCATTTCTGTTATTTTCTCGATTCAAACTAAATACATACATTGGTATATTGAGTTTTTAAAAAAGGAAATTTTAGACAGTGACACGTAAATTAATATTATATATATATAGGTATAATGAACATTTTTAGAAATTAATTGTTTAAAACACGAAGCTACCACAGCCACAAATAAAAAAAAATTTGATCTGTTGTTTGTGCGTGAAGATGATTTTTTGAAGAAATTCAGCCAACTTCCTTTGACATTTAGATTAAATACATATGGGGGCATCTCAGGCTCGGCATTCATCTGAGTCAGATGATCTGACCCCAAATAATGTTGTTTGCTACTAAAATAACATTAAAAGTAAATAAAAAATAAGGTAGGTAAGGTAGGTTAGATATATAATGATAAATAAAAATAATAGACTAATAATATTGTAGTGTATAATCCGCCGATGAAAAAACATTTCTAGTAAAGCTTTGTTACAGGCAATATTTTTAGATTCTTGTGTTGTGTATCAGTTTTGATGTTGGTTTCTAAGGAAAATAAAAACACAATGGACAACTTGCCTTGTCCCAAGGACTGTATTTTTTATAACAATAAGAACATCATACTCTTATTTTAGACGACGAGCTATGTCATTCACTAACGTGAGTTAAATTTGTATTATAGCCAAATATATATATCCAAAAGGCTATATTCGTTTTAGTTTGGAGCGAGCGATGTTCACCCCGTAAGGGATATGAGGATGACCATAGAACTAAATGATGCGCTTACTCACGCACGACACCTCACGATTCAATAATTGCAGGGATTTTTTTTTTTTTTGACGGACCTAATCACTATTTATACCAGAGTGGTAATATAGTGGGCGCGGACTTGCGGAGGAGCAGAAGGCTCGTACCCCTTAGGAATTTTATGACAACGTATCTGGGGGCGCCCTCAGACGGGCTCGGAGCGCGGCCAGAACGTTGCCAGGGCGAGAAGCGCGTCGGAGAAGAATGACCCCTACCGGGTCTTACTGAATTAATTCTACTATTAGTTCCGCGTCCCCGCCGGCGGGGGCGGTTGCTACCTGAAGGAATTGCAGGGATGCAGCTATGCGAAGGAAAAATACAGAACTCTTTTTGTAAGTGGTCGCTTAGTACGACACACTGGCACCGACTCGCAAAAATGCGAAAAATAAACCGTTGTTAAGGTCTAGTTAGAAAAATTACTAAGATTACGTATACGACAGTTTGCGAGGATTTCTAGCGCTCTCGAGACCGTGATAAGAAAATACATTAATAAAAAAAAAACTAATTTAATTAGTTTCAAGAAAATCCCGCTAAATAGCAGCACTTCTATTCCAGGTGTAGGTCAGTCAGGTTTTACACTCGGCCTCCCTGGGCCGGAGCGGGTCGGCAGGTGTGCTAGGGTTGAACTTACCCGAGGAGTGTGCGGTGTGCAGATCGTGCGGCGTCTGCGTGTTGACGGAGCGCCGCAGCAGCTCGGCCAGCGGCGCGCGGTGCCCCTCCGGCGTCACCTGGGGCACAAAACATGCATAATTACTAGAAAGTACGACCACGATAGACACTTCGATAGCAATATAGTGCCATAGTGAACCCATAATAAACAGGTTGTATGACTAGTTCTTTCACCTTCTTCACAGTCTTCGTCGCTATTTAATAACACGATTATAGGTAGATATGTATATAATAAAGTGTAAACACTACTTATGACAAAATCCAAATTATACTAATAACAAAAATAAAGATTTGCACTAACAATAAATCAAGAACAATTACCAATAAGGGATTAAAGTCTGCAAGAAATCTTTGCAATGTTTAATTATTTATTTTTTAAGTTAATATAGTATTAAGCCAAATAGCTTCTATTGTTCTATTAATACAATTTTTATTTTTTAAGAACTGTATAAAAATGATTTCTCATTGTCACGTTGATGCCTAAGATATAAGTAAGAAATACTTAGTTTAGGCATCGCATTCATATTTTGTCAGCTTTATTTTTTATTTTTGTATTTCCCTACTAAACATATTTAAATAAAATTTTTATTGAAATAAATTTTATCTTATCTAGTAGAAAGTTTATCAACTCTTGTCTAATAAGTACAAATAATGATGTGCCGTTCCCGGTAAATTACTTTTGTGTGGGAATATTCCGGGGAATATTCCCTTGAGAACTTAAACAATGGGAAAGTTGTCGAAATCTTCTATTTTTTTTATATATTTATATGTCACAATATTAAGTTTTAGGAGACAAATCACAATTAATATTTGAATACTTACTAACCTAAGAGATTTCGTATATTCCCAATGTTACCGGGAACAATCACCGGAAATTTCCCACATGCCTGGGAATATTCCCAAAACTCCTAAAAATATGGGAATATTCCGAGGAATATTCCCAGTGTTTTTAGGAATATTCCCAATGTTTCCGGGAATATTCCCGGGCAGATTCTGAAAGTTTTAACTGTATTTTAATAAGAGAAAAAGAAACACTGGTGTTAAATTTTGATAGTTTTTATTCATGTGTGTACAAATATGCGTTATCAATATAATCAACAATTAAACATCAATAAAATTTTAGTATTAACAATTTTAAGTATACTAAAATAATTAACAAATCACAGAACGATCAACATGTTTTTCATAAGTTATAGGTATAAAACAAAGCAACTTTTTTAAAATCCGACCACAAAGATCCAGATTTGTTTTTAAATATCAATAAAATTTCAGTATTAACAATTTAAATTATACCAAAATAATTAACAAATCACAGAACGATCAACATGTTTTTCATAAGTTATAGGTATAAAGCAAAGCAACTTTTAAAATCCGACCACAAAGATTCAGATTTATTTTTAACAACGAGGTTTGTATGTTTAAATACGTGCACCAAGTTACAAATTAAATAACAGGTAACTAAAAAAGGGCGGTTTCATTGTTTGATGACCTTGTTTGAGTGTTTTTTAAAGAGGAAGCGAGACAGTTGATCCACATCATACAGTCAGCATTGAACAGGCAAACATCTACTTGGCTGTATGTAACTAACAAAACGACTAATACCTATAGTACCTATCTGTAATAAAATTACAGTTTTCTATAGTACCAAGCTAAGGCGCGAAAAGAAAAAAAGGCAGACATCAAGGGTCATTTCTGTGTCTGGGTATTGAATATTTGTCTATCTTTGACACCCATACTCGTAGTACAGGCCTTGCCTAGTTTTGGATCAGATGACCGTGAGTGAAATCTCTCACTTAAATAAAATAAAATAATCTAAAATAATCAATTTTGCAAATTAAATCATACTAACCAAACCAGCCAACCAACCAATCAAACTAAATTAAAACACTAAGTAAAGAAATAATTCAATATATTAAATGTTTCATGTGTAGGGGAATATTCCCGGGAACATTGGAAACTTTTGGTAACTTACCGGGAATATTCCCATAGGGAAAATACTGGGAATGGGAACATTCCCCACGGCACATCTCTAAGTACAAACCTTATCTCTTAATCGGTCAAGATGCGGCGTCTGTGTACCGCTAGCTGGGTACAGTACGAGCCGTTCAATCTCCTGGTTCAAGCCTTCCACCGACGACCGCGCCGCTCTCAGTGGCACGCTCCCGCTGCCGAATCGCGACCCTGGATGATGAGGTTTATAATAGTTGGATCAGATAAAAATGACTGCATAAAATGAAAAAATGCAATGTCGTGGATTCAAGGCATGCTTTTCTATTCTATTCTAAGCTTCGGTAATTTAGAAAATTAGTCTTGCACATTTATTGGGAGGTATTGGTAGGTATTGGTATGATGCTCTTACGGTGAAGGAAAACATCGTGAGGAAACCTGCACACTCCTGCGAAGAAATTCAAAGGTTGTGTGTGAAGTCCACCAACCCGCACCGGGCCAGCGTGGTCGACTAAGGCCTAATCGCCCTAATTCAGGGTAGGCTTGAGCCCATATGAGCTGTTGATGATGATTGGTATGAAAATAACCCACAATTTTCCATGTTCATATTAACACATTGGTGATTTGTGAGTATACAATGCATTCACATGAAAAAATAAGTTGACAAAAAGCTGCCTGGAAGAGATTTCTTTCTACCTTAAAAAGCACCAAGACCACCTTTCAACTCTTTTCGTTCTTTATTGGTCTACTCGGTGTCAATACAGAATATTAATGTTTTACAAATAGTTTCGTCACATCCCCATTACATGGCCTTGTTTAATACTTCAGGTATGTCTGTTCCACCACATTTCACTAACATTAAATGGTTCTCTTAGGCTCATCCTTTGGGTGGGGATCATAAGAAACAATACTTACAAAATCCAGGGCTCATAGTGTGTGTGGAGTAGTCTCCCGAGGCGCTGGGTTTGTGCGGTCGCTGCAAACGGTTGCGCAGGTACCGGTCTAGCTTGTCGTCTTCAGATCCTCGCGACGAGCGCCCTGACTGGCCGCCGCCGTCGTCCGTCTGACAAAACAGCACATGAGGTATAAATAAAATACTAATATTACAAAATAGTACAAGTTTAAAGCAGACTGTAAGACATTCTTTTTCTTACTTTGTGACACTACATAAAACTTTAAACAGACAGTAGTTATAAAACAACTGTATTTCAATACTGTAATAATTGATGTGGTCTCACTACAATTTATCAACATTTTATCTTTCTATCACACATAATATTATGTTACTATGGCATTGCTTACAAAAAAAAACTTATTGAGGCAAAAATACTTACAACAATTTTTTTTCTATATGTTTGCAGCTACCTGCATTCCTTATTTGTTATTCTATCCATAAAGATACATAAGTTAATATTTAATCTGTGCAAGTTTTAAATTTCAAGTAGTCTTAGATTTCTAGTTAATTTGATACCTACCATAAAATTACCATTCAGCCTATATGTCACATGAGGAAAAACATATTATTGCTATGTAACATAATATTATTGTTTCCTTTTCTCACATATTGAATATACTGTTAAAATAATATAACAAACATAACTAATGATACAGTCAGTCTAATAAGAATACTTCCCAGTGAATATAGATAAGTCTCTTAAAAATATAAGTAAGTTCTATATATGTATGTATTTATCTATTTATGTAATGTATATCAGCCGTCTGATACCCATAGTACAAGCTTTGCTTAGTTTGGAATCAGATGGCTGTGTGTGAAGATGTCCCTATATATTTATTTATTTTAAATATCCATACTTTCAACTATCCAAAGATGCACATTTATACACCTATGGGTAATTTGCCTGTGTTTATGTCTACTCTTATCATAGATAAAGTATGTTTTGTATTTGCAGTAATACACATTACCTAAACTAAGATATTTTAATTTTATTTCTAAGTGATGTAATAACATCTATTTGATTTGATTTAGACTCACCTGAGTAGACTTATCAACTTGCAGCTGGCTAGCATGCAAGTAATAGTCCCGGGGCCACTGGCCCTTGTGGTATAGTGTATCCAGAGAGGCAGTGCGCCTAATTACACTAGCCCCAAACCGACCTTTGCCTGAAACATGATAAAATATAATAAATTAAATGTGAGAAAAAATTATTATATAGGGTTGTTTGTAAAATTTATATTTTGTTACAATTGAGCAGATATTAACACTTTGACAGCCGAAGGTTTTAAAACGCGCCTCCCCTGGTTCGCCGGCGATTTTCGCCGATATTGCAACATGTATAAAATGAGAACTATCAATGATGAATCTATAATTCTTTTTTTATTTATACTATTGACTTGTTTATTTTTAGGATAAAAATAAAAAACTTATTTAAATTAGTTTTTTTTTATTTAAAAATGTAGTATAAAAAAGGGGTTTTATGAAAAAAAAAAAAGTCGTGGACGTGCTCTCGCGATAGCGGCGTGGGAGCACTGGCGGAGCGCGCCACTCGATCGCTTGTTGCGCTCACACCAAGCGCCCCTTCTCGGTAAATCATACATATGTGCGTAGCTAAAGCATCACACTACTATACCAATACACGCGAAACACGGACCACGGACGTCGTTTTAAAATAAACACTAGGAAAGTCAGTCACGTACTGAGAACGTGATCAGCGTCCTGAGGCAATCAACCTGGGACGTACTCTACACGTGATCGGCTGTTAAAGTGTTAAGAAGAGTGTTTGATATGTAATAAAATAATTATGATTAATATTAATGAACATATATTTCAAAACTAGTATGCACAACGGCTTAAAAAGTATGCAAAATATTATAAGACTTCTAGTAATCTCTTATAGATGATACAAAATCATGTCTATTGGTATTATTTTTTTTGTGACGGACCTAATCACTATTTATACCAGAGTGGTAATATAGTGGGCGCAGACCTGCGGGGGAGCACAAGGCTCGTAGACCCTTAGGAATTTTATGGTCTATTGGTATCATCTCAAAAACAGTTGAATCAATTATTTCTTTCATACACATAATTCCATTACATTTCTTATTAGTTCAATATATAAATAACAACATTGTATTTAGGCAAGTATAGCTATACCTTGATTTTTAATTCCGTGGAATTCTGACAGATGCGAGTGTTGTCAGGCAGAAAACAGGTTACTAAAATTACAGGTATCACATTTTGATGAATAAAAATAACACAGTGAATTATTTTAAAGTCATACTTTATGCAGCCTTCATTATATTTCATTTTTTCAATTGTTGGATGACTATAATATTTTTAAGTTGTAATTTGTTCAAGTTACTACATTCAATGTGGGAGAATATTTACTATGGCCGGGTATCATTTTCAAATAACTGCAGGTTGCAAACAGTTGGTTAATATTTCTATTTCTAATGCAAAAAGGCTTTTAAAAATGCATGGAACCAAAAAATAAAGATGTTCTTAATCTAACATATTAGCAATGCTATTAAAATAACAATTCTTCCATGCAAACTTCACTTTAATTTCATATTGTATGGCCACAGATAAAAAAGCACAGCCTAACCCATACAAGATTCAAATAGAGTTTGCACAAGTCACTGGAGTTGTTATTTTAATTGCATTGTATGTAAATTATGATTTGCCTGTCTTGTTATAATAGTGATAACAGAAATGTACATGTGTAAAAAGGTTTGCGACAAGCGACCTGGGAACTGTCAGAATTCCACGGAATTAAAAATCAAGGTATACTCAATAATTTAGTCACACTCATGAGAGCAAATTTATAGCAATTAATTATACCTATTTATACTATATTTAGTACAGCCATTATAACTATGTTTAATAATAGCACATCTAGATAACAAGCCTGACATGCATTGTGCTGCGATATGAAAAACAATAATGTAAAATAAACATACAATTACTTAATACCTGCCTATGGTATGTATTGATTCTACTGCTTATAGCATGAACATAATATACGGTTTAGTGTATACAAGCATACAAAAATAAAAAAGGACAAAAATAGAAGGGTGTACAAGGACATTATAGAGGACTTCAGAATAACCTTTGTAGTTAACAGCGCCAGGGCTTCGCTGGCCAGAGAGGGCGTGATCCGGTGATATCCGGCGCCACACATTGGTCGGCGACAGCGTCGGGCTACTGCCTGCATTCTTCTTGCTGCCTCCAGCGCCCGCCTTCATCACTGAAGACACCGGCAACGTCGCGCGCATTGGGCCCTGCTTGCCCATCGGAATTTCCTGCTTCCGCACCCTTCCTGACATTTCCGAGTTCTTACTCTTTCTACTTAGCAGGAAATACCTGTACCCCAACTGATCACTCTAACCAGACGCTCAAAACTTCAAAAAACCACTAAATAATCGCGGCGTCCACTCCTTTGTATAGAAACGATTTGATAGGCCTGTCAAACGACGCTTGTAAGAGAAATTTCAAGCGCTTCTCTCGTACTACACTGCAACCAATAAGTCCGTAGAAGCCGGTAAAATTATACAACAGTGTTATTTTATGTCCACTAAGCACTAAACTTATAAAAACATAATTACGAAGCGGCCGAGTCACATTTTCGCAGCACTTTTAATGGATGAATGAAGCTGAGCTGACAGACAGATGACATGGGACGTCGCGCCATTCTTTTCTTTGTTATAATAAACCATCTCCTAACTATGTACACATGAATTATTTTGATGAGTTATATGGAAAATAAGTACACACTAATTAAAACACTGAAATAATGACGATTACGAAATAAATTTACAACTTTTCGTTGGCATTGCAATTAACAGCTGATTAGTGATTACTCCGCCATGACAGTTGTCTATGGTACGTAGTATTGAAAGTGGTTAGGAGTGCTGCATATTGTCAGATAGTATCTGATAGATTCTGTTCGTAGGGCATCACAGACGGTGAAGATACTTTCATCTTAAGATACGATATCACTCGCCATTTATAATCCAATGGACCATCACACACTGCGAATATAACATATATTTTCAGTATCTTAAGATGCCAGGCGATACAGGAATATATATTTAGTACATTTTTTAATAATCAATCAATTTATTCGTAAATTTCTTAGGATACTATTACTATAGTCGGGTTATTATAGGATGGGTTCTGACTACGGACCAAGTAGGAAGAGGACTAGGCTCTATGAACTAGGTCGCGTGATAATTTAGTCGGCCATGACGTCACGGAGGGGGCGGGGTTTAGCGGCCATTACGCTATTTACTTGCGACTAAAACACTTGTCGTCGTGCGGTCAAAAATTATTGAAATTTGAGTAAATAATGCTAAAAATATGAAGTGTTGTGTACCTATGTGTCGAAATTGTTCTGAGAGGCAAGGAGAAACAGCTGAAAAGTTATAATTTCACGTGTAAGTAACTTATTTCAGTATTTTCATCCCAACTTTTCTGTAATAATTGATACGAGGAGTAAATTACGCTTTGTGCTACTAGATGGCTAATAAAGATTGGTTAATAAGTAAGTGTAATTGCGACTATGTGAGCTTTAATGTTTATATTTCATTAGATTCTATCATGAAATTTAGAAAACTTATTAATTTATAAACTAGATTTTCTGTTAAACTATATATTCGTCGAAAAAATCCCCGCGGTCAAATGACGCGAGATCGCCATCTGGCGTGCAGAAAATGTACTAGTAAGGAAAATATGTGGTAGTGTTATAAATTCTCCCGATTTGTCGGGAGGATTTTATGCACGGACCAAGTAAATATCCTAAAATGTCGATATGCTAAGATAAAAGAGGTTCTCAAAATAATCGCAATTATTGGTGTTACGTATTACTAATTTTGATTCTACACTAGCTTTGCGCCCGCGGCTACGCTCGCGTTATGTAAGATTTTCCCATGGGAATAAGACTTTTTTCCATATCCTATGTGTTAATCCAGGGTACCAACTATCTCCATTCCAAATTTCATTCAAATCCGTTCAGTGGTTAAGGCATGAAAGCGGAACAAACATCTAAACATCCAAATATATTATAAATTTTATAATATTAGTGTGACGCACGCTTTTATTAAGTAAACATGTTAATTATGTAATAACCCGTGCAGTCATACCTATTTGGAATTGTTTACTTTCATCTTCTTAGTTTTTCATCTTAATTATTACATATCTTTTGTTTTTAAGTGTATTATTATTTCAAAGTGAAATATCCATTTTCATTGAGGTATTAATTTATAATTATAATCTGTGCAAAATCTCCCAACCTTCCCTAAACAGACAACACTTGCGACAACGGGCCGCATTTAGAGAATGAATTTGTGAGAATATTCGAGAAACAAAAAGACAGCAGTTAAATAAATTGTTCTATTTATGGGTGATTAAATGAATTAGGTACAGGTTTTAAAAGTAGCTTATTAACGTCTATATACATCCATACATCCAACCAAACAACCATACATCCAAACATACATGCATATTATTAGTAAATAGTAAATTAGTAATATGTACTTACATCAAAATGATCTTCACATAAATGTCTTGTATTGTAGCCTAAGCAGAGGGTGGAGTTTTATCAACTCTGTTTACGACGGAATACCATTTTTTACGAAGTTTTGGAAGAAAGAAAGAAAGAATTGTCCTTATTTCTTTATTATTTCTTGTACCTATTAAAATTATTTCTTGTTTTAAAAATGTGTTTGTAATCTGACCCACGCGCTAATTTTTCCAAGTTCATCACTGTACACGATATAGGTACTTTGATCTAAGACTTTGAGCGAGAGGACGTAAGTACTTATTTTTAAAAATAAAATCTCAGTACGGCCCTGTATAAGTATGTTTTTAACACGTTTCGCCCTCTAGTGGTGAATAGTGTAACTATCCGCAATATGAACGTGACTGTTAATTCTGGTTTTCGCCACTACGTGGCAAGAGATAAAAAGGCGGAGTCACCCTCCCCGCGTCTCAGACTTCGACCCCGCGCGATGTCACACTCAATCTGTATGAAAATGTTTATAGCGCCTAGTCCTCTTCCTACTTGGTCCATGGTTCTGACAGCTTAACAATTTTTCATACGACGTTAACAACTTTTTTAATAATATTCAGTTCAAAAACCATAATAGCTAAAATGTTTTAAAAAAGTAACTTTCTCTCTTATTTTATCATTAAACAGTATGTGATTTTACTTAATAAATAAATAAACGAAATAATATTATTAAAAAGTTTTTAAAATTCTAATCTGTCAGAGCTCATCCTATAGTAACCCAAGTATATCAAATCTTATTTCTATTGTATTTTTGCTTGACTAATAAACCTCGAGCAAACCTTGTATGTTTTTCTTCCAAGTCCATAGTGGTGAGGCAGAGAACAGCTTGAGGGAGAGAACTGACTAAAAACTGGTTGTGTGGAGGGCGCATTTTATCGACCAGAGACAAGTTTTACCTCCGAATATTGTTTACGTTGGTTCACGTACTATTATAGTGATCTGTGCACGTGTCCACCGCTGCTGTAGCGCTAGTGTCTTTAGCGCCATTTTTGAATAAAGTGAAAGCGAGCTTTGTTTACTTTCATGAAGTGAATAGGCTTGTATAAATAATCACAAAGTAGGTAAAGCGGCGCATATAATTTTATTATCACAGTATTCCGGTTGTTCTGAAATATTTATTCTGATGACGGGCTCCTGACGAGTTTTAAGTAGGCTGCTTACTTGAGTTACCTACCAATCTACCTTCTTAATTTTTATTTTTTCCATCGCAGCAAAACTTACAACTTGTTGCATACTTGACTTTTATACTTTTAGTATATCTGTGCTTTTAGTTTACTGTCCTTATTAAGTTTTTGATTGTGTATTCCAATACATATTTATCAGTTTATTGTATTTTATTTTATTTATTTACGATTTATTGTACACAAGTAAATTACAAAATAAAACATGAAGAAAGACGACACAACAGGTACTACTTATTTCTAAAGAAATATCTTCCAGCAGACCTAACGGAAGAGACAAGATATATAAAGATATGCAGATAAGACATGCACAATAACTTTATATAAAACTACTTAAATTATAGAAAAACTATTTACAAAACAATATATAATAATTAAATATAAATATATAGAATACCTAACCTATACCTACCTATAAAAACATACTTATAATATATACATACAGTATACACCTACTTATATAAATATATATATAAAAAAATTTAATTAAGAAAATACGTGAGTATTATTGCTCGTATATTGTTTGAGGGTAGGTAGTTGAAATTTGAGTAGCAAGGAAAATTGCAGCCAGTCCCTAGAAACTGTTTGTAGATAGACATACTTATATGAAAGTATTGTTAGTATAAATGCAGCCGTGCCAGCTAGAATGTTCTTTTGAAGTTTGATTGCAGAGCCGTGAACTTGTGTTAAATTTAGAAGTAAAATATGGATTCAATGACTTATAATTTCGCCATGGAAGATCAGAAACCAATATTTACGACTACTAGTGAAACAAAAGCTACTGCTACTGCCACAGTAAGTTGTATGGATTTATTGCTTGCCTAAAACCATCGTAAGCATAAGATTAGCACTACCACGTCTACCTACTTTAAGAAAATAAAAATGTGTTTCATTCGGATTAAGTAATGAGATTAAATAAGCTAAATTTACCTATTTTTAAATTGATAAGTCAGGTTCTATTGACCCTATAATTAAGACGTAACATAGATGCCAAGATAGGTGAGGAATTCATGTCATAAGCACGGCGTCGCGCGTCGTCGTCGTCAATCAAGCGCCGCCTTTGAGAATACTAAAAATCAAAGAACTATTTACTGAATTCGCTCGCTTTCTGCAGGAGACGTTCGTACCATCTGACAATCGGAGTATGAACATGAGCCAGCCTGACAGCGTGTTTTCACCGCTGGCTGCTCAGTTCCAGGGTCGGAGCGGAAATGAACTGCTGGCCATGATGGCGCAGCAGGAACCTCGACAAGCTGATACGGGTGAGACTACTTCACATAATCACAAACCCCACAATAATATCACCATCCAAAAAGATATTCACGGCTGGGCAAAGGCGTCCCTCAAGTATTTCTACAAGGACCGGTACTTGCTGCGCTGCTGGGCATTCGCATTAATTTCTCTACTTAAGTATTTATTCCGAGATTTTTTTGCAGCGCCTACTCAAGCTGAAGTGGACATGATGAATTTCCGTGCGACTGGTTCCGACATTTTGTTTGACGATATGGAACAGAACAGCTCCCATAACTATTATATGGGTAAGTACTCCTTGGGAGACGTCCTAGTCACTTCTTAGAGAATTTATAGTGTGGAATAACGCAGTCTGGCACGCTAAGTCTAGTTACTATCACTGAGAGTAAGCAGAGGAAATTTAGTAGATTTGAAACCGTCACATTGGCAGCCTACTGGCCTTACAATTTTCACGATATCGAATCATGTTGGTATTCTGTGTTCATGTAGATTCAGCTCCTGCCGACTAATTTCGCCCTGTGTGCACTTAGGTAACAGCAGAGCGGAGTCTGTAGCTTCATCCAACAACATGTGGTCGGAAGGCACCGGAGGCGGCGGCGTCTCCTCAGCACGCAACGGAGAGATAATCGACACCTTCGACTTCCTCGTTAAAAGTTAGTGGCTTACATCGCATCATGTGATTATGTTAACGATATTTTATTACAAGATAACAATATCTATCTACCTATATACCTTTTGGGATAATATATCCAGGCCTCGCTCGAAGTTTCTCAAAAACAGCGATGACGATTTAGATGAATGAAACGAGTATTTGTCGCGTGACGCGTCGCATCATTGGCGCATTTAATAGTTTAGGTTATTGTTCATTATTGGTCGATCGCGCAGGTCTGTCGTCGGCCAACAACTACGTGTCGATGTTGTCGCGCGAGCAGCTGGCGGTGCTGCGCTCCATCCGGCCGAGCCTGCTGTACGAGTTCCTGCAGGAGGTGGCCAAGGTCCGCGGAGACAAACGCATGCGCCGCGCTCTGCCCAATGTAAGTATATATTTTGTGTTTGTTCGCCTATTACTTAGCATCTTAATAAACTGACTCTGATATTTTCGTACAACTTGTATACTTATACTTAACCTGAAACTATACTTAACTACTTGAATTTACTGTCGAAATAGCCTTTGTACAAGTTAAAAGACAGTTGCACTACACGCGTGCAGTCGGCAGTTCGCACTTGCAGTTGTCTTCTTTGTACCTTTAGCGTTCCACGCTTGGCTTCGCTCTGCGTTCATCTTTATAAGTGTTTCTCTTTCCATCACGCGGTTACCTACTTGCAGCCTTTGCTTCTTCAATAATAGCTTGAAGTTTTCTACAATCCAAAGATAACACGACCACGACCACCACCACCACGACTGTCTGCTTATGCACCGAGCATTTATTATGGCTTCTACCAAAGCTTATATCCACATCATCCACTCTATGTTTCCTCTTCTATTACACTGTTCGCTGATAGACAAAGATTTCTGTGCCCACCACTTACTGACCGACTACGCATGCCCCTTAGCTAGCTTTAGTATCAATACCTGCACAACATTCGTCATAAACCTCGTCTATTTCATGCCAAGTATTTCGGCTTCGACTCTGACTCGCTCTGCCCGCTTGCTCACTCCACTTCCGTTGCAGGAGTGTGCGTTCTGCAAGAACAATGGGGAGAACGAGGAGTGCTATTCGTCGCACGCGCTGAAGGACTGGCGCGGGCGCGTGTTGTGCCCCGTGCTGCGCGCGTTCAGGTGCCCGCGCTGCGGCGCTACTGGCGACCGAGCGCATACCATCAAGTACTGCCCGGACAACAACGAAAATAATGGTAATTAGTTCTTTGTGTTTACTAGATGCCAGCTCTGGATCCTCCTCAAACTTCTCAACTCTCTGCATGCCGTTATGCTTTCGAAGAGCAAGTATTTTTTTCAGTGTTATGGTTTACTTCTACTTGATAAAGCCTTACCTTATCAGCAGTTCAATCTTTGCTGATAGCACCAGTAGTCTCACTCCGTGTTGGTTTTACAAACGTTTGGCAAAAGTGTTGGGGAATAGATACTCACCTCCACGGGCCTGTGTACCACTTACCACTGTCTGGTCACTATGCTTACCTCCGCCTCATACCACGTTTCCGTACAGCGGAGCGCAGCGGCGTGTCGTCTCGCCGGCGCGGGCCGGGCTCGCTGTTCCTGGGCGGGGCGGGGTTCAGCGCGCGGGGCGGCGGGCACGTGCCTTCCCCTCCCGCGCCCTCCCCCTCCCCCGCGCCCGCCGCCATGCATCACGCCTCGCTCTGGGGCAGCTTCAGCATCAACTAACTACTCCACTCCTGAGTGTATACTGACGGAAAGCATTTTAGGTGCATTCTAGCAGTGGGCTCAATCTGCGTTAGAATGTGGTTCTAATGCATTCCGTCTGTATAGGTCCGAAAACAACAACATCATTGTTGCCTGGCTACTTTAAGGCCCAACGCACACCGAGCGCGACGCGGCGAAGATACTAAGGCCCGGTTTCCACCAAAGCGGAGAGGAGAGGAGATGTGTTTGAATAACCAATCAGATTTTGTTATTGAAGCTAAGCGGAGAGGAAATGTGGAAACAACGAATTCTGATTGGTTATTCAAATACATCCTCTCCTCTCCGCTTTGGTGGAAACTGGGCCTGAGAAGTCAACAATTTAAATGAAACACTAATCCCTAACTTATAAGGTCCGCGCGTGCCGGCTCTCGTGGACGCTTCGGGCACCGCCGCTCGCTCTTATTTATCTTTGCCTGGCCTTTTCAACCTTATTAGATAAGAATTAGGGTTTAATTTAAATTGTTGACATCTCAGTATCTTCGCCGCGCCGCGCTCGGTGTGCGTTGGGCCTAACACATTTTTTGTGTTTAATCCATTTGCTAACGTAGATATACGTTTCATCACGTTTGTAACATGCAGCACTAAGTTGCTTATAAATAAATCAAAACGATAAATCATCAAAACATTGTAACTTCCTACTCAAACGGTACACCCGACTGATATGATATATTTCAGTAGGGGAAATTAAATACTTCGATGTTATTTTCTTTGCAAAGCTATTTGTTGCAATATCTTGTTCAATGCAAGTCGGCAGCTGCGATGTTAACAAATTTTTAGTAACTTTTCCTTAAATACGTTATGGATACGTTAAATGTTTCTTATTCGTTGTCACTTACTTGATATTTTGTTGCAAACTAACTTTCCTATTTATTATGATAATTATTTACTACCAATCGATTCGAATACTGGAAAAATGATGCATTGTACCTTTGTACTTTTTTATGTTGATCATGTGTTGTGTTTGTCTCTCTTGATAAGTCATATTGGTTACATATTATAATAACTAAAACCAGTCTATCTATTTTCGACACAACTACGGTCGAATCACATATGTTCATAGCGCATATTGGTTGACTCAAGTATTGTTTAATTTACATATGTTTGATTAAACTAACATTAACCGCACTATCGAACGATTATTCTAATGGTTTTTTAAGCTATAGGATGTTTCAACTACGTATGAAATACCTAATGGACGACTCGCCTACGTATATGAAATATTGCATGTCACTAGTAATATTGCATGCCTGCAAGCAGGCATGGGTGCTCACAAGACAACCTAACCCCGAACCTAATGTCAGAGTGCCCCGAACTCCCGTGCTCGCTACGCTCGCACCCACCCCGATTTTGAGCATTAGTTAATTCTAGTTTTAACCAAGGCAAATAACAAATAATGTTTATTTATATAAAGCAAGTGTTTTTATTTATAATTTTAAATCTGAAATGATGAAACTTCGAATCTGTAGGTGAATCGTCCATTATTTCAATAAACATTAAGCAAATTAATTGTAGTTAAACAAACCGTAGGTGAACAAACCGTAGGTGAATTCACCTTTATGGGTATCGTTCATTAGTTTAAACAAACATCTGTGAAACGGTCTTTAGTTATCTTAAATAGTAGGTCTTTGGACCGTAGTTGTATCGAAAATAGCTTGACTGGGTTTAGTTATTATAATATGTAACCGTCATATTCTAATTTACTGAGCCGATGTTCTCTTTACTATTTTTATAGCAAAGTGAACTGATAATGGCGTGGTCTGCAAATATAGGTACTTTAAGTATCAAGTAGTTCAAATCTTAGTATGCTGGTTATATTTCGTTTGAAATACTCAAAATAAGACTTGAATTAGAATATGACTACTCTTTTCTTGTAATTCTTTTGCCTATAAATTTTTCATTGGGTTTTTAAATATATTTTCTACTTCAGATAAATCATTTTTTTAATCAATAAATATCCGTGAACAATATAATACAGAATTAATTACTTATATAATAATTCCAAATTAAATGAATTTATTGTTAATTTGATTCATTTATATTCAATTAATAATTCAACATCAGCTGCATTTTAACTTTGGCAAATCAATAATCCTTATTTAATAATTCCGCAGTACTTTTACCAATGAAAAATTATTTCTTCCAATTCTACTTATTTCTATGGGTGTGGGTTTTCATTTTAATAATAAATTTTGTAAAGCATTATATTTTTTTGTTTCATTCATTCATTAGCCACCTTTACCTTTATTACAAGTTTTTAGTAATGGGAATATTTAGGAAAGCGGGTACATCGATAGTATACTCGGCAAGGCGTAGCTCTTCCACACTCATCACAAATAACCCATTTAAAAAAAAAAAAAAAAAGTAAACCGTTTATGTACGAGTACAATCCATTTTCTACCTTCTTCCAATTCTAAAACAGTAAATAAAGTTTCATATTTATTTTTTGTAAAGAAATAAAGTTAATCCCCAGACTAGTATCTTATCGTAGTTTTAAATTAACAGGTAGGTACGGGAGTACGTTATGTGAAATGTAGGTACTTGTGTACAATAAATTATAAAAAAAGGCCTTTCATGTTCCAATATTTTATTCAAATACAACTATAGTAGCATACATCAACAGTATAACGAGAGTATTTTACTTATTTATTGTAAAAATGTAATATCGTAATAGTAAATTGATAAATTTAAAGGCAATAAAGCCTTATTTAGCAAGAAATACTGCCTGACCTATGTAGGTAGATAAAGAAATATTCGTTGTATATTAAATATCTAGAAAGCCTTCTAATACGAATAAATAGGTATAATATAGACACCAAACGAATAACTAAGTTATTACCAGAACAAGTGTTTTACGACAAGGTACCTATCGTGTTGATTCAGTTGAGCTCAGTATTGTTCAACAGTGTTATTTGTTGAATGTCGACCAGGGAAGCATTGTTGCGTTTAGATACCTTGTCGTCAGACACCTGCATCTCAGGTATATTTTTTATAAACTCCTATGATAATAATAAAACTTGCTTCTATACTTCTAAAAGTGAAACAATAAGCTAAGTAAATTAACTTCAACAATGATAGTTTAAAATAAACTTGCTTTTTGGCCACCGCATTTTTTTGCTTCATAACAGGAATTATTCATACAAAATTCTTAGAAATTCAGTCGTGCGTAATAATAATAAATTCATTCTACTCTACTGGGAGCTTCATATTTCAGCGCATCTCGCTCGATGGCACTATGTGTATATCGCACTAGGTATCTAGAATTATTATACTTTATTATTATGTATCTACCTGGCCCTAAAACATTCCCTGTAATACGAACCAGCTTACAATATACTGACATAATATTTTGAATGAGATTCCAATAAATAGTTGCTATGCTAGACCATTATAAGTACCTTGAAACATGTAAGTAAGGTATTTAAGGATAATATTATCATGTTTGACGGTCGGTCCCAAAATAATCTAAGCTACTACAACATTCTAACAGTATACTCGTAAACAACAAAAATCTGGTAAGTTGAAAATATTTCGAATTATTTTGTTGAAATACCCTTTATTTTATTAATGATAACATTTTTTACTCTAACTATTCATAGTCTCAGAGACTTAACTTCGTCATAAACGGGCATTGATTTTGTTACTTGACAGGTTCCTATTCTATCCCAGGTTTACGTAGACATAATAATTTAATAACAAGCAACTACTAGCACATCAAACTCTTATATTATAGTTTAAACATGTAAAATTATCAAAACCGATTCTGATCATGTCGTATAAAACTTTTTTATATTTAATTTACTCACTTATACTTTTCATAATGAACTTCTTATAGGATCATCTTTTGTTTTTTTATTTATTTAATGTTATTATTATCATCATAATAGATTTCGTAAAGATTAGAAATCGGCAAGAGGAGAATTTATGAAATTGATTACAAAATGTGTATAGTCGTTGGCAAGCGGTAGTTTTATAGTAACTATATTAATTATTATTCAATTCCTTACTTTAAGTAGAAGTTACTAAAATGATTAATAGTAAAATATTTACTTATGAATAAAAAAGAGATTCAAATTAGTTACAGCGTCCAATTGTTACGAATTTATCAAAATGCATTTGTTTGGAATGATTAAAATGTGATTTACAACAGGAATGTTATATTTAACGGAAATTAATTGTAAAAATTGTAAAAAAATAATATATTGAAGGTTGAAAAAAAACTTATACTAAAACCAAGTTTCGATAATACCGACACAAATCTTTGGTTTTTAAAACAAACATCACACCACATTTATATTGTAAATTTGTTGTAAATAAACTATGTACCTAATGTTAAAAAATATACACAAAATTTAAGAAAATGACATGGTTAATTAGGAATTTTGAAACTTGACAATAACTAGCAATTTGGAAAAAAGATGTCTCTACAGTTTTCAAGTTATTAAAAATGTCAATATCATTATTTCCAGTACTGTAAACTAAAAAGCCTCGCATAAAAGTCAGAGATCATTTGTACAGTTCCGATATTTTTTCTTTAATAATACACGAAAGTTTTGTTTCCTTTAGAAATAGTATGTCCAGAAAATCTCATATACAAACACAAAAATTTATCATCAATATCGAAAAAACTATTTTAAAAAGATGTTGAGTCACTCTTACTGGATTTTAAGAAACCTACCCAACGTGTCTTACTCATACTTTTGCCAAGAGTTTAATACGAACGCGATAAGGCGAGTATCATTAACAGTACGTCTAATTTCTGATACGGTTACGGCAGAGTTCTAGCTGGTAATATTTCCGAGCGGTACAAAAGGAGTGAGTATCAAATACTAACCGAGTGAGAAACAAGATTGAAGCCAGCATCAGCAGTCGTCGTTACCACAGCCATCGTCGGCGCGAACTCGGAGCGCTTCGTCATTCACTTGGTTGTTCACCTGGTAAAAACGTCTCATGTTAAAATATATTATATCTTCTACGAGTAGTATGGGTTAAATTCGTAGCAAGTAAACTAAGTAAAGTATAGATCATAATATACGTCCCCACCGAGGGGCTAGAGTGAAATAGGGCGATTACATTGTTTGTTTGGGCGATTTCTCATCCTGGCTTCGCGCGAATCTCCTCACTCTTAACACCAGTAAAACTAAATACGTTGCTTTCAGCATCCGTTCCATGATACCCAACTCTTTAAGCTCATATTCCCTAACTGCTCACCTTCCTAACGACACTTCTCTTCCTTCCTGTAATTGTCCCCATCTAGAAAGGACCGATGCCATTAAATACCTGGGTGTTAATATTGACAGCAACCTCAACTTTCGGAGTCACATCGACTTAACGACGAGCAGAGTTCGTAAGTTGATTTATATTTTTAAGTATCTTCGTCACATAGCTGATCCGCATCTACTTAAGACTGTTTACTATGCCTTGTGCCAGTCCCTCTTAACTTATTGTATCACTTCCTGGGGTGGCGCTTCTGCTTCTCATCTTATAAAGCTGGAAAGAGCCCAACGCGGCATTCTAAAGGTAAGCAATTTTAAGCCTCGTCTATTTCCCACCACTGAGCTTTTTAACCTTTGTGAAGTCCTGAGTGTCCGCCAGTTATTTATTTTATATGTTATCCTAAAGGAACATTCCTCTCTTGTCTTTGACCATAAATACTCCAGATCCAACCGTAGTCGACTACCGGTACAACCCGTGATCTTTCGAACTGCCTTTAGCCACCGCTTCTTTTGGGTTCCTTTTTATACAGATCTTTACATAAATCTATTAATATCTACCCACTCAACAAATATAAATGCAAAAAGATAGTTTTTGAGTATTTACGCAAACTCTCCTACGCTGAAACCGAAAACCTCCTTCATCCTATTTCCTAACATAGATTCTCTTAAGTATAACTATTTATCTTAAAACTGTGTTCCTCTGCTCTGCGTCATTTGTGCTTAAATTCTTCACAGATATATTTTAGTTCACTCACACATAAATCCTCTCGCTCTCCCCACAAATACATATACACACACATACACACACACACACACACTTCTACACACTCATACACACACACTTACACACACTCACACACACACTTATCTAGCGGCTTTCCCTTGCTAACAATATGAGTATTGCTTAACTTTTAGTTTTATTAATGAAATATTTTTATGTATATTGCCAAATCACTACACTGATGTCGAATCACTGTCAATAATGCAAAGCTGTGTCAATTTTTTCTGTTAGCTGACGTTTATAGTACAGGATTTTCCTATTTTAAATGTCAGCCGTCTCACTTTTTACTATCATTAGCCATACGCTATTTAAGCTATAATATCTACATACAGTGTAAATTGGCTTTGTTTTTTCAAATAAAAATTTATTATTATTATTATTATTGCGGATTAGTTTTTCATCACATCTTTGTTTTCATTCAGCGTATAGGACGAAATTAATCAGCTATCAAATCGTCAAAAATATATCTTTCTTTCATTTGTAAGATTTTATGTTTATCGTTACATTATCGATTAGTATAAAATAGAAAGTGTATTTTTTATATTTTGTTTATTCGATACTCGATTCAGATAAGCTTTTAAAAAAAGAAATGTTTCCTTTGAGTGAAATACTCGCCACTCTGTATGTATTATATTGATACTTTCTACATGTATTGATACCTTCGTTGTTGTTGTGTTTGTGCCGCAGCAGGCGCTCGGGGTGCGAGTGCGCGAGGTGGGTGTAGTCGCGGAACACCTCGTTGTACGTATCGTCGTTAGAGGACATCTCGCTCTCGCGCATCTCCTCGTTCAGTTTTGTTAGACGCAATCTGAATATATGAGAAACCTTATGAGATAAGTGATACATGCGTAATGACGGCCCTTTTAAGAAGCCCTACAGTTACAAATTACGAATTAGTATATTCTATTCTACAAGTACAATCAAATGTAACATTGAGTAACCAATATAATAAGTATTAACCAATATAATAAGTGTTAACCAATATAATAAAGTGTTTAAAATTCAGACTATTCTTTTTTTAGTTTGTTAAATTGTTAGAAACAGTTTTGTGGAACGGCACCCTGGTTGGTTAAGGGTTATTTACGCCGGTACCTTTATTCGGATGTTCAAATGGCAAATAAATAAGATATTTATGTGAATCACTTACAAAGTTACAATATCAGCATTGGCATGACTGACTGCTATATCGAGCGGCGTATTTCCATCGTTATCTTTTATTGACTGGTCGGCTCGATACCGAAGTAGTAGACACACCTGTAGAAAAACCAACACTGTTACTCTGGTTTCTATATAGCTCTTTTATGAAATCTTTGCTTTTTTATTGTTATCATTATCATAATAAAATAGATTTATTATTTTACTATTTTATTGACAAAATCCATTTCATCACATTACATAAGATCATGCTCCTATCCCTAAAGGGGTCAGCACTGAGCAGAGCTATAGAAGCACTGAGGAGAACATTTGGGAATATTTCTGACCAAGCATCACAAAATCTCAACTTGATTTTTAGTTACATTACACAAAATAAAACTGTCGAAAATACTATTTAACATATTTGACGACTCGGTCGTTTCATTCACGTTTCATTTTATCACCGAAGTTTTAAGTGCGTTTCTCACCTGCCCCGTGTGACCACCTTCTGTAGCAAGGTGAAGTGGAGTTTGACCCTTCTCGTCTTGAACGTTGAGTTTGCTCCCGTTGACAAGTAGGAATGAGCACGCCATTACCGAGCCCTGTTGAAAACAAACAGGAATTAGAGTGCGTTTTTCTCGAAGCGGAGAGAAGAGACGTACAGATATAGATCAATTTCCTTGTCAAATTACTGATAACATTAGAGTTTGAAGTAGTTTATGATTTTGCGCGAGACGATTTCTTGTTCTTTACAATAATATAATCGATCTGGTGGATTATTTATTTATTTATCATTATATTTAGTAACTAACTAAATAACGTAACGCTAAGGCCGTGAAATTGAACCAATTTTGTTCTAGAACTTATCCAAAATGTCAATGAAAAATGGAAATACTTTTCATTCAAATTAAACAACAGACCAGATTAATTTGTAAAGAAATAAATATAAATACATGGGCTGAGTTATAAGAGGTTTGCGTTATGTAGTGTGCGAGTGTGTAGTGTACGTACGCTGCAGACGGCGGCGTGCAGCGGCGTGCGTGTAGCGACGGTAGCGTTGACGTCGGCGCCGGCCGCCAGCGCCGCGCGCATCACCGCCACGTTGTGCGCACGCGCCGCGCGGTGGAGCACGGCCAGCGGGGATAAGCTCGACATGTCTTCTGACGCTGCAACGATTGAACATTATACTTTTTTTTCGTGAAAAGTTGTTCAGTTTGACGGGTACTATCACTACACGGCGGGAACAAAACGATGTAAATTTCACGGTGTATAGTGCCATATTCTGTAACGGGCCGTTGATGTTGATGTTGATTCAGTGGTCAGAAAAGGTCAAAAAGTATTAGGTGGCGAATAAATTAAAATGGAATAAATATAATCTCGTAGATTTTGAATACAATCAGGATCGGCCTCATAGATCCTGTTTGGTTTAACGATTAATAAGTAGAATCTTTAAAATCAAATTTTCTTTTCAGAGTAGGCTCATGACATGACTTTCAGTTGGGTATATAGTTTTATAACCCTTAAATAAAATATGAGGGGACATCTCACCAACTGATCCCAAACTAAGCAGAGCTTATACTATGGGTATCCAGACAACACATGACATGCTATAATAAGCAGTACAAATAAAATGTTTGTACAACAACCAAAATCACCGAAATTATAACCAGAACACGAAGGTCAGCGCAGTAGCCGAGGACGGAACAGTTTATCGATTCACGCGTCACTTTTCTTTGAAGATAATGTTTTTTTTTCAATCACCAACGTAATGTTACCTCTCTCATCTCCGTCCTCGCCCTCCGTAGAGTCGTGGTCCGAGGGTATGCTGAGGTCCACGGCGCGCTCGCCCGCTAACTCCGCTCCGATCACCAACACAGGGCTGCCTTGAGATGTCTTGCTTTCACTTTCCGACACTGAAAACATATTAAATAATAATATACTGATATAAACCAAATGTAGCTTTCAAATTGAAAAATTTACTAATCTATAAACGAAATCTTTACAGCGCCTTAACAATTTATTTCATTTGGCAGAATGCGTAGGCACTCGTATGCATGTTGTAGCCTGGCAACAATCTCAATAAATTGCAATCATAGGACATAAAATAAAATAAAATAAACAAAATAATGAAATAGCTATGGAGGTATCTAGGGAAATATTAGTATAACAGTTGAGATATTTCAACAAAAGTACAGTTTAGAACGATTTATTTAATATTGTTTATATTTATATTTATTATAAGAACACGACATTGTTTCTGGTGTATGTTAAAATTATTTTTCTTGTGGTGTGGAAATAAATAAAGTTATTATTATTATTATTTATTTAATGAAATGTTTAAACTTACCGCTAGCGTTGCTGTTGACGTCGCTTTTGTCACTTGAATCAGTAATAGTTTCCGGTACAGCGGGAGCGCGTATTCTGAGAACAAATTAAATATTCAATTATGTAGGTTTTTTTACTATAATCCCACTAGCGGTCCGCCCGCGGCTACGCTCGCGTTATGTAAGATTTTCCCGTGGGAATACGACTTTTCTCGGTAAAAAGTATATTATGTGTTAATCCAGGGTACAATCTATCTCTATTCCAAATTTCATCTAAATCCGTCCAGTAGTTTAGGCGTGAAACCGAAACAAACATCCCAACATCTAAATATCCAAATATAATATGGTCCGCCCGCGGCTACGCTCGTGTTGTGTAAGTTTTTCCCGTGGGAATATGACTTTTTCCCGTAAAAAGTATCCTATACAGCATGATTTTGCAATCCCTAGCAAAATTTAAATATAATGTTCAGACCATCAAAAGCAACTACTTTTCCCAAGGAACATGGGTTGAAAACCCCTAAAAAAATTTCGACCTCCCATACAAATTAGTAACGTTGATTGTGTATTTTGTATTTTTTTTTGGGGGTTTTCAACCCATGTTTCTTGGGAAAAGTTGTTGCTTATGATAGTCTGATGCAAATTCATGCTGTATGTTAATCCAGGTTACAAACTATCTCCATTCCAAATTTCATCCAAATCCGTTGAGTACTATACCTGGGTTACTATAGGATGAGCTCTGACAGATTAAAAATTTAATAACTTATTAATATTATTACGTTTATTTATTTATTTATTAAGTAAAATTACATACTGTTTAATGATGAAATAATTATGGTTTTTAAACTGAATATTGTTAATAAAAATTGTTAACGTCATATGAAAAACTTTGAAGCTGTCAGAAGAACCCATCCTATAATAACCCAACTATAGGAACAAACATCCAAACATCTAAACAAAAGTCCGGCTCGGTACAGTCCGCCGCAGCGTTAGTTTACCTGCGTCTAGTCCGGCTCAGTACAGTCCGCCGCAGCGCTAGTTTACCTGCGTCTAGTCCGGCTCAGTACAGTCCGCCACAGCGCTAGTTTACCTGCGTCTAGTCCGGCTCAGTACAGTCCGCCGCAGCGCTAGTTTACCTGCGTCTAGTCCGGCTCAGTACAGTCCGCCGCAGCGCTAGTTTACCTGCGTCTAGTCCGGCTCAGTACAGTCCGCCGCAGCGCTAGTTTACCTGCGTCTAGTCCGGCTCAGTACAGTCCGCCGCAGCGCTAGTTTACCTGCGTCTAGTCCGGCTCAGTACAGTCCGCCGCAGCGCTAGTTTACCTGCGTCTAGTCCGGCTCAGTACAGTCCGCCGCAGCGCTAGTTTACCTGCGTCTAGTCCGGCTCAGTACAGTCCGCCGCAGCGCTAGTTTACCTGCGTCTAGTCCGGCTCAGTACAGTCCGCCGCAGCGCTAGTTTACCTGCGTCTAGTCCGGCTCGGTACAGTCCGCCGCAGCGTTAGTTTACCTGCGTCTAGTCCGGCTCAGTACAGTCCGCCGCAGCGCTAGTTTACCTGCGTCTAGTCCGGCTCAGTACAGTCCGCCGCAGCGTTAGTTTACCTGCGTCTAGTCCGGCTCGGTACAGTCCGCCGCAGCGCTAGTTTACCTGCGTCTAGTCCGGCTCAGTACAGTCCGCCGCAGCGCTAGTTTACCTGCGTCTAGTCCGGCTCAGTACAGTCCGCCGCAGCGCTAGTTTACCTGCGTCTAGTCCGGCTCAGTACAGTCCGCCGCAGCGCTAGTTTACCTGCGTCTAGTCCGGCTCAGTACAGTCCGCCGCAGCGCTAGTTTACCTGCGTCTAGTCCGGCTCAGTACAGTCCGCCGCAGCGCTAGTTTACCTGCGTCTAGTCCGGCTCAGTACAGTCCGCCGCAGCGCTAGTTTACCTGCGTCTAGTCCGGCTCAGTACAGTCCGCCGCAGCGCTAGTTTACCTGCGTCTAGTCCGGCTCAGTACAGTCCGCCGCAGCGCTAGTTTACCTGCGTCTAGTACGGCGCACTGACCAGCGTCGCGCGTTCCTGAGAGGAGACTTGACCAGCTCGGTACAGTCCGCCACAGCGTTAGTTTACCTGCGTCTAGTCCGGCGCACTGACCAGCGTCGCGCGTTCCTGAGAGGAGACTTGACCGGCTCGGTACAGTCCGCCACAGCGTTAGTTTACCTGCGTCTAGTCCGGCGCACTGACCAGCGTCGCGCGTTCCTGAGAGGAGACTTGACCGGCTCGGTACAGTCCGCCACAGCGTTAGTTTACCTGCGTCTAGTCCGGCGCACTGACCAGCGTCGCGCGTTCCTGAGAGGAGACTTGACCGGCTCGGTACAGTCCGCCACAGCGTTAGTTTACCTGCGTCTAGTCCGGCGCACTGACCAGCGTCGCGCGTTCCTGAGAGGAGACTTGACCGGCTCGGTACAGTCCGCCACAGCGTTAGTTTACCTGCGTCTAGTCCGGCGCACTGACCAGCGTCGCGCGTTCCTGAGAGGAGACTTGACCGGCTCGGTACAGTCCGCCACAGCGTTAGTTTACCTGCGTCTAGTCCGGCGCACTGACCAGCGTCGCGCGTTCCTGAGAAGAGACTTGACCGGCTCGGTACAGTCCGCCACAGCGTTAGTTTACCTGCGTCTAGTCCGGCGCACTGACCAGCGTCGCGCGTTCCTGAGAAGAGACTTGACCGGCTCGGTACAGTCCGCCACAGCGTTAGTTTACCTGCGTCTAGTCCGGCGCACTGACCAGCGTCGCGCGTTCCTGAGAAGAGACTTGACCGGCTCGGTACAGTCCGCCACAGCGTTAGTTTACCTGCGTCTAGTCCGGCGCACTGACCAGCGTCGCGCGTTCCTGAGAGGAGACTTGACCGGCTCGGTACAGTCCGCCACAGCGTTAGTTTACCTGCGTCTAGTCCGGCGCACTGACCAGCGTCGCGCGTTCCTGAGAAGAGACTTGACCGGCTCGGTACAGTCCGCCACAGCGTTAGTTTACCTGCGTCTAGTCCGGCGCACTGACCAGCGTCGCGCGTTCCTGAGAGGAGACTTGATCAGCTCGGTACAGTCCGCCACAGCGTTAGTTTACCTGCGTCTAGTCCGGCGCACTGACCAGCGTCGCGCGTTCCTGAGAGGAGACTTGACCGGCTCGGTACAGTCCGCCACAGCGTTAGTTTACCTGCGTCTAGTCCGGCGCACTGACCAGCGTCGCGCGTTCCTGAGAGGAGACTTGACCGGCTCGGTACAGTCCGCCACAGCGTTAGTTTACCTGCGTCTAGTCCGGCGCACTGACCAGCGTCGCGCGTTCCTGAGAGGAGACTTGACCGGCTCGGTACAGTCCGCCACAGCGTTAGTTTACCTGCGTCTAGTCCGGCGCACTGACCAGCGTCGCGCGTTCCTGAGAAGAGACTTGACCGGCTCGGTACAGTCCGCCACAGCGTTAGTTTACCTGCGTCTAGTCCGGCGCACTGACCAGCGTCGCGCGTTCCTGAGAGGAGACTTGACCAGCTCGGTACAGTCCGCCACAGCGTTAGTTTACCTGCGTCTAGTCCGGCGCACTGACCAGCGTCGCGCGTTCCTGAGAGGAGACTTGACCGGCTCGGTACAGTCCGCCACAGCGTTAGTTTACCTGCGTCTAGTCCGGCGCACTGACCAGCGTCGCGCGTTCCTGAGAAGAGACTTGACCGGCTCGGTACAGTCCGCCACAGCGTTAGTTTACCTGCGTCTAGTCCGGCGCACTGACCAGCGTTGCGCGTTCCTGAGAGGAGACTTGACCAGCTCGGTACAGTCCGCCACAGCGTTAGTTTACCTGCGTCTAGTCCGGCGCACTGACCAGCGTCGCGCGTTCCTGAGAGGAGACTTGACCGGCTCGGTACAGTCCGCCACAGCGTTAGTTTACCTGCGTCTAGTCCGGCGCACTGACCAGCGTCGCGCGTTCCTGAGAGGAGACTTGACCGGCTCGGTACAGTCCGCCACAGCGTTAGTTTACCTGCGTCTAGTCCGGCGCACTGACCAGCGTCGCGCGTTCCTGAGAGGAGACTTGACCGGCTCGGTACAGTCCGCCACAGCGTTAGTTTACCTGCGTCTAGTCCGGCGCACTGACCAGCGTCGCGCGTTCCTGAGAGGAGACTTGACCGGCTCGGTACAGTCCACCACAGCGTTAGTTTACCTGCGTCTAGTCCGGCGCACTGACCAGCGTCGCGCGTTCCTGAGAGGAGACTTGACCGGCTCGGTACAGTCCGCCACAGCGTTAGTTTACCTGCGTCTAGTCCGGCGCACTGACCAGCGTCGCTCGTTCCTGAGAGGAGACTTGACCGGCTCGGTACAGTCCGCCACAGCGTTAGTTTACCTGCGTCTAGTCCGGCGCACTGACCAGCGTCGCGCGTTCCTGAGAGGAGACTTGACCGGCTCGGTACAGTCCGCCACAGCGTTAGTTTACCTGCGTCTAGTCCGGCGCACTGACCAGCGTCGCGCGTTCCTGAGAGGAGACTTGACCGGCTCGGTACAGTCCGCCACAGCGTTAGTTTACCTGCGTCTAGTCCGGCGCACTGACCAGCGTCGCGCGTTCCTGAGAGGAGACTTGACCGGCTCGGTACAGTCCGCCACAGCGTTAGTTTACCTGCGTCTAGTCCGGCGCACTGACCAGCGTCGCGCGTTCCTGAGAGGAGACTTGACCGGCTCGGTACAGTCCGCCACAGCGTTAGTTTACCTGCGTCTAGTCCGGCGCACTGACCAGCGTCGCGCGTTCCTGAGAGGAGACTTGACCGGCTCGGTACAGTCCGCCACAGCGTTAGTTTACCTGCGTCTAGTCCGGCGCACTGACCAGCGTCGCGCGTTCCTGAGAGGAGACTTGACCGGCTCGGTACAGTCCGCCACAGCGTTAGTTTACCTGCGTCTAGTCCGGCGCACTGACCAGCGTCGCGCGTTCCTGAGAGGAGACTTGACCGGCTCGGTACAGTCCGCCACAGGGCCTGGTTGCACGATGTCCCGTACGAATGACAAAGACACGTACTTCGCGCGGATCCACGCCTCGCGAACCGAACTGGAACATAAATATGCAACAAATATTATAATAAAATTGGAAATTAAACGCTTGTACTAGTTTTACTATTTCACTTTCCAGGCCCCATCGATTTCGTCCTTTATAGCAGTTTTTAACTACGAGATTATCAATTTCGCCGAGCAAACATGTAGGTATTATTGACCAAGCGAGCGAAGCGTCTCCGTTTCAGCTTGGCCAAAATTGCTTTTGTATGCCTGTCTGTCTATCTGTCTGTTTGTTCCACTTTACAGGTCGCGTTTCTCAACCGATTCTCGTGAAATTTTGTGAGCAAGTTCGCTAAAGTAATCGATTTTTTTGTCGTCAGTTTTAGTTTTTTTTTTAATTACGGAGTTATGGGGGTTGCCAGCTGTTTTCCTCTACAGGTCACATTTCTCAACCAATAATAATAAATAAATAAAATAAATACCTAAAAAAATATTTGAAATAAATAAATTTCAAGGGGTTGGGGATGTTCGTGGAGAAAAAATAAAGAGAAATTTAGTCTTGTTTTAGTGCCTACCTAACACCATGACGAATAAAAAACCACTAAAATTGACAGTTAGTCGTGAAGTCAAAGACAAAAACAAAACCGATGATCATCGGTCCCTTTTCAATTAAAAATGATAGAAAGTGACAGAACTAATTTTAGTTTAGTTGGGCGTATGCCGAATCGCCACCAGTATAAGTTTAACTATATTAAAACAACATCAGCCAACCGCACTTGACCGACGCCCAGGAACCAACCAACCACCAACGTGACCTACGACTGCATAAGACAAATACAGAACAGAGTTTCTTTGTTATGCTGGTTACATTAGACAGGTACTCACGTGTCACAGTCAGGAGTGGCTCTAGTAATGGTAGTGCCTTCCGTGTTAGCTTCATAGATGAGATTTACGATTTTGTTACCAAGTTCAGCCATCACCTACAATACAAATGAAGATGCGGTTAAATTTTAAAATGATCACAAGACTAGCTATTTGTTGTCCTTCGTAATATTAAAAACCAGTAGATTACCTTAATGATATCAGGTTCCCAATCGTCCAAAGTAAGAGATCTGACTTTGCTCAAGTGTACACCTAGAGAGCGGTGGATACCGGAACATTCTATAACAGGAATATCAAAATTGTATGTTACCTTCGAAAACTCCTATTTTTAAACAATACTGTTAGAAAAATAATTGATATTGATTTTTATGTAACTATACTAACTAAGACACGTTTAGGGTTATGGAATCGCGAGATTGTGAAGGATAACTTATTATTATTATTATTTGTATTTATTTATTCATATTAAACATATTGAAATTGAGTTGCGAACATAAGGGTTGAACTTTTAGAACCCTTTCCTCCTAGACTTGGCAAAACCTAAGGAGAGTAGAAACGCGTGGTTTCATGGAAACAAAAATCAATATGAAGATTAATTGATACTTGCGATTGTCGGCACTTGATGGAACTTGGTACACATATTTAATAAAAGTCACTTTTACTAGTTCCACTTATATTATATTCACCCCGACCGGTTTCGATCAACAGATCATCTTCACAGGGTTATTAATTACTTAATCTAGATCACATAGTTTGTCAACCGGTCGGGCGAATATAAGTGGAACTAGTAAAAGTGACTTTTATTAAATATCAAGACGTACCAATGCAGAGCGTGATGCCGAGGTTGATGCTGGCCCAGCGCGGGTTGGGCCCGCCGCAGTCGCAACAGTAGTTGTTGCCCGGGATGCTCAGCAGCTGCTCCCATATCCTGCAAAAATTAATATTACAACAAACATGTTTAAATTTAAATATTTACAAGATTTTACTATGGTTCTCAATTTAATTCACAATTAAAAAAAAAGGAATGCAAGTCCGTCCAATATCACACTAATATCATAAATGTGAAAATATATTTGGATGTTTAGATGTTTGTTCTGCTTGCATGCTTAAACTACTGGACGGATTTGGATGAAACTTGGAATAGACATAATTTGTACCCTGGATTAACATATAGGATACTTTTTACCGAGAAAATTCGTCTTCCCACGGGAAAATCTTACATAACGCGAGCGTAGCCGCAGGCGGACCGCTAGTAAATAAGTAGTAGATAAGAGGTAAAAGAGATGAAACTGATTTAAAAATGTATTAAGATGATCAGTATAACCAAGTTGTCAGCGCACTGCTATGGCACTGCCTTCTACGCGAAGGTCTCGGGTTTGATTCCCGGCCAGGCAGATTTTTTAATGATGTATGCATGTATTTGTACTTGTCTGTGTATGTCTCTATTGCATCATTGCTACAAGGATACCAAGTTTGGAGCTATAATTAACTCCTGTTTCTTTTGTTTGCAGCATACACCTCACCTGACTTTCTTCATGGCTGGGCTGACATTGGTCCGGTTGTTGTCGTTCTTGCTGTCGTCCGGCACCAACATAAGCTGGTCGGGGTTCTCCCTGCTCTGTCCTTGTTGGATGGCAGACCGGATGCCATTTTGAAGCGCCGATATCCAACAGTTCAACATATCTTCGGAGTCCGCTTGCAGCATGTGGCTTCTACAAATAGGATATTGCGAAAATTAAGAAAAACATGAAATCTTTCCCATTGCGCTAGTAATACGCTTACTAAAATGGATTAATGATACGTCATAGCCACTGATATCACTAATTAATTCATTCGTTTCTATACAAAAAAAATTGACAAGCGCGAAACAAAAAAATCATAAATAATTTCCCTCCTCCTACTCCTACCTAATTTTCAAATAATAATACCTGTACCAATAATAATGCCTGTGGACTTTTAATAATGCCTGTTCTTGCTTTTTAAAAGTCTGAAATAAATATTTTGCATTCATTCATTCAATGGGAGAGAACAGACAAGTTGAAAAACGCTACAAGATGCCTAAATGAAGTTATTTTGCAATCAACCGTTCGAAAAACAAAGCGATCAAGGAAGTTCTTCAATTAGATAGCAAAAACAATTGATTCTAACTTCCTGTCTATGCGATAAAACGGTTAAATAAGTAGAAGACAGTTGAAACATATATTCACAAGCATATTGATATTGATAAACAAAAAGGAACCTTACTAAAAAATTACACATGAGAAGAGGCCCTACCTATACCTAGCTATAAGTAGAAGAGGGATCGCAGATTTTAGTTTTTTTTTATTCTGTCAGCTACTTAACAGCGTGTAAACAAGATTCGAACTAAAACAGAATCGAATTATTATTATCAGTAATAGGAAAAAAAAATATTACATAGTTATTTTTCATAGTTCATCTGAAAGTATACAAAAAATAGAGTACTGACAAACAGAATCGAAATTGATCAAAAAACAAACTAGATACAACATTATTATACAAATATATCTGTCCCTAAATTTTCTATGGCGGATGTATGGCCCGCGTGACATATGACGTCACAGGTCACGTCGGACCTCTCTGTCCAACCATCAACTTTGAAGCTTTATAACTTTGTTTCTGAGTAAGATATTTAAAAAAATATTTTTTATGTGTTTATCTGAAACTTGAAATATTTCGATTAATGAAATTTAAAAAATGTGCATATGCCCTATTCGTAGACCACTTACTTGGAAGGTGACAGGACTTCAAAGCAGAAGCGTCTTTCGCCATCGTGCACCGGCTTCACAGTACACAGTCGTAGGTCCTCTTCCATGACTGTCACGTTTAGTTCTCCCGTTCTTTTCCTGTAATAGACATAAATACAAACATTACAACATCATGTTTATACTTACGAACCTTATTTTTTTGTAGAATCATCATACCTAACATTTATATACCTTAATATAGGAGTAAAATAAAAGTAAATACCACAAACCCCACCACAGACAAATATGCTGTTAATACTTCGATTATTTTACGTACAGAAACATTTTATGGTACCTGTTTTGACTATAGGTATAAAGAACATTTCCAAACATTTCTTAAGTGTTCAGACAGAGCACCATATTTAATACATTGTCTACTGAAAACAAACACTCTTTATTATGACTTGTACTTACCCTCATGGAAACAACCAATGTGTATCAGATTATAAAGAAAACATGAATTGGTGCAGGTGTCTCTACATCTGAGAGGTGTCTTTGTGTCCTTTAATTGATGAAACAATTCACTTTATAATCCCAAGAGGTCCTGGGTCAATTACATTTACAATGACTGGAAAATCTCATGATTATTGAATTACTAAACAGAACAATCACTCGTCTTCAAACCACCTACGGGTCAATAAAGTTGTCTTAATAGGAAAACCCCATGGTGGGAAATTCAAACTACGTTTCTAATCAGCAGGCATCAATAGAGGATCGGACTGTTCCTAAATTTACCATATTTTATTAATTATTATTAAAATATAGATTAGTAGCAGACGATTCGCGAAGAAAAAAACAGAATCGGTAGAAAACCGAACTTACAGTGACTTTTTAAAGTTTCAATATGTCTGTCTCTTTCAAAAACGATTTTTGTATGGAGATAATATGGCGTTACTAACAAATGACGTCACAAGTGGGTATGTGCCTCTTTGTCTAATCTTGAATTTCAAATCTTTATAACTCGGTCAATTTTAAAGATAGAGCAAAAATTATTTTAGTGTTCGATAGCAGAAACTAACAAGTTTGGATTTATAAAATAAAAATAAAGTAGTCCGATCTACTATTTTAAAATATCTAAGAGCAGTTTAAGGTCGTCATTGTACAGAAGAATAAAATCATCAAGATAAAACAGAAAAATTAACGGTGATTAAGTCTGAGAATAGCCATGACGGGTCAATTTGACGGCCTACTTACCAACACCTTCTTCAACAAACAGACAGACAAAACAAGCAAGTCTACCTACAATCTGTACGCAAATAAGGTACGATTGCTGGGTGAATCATCGTATTATGCGTCATTTCTTTGAAAATAACTAACTAACCAATGATATAATGATATGCCAAGTAAAGTTGTAGCTCATAAATTACTAAAGCAAATATTTACTGAAATTCTATCTTTAAATCTTCCCCAATTAAGTGACGAAGTCTCGGTTGAACTAGAACTTCTTTTATATTTGTTGGTTAGGTGTTTTGCTAGGGTGTGTTCCGGTACTACCTAAGTAATGAAGCCATTATAAAAACAGCAAAACTCACCTATAAACAAGCCGGTTATCATACAAATAGAACCATCTCCGGTTCCACGTTTTGAACGCATTCGAAGTCCTCTTGAACAAGTACCCCTGCATCCTGGGCAGGCTCTTAAGGCAAGGTGTGCCGATCAGCCCGTCCTTGCAGTCCTCGTCGCTCTGGCTAGTCTTGCAACTTGGAAGCACCGTGTCCTTGCTGTTGACTATCGTGTGACGATTCTCCATCTCTTTATCCAGTATTTTAGTGTCGTTACGCATTGTTGTAATCTGAAATGTTGATTCGTTAGTGAATACCTGAGTTTATTAATTGTGAGTGCTTGAAATTGCGTAGCCTAGATAATTGGACTTTCTTTGTGTTTGTTGGTTATATTGCGAAAAGTTGGTTACCTATATTTCATGCGATTATTCTGCGTAGAGGCTGTTTAAAAAATACTTCAATGGCGGTAATGTCTGTTACACACGGGGCGGTTTAATAGGATGTTAAGTGAAAATCAGATGCGGTATTTTTGGGTAAACTACAGATCGTATTTTATATAGCGCAATTCTTTCGATATTACTAACTCTAGTATTATGTCATATTACCGCATCGACCTACTAACTATTTTACGACATGAATGAAATAAATAATTTTTCCTTACCTCTTCGGCGGTCGACTTGAGGAAAGGCTCCAAGTCTTCGGACAGGTCCGCGCCCTGGTGATAGTACGTGCAACACGCTTGGATGTACGACAGGAACTGCAACGACACGGGCGATTACTCACGGACACCGGCGAGGTATTGGCCGCGAAAATAACTAATTATCGCGTTGACACATTTTACAACGTCTTAATCTAATCTGATAACTTTAAAATTGTGTTCAGTGTTTATAGTAGGCTATATCGGTGATGCCTTTATGTTTCTGATAAATGTAATGTAGGTTATGCGAAAACTATTTGAGATGGTGTGTTATGCTCCAAAATAATTATGTAAAACAGAGAATTTTCAGTAGTATAACAAGACTAACAAATGGACAGATTATATCTAGTCATATTAAAACCGAAAACAAAAAATGCTATAGGTACTCATATTTTGTTATTACAGGGTGGCGGCTTATTTAGATTGGTAACTCTGAATCTACAGGGCCCCGTTTCACGAAGCAACAATTTACTAGTAACAAGTTACAATTTGATATTCATTGCGTAGCCAATTCGCCAAAATTGGAAGCTTTTATCGTTTTATCTCGTTGTATACGCAATGTACATCAAATTGTACTTGTAATTTGTAAATTGTAGCTTCGTGAAACGGCCCCAAGGACGTGGAAAGATCTGTTCCAAAGAATCGTGTCATCGATTTTAGTTAGAGACAAGAAAAACCGGATTCATAGATAAAAAAATATAATTTTAAGTTCGCGAATCGAACCCGGCCGTATTGAAGAAAATAACATTATTTCTATGTCGACATCGATCATCGTGTAGGTCATCAGCAGTAAAATGTAAATGAAATATGATACCTAAAATGATTAATATGCATTGTATTTCACTTTTTTCTCCTATTGTTTTTTCTTCAATACGACTGGGTTCGATTCCCAAACTGAATATGCGTATTTTTTTTATATCTATGAATGCAGTTTTTCTTGTCAATAAATTGATCACATAGTTTTTTGGAACAGATCTTTCTATGTCTTATATTTTCAAAGTTACCCATTACTGACCCAAAGTCTAAATTTTTTATTCTAATTAAGATTTTTACAAATCATTTTTCGACGTCAAAGTTATCATGGATGGCACGTTCACTACCAGTGTACGCCCTCTGTGGAGAAGAACCCTTCTTAACCCCCCCCCTCCTTATACTGCTTATAAAAAGGAATTGCGAAGAACTTTTATTTTTGTTCCCATATACGTCCCCACCAAGAGGCTCGAGCCTTGAAGTAAGTATGTATTAATGTTAAGTTTTTAATACGAAACTTATTACCTTGTTACCAAAGTTGAGCTATATTTTTTATAATTTGTGATTTAAGTATATCATAATACATATCTTATACTTAATTTTAATTAAAACAATCACATCGGACTCTTAATTAAATGCCTAAAGAGATGTTTTGGTGCGTGACTTCATGCAAGCGCTATTAGTAATCTACACGCAGTATAGCAATATGTGAATAAAATATAGGTATTATTATGCTGTAACTTGTTAACTTGTAACTAGAGTCTGATGTCATACTGATGTATGGCAATGTTTATATTACAAAGAAAAATATGTATAATATTTCAGTAAAAAAAAAGGATTAAATTTAATTGTATTGTTAGTCGCCTCGTCTATGTCCTAGAATTGCGTGCGTTTTAAACAGAAAAATAAATAAATATTTAAAAATCATATTTGAAGATCTCCAAATATTTTCAAACCAGCTTAAACTAATCGCAAGATAAATAAATCCGAGTCTAGAAAGTCACAATTTGTCGCCAGTCACTAAATATGGACAGTTTAATGTTAAAAAAAACAGTACCTTGCCTTACACAACACAATACATAACTGTCTACGGGTACGACTCAGACGAAGATGGTTAGTCATGCTAGACCCGATACTGATCTGAAGGCTTTGCTTTGCTATTGGTTGAAAAGCTATTTCGAATACATTGCGTGTGTTGAGTAGGTACGTACCAAATAAATTCTGTCATAGAGTATTGATTTTATTCGAATAAATATTGTGTAGCTTTACAGCTAAGTAAAAACGACTAAAGTGATTTATAAGCTTAAGTATCGGAGGCGTGTGGTGACGGCAGAGTAGAATACATTTGTCACCAACCCCTACTCTTCCCGTGGGTGTCGTAAGAGGCGACATAGGGTCTACACATTGAACAGGGAACGGGCAGCAGCGGTCTCTCATACAGTAACCCTTTAATCTGCGATCTCCAACCCACCTGCCAAGCGTGGAGATTATGGCAAAACCCTCCACTTAAGTGGAGGAGGCTCATAGTCCAGCAGTGGACTGTAACGGGCCGTTGATGTTGATCGGAGGTCGGAGGCTAAGGAAAACTTTGGATCGTACAGTAAAACGAATAGACGTAAACGAAACAATAGATTAGATATGGCAAACTACGTCTAGATTCGTCTATCAGGTGCAAAATGTTTACAGCTTATGAATGTTCAAATTGGAGTTGCGTGTGGTCGTAATTAGGGGCTTGGTTTTAGGAAGCCTCATTTTGTATCATTCTCTATCACGGAATTTCAGGCACTAAGTATTTTAATTTATCAACATAGTATTTACTTGAAAAGACAAAGTAACCACGTACTAAATATAAATAGAATAATATACTTTATTGCCCACTAGGAAACTCACATAACTCAATAAATTTTAGGCAAAAAACAGGGAGTATAGGTTCGCTACCTTTCTACCTACTCATTATTGCTAGGGTAGCAATTTCTTTTAGGCAACCTTAAAGTACAAGATATTCTAAGAAACTGTGGGACGACGGTAACATAACACGGGAATAAAATTTAGGAGTAATGTAAATCGAAGTCCGACATTTTTTTATTTAGCCTTGCTACGAGTAGGTCACGGCGATGATGGCGGAGAGACATCTTCGTCTTTGTAGACGAATTTGCAGCAGGTGGGTGGGACGACAGTCAAGTGGGTGATAAAATAGTGATAATAAATGTCAAGTACTCAGTAATAACTTGTGCTCATACATACATGGATAAACACGAAGGTTGTGATTTGTTTGGAAGTCCCACACAAGAAAAGAGTGATCGAAGAGAGATTTGACATTGGGCGATCTATGAAAACGGAAATTTTATGCAATAATCTGTAGTAATTTTATAAAATAGTCGGTAACTATATTAGTACCGTACTGGTACACTTGTCCAAAAATATACCTTGTCTTGTCATGTTTCTATCTTCATCAATATTTACTAATTTTACCGCATTCACGATGAGCCTGAATGGACAGCAAATACACAAAGGTTATAAAAACAAGCTGGTTTCCTTTAATATTGTGAAATTCTAAAAGTATCTAATCTAGTATACGTAAAGGGCTCCGGAGACGGTCAAACGGTTTGACTCAAACCTTACGTGTTTGATCAAAAAGTTTGAGGTCGGTTTGAACGGTTTGTCAAACGGCTCTGCGCAGTCCGATGTGTAATTACACTTCTGACGCGTCAAACACAACAAAATTTATTTATTTATTAAAACTAATAATTACAAAAGACGTCATCATTACAGGATTGCTCCCAATACGATGACGCCAAATATGAAAATTGCAACAAACAAAAAATATGAAATTGCATCAAACATGATTCAAACACGTAAATGTTTGACAAACCGTTCAAACCACCTTTGTAAACGATCAAAATGGTTTGAGTCAAACCAAACTTTACGTGTTTGAATCAAACCGTTTGACCGTCTACGGGGCCTTCTTTATCTTATAAGAGTATACGTGCCTTTTTAAATATTGAATAACTAAATATCAAATAAGGTGTTAACACCTGTGTGAGTTAGATAAAGGTTAGAAATAAATCAATGACAAATCTGATCCTTTCTTATCGCGTGAGTTGTAAGGTCGGCGACCGACCTCACAAACCCTGGGTTAGTTTAAGAATAAGCCGCCGAAAGCCTCGGACTTAACTCATGTAAGGACTATTTTCCATATATAATAGCCGGGATTCCATATATAATACTTTCCAATCGTGCATGATTTCAGCCTGAAATGTGATTATCGTTTGACCACATTGCTTCGACCGGGGTTCGAACTTGAAACCTCCATAAAAGAACCACGGAGGCTGTAGAGAAAAATTTGGTGATAATTTTTCAGTATATTTCTCTTAAATAACGTTCATCGTCATCATTATACTTACTCATAGATAGATGGATAAATTGATTGTTTTTTTTTCCTCTTTGGTTAAATTGTTAATCAATCAATACCTACTTATCTGATACCGGTAAACTTACCAGTATTGATCAAATCAATATGGATTGATTGTTATTACAGGTATACAAGATGTATGATTCTACTGCTGTAATTATCCTCCATGAAACTGTATTTGACGTAAACCATTAAGCATATCAAGTTATCTACACTGCATACAGAATGTGTATCCGGCGAGTTTTTGCTCACAGCATGCCCATTATAATTACTCTGCGCGCTACGCCATAACGCAAGAATAATATGCGCGAATCCCAGTGTTGTGACGATTTTCCCACGACCAGTAACCGATTGTGATCTTTATCAAATTGGCAGTAATGGTTAATTTAGATTGTACATACTACAGGCTCCGGACGGATCCGATGCGTGCCATTTTTGTTGTTATATTTTTACCAGTTAATATTTTCCTGCTTTAGACACGTCTGCTGGTATTTGATATACCTATTTAAAAAACTAGCTTTTCGCCCGTGGCTACGCTCGCATTGTGTAAGATTATTTCCGTGGGAATAAGACCCATAAAAAGTTAATCCAGAGTACAAACTATTTCCGTTCCAAATTTCATCCAAATCCGTCGAATAGTTTAGACGCGAAAGCGGAACAAACATCAAAACATCCTAATATATTTTTAGGCTACGACTGTGTTTATTACTTGTATTGTAATGTAACTTCAACACTGAATTATAATCTGCGAATATTGCATTTCTTTAAACTTAACTAGCTTGAAGTACAAATTGTACTGTACAATACTAACGGCCTACGATAGAGCTTTGCAAATCGGTCCTACTACTGTACTATTTATTCAGCAGTGCCAAGATAATGTACCTATTGTAATCAACGAAGCATAGTTAATATTTCTATGGTTTTTATGTATAAAAATGCTATGCAATTTTATTTAACTAATCGTTTACAAAGCCGGGTCGAGCCGTGTTGCGTTGTATGTAGTATAAACAAACTCTACCTGCTTCGAGCGTTACCTTGACGAAGTAATTAATTGTGCTTATTGTTATTCAATCGTACGTATCGCAGTTACTCTATCTGCGTACTCAGTTCTGTTCCCACGTCGCACAGTTTCATAAAAACAACAGCTCCGTATGTTCCACTGTCGTGTTTGATACACATTATTGTTTACAACCGGATTTACGCGCGATCGAAATTCGAACGGTACTTAAATTGTATATTTAGCTCTACGTTTCCGACAAGTTCTTTTTGGTAAAACGTAACCGTTGCTTTGTGTAATTGAGTTCACGACGATATAGTTAGTAGTGTAATTTACAACTGTAGAGTAAATTATATGCTCACTTAATAAAATCATCATCATATCTAACGCTAGAATGAGGATCTCAGGCACCCCAAGGCCAAAGCTAAGTGCATAGTAATTGATTAAAATATGTAAGTAACTAAATAATGTATCATGAACTCGCCTCGTCAAAGGTGAGGTTTTTCAATAGTAATATTATTACGGTTGTATACATTTTGTATATTGTGAACTCTTCGTACATGCACAAAAAAAGGCTACAGGAAAATGGCCGTAACATTAAAAATTCTGAGAAATGTTACGCACAAAGATAATGGCGCTCGGAGTCCTAATCAAAACACCACAGATCTAACTTTAGAAACATCGACGAGACTTCTTTCGTGTGCGTTGTTGATAAATGACATCTTTTCAATTATATCTCACACTGTTTGTGTAGCAACCACATAACACAAAATACTTACTATAATATTAAAAACGTTCGCACAGGATCTCAAGGACCATTGCTATATGAGACAATTATACTTTGAAGTTTAAATGTATTGTATATATTACGTTGTGGGATCATCAAAACAATACCTAATATCATTCTGGTCCAGTGAGTTTGCGTCTGCAAATCGTGGCACGACAACGGTTAGTCCATCACGCGTGCACATGTCTCTTTAGTCTGCCTATTTTCTTTCGCTTGTCCGACTCAATCTGACTCACCGTGGCGAGGATCTCGTGGCGCTTCCTTGCCTGCAGCATCGTGATCTTCTGCACATGGTCGAGAGCGGTGTGCCGGAAGCAGGTCCTCGTCGTCAACAGTAGACCCACCACTTCTTCCACGTCTTGGGGCTTGTGGCGAGATACCTGTCAGGTAATAAAATAACAGTTTGCTTTGTTACTGTTTAACATGATCGTTTGGATATGAACTCTTAGAGCAGTAGGGAAGTAAATACAATACAAATCATATTGCCCTGTTTTTATTAAGTACCAAATTAACAGAAGGAGCATCATAAATGGCGGCACCAATTACTATCGGTAACACGTATCGCTTTCAAAAGGAACCAACTCTTACTTTCGTAAGCATACTCGTCGTCATCACGCGTCCGAATTGTATTATCTAATAAATAAATAAACAGACTAAGTGTTGAATTGAATGACGCAACATAAACATATCAGCGTTATCATAAATATTTGCTAAGACATTTTTTATAACTGGTTCCTCCAGTAATATTAGTATCAGTAGTTTAGTGAATAAAACAAAAACAAAATAACGAATTAATAATAAAATTTCAAGTCATTTCATGTTTTGATAGTTTGCTATTCGCATTTTCTTTTTTATTTCTGGTTGATGAAAATTCAATTTTATATTTACCTGTGAATTTCTATTCAAAGCTATGTCCAGATCATTTGAGATTTTTTCAAAGTGGTGCTTACTTTCCTTTACTCCTTTAATGTCACTGAAATAAAAACTCACATTAAAACTTCCTAATTAGATGTTGTATGTTACCAACAGGAAGTTGTTACTACAGTATATTTTACTGATTTACAATGTTACATCATTATAAACTAAATGTATAATGATTCATAAAACATCCCATACAGTTATACTTTTATAAAATAAATTTTGACTTTTTCTAAATACGAGGAGGGATCAAAAAGTAGTGAGAATGAAATTGAATATAATGACTATTGATAACTTAATAATTTATTTTTCTACATAGTCTCCGAGTCTCTCTAACTCTCTATACACCGAGTCCAGCGCTTTTCCAAAGCTTCAATCCCTTTAAAATAAAAAGTTTTGTCTTGGTCCTGCAAAAAGCTCTCCACGGCATCCATCACCTCATTATCGTCTTCGTACCTGTTTCCCCATAAGTATTCTTTCAATTTGGGGAACAGATAAAAATCGCTAGGCGCCAGATCTGGTGAATAAGGGGGGTGGTCAACCAATTCGAAGCCAGCTTGCTGAATGGCAGCCATCGCAACTGCCGACCTGTGCGCGGGTGCGTTGTCGTGATGAAACAGCACGCCCCTTCGAAGTTTCCCTCTCTTTTTCTCTTTGATGGCATTCTCAACTTGGGAATTAAAGCTGCATAATATTGGCCTGTAATAGTGGTTCCACGCTCCAGGTAATCAATCAACAATATCCCTTCTGAGTCCCAAAATATTGAGGCCATAACCTTGCCAGCCGATGCCACGGCACGAAACTTCTTCGGGGTCGGTGATGATGGCCGTTTCCATTGCGAAGATTGCTGTTTTGTCTCAGGATCAAAATGATGGACCCATGTTTCGTCCATTGTTACGAAACGAGACAAAAAGTTCTCAGAATCTTCTTGAAACTTGTCCAACAATATCTTCGAAATGTCAAGTCGATTTTGTTTCTGACTGTCGGTTAACATTCTCGGCACCCATCTTGCGGAAACTTTTCTCATATTCAAAGATTGTTTCAATATGGATTGAATACTTCCATATGAAATGCCCGTTTCTTGAATTAAGTATCGGATGGTAACTCTTCGATCGCTCAATTCAATTTTCTCGACTTTCGCAACATTTTCTTGGGTGACTGACGTCGATGGACGCCCGCAACGATGTTCGTCTTCCGTGCTCGTTCTCCCTACTCGAAATTGAGAAGCCCACCTTGCGACAGTAGAATACGGCGAAGCAGACTCTCCTAATGTTACCTCCAAATCGCAATGAATCTCTTGAGTCGTTAACTTTTTTAAACAGAGGTATTTAATAACGGCTCGCACTTCGTTTTTCTCCATTTTCGAGAACACGTTCCGACACGAAGCAAACAAATGACTACATTCAGAAAAAAACAAAAGAGAATCGAAGATTTTTTTCTTTATTAATATTACAAATATGTATCTGAGCTATGCCTGCCAGTATTTTTTTTTTCTTACCAAGGAGTATGTCGTTCTCACTACTTTTTTATCTCTCCTCGTACCTTAGTGCATAAAAGAATTACTGCTGATTTTAATATTTCTAAATATTAATTTACTTATGTAGTAACTGTAAAAAAAGTTCAACTTTTTGTTTCCAAAGCATACCTTAAATAAGATATTAAAATACCTTGGCTTAATAAAATCTAATGAATTATAACTAACACCACACCATTATAACAGCTAACAAGATTAAAACAAATCTGCCAACAGGGCTTCACATCACACCACATGTTAGCTAGAAATCTGCCACATGATGTCTATAATTATATCAGTACAATAAAGTTTATCTTTAGCAGTACTGTGAATGAGTCAGCAGTTCAATGTATGTAATCTTGCATCAAGTTGTTGAACTCTAGAGTAAACATCTATTCTCTTTTATTGGCCTTAATTGACAAGTTCATTAAGGTCACAGTAGAGAAGGAAATTTGTAATATTAATTTTATTTGTTTATAATTTGTAATAATATAATTTTTAAGTAATCATTTCCAAACTGCTGTTATAACAATCATAAATGATAAAAAAATTGTAAATTATGAACAATATTTATGACCAGATTAATGTAAGTAGTTCATGTTGCTAACATGGATTTTCATGATTGGATTTGCTTTTTCAACATCCATTGCTATATTATACACATTATATGAATAAATTATTATAATAATTTAAAAGTTTGTCAAAATTGAAAGAAGAAAGATTTGTTTACATGGGATGTTTAAACTGATTAAAAAGCCATTTATACCTATAGTCGGGTTATTATAGGATGAGTTCTGACAGCTGCAAAATTTTTCATACAACGTTAATAACTTTTTTTTATAATATTCAGTTTAAAAACCATAATAGCTAAAATTTTAAAACAAAATAACTTCACCTCTTATTTTATCATTAACAGTATGTAACTTTACTTAATAAATAATTAAATAAACGAAATAAAATTAATAAGTTCTTAAAATTTTAATCTGTCAGAGCTCATCCTATAGTAACCCAAGTATAGCAGGTATCTTACTCTAAATAATTAATGTGAAAGGTCTATTTACTTATTTATCACATTGACCTTATTATCAATTCTTTTAGTGTTAAAAAACTTACACTTTAACAAAAGCACTGAGATTCTTGACAACAGTTCTGGAAGCTTGGTCCAGTAAGATTGAGTGGAATTTGTTCATCTCTTGCAGAGCATGGATCACACGGTTCAGAGCCGCCATCACAGTTGGGTCCTCAGAGAAACTCCCACTCAGATCCCAGAGAGCATTTGTAAATGTTCTACAAAATAAAACATTTTACCAATAGATAGATAATTTGTATTTTTTTTGTGTCATTAAAAGATTACATTGAAAAAAAAATTGCTAAATCCAGAAGAATACTGACAAATTGTCAATAGCAAAAGATGGTGATTTAGATGGTAAATAAGATCCTTGCTCAATGTCAGTAATGTACGTATTGTAACAATAACAAAGGACTTTACCAAATGAATTAGTTTTTTTTTATAAATTACAGTATTATATTATTATTTGATCGGAAACACTGGGAGCACAAGATTGATACTAAAAGAAAGTAGCTCAATCCTCACCCTCTATGAGTCATGTATGTTTTCCCTGATTCTACCATAATAGAACATGTTTTCAGAACTTTGTCCAGTTTCTGCTCCAGCGAGTCGATACCCGCCTCCTCTGTCTCCAGTTGCTCCCTGCACAAACAAGGAACGCTTACACAACAGTCAAACACAACTTGCACGTACGAAAATTCACTTTCTACTTATAAAAAACAAGCACAACTTTCGTTGATTGCACACAGTACCTAAACTTAGGCGAGTCCCTTAGACATTCGTCAAAATCTATTAACGGCTTCATTCTAATTAATTAAAGTAACCCTCTAGTAGACTTAAGACAACAAACTATCTCCTACAACATATTTTTCACAAACGAATTGCAAACGAGCGATACAAATTCGCCTTCCACCTTTTTTTTATGACACGAATGACAGCTGACGTCTGACTGACATGACATAGTGTTGTAAAAAGTATCGATAACTTCTGTAACTTATTCACATGATTCAACTCACACAAACATGAATGAATTTAGTAACGTTGCCTAACATTCGTTATTTGGAGATTACTGTATCCGAGTGTGTTAGAAAAAAGTTGTCAAAATGTCATAAAACTTAAAAAAAAAATTGTCAAAATGCAAATGTAAACACTTGGATTTGGATCTTTTTCGGCAATTGTTCGGCGAAAAATGGTTAAATAATTAGTTAAAACGTAGTGATTATATTCTCTCTGAGTTGAAATTGTAAAAATGAGATAAGGAAAATGTGAAAATCTAATCAAAATATCGTGAAACAGCTTTTGGACTAGTTGTGTTGTGTAAATAAATCGTCATCATAACGTTGCCTTTAAAAGCGGGTCAATTTGTGAACCGGATCTTTATCGCGTAGGACTGCTGTAAATTAGCATAATATGGACTTGCTCGGTCAAAGCGACATGCCTGCAACAAGTAACAAGCTACAATTAAAAAACGACCACATTCTAACTGTTCTACTATGTGCTATTTCAATACCATTGTCAATGTCCATGTGGATAATCAACATAGTGTATTCCAAATTTATAATAGAACAAGAAGGACTGGATGGTAAATACTCTGTTTATATAATAATAATAAATTTGTGGGGACATCTTCATAAATATATCTCATTATGTGTAATTTTTTATGAGAAACAAGTCACAAACTTGGTAAAAGTAAGTGGGTAGTAGTTAAGTGGTGTGTTACTTGTTTCAGAGCCAGTTGTGATATCTCCAACAAGATGGCTGGTTTCTTGTCTGATACCCATCACAATAGCGGTTTATGGATACAAGAAAAAAAGTGTGAATTTAGGTGGAGCCCTGTTTGGGCTGATGGTGGCATTTGTGTTGACTCTGAGCAGCTTTTGCCATCTAGCAGCACTTTTTACATTCTTCATTTCATCATCAAAGGCTACAAAGTTCCGGTCACATTTAAAGAAGAAAATAGAAGCAGATTTCAAAGAAGGTTTAACAACACTTTTCTAATTTGTTTTTTTTTTATATAGTATAAGGTATGTAGTGACCTTAAATTATCCTGATAGATACAGATAAATTGTATTTATTATTTGTCTTGCTTTCTGAGGAGTCAAATGGTTATCTCAAGTGTAAGTGGGTCAATATCATGTTGTAGTCTGCCGGAAGCTAATGTGATGATAAGACTTTATAGGCAAGTTATTATAAATAATATTAAGTAAGTATGTAAACATTGAGAGATAAGTATTTGTTTCAGGTGAAGGTCAAAGAAATTGGATCCAAGTTCTGTGCAATGGAGGAATGGCAACTCAATTTGGCCTGCTGTACTTATTGGATATTGGAGCAGCAGAAAGACCAATAGATTTTATTAAAGACTACAGAGCTTCATGGCTTTCCATGGGCATTCTTGGTGAGTAGGTTCAATATTTTTTTTAAAGATATTTCACAATAATTTTGATATTAACCATAATATTATTGTTAATTTCTTGGTTGGAGCACCCCTGAATTCATATTTAATTACATCACAACATTACTTCGCAACTATATTATAACAAAAATAATAGAAAGGCTTACAGACAATTCAACAGCCAGCAATAGTAGAATCTATCTTCATAACAGAAACACCGTCCGAAAAATATTTAAGGTTATATTTCTAAATCCGAGTTTGTTTCGCTTGCAGGTTGTTTTGCTTGCTGTAATGGCGACACATGGGCATCCGAACTCGGCACCGTGCTATCTAAGTCAGACCCATTTCTAGTCACGAGTTTAAAGAGAGTTCCCAAAGGAACAAATGGTGGGATATCTGTAATTGGAACTTTTTTCAGTACCGTTGGAGGTCTTGTGATTGGAGTGGCTCAGTACTTGTCAGTGTTGTATTTTGCTGACAGAACACTGTGGATGTATGCGCCACCGCAGTGGCCCATGATTGCATTTGGTGCACTTGCTGGATTTCTTGGTAGTCTTATTGATTCTATCTTAGGAGCTACTTTACAATATTCAGGTAATTTAATTTCATTTGCGGTCATTATATTATAAATAAGGTATGTTAAAATTCCTTGACCATTTACAAGGTGAGGCAAAAGTAATCATCCGATGTTCTTTAGCTGTAATTTTTTTACAAAGGAAAAACTTTGGTTCTGTTTGTAGATTATTTATGCTTAATTCATTAGAATTTTTTCCATCAAGTCGAGAAGATGTTATCGCACAAGTTGCCGCCGCCGCCAGCATTGATGACCATACGCCATACGCCCTTTTTATGGCATCTTCCATCACTTTTGTCAGAACTTCGGGCGATAGGTTCGCGCATTCGTGTCGGATGTTGTCCTTGAGGGCTTCCAGAGGCTTATTCACGTAAACACGAGACTTCAAAAACCCCCACAAAAAGAAGTCAGGTACGGTCGAATTGGGCGATCTTGGCGGCCAGTGCAAATCGCCAAAACGAGAGATTAGGCGACCTGGAATTGCCTGCTTCAAAATTATTCCGCGGATAGCGATTCATGGCTTGTCGACCGACATGTATTTTATTTATTACATCTGTTTACTTCAAATATGTCAAAACCGATTTGATATTTGCAAAAATTACAGCAACTTCCAATAGGGTGATTACTTTTGCCTCACCTTGTAGTAGAAATACCAAAACCATTTCAAGAGTCAAATTAGTTTCTAAGAATAAATTATCATTTGTCCCGTAATCTTTGAGTAAAAATTGGATCGCACATTTAGTCACGCCAAAGCCAAATAACAAAGGAAATTGTCTTAATTTCTAATAATAAATAATTATTAACGAACACAGCATAGGAATGGCGCATAAAACAAGCAATGGCAAGCAAGCAGACATACCAAGCTAAATATTATTTTCTCCTGTCAGCGCGTTAATCCCCACGTACGAGCTACGAGACGAATCTGGGCGCGCCTGTGTATGTGTGTGTGTGTGTGTGTGTACAGTGCGGGTTTATTTTTTTCTTCAACTGGTCTAATCGCTGTATATATCTTAGATGATTGATTAGCGCTCCGATATAGCGGGCGCGGACTTGCGAGGGAATTTTAATTAATTTCAATTCAAATAGAGCTTGGGCGTTGTTAGGAAGCATCACGCAACAGAAGACCCCTAAAAGCCAGTGCGACTGCGGGTGTCTAAAACTGCAGTAGGTAATTTCTTCTAAATTACTGCAGATTCCCTGGGGCTTGTGCAAATTATGTATATTATACTGGTTTATGTCTTCATTAAAATTCAAATAAAATTATTACTAAGTGATTTTTGTAATCTGTTTCCAGGTCTGGATAGAGATGGTAAAATCGTATCATACTCTAATCAAACAGTGCAACATATCAGTGGCAGAAGTATTTTGGACAATCACAGTGTAAATCTTATTACAACAGTGATTATGGGCATGCTCATGCCCACATTAAGCAAGAACATGTGGCCAATGCTGTAACATTTGAAAACAGAAGTTAACGAGTATGTGCAAATAAGGCTTCGAGTCATGAGTATTGTGATTTGATAGACTTTGAAAAGTGAAATTAATTTCTTAAAAAACAGAAGTACTTAATATTTATTGGTCTAAATTTTATACTTAACACAAATTCATTTTAAACTAGTTTTTCATTAATATTACGTTAAAGAAAATAAATAGTTTTTCAAATAGTTCAGAACATGTCGCACCTTTAGTATTATAGGGACCTAATCCAAAATTTTGGAAAAACGAGTTTGACCTAATATTATAACAATATTCCAAAATAATAAATAATCCAAAATAATAATATAACAATATTAATAGGGACCTATCCCTATAATTCTACAGGTGCGATGTATTTTTTTGCTACCTTTGGCGACATAAAAGCTACATGAAAGAGTATAAATTAAATTAAACTGACAAAAAGACAGAAGTTAAAATGATAATACCAAGGGCGCATTCCGAATCAGACTTCCAGCGCCGTCAGCGATCAGAAAAGCAAAAAAAAAAACGTATGAGTTTTGACTGCTGACAGTAATTCGGTACGCGATTACGGGTGCTTTAATCGATTTCAGCGCGTTTCTACCTTTTAGTGGGGCCCCTCGAGCTAGACTGAAAAAACTGGTGTCAATGCTTTGCTTGTTCAATGTACCTCACGAATTTATTAATTAGATCCAATGTACTTCAACCATTTTGATAGAAATTAGGATTAATCGCCTCGTCCATCCAGCGGATGTGACTCAGGCTGGCTGGACAATTCTTCCAAATGAGCTGCATTTAAGTAGGTCAATACACAATTTTAGGTGACGGCTAATCACGCTTATTTCAGTTTATGTGACCTAGAGAACCCGAGATAATCGAACGCAAACGTGTCCAGCCAGCTTGAAAACCGCTTTTCTCATGGTCTATCAATATCCGAACAGAAGATATTCTAACTATTTCTTGCTTATTAATACTGCGTCACCTAAAATTGTGACAGGCATCCAGTTTTTGAGAGACATTTTTGAGATACGTATAGCCATTTAGCTAAAAAACAACGAAAAGCGTGGCCAGCCAGCCTGAACTTACGTATTAAACTTCTGGCTGGCACCTCTGAATCTCGACAACGAAAGTGTTTTCGAACAAGGTTATTTTACTAGCATTTAGTGACGGAATTTGTGACAGTCATAGCGTTTGTTTCATGGCGTCACATAAAGGCGTTTACGAGAAATCGATGAAAACTTGGTGCCAGCCAGCCTGATGTTCCGGCTGGCTGGCTCGTTGTATCTGCGCTGTCTGATGGTCAACGGCTTCCAAATTTTCTTCAACATTTAGTGACGGGGACGATTAAGACAACCTGTAAATGTGACGACGATCCCTCCCATAGTTTCAGAGATATTCATGAGATACTTATTCAATAATCAGCATTATTCAATAGTAGGTATACCTACTGTATGACAGACAAGGGAGCCAAATTTTTTTTTAAGATATTTATTATGGAATCTTGACCATGCCCCCCTTGTCATACACTCTATTATCGAATGGCAAAGAATACTATATACCTACACCACAATCAGATGGTACAATGAAAAACGCCAGAGGTAAAATAACTGTGAACGAGTTGTAATATTGACTGGGAAACTAATAATAAACCAATGGCGTTCTTTATGTATGTATGTTGTGAATCGAGAAAGTAATCGTTAGGTACAGCTTCGCCCAATGCAATGATTCGTAAATTTTTGGGTACAGTCATTAAAGTATAATGTACGTAGTAATAATAGCTCAATGGGTACAGTACAGGTATTGAAAATACAGACAGAATGCTGGCGGGAATCCCATGTTTAAAGATTTAGCCGATGTCTCTCATTACCTTTAAGTAATGTTGTTGTAGAAATTATTAAAAATTACGTTTTTATTTATTCATAGTGGCGATTGGGCTACTTTAGGCTACCTCAGCTACATTAGGCTACTCAAGCTGTATCAGGCGATATCAGGTTCCAAATTGTTGGCAACACTGCAGCAGTGTTGCCAGTAAGGTGAATAGCAGCTATTCACCTTACTTTCACCTTACTTCACCTTACTTTGCACCTTACCTGCACAAATGGTCGACAAACAAAGGTTCAGAGTTCAGTGAGTGAAGTAAAGCAAACAACGGGGGGGATAGTTTCAATCTAGGAACAAGGAAAAGGCTGTTCCTAGGTTTCAATGTTCCGCTAGTATATAGAACACAGACTACCTAAAATAGGAGAAACTGACGTGTATGTAGTGTACTGTGTTCAACCAATGAGAAAACGAATTGATTTTAATTTCAGAGGTACTCACTAAGGTGCCTACACGTAGACTGAACCTGTATATTATTTTTAAAATTAAATAAATCAGATAAAGATTTATGATGCCAAACCCTTAAAAGTAACGTTATTACTAAATGAGTCGACCCAATTTTAACTGTATCCGAATTTATGCTTCGCTGACAAAACTTCTGTCCTTAGCTGAGTATTGCCAGAATGTTACTTTTGTAACATTTTACGTTACTTTTGATCCTCTCATGTTACATGAATGTTACTTTTATAACAGAAGAAATAATAGTAGCTACAGAAGCTGCACTCCCTGATAGAAAACATTCGAGTTTAAAACCAGTTACAACGCCGCTAACGTTCCAATTACTTTGCACGCCTCCAGCATGACCTTTGTTATAATTATAATAGCCTACCATGGACGTAGCCTACCGAGTGTTGCGGCGTCCTTAGCCTAGTTGGTAGTAAGTATGCCTGCCTTCGAAGCACAGGGTTGCGGGTTCGAATCCCGCCCAGGGCAAACATTCGTGTGATGAACACTTATTGTGTCTGGATGTTGTTTATCTACATATATAAGTACTTGCAATAAAGTGTTACTTACTTACTTATGCATTTATCATGATGATGATGTATTTATCTATTTATGTATGGTACCCAATTGGTACAAGCTCTGCTTATTTTGGGATCAGATGGCCGTGTGTGAGATGTCTCCACATAATACAGTATTGAATGTCATTTTCCACTAGAAAAAAGGGAAAATGTTACTTTTCTCGTGAAACTGTTACATTTGACTATCACTTACTGGCAACACGCTGGCTATCTGTCAAAAGTCCGGCTAAAAGACTAGTTTCCAGGCCAGGAATCATTTAAAAAAAAAAACTATCTGTCAAATACTGTCAATGTCAAACTTTCGGGACGAGGAGGTGGAGCAGGTGGAGTGTGGAGTTTCTTTGTTTACAGAAGTTCTAATAAAATCTAAATATTGTGACTCATGCGCTGCTCATGGCCTAATTTTATGTGCATTTGAATTCTAATTGCTTTCTTTTACCGCTGTGCTCTTAAGTGAAATTGTGGTGTAGTGAGGGTATAACGAGGTATGGTGAAGTACAGCTAGTGACCATGTCATCTGCGGAAGAAAGTCCTATCATCAATGCTGACATAGAGAATGATGTCACGAGCGATCTGCGGAATCTGGTGGACACCGGAAGTAAGGCCTTTGTTATGGAGCCAAAAGACGGTCCTTATCAATGTCATTGAAAGCCTCAATAATATTATCTTGTTACAAGTTGTTATTATGAATGCAGTAATATCGTGCGTAATTCGTATAATGTTACGTTTATATAATGTTCATCATTGTATTTGCGTTGTGGTCTGTTTTATGCATTCAATACTTACCTACCATTAAAGTTACAAGAAAAACGAAGGTGCAGAATTATGAATAATTTACTCTCAAAAGTTATTGAACTACTTTTATTCAGTTAACAAACATACTAATTTCAATTTTAATAAGGCCTAGCTTCAGTAATCTGCGGCATGATTCTTACATCAACTTTGCTTTTAATCGAAAGCTAATGATCCCCAGATATTCCTATTGAAAGAATATGCCGTTTATGACGGAAATGCATAATTTTTGAGAAATATGCAATTGAAATTTCTTAGTGATTTCTCTTTCTAACATATTAATTATGCTAATCTATGATTGGAAAAAACCACCCTCAAGAAACACACTTTGGTTAGGTTAGACTGTTGTCAACAACAGGCGGAGGGAGCCGAACGAACATCATATTTTCATTGAAAATTACCTATATTTATGATTATTTATATATCAAAATGATATATCTCAAAATGGCCCCTCCCCATTACGCTACTAATGCTGCAGGTTACTAAAGCAATACCTTTAATAAGCTCAAAAGTCTCAGAACAATAAAGTCACTGCCCAAAATTTAGTACACAAATTGCTGTACTTACACTTAGTCTTCTGTATTGTAAAAATAATAAGAATCATTTTCACTCTCTGAAGGAGAAGAAACAACAGGATGGATCAAATGTCGAACAGTGCTCGGCATCATGGGGTTCCTTGGGTTTGCCAATGTGTATGCCATGCGGGTAAACCTCTCAGTGGCTATAGTGGCGATGATCAACTCAACGACTCCAGAGCCATCATCTAATGACTCCACACTGGATGTCTGTCCAGCTTCACCACAGACAAATAATACAATTCCTTCTGTGAGTATAGTAGTACTTGATTGGAGGATTATAAATAATAATATACCTACTCTATAATAGATATTAACTCACTCATATAGATTGTTTAGTAAGTAAGTAAGCTATTCAAGACATCTAACATTTGTAATGCAAAAGAAGTTATTTTCCCTTTTTTATATTTTGGTAGTTAAATTCTTCATATTGATGAGATGAAAGTGGATAAATAATAAAACATCAATGAAATTCAAAGAGTAATCAAGTTAAGGCATTATTTCTTCCTTATCATGTGGGTTTCAAGGTTGACAACTGAAAGAAAGGAAGAACCCAAATTAATCTTCTAAATTTCTATTGTTTTTTTTTTATTATATTTTGTGCAATAAATTGTTTACATTCATACCAATAAATTACCTGAGAATAAATATATAAATAAAATCAATTTAAGAAAATTTTTAACATTAACATTACATGTGATGTCATATTAATAATATTATACGAGGAGGGATCAAAAAGTAGTGAGAACGACATACTCCTTGGTAAGAAAAAAAAAATACTGGCAGGCATAGCTCAGATACATATTTGTAATATTAATAAAGAAAAAAAATCTTCGATTCTCTTTTGTTTTTTTCTGAATGTAGTCATTTGTTTGCTTCGTGTTGGAACGTGTTCTCGAAAATGGAGAAAAACAAGTGCGAGCCGTTATTAAATACCTCTGTTTAAAAAAGTTAACGACTCAAGAGATTCATTGCGATTTGGAGGCAACATTAGGAGAGTCTGCTCCGCCGTATTCTACTGTCGCAAGGTGGGCTTCTCAATTTCGAGTAGGGAGAACGAGCGCGGAAGACGAACATCGTTGCGGGCGTGCATCGACGTCAGTCACCCAAGAAAATGTTGCGAAAGTTGAGAAAATTGTATTGAGCGATCGAAGAGTTACCATCCGATAAAAACTTCAAGAAACGGGCATTTCATATGGAAGTATTCAATCCATATTGAAACAATCTTTGAATATGAGAAAAGTTTCCGCAAGATGGGTGCCGAGAATGTTAACCGACAGTCAGAAACAAAATCGACTTGACATTTCGAAGATATTGTTGGACAAGTTTCAAGAAGATTCTGAGAACTTTTTGTCTCGTTTCGTAACAATGGACGAAACATGGGTCCATCATTTTGATCCTGAGACAAAACAGCAATCTTCGCTATGGAAACGGCCATCATCACCGACCCCGAAGAAGTTTCGTGCCGTGGCATCGGCTGGCAAGGTTATGGCCTCAATATTTTGGGACTCAGAAGGGATATTGTTGATTGATTACCTGAAGCGTGGAACCACTATTACAGGCCAATATTTTTATTTATTTATTTATTTATAGCTTCTTTCCAGGTTTAAAAAATACATTTAATTTTGTAAGAAAAGAATCACACCTTCCCTGGATTGTCTTTTCCGACATAAGCCTCCTCCAGGGCTTTCCAACTATCTGTGTCACTTGCCCTTCTTGTCCACGTCTTCCCTGCCACCTCTTTTATCTCGTCTTCCCATCTCCTTATTTGTCTCCCTCTTTTCCTTTTTCCTTCTCTTGGGTACCATGGTGTTATTCTCTCTGTCCATTTATCCTTGTTTTCTCTAATCATGTGATCTGTCCATTTCCATCTCAGTTTTCGTATAGTTGTAGTGATCCTCATTACTTTTGTTCTTTTCCTAATTTTTGTTAGTCTTATTCTGTCTTTTAGTTTTAGGTTTAGCATACTTCTCTCCATGTTGTTTTGGCATACTTCCAGCTTTTTGAGGTTGTTTTTAGTTAGTGACCATGTTTGGCAGCCATAGGATAGGCATGGAAGTATGCAGGAGTTGAATACTTTAGTCTTTGCTACTAGGGGGATGTCTTTGTTTTTCATTATTTCTTTTAGAGACCAAAACCTTTTCCATGAGTTGGCTATCCTTTTTGTGATTTGTTTTGCAATGAAGTTGGCTGGAGAGATGGTCTGTCCAATGTATTCATACTCATCTACATATTCTATGATATTACCGTCGATGGTAATGTTGGTTTTGTGTCCATTCGTCATAATCTTAGTCTTCGATTCATTCATGGTTAGACCCACCTTTTCACTTTCTTGTGCTAGACTTTGCAGCATTATTTGTAGTTCATCAGGTGTTGTGCTTATTAGAACTATGTCATCAAAGAGAAAAGGAGAGGGAAACTTCGAAGGGGCGTGCTGTTTCATCACGACAACGCACCCGCGCACAGGTCGGCAGTTGCGATGGCTGCCATTCAGCAAGCTGGCTTCGAATTGGTTGACCACCCCCCTTATTCACCAGATCTGGCGCCTAGCGATTTTTATCTGTTCCCCAAATTGAAAGAATACTTAAGGGGAAACAGGTACGAAGACGATAACGAGGTGATGGATGCCGTGGAGAGCTTTTTGCAGGATCAAGACAAATTTTTTTTTTTAAAAGGATTGAAGCCTTGGAAAAGCGCTGGACTCGGTGTGTAGAGAGACTCGGAGACTATGTAGAAAAATAAATTATTAAGTTATCAATAGTCATTATATTCTATTTCATTCTCACTACTTTTTGATCCCTCCTCGTATTGTGTCGTTTTTCTTTGTGTTATTGTCATTTTCTTGTTTAATATGTACAATAAATGGTTAAATAAATAAATTAGATTGTATAAAATTTAAATTAATTCTTATAGGTACATCCATCATCTTCAAATAAAAACAATTTATTTTTCTTTATTTGCTAAGTAAATAAGATGTGTACCTGTATGTTATTTTTCATGAACATTCCAGTAATATAATTTATAGGTATTTATAATATTTTCATCTTGTTATTAATTTTACAGAAACCAGGGGAATTTGATTGGACAGCAGAACAACAGGCTATCATATTAAGCTCATTTTTCTATGGATATGTATTAACACAGGTAAATTGTATTCTTTGACTCTATTATATTATTAGATATTTTCATATTTATACTGCGCTTCTTGTTGAAAAAACATGTCTAGTCACAAAAGTAACTTCACGAGATATAGCGTTTTGAAAGTTTGGAACAATGTAATTTAACATGTTATTTTCGTGTATAGGATAATTTGAAAGTGAAATATAAAAGATATGTTAATACTTACATCTGTAATAGAAGCAGAATATAATAGTTCATTGAAAACACTAAATTTTGAGGTATAAATCCCATTTAAAAAAAAAACTGACTAGACGTGTTTTTTCCCTGTACCCTTCATATGTAAGCTATGAAAAGGAATAAAGACACAGTAGTTGCTGCTGGAAAAAAATACTTGTTATTTACAAAATTGTGCTTTCTTTAAATCCTTTTCTCTTACAGGTACCTGGTGGTAGAATAGCTGAATTGTTTGGTGGAAAACTAGTGTATGGAATAGGAGTTTTATTGACAGCTTTGTTTACTTTACTTAGTCCAATTGCAGCATATATAGACTTTAAGTTTTTCATTGTTGTGAGAGTATTGGAAGGCTTGGGAGAAGGGGTCACATACCCAGCAATGCATGCTATGCTGGCAAAGTGGATCCCGCCAACGGAAAGGTCGCAGTTTGCTGCTTATGTATATGCAGGTAATTAAATAGTTTAAGCAGGAATATAGAATTATAATTATAATAGTGCTATTTTATAATAATAGTTTAAGTTTGATACCTTGTTTTGGTTTATTGTTGACACATCAAATACCTATAAATAATTTAAAGGATTTGATTGTAGTCCTACAATATTATGATATTTCAATTTCACTGCTTATTTTAACTAATTGCTATGTATCCAAAGGGATAATAATACAGCAGATGCGGACTTTGTATACATTGAACACTTTTTAATTGTGGATTCTGTTTTAGGTTCAAATATAGGCACAGTGATATCTCTGCCAGTGTCGGGGTGGCTGTGCACGCTCGATTGGGGCGGGGGCTGGCCGCTCTGTTTCTACCTGTTCGGGGGACTCGGCATCGTGTGGTTCATGGCGTGGATGTACCTAGTATACAACGAGCCGCTACAACACCCCCGGATATGCCCCAAGGAGGTTGAATACATCACCAGATCATTAGGACCTCAGGTGAGACTGATCAGTAAACTTTACCAGCTCGACCGAGGCAAAGCCCGCGTTTCTACTTTTCCTGTGGCTTTTGTTTTTATGTGAAACTAGCGACCCGCCCCGGCTTCGCGCGGGTAGATCAACGTCAAAAACAAAAATCCTATTCTTTACATTATAAAGAATTTGTATTGTATTGTAAAAAAGGCTACAATTATTATTATTTATTAGTTAGTATGAGGTATGTTACGTAACGTTTAATTTTAACTAGATTTTCCGGACTTAATTAAGGTGCCAAACAATCACATACATACATGAAATCACGCTCCTATCCCGATAGGAGTGATCAGAGCTTTAGTTGACTCCCAACTTCAGTCCCAAGGAACACCAACAATTACATATTAATTTAAATGGTAGCTCATTCTATTCGCCTAACGTAGTCTTTGTATCAGAAGATAATATAGACTTGATGGATTACTAATAAGTAGGTACTTTATGGAAATTAACTAGTTTATGCCATAACAAGCGCTTGGAAAACCTCTAGCCGCGAACATAATCTTAACTAAAATAACACACATATTTACCGGGTTATTACCACCATTTTGGTTTAAAATAAGCATCCGCTAAAACCTAAAAAAATTTATAATCTTAACTACGCAAAATACATATGGCGTTTGTTTACCAAAACGGTGTTAGCTACGAGTATTATAGCTATATACGAAACAGGCAGTTTGCAAGCGATGCATCACAACACCAGATATTGTTTTGCGCTCGCTAGCTATCATGCTATGTGGGCCGAAGTAGCGTGAGTCACGCTACTGACCTCACAGATGTTTATACGCGAGTTAGTATAAAATGTATTGCTGATTAATTTGGAGTACCTAACCATCTAACTTATGTAGATGTGTGTTTATTTTTCGAAATATAATTCGTTGATAACAATTAATAAAGAGTTATGATGATGGCTTAGTGCAAACGTTTCTTTTTAAATGTCACACATAGCATGCAAAGGCCAATTCTTACCATCTGACAGTCTAACATTATAGTCGACCTTTTGCGTAGTCTAGATCAACATTAATCGACTCGCTAAGAAAAAGTGTCACACATAATACTATTGGCAAAAGATAGCTTAGTTTTATTTTCATCTCTTTGCAGGATACATCGTCAGTACCCAAGTCAATACCATGGTCAAAGTTCGTTACCTGCGTGCCGCTATGGGCAATCCTGATCGCGCAGTGTGGCCAGTCTTGGTTGTTCTACACCCAACTCACGGAACTACCCAATTACATGGCCAATATTCTGCATTTTGACATCGTTTCAGTGAGTATTTCTATATTTTTTTATGTATGTACAGGATGTCCCAAAAATAGTGTCAAGCGGAAGTCCTGATATAGAACACCCCTTGGAGCATCCGCAACACCCCCATGTATGTTCCGCGATTTTTGTAGTTTTCGAGTTATGAATTTTTTACTGAAATTTTGAGAATTATCGACCTGAACAACTTAAAAAATTCTAAAAAAAAGTATAAGACTTTTTCGAAATATTTTTTTTGCAACAAAATTTTCGTTATGTTTAAAATATTTGTATTCGTAACTGTGACAGAAGTTTTAAAAATGATGGTCCAAAGTAAAAGATTGCGGTCAGTGAATTATGTCTTAACATTTCAACTTTAAATTTAAAATCTTAATAGGTGGCTTCGTGGTTCCTAAGTATGTCTATAAAGTTTGCCAGACTCTCAGCTTTCATAATCATGTGACCCTTGTACAGTTTACCTACCATAGTATTGGCCAAAATTGGAACTACAGCCATTACTACAAAGGTCAACTTTCAGAACTGTTGATGAATGATTGGTTGCTATACCGTTTCATATGACTTCCAGCGCCACCAAGGCTTATATCCCCCACCTCTTTTGCCGACAGCTCATAAACCGTCGCAATTGTTCTGAGCTTATTAGTCGGTCAAATAATTCCACAAAGTACATTTAGAACTCGACGACAACATTGACCTTAAAGCTGTTGATGGGTATAATTTCCTTAAGGTTTTTTGTTTAAGCAAAAAAATACCAAAAGATGTTTCTGTGAAAGACATGAAATTCGATTGGTGGTCAATTTACGACTTTTCTTTATGTTTCTGAGCTAAGACTAAATAAATGTATTTCGTGTTTTTATAGAACGCCAAGTATTCGGCGTTGCCGTACCTGACTTCCTGGATAGGCGGCATTTTGATCAGTATATTCGCTGACTGGCTGCTAGCCAGGGGCTATATTTCGCGAATCAATAGTATGAAATTATGGAACACAGTAGGTATGTATCCTTTAATTTTAGTTTACAGTAATATTAATAGGGCGACCCACTCGAGTTCACTCCACATCATCATCTTAGCTTTCCCGGCCGCGCGCCGATCACTTTTGGATGTTTTAACTTTTTTCTTTCTTTTCTAAACTTAAAAATAAAATATTTACTCTTAGCCTAGATCTTTAAGTTTGATTGTCTTAATCTTATAATAATGTAGTTGAGACTAGTTGAGAGTTTTAAATTGCAGCTTTATGTTATGTAAGGTGGGCTTTAGCTTTAGACAGATCAACTGACAACGCAAACCAAGAAATGGCACTTTGATTCGCAAAATTATAGGGTATTTGACTGTTTCTGAATATACCATACATAATTAATATAAAAAATTTGATTAGTAGCAGACGATTCGCGAAGAAAAATATAGAATTGGTTGCAAAACGAGAGTTTCAATATGTCTGTCTAGTTTCTAAAACGTTTTTCTGTATGGAGAATGTATGGCGCTACTGTCTTGTGACGTCAGTGGCCTTTATTTGTCTCTCTGTCTAATCCTGAATTTCAAACCTACTCTCGGTCAATTTTAAAGATAGGGCATAAATTCTTTTACTGTTCGATAACAGGAACTAACAAAATCAGAATTATTTGAAAATTAGTTTAAAAAACTTTTCAAATACCTTATTAGCATTGAGCGAGCAAGTAAACAGTATCGATTGATTGATTGTCCGGTGTGGTTTCCAGCGGCGTTGTTCCCCGCCCTGGGCATCCTGGGCACCGCGTGGGTGGGCTGCGACAGCTTCACCGCGCTGCTGCTGCTCAATATCACGTCCGTCTTCGGCGGGGCGGCTTATTCCGGTAACCGTTCTTCACTCATACGACACATTACACAAATAATCATCTAAGAAATAAAAACACGACTGGCCGAGCCAGAAAAAAATATAGCCACTGGCCCCGATTCACACTGTCACGCTCTAATCCTTAATTTAAGTTTGTCCTTTTTACCTTTTAAAGATTGAAAAGGGACAGGAGATGGCCATTCTAATATTAGAGCTGTCAAACATCGAATTTGAACCTTATGGCCGTCTCGATTGGACAATTTTAGAGAGCACTTAAAACATGTGACTTAAAAATCTCTTAAACTGACAGCTATGCCCTTATTTTAGGTTATCATTCGTTCAAATTAATGTCATTCGTTCATTACCTCTCTTTCATTGGTCATAAAAACGAAAAGGATAGCTGGATTTTAAAATTAGAATTAGAGCATGACATCCCGAATCGAGGCCACTGTCACTTGGGCTGATGTCAGAATTCGAACGATACCCCAAACGCCTAATTATGCAGGCATTTAGAAGTTATGGTGGAATAAACAAACTCGCATACATACATATATGAACCCTAAGCACATTACATTCCTTTTTTGAGCAGTCGTGTAATAAACACCAATAATTTTAAAACATCTATACTTGCTACTTGCAGAAAGATAATCGAATCCTCTGTCGAATCTGGTTGATTTCATCAGCGGAGAATCACGACACATCTTTTTAAGGCTTTATCTACATTTGGCTTCTATGTCATTTCCGGACAGAGTCTGCACATTATGTAGTGATGTAGTGTACTCACCCAAAAAAATATAATGACGAAAGTAAGGGATGTAACATACAAACAAAAGTTAATTAACGATTAATTCATTCGTTCATTAATTTACAATCGTCGCTCACGTTCTGCAACACTCACTTACAATAATATCGTTTCCATATCACTTACAATAATATTATTTCTGTCACTTGCTCATAATATCGTTTCTGTATCACTGACAATAATTTCCCTTGCAGGCGTGCAAATGAACCACATAGACCTGTCGCCGCAGTTCGCGGGCAGCATGTACGGTATTACCAATGCTGCCAGCAATATCTGCGGGTTTATGGCGCCCACTGTCACGGGGCTCATTCTTAGCGGAAAACAGGTACCTAATGAATTCTGTGTGTGTATTTAAGAAAACAGGTACCCAAGCTCTCAATGCTGTGTGTGTATTTATGGAAAACAGGTACCTAAGCTCTGAATGCTGTGTGTGTATTTTTAAGGAAAACAGGTACCCACGCTCTCAATGCTGTGTATGTATTTAAGGAAAACACGTACCCAAGATCTGAATGCTGTGTGTGTATTTAAGGAAAACGGGTACCCAAGCTCTTAATGTTGTGTGTGTATTTAAAGAAAACGGGTACCCAAGCTCTTAATGCTGTGTGTGTATTTAAGAAAAACAGGTACCCAAGCTCTTAATGCTGTGTGTGTATTTAAGGAAAACGAGTACCCAAGCTCTTAATGCTGTGTGTGTATTTAAGAAAAACAGGTACCCAAGCTCTTAATGCTGTGTGTGTATTTAAGGAAAACGGGTACCCAAGCTGCTGTGTGTGTACATACCTCATGTTCTATTTAATACACAGATTTAATCCTTATTCTATCACACTAATATTATAAATTTGATAGTATGATTAGGTGTTCAGTTCTTATTTTTAAGTGCCTAAGTTTTATATTACAGGTTAGCACATTTAGATCCTTTTCCAATTCTTCAATACAATCGGGTTCGATTCCCGAACTAATTATGAGTTATTTAAATCTATGAATTTATTTTTTCTTATCACTAAAATCCTTAGAACACTTTCTATGTCTTTTAACTTCAGAGTTACCCACCCTGTATATCCATGACATTATGACACACAAAAGAAAAATTGATGTCTCCGCGGGTCGTAACGCACGCAAGAGCTGTGAACAACCTCTCATCTTACGTTTAACGATGTGATTGCAGCAAACCCTGGGGCAGTGGCGCGAAATCTTCTATCTATCAGCGGCCATTGATCTTGGCGCTAATTTGTTCTACTTATTCTTTGCAAGCTCGGAAGAGCAGGTAAGTTTTATAATTTTATTTAAGTACTATTTCTTCCTTTCTTTATCGTGTGGGTTGGCACACCGACCTCACAAACCCTGGGTACTGGAAAAACCCCAATTACTATTAAAGTAAAAGTAGTTTTCGGACTGTGCAATAAAGTATATTCTATTCTATTATTCTGGGAGCCGACTGAGGTTCTGCTCACCCCTTCGGGGATAGTAGCGTAATTTTATGTATGTATTTGTTATTCTCATAGTATTTTGTTATTTTTTTGTGAGTATCGCCATACTATCACGGATAAAATGTTATTATTATTTTGAAGCTACAATCTAGACATTGGAAAGCTCTACGAGTGCGCTCGAATAGTAGGCACTTCACCAATACTGCTTGAAAATTATAATGCGCCAGTGTTGTCATCTAAAGTCTGATCTCTTTCAATCTCCTTCAGGATAGATAGATTCTAGCCTCTCGCTGGAGACTTATGAATGAATGAATGAATGAATGAAATATACTAGACTTATATGAGTTAACAATACGCGATTGGTGTAATCGAACGGCCCGAGCACGCTGGACCAAAACAATAGATCTCGGCGAACTATTTCACTCGGATAAGACGTGCGAGCGCAACGTGTACTGTCCTTTAGACTTTGTTCAAAACTGACTTCACCGTAAGCATTGTAAACAACGGCAGAAAACAACCTACACACGCCTGCGAAATAAATTCGAAGGTCGGGCTTTACGAGTATATCAATCGAACCGCACTGGGCAATCGTGGTGGACTACGGCCTTATCACCCTAACTTCCTTTGGGGACGTATATGAGTTGATAACATAACCGTTCCTCCAGGACTGGTCCCGTCCGGACGACGCGGACATGACGGCGGAGGCGCCCGTCGAGAGCATCATGCAGCGCGAGCCGTAGCGCCGCCGCCGCTCGCACGAACTGACGCGCACGCACGGGTTCAAACTCGGACTGTTCAAGTAAACTGGTGCTTCCATACAGCTCTCAACTCCACACAGCAACACTCAAGGGCATCACAGACGGAGCTATAATATATATTATAGCACGAGGCAGCCAGCTCTCTCATCACCATTCACTTTGTGTGTAAAGCGGGGGTCAAGCAGAATGGCCGCAGTGACCGGCGACGAGAGAGCTGGCTGCCTCGTGCTATAATATATATTATAGCTGCCGTGTGTGATGCCCTTCATGTAGGCCTCAGATAGGGCTATCAGGGTGGCGGTGTACCGGCCAAATAAAATATAGGGTGTTAACAAATTCGTTCCAAATATTTTAAGGGTAATTTATTTCATTGATAAGAATTACGTTCCACAAGAAATAAGAATGGACAATCAAGTAATTATATTTTTAAATAAATTATCAATTCACTCGGGTTCGCTCCAAAAGTCACATCCATAATCCCTAGATCTATGACTTCGGGCAATGTCAATAATCATCCCTTGCTTACTGTTACTGTCGCGCAACGTTTATTATTTTCATTATTGTTTGTAGTTTTATCGTCATGCATTCTATTTGTTATATAGTAAAATGTAATGCTTACGTGTAGTATAACATACCCTTAAAATATTTGGATCTAATTTGTTAACATCTTATATAAAACAATCGACGAGCCATCGACTCGACAGAAGAAGTAACACTCTTAACAGGGTTTGTACCATGTGCTACCATGTTCTTAGTTTCTGCTATGGAACAAAAAATTATTTTAGTGTTCGATAGTAGAAACTAAGAAGTTTGGATTCATAAAATTAAAAAAAAGTAGTCCGAGCTCCTATTACCACTTTGGTACACATAGCAGTAGCGCCGCCGCCGCCCGCGCGCCCCCCGCGCGAACCGGCACACACGGGCTTAAACTCTGACTGTGCAAGTAAACTGGTGCTTCCATTGGTGCTGGTGCTTTCATATAGCTCCAATAGAGACAGTTCAGACAATAAAAAAATGCTCGACCGATTTACTGACTGAAAATAGGAGCGTATTACCATAGTGTGTTTAAAGTATGCGTTAGCATGCGCGAGGCGACATTTAACGTCTGCGTCATAGTAATACAATTTAGTTCTTTAAGGCGAGGCCCTATCCTAAATTAGCAACTCAACGCGCTTTATTTGAAAGTTCAACCGACGCAGTACTGAAATAACGTTCATATTAGCGTGCGATGCTTAACGGAGGTTACGTCCGACACTACGCAGGAATCGTGCGAAAAACTCGTTTTTCTTGAACTCTTTTCTCTTTTTTGTCAAAAATATAGAATGGATTAAAAAACTAGCTTGTTTCGCCGTTTAGGTATTAATATAGCTACCCAAAAAATACAAAAAAAATATGTTGTTGGTGCTGAAAATAATGAGATAACAGATTTGCAAATTTTGAATGTGGGGTGATTTTCGGTGATTTTAATTATTTATTTTTGCTTTATTCCTCGATTATAATGTAAAATCTACTTGGTTACGCCGCTAAATGATAAACTCTTCTGTTGGTTGTAATTTTCTTGATTTGGTACATATTCCGAGACGTGAGATCCGCGAGTTCAAAAAGGTGCCCAAGAATGATTTTTCAGATAGGGCCTCGCCTTAAGGTATTTACCTATTTTTTGATTTTTCGTTCTATCTGAACTGATCCTTACATAGTACGGATCATAGTAGGTCAGTTAGTAAAATCAACTCCTCTCTTTTTGCTATTTAAGCTCTACTCAAACTGGCAGCGTGTATGCTTCCATAGGTGCGTTCATTTGGCTCTCATTCTCTAAATAAATGTTTCCTGATCCTTACAGTGACGCTCTTTACCTAAAATTAAGTTCGTCCTTTTATTTTTGCTATTTAAGCTCTGCTCAAACTTGCTGGGCAGTGCAAGTAACGATGTGTTTCCATATAGCTCTTGTTTATGAAGTGACTGTTTTCTAATAGGGTATTTGACTGTTCCTAAATTATATATTAATTAATTTTAAAATATAGATTAGTAGCAGATGATTCGCGAAGATTAGTAGCAGAAGAATCGGTTGAAAAACGAGTTTACAGTCATTTTTTAAAGTTTCAATATGTCTGTCTCTTTCAAAAACGATTTTTTGTATGGAGATTATATGGTGTTACTAGCAAGTGACGTCACAAGTGCCTCTCTGTCTAATCTTGAATTTCAAACCTTTATAACCCGGTCAATTTTAAAGGTAGAGTAAAAATTCTTTTAGTGTTCGATAGCAGAAACTAACAAGTTTGGATTTATAAAATAAAAAAAAGTAGTCAAATACCATATTCTTTCTGTAATGCTCTTAACCTAAATTTAATTCGTTCTGCTCTTTTCAACTGTTCATCTCTGATTATCATTATATTACCTCGCTTGAGTGTGCTTCTGCTTCCTCCATAACCCTTCCTCGTCTGAGATTCAAACATGAATTGAACAGTTTTTTGTTCACACGTAGAAACTATAATGAGTTTTCGAATTTCGAATTTATATGTACGTTTATTCGACGCTCTTACGGTGAAAGAAAACATCGTGAAGAAACCTGCACACTCATGCAAAGAAATTCAAAGGTTGTGTGTGTGAAGTCGACCAACCCGCACTGGGCTAGCGTGGCCGACTAAGGCCTAATCGCCCTAATACAGAATTGGCTCGAGCCCCTCGGTGGTGACGTGTATGAGCTGTTTATGATTGACTGTCTTAATTTCGGTTATCTATCATTTTTTTTCAAAACATCTTTCGTTGATCCCTTATCTTTTTCATTACTCAAAATAACAACAAGGACAAGTCGAACCTAATTTTAAGTTAGAGTGCCGCTTTCAGAATCGTATTTTTTTATTTTATTTTCTTTATTAAAGAAACTAACAGCTTAATTAAATAGAACACATTCTTAATTAAATAAAATTATCAAAGCCAATAACAGGTTTCTACATAGAATAGCAATTATAACCTAATGATTTGGCTCTCGTTCGGGAATTAAAGAGACTAATATTAGGTCCTTACATATGAAATTGGCGTTTTGTATGGGAGGAACAAAAAGTCGAAAAATTTTTATATAGTATATTTATTTAATCAAAGTATGAGCCATTGTAATCTATGCACTTTTGCCATCTCATAGGTAGTTCATTGATCCCTTTACTAAAAAAACCATTCGGACGGGAATCAATAAAATCTTTGAAGGCGATTTGGACTGCCCCATCTGAGTTGAATTTTTTCCCTTGCAAGAAGTTATCCAAATTTCGAAAAAAATGGTAATCTGTTGGAGCAAGGTCCGGGGAGTACGGTGGATGCCTTAGACATTCCAATTGAAGCTCTTCTAATTTGCTAGCCGTCTGTTGTGCAGTGTGTGGTCTAGCGTTGTCGTGAAGCAGCAGTGGCGTAGAGCGATTGACCAGCCTCGGTTGTTTACCAGCTAGCTTTTCCATCATGGTTTGCAATTGCTGACAATAGTCATCTGCCGTAATCGTCTGGCCAGATTTGAGAAAACTGTAATGAACGACACCGGCGCTAGTCCACCAAACGCTTACAAGTAACTTTTTATTGGTCAATTTTCGCTTGGAGCAGGCTTTGGCTGGCTTGCCAGGGTCCAGCCATTGCGATGAGCGCTTCCGATTATCGTAGAGAATCCACTTTTCATCACAGGTAATGATTCGATTTAAAATCCCTTCGTTATTGTGCCGGTCAAGTAATGTAACGCAGCAGTTGACGCGCGTTTGCCGGTTTGCTTCACTCAATTCGTGAGGAACCCACCTTTCAAGTTTTTTAATCTTCCCAATTTGCTTCAAGTGGATTAAAACAGTTTTATCACTAACACCGAAGCCTGCAGCTAACTCGGACGTGGTTTGCGATGGATCCGCTTCCACAATAGCCTTCAATGCTTCATTATCAACTTGGGTCTCCGGCCGTCCACGGGGCTTGTTTTGCAGGTCGAAATTTTCAGAACGAAAACGTTGGAACCAAAAACGCACTGTGTTTTCTTTTGCGACACAACCGCCATACACATCATTAACCCTTCGAGCCGTTTCCGCAGCACTGGTGCCACGGTGGAACTCGTACTCGTAAATAACGCGATATTTCAAATTTTCCATTTTGTAAATCGAGCGATGCAAACAGAAAAAAGATAAGTAAAAAAACAAATGAATGACGGTTTACGAAACACAACTACATGTGGAAATAGCTGTATAAATTTGAATTTCGAATTCCTAACCAAATAGGAGAAATTTGTGATCAAAGTGGCCAGTACGACAAAACGCCAATTTCATATGTAAGGACCTAATACTTTTATTTAGATTTCTAGGATTTAGTTTGTCTATTAGCATATTCGCGTCGCTATAACGTAAAAATTTTAACAGTTATAATAAGCGACCCCTTTCCGATCCAAAGGCAACATGTAACTTCCAGTTAGTATCTGGTGCAGCGAAAAAACCAAATTGTCGGACTATACCTATAGTTAGCAGATAGCCAAAGTGTAAGTACATAGTTTAATTTGGGATTTGTGTGTATGACGGCGCAGAATTTTTGGCACAGTTGCAGCCGCCAGTAAAATTGTATCGCCCAATAAAGTCTATAATATTATTTGATTAGGGCGTATAAAAACAAAAGATGTAATAAGTACGTATGTGATATTTACTTAGTAACAAGTTCCTTTGATAATATTGACGTGAAAACGTTTTATATCATCATTAATTTCGATTGTATACTAAATTAATAAAAAAATAAATATTTCACTAAATAGTACCGCGTAGATCATACCTATTATCAAATTATTTTCAAAAATAATAATAAATACTTAAGTTTTCGCGATAACTTAAATTTAATTTCGTGTTATTAAAAAAATCTCAAATAAAACAACCAAATAATTAGCTTTCAAAAGCCAATTAGTAATAGATGTCAATCGCAAACAATCTATGATGTGGCAAAACCCAAGCGATGCAGTATGCTTATATTATTAAAAAATATAAAAAGGTTCGGGCAGACTGTTAATGGTTAGATTTGTCTGCAATTTTTTATTAAACTACTTAATAAGGGAAACATATAAAGGAAGCTACTAAGAGACAGCAGTGAAAATATCAGTGTAAGTTCAATCAGTGTGTTATTCCACTTATGAACATCCCTTCTACTCACACTCGTTCGATTCGACGGTGGCGTTTGATATGAATATGACTATGTCATTTTGTAGATGTACTCAAAGCACAGAGATGAGTAAATGCCTTTGGATCTTATCTATAATAGTACTGTCTGTGCTTTTACATAGGATTCAATTTTATTAGAACTCTATCTAAGTGAGTTGTACCGTTTAAAACAACAATTAGCTACGTCCATCAGCTAGATTAAAAAAGAAAAAGAGATATTAATAAACTTAGTTATTATCATGAATCCAGTATTTTCTTTTATTAAATGTGATGTGACATTATAATGCAAAAGGTTTAGATAGGCATATCTATTTATGAAAAAGGGAAGACTGTGATTGGATTAGGTACCGTTTAACTTGCTGATTTCGAATTTTTCGATAAAAGTACAAAGCGCAGTGCTTAAATAAATTTAAGTATTGTAAAAAAAAATCGCACTAAGCAAATACTGAAGCGTATTAAATAAAATATATTTTAATTTCATTAACCAAAACCACTTTATTTGTATTTGTTTTGTACTTCCAGTGTAATTTTTATCATTTCACTTGTCTTTATTATTACACCAGGTGTGATTTTTATGTAAGTACGATGTTTATATTGGGACCAAAGGTCTAATTATCATGATATTTACCTTACTACTACACGTTAAACACCAAAGTATTGTTATTTATTCATAAATACTTGCTTTTTTTTGTAATTTGGTGTAAAAAGTAAAATTAAGTATAAATACTTAACTATTAGTAAAATGTGCATGTCTACTAATAGGATTTATAATTTCATAAAATTCACCCACGTGAAAAAATTAAAATTTCCTCCAATCTCGTACGTAATTAATACGTAATAGTCCAATCATTCCATAATGTACCTATATAGTGTATCTAGGACAGTCTAGTATTCAATGTGATCAAACCGCATTGTTATTATGATTAAATGTATCGAATACTAATCCTGTCCATAGTCCTGGTACATAGACGATTATAACGTCTTGATAGCGAAATTTATTTAAAACTAGTTTTACTTATGCAACTTATCCTATGAATTAATTTTAATTGTTCATTCGCCAGGTAGGCGAGTTTCAAAAACTATTTTTGCTGGCAAATCAAATATTTTTTAATTGATAATTATTTAAAGTGTGGCTCTAGTAAAAAAAGTATTTGAATTGTTAACTTAACCAAAATTAAAATGTCCCGCTCATTTTTTTTCATGTAAAGAGACCACGAAGTTCACGTAGAGAATCTCTTTCATACTTTTGCTTACTTTTTTAATAATTTTAAATAATCTCTTATGCACGAGTATGCTTTATTTTTTGCTGTGATTATTCGTAAATGACAATGAGCCTATAATGCAAACATTGTACCTTTTAATAAATAAATTATGTTTCGATCTTATGCTTAAGTTTATAATGTAATAAGTGTCAATTATATTTTTCTAGTAAGAAAGTAAATTTTATATTTAAAATAATTTGTTTTTTCTTAAAATATTTTACCCCTATCACGTCATTAGTGTTTTACGTGCTGGATTTATTATCTTTTCTACAGATTGTGAATAATAAGTAGGTAATAATTAGGGATGTCGTCCCAAGATAGCGCAGCGCATAGCAATACGTACCGACGACGACAGTCTAAACCTAAAATTATCAAAGTGTGTCAGATAGGTCTCTATGGCAGTTTAACTATATTTAGAGCTCGAATTTTTGCTAACTATGAATTTGATTTGAAAAAAAAAAATGCTTTATCAATTAGGATGACACAATTAAGATAAATAAATATGCGGGGACATCTTCACACACCGCCATCTGATCCCAAACTAAGCAGAGCTTGTACTATGGGTACCAGACAGCTGATATACATTACATAAATAGATAAATAAATACATATCGACAGTGGAAAGGATATGCTAAACCGCCAAAATGTACAACCGAGAAAATCAGGTTTACAGTTTTATTTTATAGAAAAAAAATTATATCTTTTATATTAATAACGTGAGCAAATTTATGCCAAAGGAGACTAATATTTTTTATTTTTTATCTATATTTTAAAAATATGTATGGGTTTCTAGCTCTTTTGTATCGCGAAATAGTAGTCGCTTTAGCAAAAATGCTCTGGAACTATAGAAAATGTTAGTCAGGAAAATATAGCTAAACTACATTGCTTTCAAGAATCCAATTAATCAAAAAACGCTTATATATATGTAGTTATGACACCTCAACCCAGTCATCTATTATTGCTAAATAACTTCGAATTTTAATAAAGTTGTCATGAAATATAGCTAACTAAAGCTTACCATACTAACAGTTTGTAAGCAGAAATACTTATAGGCATAAACTTATCAATAAATTGCAGGTAAAAATTCTAAAGAATGTATAAACATCAAAGTTAGCAACCTCTTTTCTACTTTTACAAGTCAAAAACCATTATTTTGTTAAAAGAAAGTGCTTATGAACCAAGAATTAAGAAAAAAATCTCTATCAAAGCGACTAATACTAATTAAATTTTAAATTTATCCGTAAGGATGGTTATAAGATAAATGAAGTTTGTTATTGATTATTTAAACTCTTTAATAAAAAATTGCCATTGGCCCAATAATGTTGTCTCCATAATAAACAACTCTTGATTAATAAATAATTACACAGTTATAACGAAAGGAACTTAGAACTTAAATCAGAGCAGTGTTCATTTCCAAACCAGAGAAGAAGACAAACCAGAATCCTAAATCCTTTAAATCCTTATGTCGATGATTCTGACAAATAATGATCTGATCAGGAAGCAAAGAATATTTGTCAAAAAATACAAAATACACATAGGATCAAGTACATCTTGGGAATTAAATCATCATGACGACCTGATGATAATGTTTCACAGATGGGTTGAGGAAGGAATTAACAGGACTCTCAGGGGCGTATCTTCATCACAAGGCCTGCCCAGTCATTTTAGTTTTCCTTAGAACTAGGTAAGTATGCGAGTATCTTTCAGGCGGAAATTTTAGCAATACTAGAATGTGCTCACCAGATTAAAAAAATGGAAGACCGTAGAGTGACAGTCAAGCAGCTCTTAGGGTACTAGACAAACCGGTTACAACATTGGCACTAGTCAAAGAATGCAAGACAGCATTCAATCTACTTGCAAACAAGACTAACATCATTGTTGCCTAGACACCAAGGCACTGATGGTAACGAAATCGCGGATGAATTCGCTGGAAGGGGAGCGGACAACACCTTCATAGGTCTTGAGCCCCGCCTACCAATACCATACAAAATCACAAAAGGAGTGATTGATAAGAAAACAAGAGTAGAAACTTATGCCAGATGGGAAACGGCCACCGAATACCGGTGTCAAAACTTTTCATCAGGGCTCTTGATCGCAGACGTACTAAGCATCTACTTCAACATAAGAAAAAAGACGTCAGAGTCATCACAGATATATTAGTGACCGGACACTGCACGCTAAATAGACATCTTAGCATCATAAATAGAGCAGAGAATCCCACATGTTCAGAGCAAGGACCGAAACCGGTACCGCAAATACCGGTATTATTTGGTAACCACCTTTATTTTTATGCCGGTATTTTAAAAAGGTAAGCTTTTGGCGTATTATACAACCGGTACGTAATACCGGTAACCTTATTAAAATTACCTTTATTTCGTGAGATCTCGCGACACCTCGGCACGCGCTATGACGCGCTGTCTATCTCACTCGCACCCGTCGCGTCGTTTCGTCTCGGTCGTCAGTTGGTATATTCAAAGAGCGACCGGCTCCTGTCTTATTTGTTAGTAAGTGAGGAGGTCGCCCGATCGCGGTTAGCGTATCTTTCTTTTTCCAGTTTCATAGCGAATTTTGGATAGTTTGGTCTACCCGAGTGTCATAGTTCTACTAGAAATATTAATTAGTCATGAGACGGACTACGTTTACTTTAAAATAAAAATAATGATGATGACGAAAATAATCTACACTAAGGAGACGAATACCTCAAAATTTAACATCGCAAATTGTAGTAAAATGTACGATTTTCTCCGTAAAAATAGGATCTTTTCCTACAAAAAGTATCCTATGTGTTAATTCAGGGTACAAACAATCTTTATTTCAAATTTCATCTAAATCCATCTAATAGTTGAGGCGCAAAATCAATACAAATATAAACATCCAGACATACTTTCACATTTGTAATATTTTATTATTATATCTTATTAAAGTGTGATAAGACGCATACGTATGAAAAAAAAAACGCATTTCGTTATACTTTTATAAATGATATTTGTTATGATAATAAATATTTTTATATATATTATATATACTGAGATTAATATGCTATTTAAAAAAAAGAGAACGTAAACTTGTGAAATTCAAAATAGCACCCATGATATGTTTATGGACCGATTTTGTTGAAACTTAGTTGGAATAATATTTTGACATGCAATGAAATCCGTTTCGTAAATACGATGATACATAGACTAGAAAAAATCAATAAAATTAAAATATCTCGAAAACAATGCGCCGTAGCGAAAAAATAATGAAAATTTATGCCCCCTTAATAACCCTGAACACGACCATGGTCGTTCTATATAACGACCTTACTTGACCTTGACAAAGTTAAAAAAGTGAGTGTCAAGGTCAAGTAAGGTCATTATATAGCATGGCCATGGTTGTGTTAAGAGTTATAAAGGGGGCACAAATTTTCGTTATTTTTTCGCTACGACGCATAGTTTTCGAGATATTTGAATATTATTGTTTTTTTCTTATGTCTGTCTGTGTGACATCTTATTTGACAAATTGATTTTCATTTCATGTCAAAATATTGTTCTAAACCAAGTTACAACAAAACCAGTCCATAAACATTCCCAAGCCAAGTTTTAACAAAATCGGTCCATGAACGAAATATAGGCCGACATGTTGGATTTTTGTCATTTTTAACATTGCTTCGTTAATAATTGGAACTATCTTACCATTCTCAATCAATCAATTAATGTTTACAGGACCATTAAGATATATTTTTCACAAAGTAAAAAAAAGTGAGTGTCAAGGTCAAGTAAGGTCATTTATAGCATGGCCATGGTTGTGTTACGGGTTATAAAGGGGGCACAAATTTTCGTTATTTTTTCGCTACGACGCATAGTTTTCGAGATATTTGAATATTATTGTTTTTTTCTAATGTCTGTCTGTGTGGCATCTTATTTGACAAATTGATTTTCATTTCATGTCAAAATATTGTACTAAACCAAGTTACAACAAAACCAGTCCATAAACATAAAAATTGGTTGCCATCTTGGATTTTTGACATTTATATCATACCGTTATTAATCTCATGTCAAAATAATGGTCCTAAGCCAAGTTTTAACAAAATCGGTCCATGAACAAAATATAGGCTGAAATGTTTGATTTTTGACATTTTTAACATTGCTTCGTTAATAATTGGAACTATCTTACCATTCTCAATCAATCAATTAATGTTTACAGGACCATTAAGATATATTTTTCACAAAGTTAAAAAAAGTGAATTTTATGAAGTCTTTAAAAGGAAAATTACGTCATTAAAGTTTGCTAGACAACAAAAAAACACAAAGATCTTATAGGCCGTATTTGGAGAAATAAAACCCGACAGCTGCCTTTGCAAAAGTTAAATAGTTTTATCATGGACCCATTTTCAGATCTTATCCAAGACTAGACGAACAGGGAACCAGACGAACGGTACGGAATGGAAATAAAAAAATAATTAATATTTTTATTTTACCATGTTATTCACAATGTGTGCTTCCTGTGAGCCAGGCCAACTAGAACTCTGCTCATGCCTTTAGCGAATAAAGCGTGACTCTGTGTAAGTACTCGCACATGTTGTCTCATCAAGTATAGGCTTTAATAAAATTTTTACATCCCAGAAATTTCGGATTCGAAAATTTTTGCTTCAATCTTTTATCCTTATCGAAAAAGATATTTTTGAAAAATAAATATTAGCTTGAATAGAAAATAGCAATAGCAAAAAGCCAACATTACGTGGTGTTCCCAGGCGGTCACCCATCCAAGTACTGACCACGCCCGATGTTGCTTAACTTCGGTGATCGGACGAGAACCGGTGTTTTCAACATGGTATGAACGTTGGCGACTGAACAACCTAATTGTATGATGTCATTAAAAAAATAAGTCTTTTTATTTGGAAACAATAGATATAAATAAAAAAAAAAACATACAAGTGACAGTTATTTCATTTATTACAGAATCTGAAATATCAACATTGTTAGTTTACGTATGTTACTAAACGTGGTGTGGTAGTAGTGAGTGCTTCCTGTTACCAGGACAACTAATGTTCTGCTCATCCCTTGAGGTATAAAAGCGTGACTCTTTTATGTATAGTATAACATGTGTATATATGTATGTTGCCTGTTATAATTAAAAATAGATCTTCAATTAAAATCGACAAAAGTTAGTTTGATATTAAATAACACAATATAAATTTAATCTTTTGCATGTTAGAAATTTTGGTTCTTAGTTGTCTTACCAAAAAGAAATAGCTTAAAATAATTTTATAAATAAATAATACGAAAATAGCAAAAACCCAACATTACGTGGTGTTCCCAGGCGGTCACCCATCCAAGTACTGACCACGCCCGATGTTGCTTAACTTCGGTGATCGGACGAGAACCGGTGTTTTCAACATGGTATGAACGTTGGCGACAGAACAAGCGAATTTGAAGATCTTTTTCCTACTGTTGACATGATGGATTTTTGTCATTTTTAACATTGCTTCGTTAATAATTGGAACTATCTTACCATTCTCAATCAATCAATTAATTTTTACAGGACCATTAAGATATATTTTTCACAAAGTTAAAAAAAGTGAGTGTCAAGGTCAAGTAAGGTCATTATATAGCATGGCCATGGTTATGTTAAGAGTTATAAAGGGGGCACAAATTTTCGTTATTTTTTCGCTACGACGCATAGTTTTAGAGATATTTGAATATTATTGTTTTTTTCTAATGTCTGTCTGTGTGGCATCTTATTTGACAAATTGATTTTCATTTCATGTCAAAATATTGTTCTAAACTAAGTTACAACAAAACCAGTCCATAAACATAAAAATTGGTTGCCATCTTGGATTTTTGACATTTAAATCATACCGTTATTAATCTCATGTCAAAATAATGGTCCTAAGCCAATTTTTAACAAAATCGGTCCATGAACAAAATATAGGCCGACATGTTTGATTTTTGTCATTTTTAACATTGCTTCGTTAATAATTGGAACTATCTTACCATTCTCAATCAATCAATTAATGTTTACAGGACCATTAAGATATATTTTTCACAAAGTTAAAAAAAGTGAGTGTCAAGGTCAAGTAAGGTCATTATATAGCATGGCCATGGTTGTGTTAAGGATTATAAAGGGGGCACAAATTTTCGTTATTTTTTCGCTACGACGCATAGTTTTAGAGATATTTGAATATTATTGTTTTTTTCTAATGTCTGTCTGTGTGGCATCTTATTTGACAAATTGATTTTCATTTCATGTCAAAATATTGTACTAAACCAAGTTACAACAAAACCAGTCCATAAACATAAAAATTGGTTGCCATCTTGGATTTTTGACATTTATATCATACCGTTATTAATCTCATGTCAAAATAATGGTCCTAAGCCAATTTTTAACAAAATCGGTCCATGAACAAAATATAGGCCGACATGTTTGATTTTTGTCATTTTTAACATTGCTTCGTTAATAATTGGAACTATCTTACCATTCTCAATCAATCAATTAATGTTTACAGGACCATTAAGATATATTTTTCACAAAATTAAAAAAAGTGAGTGTCAAGGTCAAGTAAGGTCATTATATAGCATGGCCATGGTTGTGTTAGGAGTTATAAAGGGGGCATAAATGTTCGTTATTTTTTCGCTACGACGCATAGTTTTTGAGATATTTGAATATTATCGTTGTTTTCTAATGTCTGTCTGTGTGGCATCTTATTTGACAAGTTGATTTACATTTCATGTTAAAATATTGTTCTAAACCTTGTCTAAACCAAGTTACTACAAAACCGGTCCATAAACATAAAAGTTGGTCGCCATCTTGGTATTTTGACATTTATACCATACCGCCGTTAATCTCATGTCAAATTAATGGTCCCAAGTCCAGTTTTAACTAAATCAGTCCATGAACAAACAAGTTGCCCACCATTATGGATATTTGTTATTTTATAATTCAGTTGCTATTTTCTTTTCAAAATAAAGTATCAAACTGAGTTTTATCGAAATCAGCCCATAAAGAAAAAAGTTGGCCACCATCTCGGATTAGCTTCACCAATGCGTAATATTAGATGAATTTTAAAATAAATTGCTTGCTAAATAGATTAATAAATTCACATTTTGATCGTAATCGATAGTATCGAAAATACAGATAGCCTATCGATACTATCGATAGACTATCGCTATCGCAACAACACTAGCTGGCATTAAGTTTTAAATTAAATAACTACGAAACTGCGAGATCGCAAAGAATTTATAACTATCTACATTTTCGATAGTTAGAGAATATACAAAATCTAAAGAAAAAACCAAAATATAGTCATGTTCTCAACGTAGAGGGGTATATTTTAATTATTTCATGCATAAGCAACAAATAACTCTTAAAGTGGCGCGGATGAAAATGGATTACTTCCCAATACATTTCTAATTTTCCCTGACTCCGAGTAGACCCACCATTAATCGGGCTAAGTTGTGACCACAATGCAATGTGGTGTTTAAAAATCTCACCGAGTATATATTGACAGTTAAATAAGATCTAATTAATAGTCATTCCAAATATATTAAAGTACTAACGGTCACTACCCAGTTTCTGTAGACAGGATGTTTTTTAATTTAAAAAATAAAGTCACTTTATTAATGCAGATGAGTATATTTTAATAATTGAATGCAAAAACAACAAGAAAATCTTCAAATTACGCTGATGAAGATAGATTACTTTCTGAATCATTTATAATGCCGACGATACGGCAAAAAATCGCTAACGTTGCCATTATTAATTCCTTTCTAAATCAAGGATATTTTTCGGTAACCGATATTAACACCGGTAACCAAAGCTAGAGGTAACACGTTTATAGGTTTCGCTAACCCAAATATCGGTTACCTTTATCTTAAATGTAACCTAGAATTTCTACCTTTACGGCATACCTTTACCGCAAATTTTAAAGGTTTTCGGACCCTGGTTCAGAGTGCAGCGAAGATGAAACAAATCTACACTTCCTGGCAGAATGTCCCCTGTACTCACTCAGTACTCCTTCGATGGGAGCTCCGAAGGTGGGCGACGACAGACCCAGCCGAGTGCGATCTCACAGGGGGAGAAGAACCGTGTGATGAAAACCCGGAAATTTTCGAAGCATAAGGAGTGGGGAGGCACTTGCGCGGCGCACGAGTGAGCTAGCTGGTGACGGCAATAGCAATCCCTAAGCTAGTTCTCCTCGGGGAGTCGCGGGGGCCCTGGGCTCAACTTGTGCTATAAGCGAATGTCACACAACTCACTTATCGAGTGAAGCACGTGGAACGGCTGGGCTGACGCATCGCTATCATGAAAGGGGTAACTATCAAAACTGGGAGAGGGTGAAATAGTGCGCTCCTCGCAGACGTTCTCCAACATACATACATAGGAGCAACAACTTCTGAGTCAGGCTGTAGGTGCATTGGAGCTGAGCATTGCTGGATTGTGGTCTCGTCATTAGAAATAACGAACATGTATGCGTAATTCATACTAATTGGACATTTTTTTTTAATTTTGATGAAACTTATACCGCTGAAACAATTTTTATCTATTACAGTTATTTAATATTTAAGTATATTTTTCTAACATTAAATTTTTCATTTAATCTGCACACATTTTTTTACTAATTTCGTAAATTACTATCACAAACGGTGAGCGAAAATTTGCTATAGTGCCACTGATACTCAAATTATACGAAATTAATTTTACTTAAGCGCCAACTACTTTGTAGCAGCAGTAATTTATAATTGTTTAAACAGAAAAAAACGTCAGAAATGTAAAAACATAAATTGCTAAAGTTACAATTAAATTCAGATTAAAGTCATGAAAAATGCTAATGTTGCGTAAATAAAAAAAAGTAGAGAAGGAATATGTCTTAAGTGCCAGCGGATTAAAATGCTGTGAAAATTTGTCTCTTTAGTCATATTAAAGGGGTGTAAACGAAGGGGAACATCCATTTTTTCAAATGCTAAAGCGCCAAAAAAGTGCTCAGAATGGCTTGAAACCTACACAGATCGACGCAGGAAAAAAAACTCTTTCTAATGATATATATAACTCATTTTGAGGAAAATGGCGCTTTAGCATTATATCCTTTCCACTGTCGATATATAGATAAACAATAACCAGACACAAGGCAAACACAAGTGCTCATCACACGAATGTTTGCCCTGGGCGGGACTCGAACCCGCGACCCTGTACGGAGCCGTCAAAAATAAGGAATACCTGTTTTTTTTTTATTATGTCTTGCTATATTTAAAGCATTATTATTTGTGTCAGTCACGGTCTATTCCCGTTGTAAAAATTAAATAAGTTCAACATGAACATCGGCAGTAGACTCACTTTACGTGCAGCAGAGTGTAAAAGTTGCGACACGAGTAGTACTTACGCGCCTACTCTTTGTTTGTATGTACACAAAAAAAATGATCTTCGACTTATTATATTGTGACACGTTTTTTCGCTCGGCTCAAATTAACTCGTGTTTACTTACCACGAATTTAATGCAAGTGGTCTGCATTTATTTTAATATTTTTTACTTTTAATTTTTGCGCCTCGAAATGTAGTTTTAAACATTTAAGTGATGAGCAGGTAGTGTTATAATGATATGCGGGTTGTCGGGTTGGTGTCGGCCGGCGCGGATAAGAATTGGGCAAATTATAAGTTAGGTGACTTTGGCGCGCGGCGGACGGCAATCTTTACACCGAAGGCGACGGCAGCCAGCGAGACCTGCGAACGGGTAATTGCTCCGACACAGACACAGGATGGTGCTATTAATTCGGAAAATGGATTTTACACAACAATCAATCAATCAATCAATCAACGGCCCGTTACAGTCCACTGCTGGACTATGAGCCTTGCCATAATCTCCACGCTTGGCAGGCGGGTTGGAGATCGCAGATTAAAAGGTACTACACATTGAACAGGGAACGGGAAGCAGCGCTCTCTGATACAGTAACCTTTTAATCTGCGATCTCCAACCCGCATGCCAAGCGTGGAGATTATGGCAAAACCCGCCAGTTAAGTGGAGGAGGCTCATAGTCCAGCAGTGGACTGTAACGGGCCGTTGATGGACTAGGTGGTCATGGTCAGAGATTTTACCTAAAAAATCGGAAAACTCCCTCTATCAGACAATTCAGTTGGATTGACATACTACGTATTTTAGTCTACAGTTTCTATGTAAGAACCACCCTGTATCATAGCGTGGTGGACGCGTCAATACCAATATTTGTTTTCGCCCTCCAGTGCTTCGGCGTCGCGCCTTCATAACGAGGTGTTTCTGGCGAGATGTATAATTATGCCGGTGATTTTCGGGCGATTACCTAACCACAAAAAACTGCAGGTGAGACGCTGGGCGGCGATGCTCTTGATGGATACTGATCATGAAGAAGATTGGTGACTCCGGCGTCCGCCGTAATGTTGGTCGGGAGACCGGGTGTGAATGTTCTCCGTCCATTTTTATTTGAGGTTAGCCCACCGCGAATTTTTAATTTGGGAATTTTGTCTATGTAAATTAGTTCGTGTTCAATTTTTTTGAGACACATTTATAGGCTGACCATAAAATATAAAAAACCTCGTCTCGAAAATACAAAGGATAAAATGTTCATGTCTAAGCAGGATTGTTACTTTTCTGGTCAGCCTTTCTTTAGATTAGAAAGGATCTTTTTCTACGCTCCTGTGTTCACACCTTGACCAACCCTATTATAAGTAGGTACGCCTCGGTATTATATCGTCGAAATGGAATTATATATCTATGCTTTAGGGGGTGCGAAACTAAAAACAATTGAATCTAAAAACTTGATAAGAATCTCGTACTTCCTTGTTCGCTGTAGGTAAATCGAGCAGGCCAAATAGCTGACCACCTAAAAAGTTGTAGCCTGGCCACACTGGCCGGTAATTCACGGCTGCGTTTATGGCCGGTAAGTGTACACCAGATTCGGGAAGTGTGCGCAGATTACATCGCTCTGGGTTGCGTAATTTGCGGCTACAGCTACAGTGCAGGCTCTATGAAATGAAAACCTTAAATTAATGGGCACAATTTGTCAGTGTGTCCGGTGAGCGTGCTCCACTCCAAAATATCAAGGTAATAAATAATAATAAAAAGAACCATTGTAACAAGCCCATAAATTATGCCAATTTTAATGTAGTGAAAAATCACGAAAACCCTTAAACCTTAAATCGAACCGCGAAGGACATCAATCGATATGGACAGCAAAGAGCAATACGATAGTAATAATAATAATAATAATAAATATTTATTTCTCCTCATTACATGGTTTTTACATTGAGTGTACGTACTTAATTTAGAACACCTTATAATTATGTAGTGGGAGACTGGAGCCTGAGCTAGGACGAACCTGTATTACAGGTCTCCAGGACCCACCCCAAAAACTACAGGGATATACGTATGTATGGAGGTTAAAAGTAACATGGACAAGACAGTTTCTATTACCTAGTTACTTAGTTTATAAACTAATATATTCTCTGACCGTTAATGCCGTTTTGATACGTTTGAAACAATTAAAGAGGGTCTTTCCTCAAGAAACACGGAAAAATATATTTTAATCTTCTATTGAGTTGAGTACATTGATTAGCTGGCTCTGCGGAGTATTAGTTTGTCTGCGGTTTTGTATAAAATATTACTTTATTCTAATATTTCGTTTTTCTGGTTCATGACTGTTTTAAAATGTTTCAAACGAATTACATTTTACAGTGACGAGCATGCCAACAAATACATACATAAAATATCGCCCATAGTCAAATGAAGAACGTAATTTTGAAACATTTTTGTTTGGGATTTGGGATTGTAAAATGTAGAAAGGATTTTGGACAATGGTGGGTCATTTTGGCGAATGACGAGCCCTTGCAATTAGCTAACAAAGTGTTTCGTTTAAAGCGCGTGTTGGCTACACTTCGGAACGCATTGTGGTCCTCAACCCGTCATTTGGTGAAGGACAAGCGATAAACATTAAAAATAAATGTGAAAGTATTGTCTGGTAACCCGAATTTAACGCGGGTTCCGTCTAATGTATCTTCCGCCTTGTTTTTATTATTGATCGACCTAGAATAAAAGGAACTTTATGACCATAAATATCAAAGCGCTCAAACAGTAAGCAATTAATTTGTCTCGATACGTGGTAAATATATACTCGTACGTCCTCAGCAGGCAGAACATTATTTATCGATCGATTGAGCTAATTCTGTCAGTAAATATTCTGGTCTTAATAATAGGCTTGTGTCAACTAACAATGAAATCAATGGATGAATGTTTCTAGACGTAAATTGTAATATTTAAACAGGGAAAACCGAAATAATTCCACATAAAAATTAATGATTATTGTTATTTTTACAAATTAAAATCAAATAAATACCCCCCCTGGCCCCTCCGCTGTGAACGTCAATCAGAACGTATTTTATATAAGTTTTGACGCTTGGTTAACTTTTTCATACAACAGCACAAGTGAACACAATCGTTTGCCACTATGTGACGTCATTCACGACGCCATGACACTTTCTTGTGTTTTTACGCCAGATTAAAAATATTTTCTCAAAACTTAAAATATGTGTTTTAAATATAATTTTTATCATGAAATATTATTTTTTTGGGGTAATACAGGTACTAACGAAATAAGCCATTTTTGAAATTTACGACACAGGCCTATTGTGCGCAAGACTATTCTACGTTATACCATATGATCACAGCCGTAACAGTAGACACTAGTAAGTATCTAGTATTGAAGTATGATAACAAGGTATCCTACGGTAAATTCCAAAAGGTCTCTAAAAGTTTTTACGAGCCGCCAAAGGCGTAGTGCGAATATAGTCGTAACTTTAAACAATGGTTGACTGCCGACGACGACGACGACGACGACGTGTTTATGACACGTCCCGCAGGCGGGCCTGCAATATTGTTGTGCTGTGGTGTTGGTACCATTGTTAGGTTGTAAACTAACGAACAAACGTATTTCGGTGTTCTCGGTGTCATTGTTAACTTGCGTCAAAGAAAATAACGGTGGTTAGCTGAAGTGGTTGTGATGTTTGAAAATGAAGCTTTATATATTAAGTATCTGGTATTTTAATTTAAAAAGTCAACAGTCTTGATATTAGAATTATTTATAGGTTTTGCTTACTCGCTTCGATTAAACACTTGACATGAGTAGCTTGAAGATTTTTTACAGTAATAGAATAAGTCATATTTGCGCATGACATAGTGAAGTGAAGGTAGTACTTACATACTTCTATGCTGATGCATACATTCCTGTAACAGAAGCAAGAGATCCCACAACTTAAATGCTAACAATATAAATGTAAGTAATAATTTATTATACCTATACTTAATAATGATGATGATACTTAATGATACAGAGGTAAAACGAGAACGACCAATCGTAGTCTTGATACGGCGACAAAACAGCGGCTAAACAATTAACCATCATGGCTGCGCATTGGTCACATCCGTCATACCGCAGCCTTCACCGCTAATTCTTAGACGATTCTACAGCGAAAAGCCCTTCGGTAGCAATAAACCGCCCTTGTTCCCAAGGGTTTGTTTAACTATTTAACTATCCTTCCCCGAACCCGTTTGTAGGCGGAACTGTGAACCTTTGAGAAGAAATAAACCGACGACGATGGTAAGTTTTTGTTCGCTTGGTTTTCGGTCATCATTGAACGAGTTAGTGGAACCAGCCGAAACTAATCGCGAGTTTGGAAAATAATGAAGAAAGTTTGTTTTTACAGCCTTTAAAAATTTGTAAGTCATTTATGCTAAAGTTGTGAACTTGTGACGGTCGGCATTTGTTTTGTATAATTTATGCAATAAGTATTAACCGCAATCGTAAGTATGCAAGCAATTTTACGATTAGGGCTCTGTAACCAAGCATTACTACGTATAGGTAATTAATTACGTATAAAATGAATGGAAGAAAGCGTTCCCATATTCGTTTACGAACCCAGGTTGGCCAATTTGTAGCTCAATCTGAGTGACTGAGCCCAATGTCCATGTGAAGCCACACCACAAACAATCGCTCACTTGTGACAGGTCCTTCGTGTCCCATCCCGACCACAGACTACCTAAGAGAAAATCCCGACACATGCAATATACGGGGGGACCATGACTTTATTCCCAGAAGTTTGTTGATCAGTTCTGTGGACAAAAATCTTCATCCTGTTCATTACAAAATAATAGAGTTGCATTTACGAAATCAAAATATATAAAAAAAAAAAACAAATCAACGGCCCGTTACAGTCCACTGCTGGACTATGAGCCTCCTCCACTTAAGTGGAGGGTTTTGCCATAATCCCCACGCTTGGCAGGCGGGTTGGAGATCGCAGATTAAAAGGTTACTGTATCAGAGAGCGCTGCTGCCCGTTCCCTGTTCAATGTGTAGTCCCTAAGTCGCCTCTTACGACACCCACAGGAAGAGTAGGGGTTGGTGACAAATGTATTCTACTCTGCCGTCACCATACGGCGGCATAATCAAAATATAATGTAGTTAAAACGGTCAAGATTGTTTCAAGATGTCAAGTAAGTACATAAACTGAGAAGGTTGGCAAAGTGCACCCAGCTCGCTTCCGTTAAGGCTCGTCGACAGCCTACTGGGCTAATAAAATCTATGTTACCCACCTACGACTCAACAATAAAAATAAATTTATTACATACATATTACTTATACCTGTTTCTTTTTTTTATTTATTATAAAAAAAAAACACTTCCCGAACCGTTACATGAACAAAATAACGGTATGTATTTAGATTTCCATACACCGAGACCCAAGCGAGTCGTCCTAAAAGGTGCGGAAAAAATTGTACCATTTTCAATAAAAAATAAAATGCGCTTGCTCCATTTTTAGCCATAAAATTAGTAAAATAGAGCACATCTTTTGTCAGTGTTGAACAATAGTGATGAAAAAAAGAGGCATAGTAAAATGTCTGGGCCGTTAACAGTAACAGTACAACTGTTTTTTAAACAAAATTAGCGGGTTTATATTTTCGGCGAAGAAACTATTGTTGATAAATATTCAGAAGTTGTTTCCTTATTGCAGTTGCGTAGTAAGTAACGGTATTGTTTTTGCTGATTTTTTAAATAAAAGTCTCTTTGAATCCCGTTGTCATTAAATACCTATGTTTTAATATTTTTACCTATAATTTAGACACACGAATAACCAAAGATTTCTGAAGCGCGGCGGCGGCGGCGCCAGGAAGCGAAGCGAGCCTATCAAACTTCTTTGCGAATAAGAATAACTATATAAAAATAGTAGATTTTATTACAAGGGCGCAAGGTTATATTTTTACGGTAAGGGCGCTTTTTTGAATCCAGAGAATCGTTGAATCCTGAGTGCAGTGAGGGATTCAAAGTATATCGCCCGACGAAAAAAATATTTGGGACCTTTTATGAGAAACAATATTATAGAACTCTATTAACTAGAACCTCTTTAACATATTCAAGTGTTGAAATAAAAACAACACGAAAAACAAATTTCGTAAATAATTTACAATGCACCATTGACGATCCGCCATAGGATTGAAGATGGGACGTAGTTCGGGTTTCATTTTGTTATTTGGCTGAATGCTTAGATCAAATATAGTATATTTTGATCTAAGGCTGAATGGCACCCATCTTACCGGCCAGTAACTTTTTTCATACATAATTTTGCATTCGATATCTAGTCGCAGAATTATAAGCAAATATTTATGTTCCAAATTCTAAACACTTTCCCACCCGTGGGCTTTGAAGACCTACTTTGGTCGCACTTATATGCGAACTTATATCACTTTTCGAATAGATGGGATGAAAAAATATGTGCCAAATACTTAGAACTTCAATTGAAAATTGTACTTACGATATGGAGGACATTACGATATGTCCTCCTATGGTTGTTTTTTTAGAATCAGATATTTTTGTCTTCTTTTGTTTGTGCAATAAACTGTGCCACGTGGTGTGCCGTAAGTAATTTTTGCCTACAAATACGGCGTAGCTATACTCTGCGACTCTGCGTGCCGCCGCCGCCGCCGCCGTAACAAGCAGTTGTCAGCATTTTTTTTTATTACATAACTACAAATGCTACTGAAAATTTTACATGTAGGTAACTCGCACGTGATTACTTGCCACAAAAGCCACACACGTGTAGGCTCTTACATACTCGTAGTAGGTAGTGGCAGGTAGGTATTTTACATTTTAACAAGCAGCAAATGAGATTAGTTCCAATTAGTTCCGAATTCCAGCAGTCGGTGGGTTTTGAGGAGAAAATATTTGAATATGGATGCTCGAGTTTGACTTCTACACGGTCATTAGACAATAGACAATACGCTCAGGTGGCCACACGTCACTCGTCTACGCTCATTAAATTCATTAAGTCTCTCTCATTGTCATTACAACAGCCTCCGTGGAAGAGTGGACGAGCGATCGACTCTCATTATGGAGGTTCTGGGCTCGAATCCCGGTGAAAAAATCTTGTAAGATTATTCTCTGCTGGTAAGGACATTGCAGGTTGAATTACCTAATTGTTCGAAAAGAAAGATGGTTCCATGCTACAGAAGGCGCGTTAAGCCGTAGATCTCGGCTGCTATTTACGATACGTTGATACAAGCTATGACAGCGGCCTTCGGCAGCTGTATAATACTGACACCAGGGTTTATGAGGTCGGTTTAGCTAGCACGCGGATAGATCACCAATTGAGATGCAGTGTCCGGGAAAACAGTAATTACAACCGCACGCTAATGATACTGGTAGACTGGTACCAAAACGACTTAGTTAGACACATCCTGAACGGGCGTTAGCGGGTATTTGTATCTAAAGTGGCATCGGTTGGTTGCGGAGGCTGCGCGGCGCGCTTTGAAGTCGCGGCTGCGAATCTGCGTGCGCGCGCGCATATTTATGCGCACTGTCAATACATTAGAGCCGACGCGAGTGATGTCAGCGCCCATTTGAATAATAATAAAGCGGCGGGCTAGGGTAGCCAAGGAATCTGCTTCTGATTAGGACTCTTTACCAATCACTGTACAAATCTCTGCAAGTCAATGTGAACTTTGTAGTAAAAATTTTCATTCTTTTGAAACATCTTGTTATAGACGGCCTTGTATTCTTAGACCCGCGGACCGCTTATAGAAATTAAAAGAAATAATTGTAGACTTGTGGCTAGCTGTAGCTCACAGCATATAAATTGAAGTCACCAAGTTCAAGATGGTTTTAGTACCATCAAGTTAGTTCAAGAATTCATATCGGTTTTAGACTTGTTATGTGGTATTTATTTGTTTATTTAAGTATTAATCGGTCGACTTAGGTCGCTACGGAGCGGATGCCGATTAATAGCTGACGTGGTAGTGTGGCACCTCTTTTACTGTTCTGTGTGTGGGAGAGACAGATCTCCCAAATGATGACTAGACGATCTTGAGGCCGCCGCCGCCGAAATGGAATGATTGACACTGGCACAACACAAGATCGAGATTGGAGAAAGTATTGATGATCTGCCCCATCAATGGGACAGATTAGGCTGGAAAAGTCTCTACTGAGAGCGTTGTTATGGTGGCTCTACCGAAGGCACGCTCCGGGCGGCGGGCGCTGCGTGCAGCGGTCGCGTGGCGGGCGGCGCTGACGCTGACGACGCGCCCGCGCCTCGCGACAGTCGCGCGACGACACCCGCCCGCGATGCACGTCCATACGCGGTCCAACAACCACTTCGAGTGACTTCACTTTTCGTGGTAGCGCTGCACTGCAGTTTTGTTTCATCAATTATTGTGATCGCAACCAGCCAGTGACATTTTTCGTTCAACAGAAAATCAAGTGACATTAAAATTAATGCAGTGACTGAAGACTTTAAAAGTGCAGTGGTGAGAAACATGGTGACTGGGGTCGCAGCAGGGACCGGTGTCCCCGTCAACAACATGAGTCCTCCGGAGCAGAAGAAGCAGGCTGGAGACAACAGAAGGGTAAGCACTTTTTTCTTTTTATTACAACCAATAAAATATCCGAATTTTTTCCAGTCAATAAAATTACATTAAGTCAATGTGAATTAATCTGTGGCTATTAAAACTGAATGTAATTAGTGATTATTTAATTTTATGGTTAAATTAAATCAACGAGGTGACGGAAAACACGTAAAGGTTAGAGTCACAACTTGTTATTAGATAATTTAGTACAAAAGACATCAACGCGAGCCAAAATAATGCGTGTTAATTTAATTCAACTGCCATTAATTTATACTTAGTAATAGATGCGATTTTAATTTAAATATTTTAAAGTTGCAAATACAACGGTTACATTCAATGTCCTTTGACAGTACAGAAACTTTGAATGATATTTTTATTTATTTAGCTAATAAAATTTAAATGTTACACCACCGTACCGAATACGCATAAAAAGTTGCACAACTCGAGCCTGCATTATTGTTATCCAATACAAAACCGATAAGATAAAGAGCATTTTCTTTTTTTTCTACATTCACATGATTTGCATCGGTCGCTATCGCTAATAATGCAGCCGTGCAGTGCTTAGTGAGATGTCGTGTCTAACCGTGCGTCACGAGTCGAGGCGGTAAACAACTAAATTGTAATAGGAAATAGGTACACAAACAATCAGCGTACTTGCATGTTACGTACGGTGAATAAAATAGGCACAGCTACCAGCTAAAAATACTTACTTATCATATCAGTAATGTTATAAATGTGAAAATATATTTGGATGTTTAGATGTTTGGATGTTTGTTCCCCCTTCACGCTTAAAGTACTCAACGGATTTGGTTGAAATTAGAAATGGAGATAGTTTGTAACCTGGATTAACACAAAGGATACTTTTTACGGGAAAAAGTCTTATTCCTACGGGAAAATCTTACACACTGCGAGCGTAGCCGCGGGTAACTCGTATAAAATAATGCTTTGGGCACTGGAAAGAAATGTTTAAATTAGTCGTTTATATTTTTCATTATAACAACTGGTACTCGTGCACAAAATGGATCCCGAGCACTTTTTTCCTAACAAACCTAATTGATATATATATACCAAAGTGGTATTTTAGCAGGCGTGAACTCACGATGATAGTCGTAGCGCTTAATGCTACGCCGTAGCAAAGATTAGGAGATAACGATTCAGCTTCGTGTCTAACTTAGCTACTACTTTTCTCGCTAACTAACACGCATAAAAAATCTATACACGCATATGTATTAAAATTTTAGAATGCATACCTAACTAAGGTTTCGACTACGCGTCACCTACTGCTACGCGTGCTACGTTTTCGTAGTAGTCGTTAGTCATCTCCATCACCTTTGCTATCAAACTTCTAACTTATATTCTTTTTGGTGTGTTACAATTACAAAAAAAGTTCAGCTACTTAACATACAGTGATGTAGTGGACTCAACGTAAATGAATACTACTGGTGTTACGGAATAAAGACATTCTCACGGTTGAACTGTTACGTTTGACTACGGTCCCCCGTACCTGGAAGAACTTTGATCTATGACATCATTCTTGTTTCTTTTGTTAGCTTATCACCTGCTGTGTCTAATCATCACTTTAAACACGTAACGGTGATAATTGATTTTAGTGGCCGTAGCTGACCGGAACCATTCTATCTACTAAATGTGTTTGAATTTGGAATTTCCATTGTACAAGTCAAGGGGGCCGAATAATGTGCTATAGAATGCCACCCACCTCGATTTTCTCTTATCTGCCGCGGCGGCTCTGGTGCTTTCAGAGATTAGCGCTCGACGCCATAGACGATAACAGGGTTGTCACTGTAACAGATATTTGATTGGCAAAAATATGAAAAATCCTTGCTTCTGAGTAGGAATATTATTTGTATATAAGACAACGCAGGATGCCTAATGAACATGTGTCATGTAACAATCAACCCTGACTCCCTGATTCTACAGCGTATGTCACCTTAAACCCAAAATAGAGTTCAACTTACTAATAGAATAGAATATACTAATTTACCTTTTCTTGAAATAATTCTAAATGAAAAAGATATTTTGTTTTGCGTATATTTGACATGATACTTAATCATGTCTTGCATTTCCTACGAACAGGATCTTAAAGTGAAGGACGAGAGCATTAAGATTATCTACGATAGATTCACGCGTATTTTTATAAATTCTATTACGTATTACGTAAATAGTACGTTTTTTAACGCGCTTTTATTATTATAAGATCTAAATGATGACACCTACAATTTCATATTTTCGTGATAAAATTAATAGGTTAATGTTAGCAGAATGCGCAGACGGAGTATGAATTAACGCCTGCGCCGTTCTATTTCAGCAACTACAAAGACTACCAACTTGTCCGCGCCGTCTGAGCTTCGTCTATCAAATTATTTCAAGCACTTCCTTAATATCACACAAATTATACGTTTCAGTGCTATAACCAGCTGTTTTTGTTAGAAGCAAATTATTTGTTTCCTTAATAAATGTCGGAATAGCACACGGCTGTAACAGAACATATTATGCTGTTTTATGAAATGCCATAATTGATATAACTATCAATTTTATTAACAAATACATACAATTTTAGTGAGGTACTTGGTTTTGTTAGAAAAGCAGAGTACCAGTATCTATCTTTGAATACGCTTCTACGTAAGAATAAAAACTAATTTCGTCTATTTTATGATTTTGTCTCTTAATCTTAAGTAGTCCAAAAGGGAAGTTGCGAGTCATTCCCAACACAAGTATCTTTGATTACTTACTGGGAAATATGTAACCAAGATTTTGAAACAAATAATTTTTATTTTATTTTAATTTCTGAATATGATTCGTCGCATTTAATTTAGATTACGAGTGTGACGCATAAGATATATTAATATCGCGGATATTTGGCAGCCCTGTTCGTCTGGCCAGACGGAGACCGTGTGAGTCAGGGCTCTACTCCCATCGCAATCCACAAGACAAGTATATTACGTGATATTTGTTTTGGCCATTTGTCGGCTTGAAAATTGACAACAGGGCTAATTGATCTGGCTATTAGATTAAAAAAAATATGGTCACTATCCATTAGTTTCGTGTACCTATCATGTATTTGCTAGAGCATAGTTTTTTTGTGGGTTTAAAATTTTTAGGGACTGAAAAGGTGTACGAATGTTACTTCTTTCAAATCTTCGTTCTTTTGTTTTTCCGGAATATATAAATGTTTCCAATAACGCAATTTTTTGTAAATAATATTTTAATTAAATGCGTGTAGCACCCCTGTAGCAGAGCAGCGTGGCGCGGCGGCGGGCGGCGTGGGCGCGTGGGTGCGGTTAATTGTCGTGAGAACGTTGTATTGCTTCAGGGACTCACGTTTTGCCTCTTAGACTTAGAGTATACATTTGTAAGTATACATTGCTCTTTCTTTCTTCCTTTCTTTGGATGTTTGTTTTGTAGTTAATATCAAGCAGTAATTGAATATAATTAGTTATGATACGGATGTGGATCGTAATCGTACAACATTGCAAAACACACGTGCTATGCGCATACACTGTATGTCTTTATGTATACTGTTTCACAAATAACAAACTTATGATGCAAAACCACGCCATGCCCAGTTATACAGAGAAACACGATTTCATTGTCCGCAATAAGAATGCAATCATTTAACATGGTAGCTATAAATATTGGCATTCTAAAATAAACGGCTTATATCTAGCAAACAGCATACGCCGACGCTTCCACGTGTATCTAATCGTAGATAAGTCTAATTACTCGCTCGTGTTAGCTCTTGGTGAGGTATGTGCGGGCGAGCATGCGCACTGCGGCCGGAGGAAGCTATTAGCCGCGCGCGATCCATCATCGCGTGATAAATATCACTGTGGCTGCCGTGGGACCGTGTCGCGTGCGCCGGTACGCCCACGCTACGCGGGGTAGGGTTCCTATCCCAAATTCCCAACAAGAAAAATAATTGGTCTGTGAACTCTTCAGTTTATCGATGGTGGGCGGGTTTCATTATCTATTATAAAATACGTACCATATTTAAATATATGAAGACTTTGATAGGATACTATTAATAAAACAACCCTTTTCGTCTGAAATTACTCAGTTGAAAATCCAGAATGGATAGACACTTGGCAATACTTGGCATCTCAATTCCTTACTCAAAATTTGTCTTAAGTGATCAAACTACAGATAATAATTTGAAAGTTAAGTCTAAAGAGGATTCTAAATCAGTTTTCTTCACGTATTATCTATCCCTTTAATCTGAATTTACTTGGTCTCTTTCACGTATATCGCAATCTAAAACCACTATGGAGTTTGTCATGTGGTACCCCCGCACCCTACGTCACTGCCACCTCACGACATACCATCCCACAAATCCCACGCTCTCACGCCCACGGCCGCTCGGTGATAGCCCGCGAGTTATCGCCCAAGATTAAAGCGTGGTCGAGCGGTGCCGAACTCGGCTTGCGATGTGGGCAGCAATTAGTAATCGAATATGGAAATCTTTCCAAATAAATCAAGCCCGCAGCGAGTGTTGATTGTGATCTAATCGGATGCGTATTACGGTCTTACACCTTCATCTTTGGCTATACGTTTCCTCACGTTTCTGATACGTATATCAGTTTAGCGCGTAAATAATTCAAAGTCACTATCAACATTTAGGTAACTGAATTTGTTGAATTGTTTGTTCGACTTTTGCATAAATAAATTTTCAACACAATATATCTACAGATTTCTGTCTATTCTGTAGGACTAAATAGGTCTTTAAGCTCTTAAATTTCCCAGTGTAAATTCTACAAAAACCCTTTCCCTAGGTCGTATCAAGCTGGAATATTTGTCTGAATTATCAGGATGCAAGTGGAGTATTTTCATAGAGTAGATCTGGCAGCTAAAGCCCGTGTCCACTGACCTACGTCACGTGCGGCGCGCGCGCTTCGTACCGGAAGCCGACCGCGCCGCCGCGCCGCCACCGTCGCCGCCGCCGCCGCTCCCACGCGTTGGCACGCGACTGCGCTGGGCACGCGTCGTGTCGTGCCAAACGACAAGCATTTAAATTCATTCGATAAGTCTTTGTGTAAGACTTACATGACTGGATATACTAGGTCAATATTAATTTAATATATTAGTGGTCTGTAAACGTCTGCTAGACTACACGTGGAGGAAATCTATCAAATCTCTGTAACTTCAGAATGAAATAATTTCATAATGAGTTAGTGTTATTGATCAATTAGTTTACGTAATTTTATAGCGTATATTAATAAGTATGTATTTGTCTTTGCTACACTTAAAATCTTCAATGAAATCATGAAATTTCATTTTGTATCAAGGTAGGTAATTAAAATGTACAATGAACTATTCATATGATAAATATTGATTACTATTTTGTGCATCAATAAGCCAAGCGATGAGTCCAGTATATTTGTCGTCGCTGGTCAGCGTTAGCGCCAACCTTGCTCGGTGCACTCAATGCGCAACAGTCGCGCTCGGTCCAACTCTCAGATATTTCGGGCATTCTGCGAAATCATTTTAAATTCGGCCATTTGATGTTCAATGTTTATTAGATTTTTACAAGTATTTAATAGCACCCAATTTGTGCCCCCTCGGTGGTCGAGTAATCCCACGCACTAACGAAATTGATAACAACTGCGATTATAATATCAGTTTCAAAGGGGTTTCTAAGCAGCCTTTGATAACCTTGATATTTTGATATATAACAAGCTTGGAAAACACTTGAATGAAATGCTGTAATCAAACCCGGACCGTGATATCAGTACGCTAATGATATCACGTCTTGCTTCTTTAAATAAAATCCGTTGTTTTGTTTACTTGGAATTTGATAAATTGATAGCAATTATCTTCTTATTATCAGTTAGTTACAAGAGGTGTCTTCTGTGATATCAAGTGGACACCTTTTTATTTATTATTTATTTAAATTCTATCTTAAGGACTCTACTTACATACATTTTTATTTTCTCACTACATTTAATATTGATATTAAATAAGGTTTAAGCAAATTGCCTTGACTTCATCTTCCTAATTGAAATAGCTCCTTATTTCAAACGTAAGCTATAAAGTTATTATTTATGAGTCAAACTGGAGAAAGAGCGTGTGTTGGTTTGTTGTAATTCAGTCTAGGAGAGTATCGCCGCCGCGAGCTAAACCTATCATGCAGCAACAATAATGGTCACGTGCTCCTCAATAGCAAGCCTGCGTCTAATGATAAGTATTGTAACGAAGAACCAGTAATGAGAAAATTATAGACAGCGCTTGAGGGGCGCAGGCGCAGCTACAGCGCAGCTAAGAGCCGGTTTCAAGAGTGCTTTGTAAAACGCTATAATAATGCCTGCGAGATTTGTACAAATGAGTATTAGTGTTTATTTTTTACCCGTCAGCGAGAAGAAACTTATAACGATCTTGTTGTTTAAAGTAATACATGCATTTCACATTTGGCTAGATAGGCTAGACAATTAGACATTAGATAACATGAATATATAAAGTGCCAATATCTATTATTAAATTATTTTGAACACTGTTAACAAGAGCCATTGTTATTGCGTTTCAAACTATTTATTTGTAGATAGGCTTAATATAGACTCCTACTTCTACTACAATGACACGTGAATGTACGTAAATGTATGTAATGTATATGTGGTGAGGAGGGAACATTAAACTGGACGTTACGAGTATATCTGTGGTTGCATGTGGTGAAGCTCTAGCTGTGTATGCGATCACTGGGCGCGTGCCAGCCGTTGGAAAATAGCCAGTCGGTCTGCTAACGCCTCTTGCTCTTTATAGTGTGATGATACGCTTCTAATTTTCCTCAACAGGAAGTAATAACCCCGAGTTAAAGATATACGAAATGTGCAGTGAGTACAGACAAGAGGTCTTATATAAATTCTGCAGACGATTATGCAAGTCTTGAAAGTATGAATTATATTAATGTACATTGACATTTAAGACTATAGCTTTTTTTGTTCTTCCTCTCTTGCCTAAAAATTTGGCAAAAACATTTCAAAAAGCCAATAAAAGTATTTAAAGGAATAAAATCATTAGATGAAACGCAAAGAAAACCTGTCACAATCATTCAATGAAGCAAAATGGAATCCGTCTAGGAAGTTTGGGCTAGCGCAGCAGCGTCTACTGAACATTCATAATGCTGAGCTGAATGTCACTTGTCACTCATCGGCTTCGAGATTCGCAGACGGGCGTCTCGCCGCCGCCGCCCCCACCGACGCCGACGACGCCGCCGGCGCCTCCTACGACCCGCCACTGAACCTCGACGCGACGCCAACGCGTTACATAAACCGTCCATTACTACGCCTCACACTCAACTCTTTAATTGCATTGTGTTTAAAAATAATGTCGCTTTGTGCAGCTGTATTCACCGAGAGAGTCGTGTTGTATCGTGCTCATTCGATAGATAAATAAGCGTTTGTTTTCTTGCTCTGTTACATTGTAAAATATGCCAAAGTTGGCGACATGGTAAATGTGGGTATAGAAATATTAAGAAGTAGCCAAAATGGTATTTGTTCTAACTGTTATAAAGGTAGGCAAACTGAGAAAGTTGGCAATGGGTTTGCAGACCGTTTCGTGAATAGGTAATATGTTATATTATAATATTGTCGGATTGCTTTCATTAGCATTTAGCCTTATTTAAAAAACAACATGAAGTTCGGATCGGATTTATGTATTAGGTACTTTAGAGATTGAGGTCCTTGCTGTTGCCTTATCTATTTATTTATTTACAATAAGTACAGCTACATCCATAACATTAAACATAGAATAATCTAAGTATTTTTGTAATTTGCACCTAGTTCTGATGCTATGGTCAATAACGTCGTACATAGCATTTACAATCTACATATGCATGGGTAGTAAACAGAGGTTGCCTTCGGAAAGAAGCCTTGTTTTGTTATACCAAGTCAACGTGCAAGTTCTGAATGTAGATATGGATATCAGCAACATTCAGCTGGAGTGCATTTCAATTTCTAGTCACGAGCTACGGCACGTTTTCCTTGCAGGCACGAGTCGGTTTATGCCTGGACTAGGTTTATAGTATAGTAGCCAGCTGGTTTAGGCAAAATGTAGAAGTATAATTTGAAGGCGCTAAAACTCTTTGCGACTGATTATTCGTTTGTTCTTCAAAGTTCTTCTATAACGTTACAAATAGGGTTTAAAAACTTCTTTAAAATTCGATGTTATGCATTAGCATATTTGCTGAGAAAAATCACTTTGTGCTATCTAAAGCGATGTTTAGATGTGATGATATGATAAGAAAGTTTCGCAACACGAGCGGCACGTGTTTCCCACTGCGGCGGCGCACCGGGGCGCCGCCGCGCTGGTACACGAGGCAGGAGCTGCGCTAACGTGCCGACGAACGACATTACATCACCACATCACACCGCTTTAATTATCTGTAGCTACACGTGACATCAACTAATTATCAGAAATTACGTAAAACTAAAGTTCGTCGGTTACATTCGGTTCAAAGCAGTTTTATATTGCCTAATTAAAATTGAGAACTTATTTTTTGTTATAAAATAAACAAATGGTTAACTCGCAATTACTTCTGTGTTTATTACAGTAAATAATTTAAAGTGAAAGTTTAATTTAATTAATTTATTTATTGTATTTTAAATAGTAAAAAATGTGCATCTAAATAAAAATAAATAGTCGCTATGTCGCTAAACAACATAATTTATATAATAAAGTAAACAATATGACGTATGTCACAGTACAACTTTGTAAAACGAATTGCTTAAATCAAAGATTGCTTATCAGAATGCCGCCGCCGTCATAAAGGTGTTAAACTAAACAGTAGAGTTAAATCGCGATGAATAATTTATCGGTTGCTATTTCGGTCTATTAATAAAATAAAGTACTTAGTCAGAACCGTCTGAGTCGATCGAGTTGCTCGAGATCTGTGCTAAGTATTTGAGTCGGAATCAGGCTCGGTACTCTTTACTTTAATGTTACCTGTACTGTTACTGTTACATAATAGGTGTGTTAAATATATATTATGCATAATAGGTGTGTTAAATATGATCGGTGGTAAAGTCAGAGTCACACGAGGCTGAAAATCCTAGCAGCTATTTGTAGCAGTGATGAACTGACGCTGCCAATAAAAACATTACGGTGAATTTTTAGCAAGTTCATTGCACAAGAAGCTTGTTTTCTGCCAGTAGAAATGTGCAGCGATTGAATCCTAGGATCCACAGCTGTGGCGTGGCATGCAGGGATCATAGAAGCTCTACCAATACGAATCCTTCCCGCCTCCGCCACGTCTTGGCCGCAGCTCTGTGTGTCTTAGGCTTAGAAGCATATCAAAACTACAAACGTTCAGTATATTAAAAACCGTAGTTACCTATATAAAAATATTAAATTAAATTAAAAATATTATATTAAAGTTTATCCAGGAGTCGATTGCATTATCGGTTCAAACCACTGTGCGTGCTACGCTAGCATGGATTGTAAAAGGCGCGTGACAAAACGTGGCATGAATGTTGTTGTTGAGGCGCGGGCGGCGGCGCGTGCGCTCAAGGTGAAGGTCGGCCGTGATTGGTCGCCGTGACGCCGCGCAGCCGCACCGCGCGACTACACGTGACGCCGACAACAGCCTTAGGCGGATAGACGAAGTGTCCGGGTTGTTTTACTAATTAACAACAATCGATATGTCACTATGGGGAGCCTGTCGTTTTGTTCTTTTCTTAATAGTTGGTCTTTAAATAAAGTACGCAGCTCCGAACGAAAACTCTACGTACTAGGATTAGAAAACTTACTTTTTTCTGTTTAATAAGTGCGTCTTTTCAATATGGTAGCATTTAAAGCGGATAATTCATCTGTACATCGCTACCTTTGCTACGCCGGTGGCGTAGCGATATGTGCTACGGCGTAGCCACAGGCATAGCAGTTCGTTTCGTTTTATCTCAATAACTTACAATAATTATATATTATGTTCGTGACTAGTTAGACATATCATATCTATTAGTATTCGCTAAGAAGAATACATAACATTATTTATACTACCACAAACTACAGAATAACCACATTAAAATTGTTATTGTATTGTTACAAATAAAAATTTATTATTATATGTATAAGTATACCACCATGCTATGGCAAGGTTTGGAAATATGGGCTTGGAAACATTTATGACACATTATATAGGTACATATATAGGCAAGTTCGGTCGGTGGGGACGTAGGTATATGAGCTGTTGATAATGATATAGGTATATTCGGTTTTCGGTTACATTTCATGCTTGAAAGCTTGAACCAAGTAGCCTATTTTATTGAACGTCTGTACCGCACCCGCGACAATGCGAAGCCCGTGTAGGCGCTTGGCTATCGGGCGGCGATCGCAGGAAACACGCGACGCCTTCCGGCACGCGACACGACTGCGCTTCCTCCAGACACCTACGGGAGATTTATCACGCCAATGCCACTTTAATAGGAATAAAAAAAAGTTGTATGAGAAAAGATAAACGAAATTAAAACCTTATTTACGGTTATTATTTGCGATAAGTAGTAGTTGCCACTAAACAGGCGTCACCGCTTAAGGTACTTTGTGAGTAAGTAGGTAATTGACCAGTCTATTTGACAGCTACTTTAGTACTTGCTTATGTGTGAACGATACTGCTTTAGCTTCTGCTGACAAAGTAAGTTAACTCGACTCTATACTTATACAAGTATATCAAGTGCCTTTAAAAAAACGATAGAACTCAGTGTAAAAGTTCGCATCAATAACTCGTACAATTCCTCTCTTTCATCGTGTGAGTAGTATAGTCTACAATAAAACTGACAAAACTTACTATAATCAAAATATTTGATAATTCTGGCAACCTTTAGAACATAAGTAAGTACTGTTAATTCTTTGTGTGACATTTTAATACTCAAGATGAAGTGGCTGCGTAATCGGTTTGTCTGTAATCAATTCAGCCGCACGATGGCAACCCACGACACGACCGAGACGGTCGGGTGGCGCCGCGACGCCTCTTTGTCCAACCCACACGTCTTTTAGTGAACACGACAACCAGTATAAACGGGCCTTTAGAGACTACTGTAACTGATGCACCGTGTGCCAGCTTATACTGAAAATGTCTAGGTACGTGTCGTCGCGACGTCGCGTCGTCGTCGCCGCCGGTGGGATTAGCTCAGTACAAACTGTTGTGATAACAACCCAGCAGAGTGTGAGTAAAGCCACGGATAATTGAAACGTACTTTCAAAGTGGTTTGTGCTATTTCAGTAACTGAATCTTTCAAGATCGAGCCAGGCTTGCCATTAGCTCGTGAATAAGAAGAATTAAGCTTTGAACTTTTCTTTTTAAACAAAATATACTAAACAGTGGTCTATAAATATGAAATAAGTTATACATATCCTTCGAAGACTAAAAATAAAGCAAAAATGTGTTCATAACATTCAGAACTTTCCACTCGTATTACTTGTAAGATAGATTAGCCTTATTATCCTTACCTTAGAGCAGCCAACAGGTTAATTCACGCATAATATATGAGCTCCACGTGTGAAACCGTAACTCCTAAATGCAAATTATACGATGACACGCGACTACAGAGTGAACATAACATACTATCTACAGAAGAAATACAAAGAATATTAATGGGATGATGTCATACTGAAGAGCGTGAGAATCGAGCTATTTTGTAACTACTATTTTTACGTTTAGGAGTGATTGTATGTGCGTGATACGTACAACAACTTTATAGCAATAGCAGTAATATAATAAATATGCCGATTGCACATAATTTGCCAAAATAAAAGGTATAGGTATATGTATATTATATGTATATATATCGGCGTAAAGTAGCATTATATTACGATCATAATAATAGATTGTTATTCATTTTTAGGTAGCACTACTACGACTTTTTTTAAGGTGTTTAGTTTAAGTCATATTGTGGGCTTCCCAAACCAAGAATTACGTTTACGCCACGATGAAGAAAGTACTACGCTCAAATATTAAACAGGTTCACTGCTAAACCTCAGCTCCCACGTATAAGTAATATTATGGGTTGTAAAACCCACACGATGATGATGATGATGATATTTTCTTATTGTTTCAGAGCAACAAGCCGATAATGGAGAAGCGTCGGCGCGCGCGTATCAATAATTGCCTCAACGAACTCAAGGCGCTCATCCTCGACGCGATGAAGAAAGACGTAAGTGTCGTATTTAGGAAATCATGTTACGATAATTGATTCATCCTGTCCATCATATTAGGAGCTAATAACCAATAGTCCTTAGTTTTTCTGGTATTATTTATGACTAATTGACATTTGAGTAGGGTCAGTTAAATAAATCTTCCTTCCTATTACCCCACATCATCGGATGCACGTTGGAAAATATATTTATAGAATGTTTTTATTATTACAGCCAGCAAGACATTCCAAATTAGAAAAAGCTGACATCTTAGAGATGACTGTCAAACATTTAGAAGGTCTTCGCTCCGAAGGCGGCGGCTCCCCTGACAGATTCCGCGCCGGCTACCGCCACTGCGTCTCCGAAGTAGCCAAGTTCCAAGGTCTGGATGCTGGCCTGAAGAGGAGACTAGTCAGACATCTAGAAGGGTGTGTCAATACTCCTGGAGCAAGACCAGCTGGTGCACCCACGCCGCCTTCTGATAATGAGGACGTTCCACCACCTACTCAGCACTCAACTATTTTTATATCAGGTAAATGTCTTCGATTCAAGTTTATAATAGATGAGAATTAGTCTGAAATCAACGTTATTATTACGCGTTTCCTCAGAACTCTTGACGGACGTGTTGACAGTTTGTTTTCACCTAAGATGTTTACAGTAAAGATTAAAGCAACTTTTATAATTACATATATGCAATGATATATCATTGCAAACACAGACTTCCGTTCTTAATTATTTTATCTATCTTATATTATGATTTTTTTTCTTCTTTATAGCTGGTCCAGGTTCAGGAGTACGTCTCGTGCCAACGCGGCTATCCAATGGTGACATCGCTTTGGTGCTACCAGCTGGAGTCAACGCCAGCACTTTAGGCGCTGTGCCGACCTTAGTCCCTCTATCACCGCGAGACGCCTCATCATCGTCAGCATCTTCTGAACCCAGATGTTTCTCACCGGCTAGCTCTGGATGGGAAACCCCGCCTCCGCCCTCGGAAGATCCAGCACCATTAGCACTGGTGACCAGGAAACAGCCTCCAGATGAAAAGCCTTGGAGGCCGTGGTGACATCTTCTGCATAATGTTCCATGGACGACACAACTAAACTGATGGGAATCCAACACAGCGTGAAACGCGAGATCTTGATTTTCGCGTTTCTTTAGGCTGTGGTTCTAAGATTTTTGTGTAGGCCGTGCATAATATTTTTACTCTGTGATATAAATTTGTATGTAGACAGTGTATTTGAAGTTCCTAGTTCGTCGTGTAAATATGGTCAGTATATTCTGTGTGATAGATATATGTAGCTTATCTCAGTGATACGTTGTTGCGATGGGCCATTCTTACTTAGTTTTACTAATTTTAAGTGTATATTTCTTTGGATGACATCTGAGGCAGTATTCTAATGTATGTACGTAAATGGACATAGTTATTATTGTACCTACAAATTATTTTGATTAAGGACTTAGTGCCATGTAAGTAGTATCATTTTAGTACATTATCTTTGCTTTTAGATTCTTTAATTTTAATTTACGTAGGTTTTAACACCAGAATAATAAATATAAAGAATTATTTGTGCCTTATAAGTACAGCAAAATCCATAGTCTTCCATTTAAGATAAGCTATTATTTTTAGACAGATTAAAATTAGTTTGTTTATGTGAATGGTGAGTGCTCAATTATAGTTTGTTACCGATGTTTAAATAAATAATAGTCTTCCTTTGCCAGTTACCCTTTTATTATCGTGAGTACAATAGTAGTCGAATAAAGTACATAAGTATAACAATTATATTTAATTAAGTAAATACCTATACAAATGAAGCTTTTAAGTTTGTACTCTTAAGTTGAGTAAAATATAAATAAATACATAAAAGATATAAATGATTATAAGTTGTGTCCTAACGTACATACTATAAACAATTTAGGTACTTAATTACAGTACATTTATTTTTAAGATAATATGTTTATTTGTAATTGCCGTCTTGTAGATGTATTAAGAAATGCGAAGTGATATTATATGCTAAGATTAATATTAAAACAAAATGATGCAAAATTGACGTGGAAATAAACATTTTAATTGGTGTATATATTTATTTATTATAATAGTTCCTTTATTATTACGACCAAACAAGTTACAGTAGTAAACTGACTCAAATCCTTACTAATATTATAAACGGAAAAGTTTGTATGTAATATGGATGTTTGTTACTCTTTCACGAAAAAACTACTGAACGGATTAGGATGAAATTTGGAATAGAGATAGTTTGTACCCTGGATTAACACATAGAATACTTTTTACGGGAAAAAGACTTATTCCTACAGGAAAACCTTTCACAACGTGAGCGTAGCCGCGATAGGTGCAGGCCAGTAGTGTAGTGTGGTAGTGGGTATGGCAAGAGAATAAATATGAATAATTAAATAATAATAATTGAGAAAAGTAGTAATCTATAAAGCCTAATAATAATAATAATGGCTTCAAGAGGCTACTCATCGATAGAAAACGGAAACGAATTTAATTTGCCTCGTACCTTTTTCGGCAGGTCTTAGTTATCTGTTAAGGCGTCTGTCATCTTATATGATGGTCTATAGAGCCAATGAGCTTGCCGGTATACCAGAGAGATAACAACTTCAAACAATGCTTAGCAAGAAATGAAGAAAGTCGACGACGATGACGTCTACATTCTTTACTATACCTATAGTTAGACAATAAAAATACTGGTGCATGAACATAGATTTAGCTTTCATTTCACCAAAAGTTTAAAGAAGCTTGGGCATTAAAATACATGTCCATCACCACTTGACGTGACCAATTTTGGAGGCCCTAATTCGACCCTAACTCTATAGACCCTCCGGGGAACATTTCTTGTGAGGACATTAACTGAACTGCTTTTGGGCACTGTGTAGTTCTGACAACAGGCATGGATTGAGAAATAAGTCAAGAGATAATGGAGTTGAAAATTAAGCATATTATGTAAATCAAGGTGCACAGCTGGTAGTTGATCACCTTATTGGAACAAAATGGCGAAAAGTAAAACAAATTCTGAAGAAACATACGTTCAATATTATTATTCGACGCTCAATATTACGCCAATGTTAACTTTAAAACTTTCTACAAGAACAAAGTAAATATAGGCGAATCACGAACTGTCCTGTCCGTGTATCCTGTTGGTTATTATACGCCTGTATTTTTTCCTGAGTTCAAAGCATCATTGGATGACCCTTCGAACATAACCGAAGTTTCAGTGGACGTTGCGACTTGGGACTTTCTACTAAACATTCTGAGTGGGTGCCTGCGCCTGGTTGGTGGTCGCATAATTCGTCAACGGGCTGCTGGGTGTGTGTTTGCACTGTCCCGACACTAATACCCCGGTATTTGCGGGGTTATTGCAGCTACAACACCAATTTGCCCCAATCACAGCTCCCCATCGCTTAATTATCGGCGATCCTGTATGGGTGGCAAGGCAAGGCGAAACTTCGGACAGGAGTAATTTTTACTGTTCTACATACACGCAATTTTCAAACTGTTGATTTATGTGCTCATCCTGTTTTATTCTTGAAAATTCAAACTGCGAGCTTTAAAGCTACGCGTGTTGTTAAAAGTTTGCAAAAAAAAAACTAATTACTGAAATGAAGTGAATAACTTTAATCCACGCAAACAAAAAAAAATCACGCCATGAAACTGAAATTAGGTACGACTGGCGGCTTAATTGCTATGGTAGCAATAAACATCAAGGAAAATACTAGTTCATTAAAATTACCCTAGTAAAGCTTCTTTACCCTAGTAAAGCTTCTTTATTCTGTAATTTTGACTCAATTGACAGTTTCTATTGTTATTTACCACCGTATTACGTGCAGCAGAAGATAATTCACTCGTGCCTACTCAAGAAGCGATCATAAAAGTAATGTACAGTCTGGCGGCAACGTTTGTACACACACGATTACAAGGCTAAGTACTTTTGTTACGCGGTAGTGACAAGAAGAGTTTTAAAAATAAATTACTTTATTATTTTACAAGGATTTAGTTACAATGTAGTGGTTGCTTAGAATTCGGAGTACAGAATGAAATATTACAAGGAGTGGACCTTTTATACATAAGACAAGTGATTAGTCAAATAATGTTTACAAAACGTTAAGAAGAATGATTATTAAATTACAAATACAAACAATATCAAAGTCTATGAGAATAGTAAACTAATTTGGTAAAAGAGACACTTAGGAAAATGAAAGTTAAATGATTTAGTTCTTATCTAAACTTAATTATATAATTAGTAAACAAACAAATAAAGAATGAATAATATAATAATAATATAGGTATGTACCCTAGCTAATATCTAACATCTCCCCCCTTAGAACAAAGATTGGGCGTTAGCAGCGGACGATCTTTGAGTTGGAGTCGTGTCGTCATCTTCTTCGTCTTCGGTCATGCATGATGTTGATTTTGACATTGGTTGACGACATATGGGACCCATTGGGATACCCAGCTCCAAATGTGTGGAATTGCGTCTTCTGGAAGTCTCGAAACAGTTGTTGAATATTTGAATGAGCCCACCTTCTTGTCGTTGACGTTGTCGTCCGGAAATAAATCCGTTAGGGCAGCGGTTGCAGCATTTAATCATTAAATAAAAGGTCATAATTATACCAATTGTGAAGTATATCCAAGAGAAGCTATTTTTGTGGCGTTGTATAAATGTTTGTTCTTTTATGGTCTTAAGTTCTTCGGAATAATCATTTAAATGATTTTTTATTTGTCTGAGTGAATCCAAAGGCATTTCATTAATAGAGATTGGAATCAATTTTGGTGCAGAAATATGTTTGTATTCATTGAAGCAATCATCGTTTCTTATATCTGGAACTATTATGGGATAGGTGATGTTTTCCTCAGATGTATGGAAAGCCGATAATGTGCTGTATCCAGTATGCAATTTGCAGTTTTCTGGTATGGATATGATACCGGATCCTTGTAACTTGTGACGAGATGCCTCTTGGTTGCATTGAAGTACGCTTTGGATTTCTTTGCTCAATATGAAAAGCCACTTATTGTTACCTATTGGCTGGAATATATTAATTTCAGCTGCAAAAGTTGTTGTCGTGCAGGAACTTGGCATGGACGTGGAAGTGCTGAACAGGAGTTGGACTTCGCATATAGGTCTCACTGAAGATTCGTAGACAACTAGGTCGTTGCAGACTCGCTTTTTCGGTGCGTAGACGTTGCAGTTTTCTAGAGAGCTCGTGGAGATGTACTGCTGTCCGTTCGGGTTTGTGGCTAGATATATGTGTTCCGGAAGGATGGTGGTATGGAAAGAGGAATTAAGGTGTTGGATTGGAATGGAGTATAGGTGATAAAGTATCAGTGGTTCATTACGAACTAAAGGGAATTCTAAAATATATACTAATCGATTGGAATAAACATAGGCTGATAATGTCGAAGAGTCAAGAATAGCATGAATATTGTTATTAGTTACGGTTTCTACTAAACGTTTATTAGTTCTAATATGATTTGATAGTAGTAGTTCATCATAAAGTTTTTTCATACTTATGATGGAAGGATGAATGACGTTAGATTTTGCAAATAAAATACTGGTCAGACAATCATTAATTTCTCCTTCGAGCTGGGTTACTAACTCGAGGATTTCAATAGATATAGTTGAGATGTCTTCCGAAATTTTTAGGTCAAATAATATTTTATCCGTTTTATTTAGAAAATTATTAAGGCGATCAATATTTTCATTTATGACTTGTTCATCAAAGGAAATTTTAAAAATGGTTTCGTTAAAGTTATTTATTGTGGACGAGGTGATTTGCAGTTGCTTTTCCATCAACTGAGTCAAGTCAAGTTCTTTTTTCTCTAATTGATCTATACATTCGTCGTACCTTTTAGCGTCCCTTGCATCTGGTGTTCCTATGAGCCACTTTAAGATGGGACTTAGTCCATCTAATAGTTCTCGCTTAACCCTCGAATTTTTGCCAAGATACATATTTAGTTCTGCAAGTCGGTTGTCTATTTTCTCTAAGTTGATCTTGAGAAAAGATTTTATTGATTGGACGTTGGGAAAATTAATATGGCTTGAGGTCATTGTTTGGAATTTGTTCGAAAGACGTAATAATGAATCTCGGGATATATATAAAGGTTTTAAATCTCTGTATATTACTAACTTCCATGATTCTTCGGAGGGGAATAAGGTTCCCTCTTCTTTAAAGAACAACCCTGCTTGAGAGGGCAATGGTTCCATTACGAGTGTTACACCTGCAGCGGTTGCTGCAGTTGCCCTGAAAGAGACGAAGGTGCCTCATTAAAATTCCTACTTTTAAATTTAACTATTACACGATTTTTGATGTAAACATAGATTTTGTATAGAATTACGTAGACCAACACTTTGATGATAGAGCAAATGATAAAACTTAGGTAAGGATTGTTCATTGCTTCGTTAAAGGATATATAGGTTGTGGTGGAGTTAAGTGTTTGAGCCGTTGTAGGGTTGCAGACCCTGTAATAAAGTAATGGGATAAAATAGCTTAAATTATGCTTAATTAACGTATAATTAATTTTTTTTTCTTTTTTTTTTTAATGATTTATTAGAAGGTAAAATGATAATATATGACTTAACTAAGATATTTATCCTAAGTATTATTCATCGAGCTGTATGATGAAGAGACCATTAATCGCCTTTTACGATACGCTGGCTTGGTATGGCGGTAGCGCTATTCTAATCCGGACACTACACGGATATATGAATTACTCAAGTCACAGAACTTGATGGAATGTATGGTCGAAGCCTATTCGAATGTACTAATTGGTTTTTCCCTGATTTCCTAATAAGATAGTTTTCATTGAAACCGGCTCTTATGACTTCATAGGGTCCATCCCATTTTGCATCAAGATTATTAGGGTTTGGTACCCGTAACATTACTTTACTGCCTATTTTGAATCTATATAATTTTTTATATCGTTGCTCATGTTTTTCCAGAAATATGCGTTCCGGATTTTCCTGGTAGTCTCTAATATTCCACGATGACCAGACAGAGGTTCGTCATGACACATTTTAAGAATGTTAGGAATCTCATCTAATGTAGGGTATTGGACTCGATTTTCACATATTACGATATCGCATTCATATGCGTCAGCTAGGTATGCAGTGATCTGAAGTTGTTCGTTCCCTTGGAGTTTGCATGTATTGTCATATCGGAGATCAGGTACATAGAGTGTTTTTATCTCATTGTGTTGTAAGCAACACAACAGGGATTTAAAATAGCTTTCTGAGTCCCAAGGATCAAAGTGTGTGGGTCTTGTACAACAGAAATAGATGTTCTGCCCTTCGTTGGAGTTTAAGAGTTCTACATCATAAAGAGTCTTAGGTTTGTTTTCGAATGGTTGAGTCTGGGAACACAAGTGTAAAGCTTCGTTACAGATATTATTTGAATCGGAAAGTTGACAGGAGATAGGGATAAATACATCTTTATGACGTGAATCTAAGAGCCTATCTGGTGATAGTTTGATTCTTGGAGAGTCGATGTAGCGATCTTGTGTTAAGTAGTGTTCATAGTTTATTTGTAGGGGATCGTCCATGTTTGAGGTTTGGTTGGGTGAGTCGGAAGTTAAATCTATAACATTGGAGTTCATAATTGGTGGACGGGATAATGCGTCTGCGTTAGTGTTGTTCTTCCCTGCTTTGTAAACTATTTCGTATTCGTATTCTTCTATCTTTAGCCTCCATCTTAAAAGCCTACTTCCAGGATCTTTAATAGAAAATAACCAAGTGAGAGGTTTGTGGTCAGTTACTATCTTAAACTTGCGTCCGAACAAGTAAGGACGGAAATGTTTTACAGCCCATACTATTGCTAGTAACTCGCGTTCTATTGTGGAATAGTTACTCTCGGCTTTGTTAAGAGTACGGGAGGCATATGCAATGGGCAGGTCTTTTCCTATCTCGCCTTGGGAAAGTATAGCACCTATCGCATGAATTGAGGCGTCAGTTGTAAGTACAAATTCCTTACTAAAGTCGGGATATTGTAATATTGGGAATGAAGTGAGGAGGTCTTTGCATCTGTCTAGTGCTTGTTGTTGTTCTAGGCCCCATACAAAAGGCACGTCCTTTTTTAGTAAGCTAGTTAAAGGTTTTGTAATTTTACTAAAGTTAGGGATGAATCGGCGGTAGTAGCCTGCAAGGCCAAGGAAAGACTTAATGTCCTTACAAGATTTGGGAATTGGAAATTCTTTGACAGCTTGAACCTTTTCAGGATTGGGCTTCACGCCTTCGCTGGAAATTATGTGACCGAGATAACCGACCTCTTTCCTTAAAAACTCACATTTGTCGGGCTGTACTTTAAGTCCATACTTCCTTAATCGATCAAAGACTTCGATAAGTTTTTGTTCATGTTCTTGTAGACTTGAAGCAAATACTACAATGTCATCTAGATAGACGAAACAGCGTTCACCCTGCAATCCACAAAGAACACTGTCCATAGCCCGCTGAAAGGTGGCTGGGGCATTTTTGAGACCAAACGGCATCCGAAGAAACTCGTAATGCCCATAAGGCGTGTTAAAAGCTGTTTTAGGAATATCTTTTGAATCTAGTTCAATTTGGTGGAAGCCCGAGGCCAGATCTAGGGTAGTAAAATAGACGGAATGTCCTAATTTGTCTAGTATGTCTGTAATATTTGGTAATGGGTAACTGTCTCCTATAGTTACATCGTTGAGTTTTCTGTAATCGATAACAACTCGCCACTTTTGTTTCCCTGAAGCGTCTAGCTTTTTAGGTACAACCCAAATAGGACTGCTCCAAGGTGATGTGCTAGGGCGGATAATCTTCTGGTCTATCATTTTGTCTATTTGAGTTTTGACTTCTTGTTGGTGGACGTAAGGGAATCTATACGTTTTTGTGTTGATTGGTGTATCTGATGTGGTTGGTATGGAATGTTTGGTTTGGTTAGTGAAAGTAAGTTGACTTCCTTCGGTATAAAATATATCTGAAAATTCTGTTATTATTTTGTCTAATGACTCGGATTCCTCGTTGTTTAAATGTTCCTTACGTACGAGTTTATTGACTAAGTCGTATTGATTAGCAGAGTGGTGATTACTTAATGAGTTTATTTGAAAAAGCGATTCCTGTTCTAGGAACTCCGATGTTTGGATTGTGGGCATAGATATAGTTTTGTCATCGTTTGTTGAATTAACGCAGGTGATAAGGAATCTATTATTTTCGACCATTACTAGGGCATGGGGAATGGTAAGACCATTTGGCAGTTCTTGTTTTTCAACAATGGCTGGACCGTTAGTAAGGTTGGCGGACATACAAGCAATTACCGTTTCGGCACGTTTACTTATAAACTGATTATCTTCTTGGAATTCGTTTGTATTCTCATTAAGATAGAATAGTTTATATGAGACATTTCTCACCCGCATAGTTTTAGATTGTACATAAATATGAACATTGAATTTTGTCATGAAGTCATTACCTAATATACCATCAGCGGAGATATTTAGATCAGCGACATGAAAGTTATGTTTTGGAAACTGGTCAAGAGAAATGAGAGATGTGCCGTCTGTTTTGATTGTAGAATTGTTTCCAGAAACGCCTATTATGGATACTACATTGGATCGATTGATTGGGTTATTTCCTACTTTCTGTTTGTTGATGACTGAGATAGCAGCGCCTGTGTCGACTAACAATGTGACTGGCTGGCCGTCTATATGAAATTTACAATGTAACAAGTTTTCAGGAGGAATGTTTAAGGACGAGATATTATAAGAGTTTGTGATTTCTTTTTTAGCTGATTTGGTTTGTCTTAATGATTTCTTTGATTTACGTGACTTCTTAGATTTTGTAAGTTTTTTAAGAGATTTTGAGTTCTTTTGATTAGAAAATTGGGTTTGGGGCTGATTACCCTGTCCGTGACTGATTTCGTGATAGTCTGTACATGATTTTGTAAGATTTGGAGAGGTAGGTGTTTGGGGCTGGTTACCCTGTCCGTGACTGATTTCTAGATAATCTGTATATGATTTCGTAGGATTTAGAGAATTGGGTGTTTGGGGCTGGTTACCCTGTCCGTGATTGGTACATGATTTTGAGAGATTCTGTGAGGTAGAGTTTTTGGGTGTCTGAGTCCATGCGTCGCGTTTTGAGGTGGTTATATTTGACTTACCGGCTGGTCTGCCTTTGTTAGGGCTAAGGTAATTAGAGTGGTTCACCATCCGAGTTGCAGGTCGTCCGTATTTGTGTCCTGTGTCGTCTCCGATATCGGTATCTCCGAGTTCGAGTAATGGGCTGAAGCGGTTGTTGCCATGCGAGAGCCCACCTCCATGACCGGTGGTGAGTTTAAATGGTTCACCTTAGCGTTGGGTTGTTGCTGGGTGTAAGTTGCAGTGGATGTTGGATTTTGTTGTCTTACAGAGTTATTGTAAGCACGTTTTCGACAATCAGCGATAAGGTGACCGGGTTTTTTGCAATAGTTACATACCTTTGTAGGCGGTACATTGAATCTTTGCTGGCTTTGAACTTGCATCGGTCTCGAACCAGAGGCTTCGTGTGTGTTTGGGTGATTCCTATTAAAGTTAGGTGTTCTGTGTAGTAATGTGTGTTGTGACCTAGGTGCTGGAATAGGATGGCGGTACAGGGAGTTTCGAGCTAGGTTCATTTTACGAATTTTGTCTTCTTGGATAGCGAACCGTCCCGCGTCATCTAGTTTGCTAAATTCTTTAGTACGTAACATGGTACCAATATCTGACGCGAGCCCGTTTATGAAGACATTGAGAGCTGTTTCTTCAGTTGTGATCTTGCGCCCTTCTAAGGTAGTGCCCGAGATCTCAGTTGTCAGTTTTTCAATTATTTTGTTCCGGCATAGATCAACCCGGAGAAAATATTCGGTTACAGATTCACTTGGCTTTTGGAATAATGATTGTAATTCCAGATTAAGGTGCGCGAGAGTTTTTGTCTGGCTAAATTTTTGTATTAGAAAAGCCTTCAGTGATTCCCAAGAAAGATACTGTCTGGCATGTACGTCAGAGGAACCAGGTCCGGTGATTCTGTTTAGTGCGTAAACCAGGAGAAGTTGTTGTTGTGTTATAGACGCAAGAAGAAATGCGGAATCACACGATCGTATAAATCTATAAACTTGACTTGATTCAGCAGTATTGAAATCAGGAATTAGTTTTAGTAGGGTATTGAGATCTAATTCGTTCGTTGGTTTGGTATCTGGCATTTTGAGAGGGAAAGAGACAAATAACTTTGAAGAGAATAAACGTTAAACAAATAGCAGATTCCGTATAAACAGGTTACAAAATAAGAATAGTATCAACCGATTAGGAGATCTAGGATTTAGGGGTGAGGTCTAGATTTAGGACTTGTAGGTACCAGAACAATAAATCTTTGCCACTTACCACAGTAATAGTATTGTGACGATCTGCATGGTCCGGCGAAGCGATCAAAAGCCTGCAGCTACCGTACTTCTTCGACTTCTGGACGATGTTTGTATCTCGCTGCGAAGTGTACGTTTGCTTCGACTGTTCGCGTATTATACACAGCGGATCACGCGAGATCCTACCGACTGCGCCAAACTGTTACGCGGTAGTGACAAGAAGAGTTTTAAAAATAAATTACTTTATTATTTTACAAGGATTTAGTTACAATGTAGTGGTTGCTTAGAATTCGGAGTACAGAATGAAATATTACAAGGAGTGGACCTTTTATACATAAGACAAGTGATTAGTCAAATAATGTTTACAAAACGTTAAGAAGAATGATTATTAAATTACAAATACAAACAATATCAAAGTCTATGAGAATAGTAAACTAATTTGGTAAAAGAGACACTTAGGAAAATGAAAGTTAAATGATTTAGTTCTTATCTAAACTTAATTATATAATTAGTAAACAAACAAATAAAGAATGAATAATATAATAATAATATAGGTATGTACCCTAGCTAATATCTAACACTTTGGGTTCATTACGGGGAGCGGCCATTAAAATTCATAAGATGACGTGTGTATCGGCCTCTAACTACTGATCGTAATTGAAATGTGATTTCTTATACACTGTGAGTTGTAAGCAGCTGCGCCCACCCAAGATGAACTAACATGTGGATAGGGGGCAGACCAACTACCATTTCATACCCAAATACCCTTTCATTATAATTTAAGGTAATGTGGTTAAGTTTATATGATTTATTAATGAATATTTTTCTCATGGCATTTTTCGGAAGGCACGTTAGGCCGTTGGTCCCGGCTACTATCTAGTCGTTACATGATACAAGTCAGTGGCCTTTGGCGGCTCTATAACACTGACACCAGGGTTTGTGAGGTCGGTTGTCGACCTTACAACCCACAGCGCATGTAGTGCTGTTTAATGTTATTTGTCTGTTAATATGGAAATACCGTCGCTTCTCCCGTCACATGTGACTACAATACATGCAAAACGACTCAATGATGTTCTTGAGTCGTGACTTGCAACTCGCGACACGCAGACATGATAATGAAGCTCTAAATCTTCGAGTCATCATTACCGGCCTGGCTACCTGTCTGCTCTTTGTTAAGCTTTAAAACGTTTTTAGATGATTGGCCTTTGGGAAGCCTCATATAAATGCTGTTACCAGCTCATACTCGTATATACGTCTCCATCGAGGAGTTCGGGCCTAACCTAAATAGATCCTCTGTTTTTTCAATTTGGTGTTTAATTCAAAAACATTAAAGGAATAATCAATACTTAACCCTGAATAAGATTATAATAACATACAAAAATTTAATACGTGATGACGACATCGATCTCACAAACCATTAAGTCAAAAATATTCCCTTAAGTAAATATTGCTGGTGGTGGCTGGATGAGGAAAGCGGGTGATCGTGCGCTTTGGCGTACCCTTGGGCCTCCCCACGTCCAGCAGTGGACTGCAATAGGCTGATTTATTGAAGTACACATTCTTCTTACTCCTCCAGGTGATTCAGGCTGTAATGACCTAACCAAACTGGGTGTGCATCTGGATTATTCTTATATTTATGTTGTTGCTGATTCATTTTGGCTGGAGTTTTAAATCAAGAATGCTTTGTTAGAATATTAAAATTATGAGTTTTACTATATTTTTTTAAGACTCTAATTTTCAGTACATATTTCATTGATTACAGATACTTTCTTTTCCACGCATACGTAGTTGCGCGCACAGCACAGCTAGTCGTATATAATTTTTCATCTGCGCTTTATAAAATACTACACGAGCACGACGAACATTAACATTATGGTCACCCTACAGAATATTGTCATATAAAAACTTGAAAATAAAATTTCTCTTAAAGTATGGCATTTAGAAGAATTATACGCTATATTACATTTTAGTTAAAAATTGGTTAAAATATTTTAACTAATGAGCGGTAATGTAGAAGGCTTAGCCTAGTCAATATTGCCGAAAATATTGGGCCCTCAATTCAGACGTTTTGTCAAAATTCGAATTTCATCAACTTTTTAACAATTTAATTTTGTGTCGTTATTTCTTTTTAACTAATTTACCAAGATATTTAACTGAAATATACCTAAGTCATATTGATATTATTTCTTTAGATAAGTTCATATTTTGCAGATTCCTCAGTACATATATTCATGAATTGAGGGCCCAAGCTAAACCGCCATAAATCTGTAATATCGCGTTCTTAGGATTTGGGAATTTCCTAATTTATTTAAGAAAATTTTAACAAAATTCTCAAATAAAAATTATTATCCCAGGGATAGTGCTTTCTAAGATTTAGGCTATACCACTTTATGCAGGCGTCAGGATTGAGGGCCCAAGTTATTTGATCATAGCTGTTTTGTTTCAGGTTTAAGAAATTTAAGAATCTTTGCTTTAAGTTTTACCTATTTTTAACTAAAACCCCTGTAAGTTTCATCTCGTTTAGCAATAATTAGAAAAATGGGCTCTCAATCCAGATGCACACCCAAACTGGGAAGAGTCTCACAAGTGATTTTTGTTTGACAGTGCCCTTACGTGATGCGAACCCAGAACTACGAGTACCAATAAGAGAGTCTATCGTTCGGAGGCTGTTAAATGGTATTTTTTTATTTATTTATCTTGCTTCTGGAGCAAGAATTCTCCTGTGAGCGTTCAAAACCTGAACGGATAAATTTCCTAGACAAACGCCGTCGATTCTTTATCTTGTGGGTCCTCTAAACAAACATTCCACCTTCGAATGCCACTGCGTGCCCTCGTCAGTGATAATTGTTCGATCGGGCGGACTTTATTGCACCTATCATTCAGGGAGCGGGTCGTCGCGTCGGCCGGTTGCATATAAATTGATGTTGGCGGCCTCACGTGGTTGACTGACGGCTCCTCGTTACCGAAAGGTCGATGGGCGCTCGTTGTCATTCCTCTTTTATTTTTTAGTTTGTTTGCGAAGACGTAGGAGGCTGTAGAGGAGTAAGCTTAATGACGGTCAAAACTCTGCCTTCGATCCATCTTTCTATCCAAACAATCGAAAGTCATAGTTTTATTAAACTTTAATCTTCGAGTAAGTCGTGTAGTAGTAGACACAGACTTAAATTATTAAAATCGACCAAAATGCCTTTGTCCTTACGATCTTTTTACCACGGAAGACGTTCTACCTCATTTGGCGGTGCATCAGCTCGTCTCGGAGGCCAATTAATCAACGTTATGACGCGTGACAAGGCGTAATGAGCTTCGTCCAGGAGACCTGGAACCACCACACCCTATTAGCACGTTCACACTCGTAATTGAAAAGTCTGCGTGTATCTGACCAGTCTCAATTTATATGCAAATATGGTGTCTTTTAAGCTAAAATAGCAATTTTAAATTCATTGCTATTACTGGAAGATTAGGTAGAGTCATTTTACTTTCTTAATAATAAAACCTGAATATGATCTAGTAATAAAATACATAGTAATATCAAGTCCCCAATCTTAATCTAACTGTCAATCTAAAATCACACTTCACTTATATTATAAATGTGAAAGTATGTTTGGATGTTTCGATGATTGTTCCGCTTTGACGCCTAAAATACTGAACGGATTTGGAAAAAAAAAATTAATGGCGATAGTTTGTACCGTGGATACAAAGGATACATTTTTACTGGAAAAATTCTTATTCCCACGGGAAAATCTTACACAACGCGAGCGTAGCTGCGGGCTGATAGCTAGTGTCTAAATAAATAAGAATAATTTTTTGTGTCTCTATTTCTAGAAAGGAAAAGCAATTATCGTTTTTTGAAATCCTCGGGGCTGTCCAATGGGACTGCCACATGTTTTTAGGAAAACCTAGGTGGTCAATGGTCACCAAGGTGGTCGGTCCGAGCTTTGACTGACATTTATACTTACTCGCAGCGTTTGACCACCTGCGGCCAAAAATCCACACAGTTTCTTTGATATGTGGAAGACTTGTGGACGAGAATTAGATTTTTTCAGAAGAACGCGTAAAAATGTCTCGTATTTTACAAAATTATTTGGGAGTTGTAAGTTTTTGGGCATTGTCGGGCTTATTCTATACTAGCGGTCCGCCCGCGACACGCTCGCGTTATGTAAGATTTTCCCGTGGGATTAGGACTATTTCCGTTGAATGCGTGAAGTCGGAACAAACATCCAAATAATGGGGAATATATTTTCACATTTATATATTGGTGTGATTCAACTTCACGATAAGTTTAATGTAGTCCTAATTCCACTATTTAATTGGGTCCCACCATGGATTGGTAATAAATAATATAAAACGTTTGTTTTTTTTTTCTTTTCAAATAAGTATTATTGGTACAGATTACAGTAAGCATAAAGAAGGCACTTGAAATCTGTGATCGAAGACTTGAAACAATGAATGAGCTCAAAAAATAAGTTACAATAATAACTCTGTATTAAGACATCCAGGGTGGGCCGATCGGGAACTTTTAATAATAGCAATTTGAACGAATCCAAATTGAAGACCTCCGGTTTAGGCTTTAATTTCAAAAATATCGGCTAAGCAAACTTATTGGAAACCTGCATGGTGAGCTTTTTAATAAAATACGTGACGGTTGAAAACTTGATTAACTCATCATTATAACAAAATAAAAAATAAGCTAACTTAATGATGGCTAAGTAAAATATAAATGAAAAAACGAACCCAGTTTACAAATCTTTGAACATATCAGATTTGAATGTTTCGTTTGCTATTTGACCACATGTTTGTTATGTATTTCTTTGTTTAAAACGTGATACCGAAACGGAGATGGCGCTGGTGGTCCGTAGAGGCTGTTTACAATGCGATCACGTGTCTTAGACAAAAAACGCAACACGCGTTCGCACCACCCACGGAGGCCGAGGAGGCCCAAGCCGCTGCGGCCCGCAGCGCGTGCGCCGGCGCGGCCCGCAGCACGTGCGCCGGCGCGGCCCGCGGTTGAGAAACCCCGACACGCTAAACTCCTGTAAACACAACCAATCTGTTTTTGCACGACACGTTTTTTGCCACAACAAGGCGACGTAAGAAATACATCTTTTATGACGTCGTCCGACGATTTCGCGAAAATGCCAACATAAAGTATTTGTGAAGAAAAAGTTAAGTGTTTCTTCGTTAGCTAAAACATAAAATAGTAACATTTAATTCTTCGAGAAAATTGAAACAACTCACTTGTAGCCACTTGTGAAACACTAGTTATATCGTGATTGTAACAATCACAAGAAACTTTAAGTAAAAACAGGAGATCGATAGAGCGATTTCGATCGGATTCATACCATGCATACTGGCGACATGTCTGCACAAAGAAGGATCGACATACATTAATCCAATTAAAGCGTCGCGTTCCGATCGGACAGTAGCTTCAAATTAATTGAATTGATTAACCAATTGAATTGCTTGCAATTTAGTTTTTGTTCACATCCCAAAGGGCATTCTAACATAGTGTGTACTGTTTTAAGTCTTCGACATACATCATTGTGTTTGTGTACAACACGAACTTCTTTTAAGAAAATGAACGTAATGTTTGTTATAAGTAGTACTCAGAAAAGTGTGAGAGGTGTTTAATATCTGAAGGGTTTTGTTTATCTATTCACTAGCAACTAGCAATAGATATAAAAGAAACTCTAGTTAAATAACGACACGTGAGATCTGAAAAAATACATGCAATAGCTTAATTAGTTTTTTTTTTTTAATTAGACCGGATAGTTCTGATCAGAAAGTTCAACAATGTTGACCATAAACAGTCCTGCCTGAGTTTTTTTCTCCTCTCTTGTTAATTACTCGATTCTTCATTATCTTTTTAAAAAAATCACCCACCCATTGCGTGAAATTAAGTTTTTTAAAGACATAGTAGCAGCAAAAAAATAAATCTTTTAACCTAAGAGTTTTTAAGATGTAGAGCCGAGTTTATAATTACACACCATAATAAATATTGATTTTTAGGTTATTTTGTCTCGTTTAGTCGTAAATCGTCCAACACGTAAGCTTTATATATCTCGATTTTAAATAAGTTAGAAACATGAAAAATCACAATCAAAAATTATTAACAAAAACAAAAAACTCGACTGCGTGAAAATTTTAAGCTTTCAAACTTAAATAGGCATCAAAATATTCATAATTCACAAAAACGCTATTATGATGGAACATAATAATATTGTGAATATTTGATGCCTCCGACTGCTATTGTGAACACTATCAACCACGATCATTCAAAACAAAACAAAAAAAACTTGTTTGCATCTTTTCAGTTCATTTATTAATTAAGTTTGAAAGTTTAAAATTTTCACGCAGTGGGGTTTTTTGTTCTTTTTTTTTTTTTTTTTTTAATCTTTTTAGTTTTTGTAATGAATGACTGATATTGTTGTGTCTCTTCCACAAATTATATAAGTAAGTATAAGTAAGTAAGTAAGTAACGTTGAAATTTTTGATGTTTTTTAGCATTTCTCATTCCAAATTACATTTAAACATATAAGTTGTATATATTTTTGAAGACCATTCATAAAGTCCTTTATTTTGATACCCCACTCGATAGGTTTTGGAGAGATAAAATTTTTGAAGTCTATGTTTTGGCGCCAAAAATCAGCCATCTCAGTTTTTTTTAATTTTATGTACCCAGCCAGTGTCACTCTCACAAGTAAGACGAATCTAACAACACCTCTTTAGCTAAAATCCATCAAGCCGTTTAGGCTGTAGAAATATACATACAAACATACATACATACATACACTCGAAAAACATAACCCTCCTTCTGAAGCAGACGGGTAAAAATACGGATTACAATTCATTAAAAATATATTTTATTGACCCTATAAATCAATCACCACCTTAGGCTAGTAGTATCTAAGATTACCTACCACATACTGCTTAGTATTTAACACTATTTTAGTGATTCCCCATTTTTTGAATTTTCAAGGTCTTCCTTTCCACTGGTAGAATCGCAGAGTTTATTTTTATGGCGAGTTTTTGCGTGCGCACCACATTACTTAGGGCGACGCCTCGAGCCGCCAGCGACATTTCGATGCTTAATTACCTGATGTTAATGTGAACCTTAAAACAAAATGGCTGTGGAATTTTATCGAGCTAAGTTCCAGACGACTGAGGATAAATTATAGGAAAAACAAAGACGCAAATGGTATTTGAAGTTTTGAGGCGGTAAAAAGATAAACTACCATTGGTTCTAGAATGCAAAATAAAAACCATGTTTATTACCCATGAAGGATGTCGCCTTTTTTAATGCCTTGTCTCTAATACGGGTTGAATGTTTTTACTTAGTGAACTCACCCAAAAAAATGTAGTGATGTAATAACATCCTATGGAAATAAATAATTTTGACTTTTGACTTTTACTCGAGTACGGTGAGCTAAGCCAAAAGGAGCGTACTGTTTAAGTTGATGTGTACCTTGAGAGAGTGGACTTATCGGCTGTCTATCGGCAAATTAGTGCCATGTAATTTCGCCTCGGTTTAAAAAAGGAGTGTTATTTTATAAATTATCGCAGCTGTCTGATCATACGATATTAAATTTGGCAGAGAAATCGTTGCAGTGCAGACTATCATGCAGGCAGGCAGTATTTGTAAAACTGTATTTTCGTAGCTTATAACTCGAACATTTTTTAAAACGCACAAAGATTGACCATTTAACTTCAATAAGGTGTCACGTTTTCATTTTTTCGAGCATATTTTCTAGAAAAATTCTCGGTCGCACATCCAAAGAGCATAAAATAGCCTTTTTGTCCTGCACTAGTGTACAGGTGACCTTAATTCGCCGACTCGCGCTGCAAGGGTCGCGCGGCGCGCGTGCTGACGCGTCATGACGACGCGCGCGGGAGGACGGCCGCGTCACGATCCACGACCGACGACGACCGCGACGCCCGTAATCACACGCCGATACACGCTGTAGTACGCCAGTATTATAGTACTCTGTGCCCTGTAGGTATGAATCCGGTGTATGGCTATTTTATGTTGTCAGCAGTATCTTGCGGAGTATGCCCGTAAATTCGTCTCGAACGTAATTTAATTGTCGATAAAAGTCGTATCGGCTATCTACATGTTGTTGAACATGAATTGCCTTTTAAATATCATCTTGAATGTACAAAAAAACTATGTAATCGATAATTTTGTTTATATTAATAATTTATTTATATATTTATTAATTTATGAGGCAAGTGTGAATGGAGATGTTGGAAGGGGAAGGCCAAGGCGTACGTTTCACGACCAGATCGGGGATGTACTTAAAAAAGGCCAGGTCAGGAGTACCCTAAACCGACGAGCGTGCATGAAGAGGTTGATGAATGTGAATGAAGCGAAAGAAGTATGTCTGGATCGTAGCAAGTGGAAGGAAGTGGTCTCTGCCTACCCCTCCGGGAAAAAGGCGTGACTTTATGTATGTATGTATATATATATATAGCATTTTAATCTCATTGTAAACAGAGCCTTTTTCTGGAAATGAGAACTTACGCTAGATTCTTAAAATTTTATAATAAATTAAAATACCATCATATATCATCTAAAAGCATATTTAAGAAGCAATCACTAAAGAGTCATTTTAGTTTTATAGTTGCCTCAGATAGAAGGCTGTAAATAAAGAGGTCGGTCTGGCCGCGTAGGTGCTATTTAGCCCCGGAGGTGGCGCGGGCGGTTCGTGACTTACCGGCCTTACCGCCGCCGCCGCCGCTCTCAGCCACTCAAGAAAAAAAGAATAAGAAAAAAATCGCCCACGCAGCGGCCGCTTTAAAAATGTTAAAATAAATAAAACGCGTTCGGCTTATCTTCTCAAGCGCATAGCGAGACAGTAAAGGGCGCGCGTACACGCCGCAATTTTGTCAATTATTTCGTATTTTGTAGCGCTTTAGATGGCTGGATAGATTGTTTTGCGTGGTATATGGTTAACGTGAAATATTTTTTACGCATTGTATCTTACTAGAAAATAAAACACTATAACAATGTAATTTGGATAATTGGGTAGTTCTTTAAACCCGTTGGTCCGAGTCTTTAAATAACGTAATAAGGAAAATAAGGAAAGGATCCACAATACAATACAATACAAATATTCTTTATTGACACCAATGAAAATCCACCTTGAGTTGTCAAAATTATGTCATTTCCAAAAAGTTAAAAACATGAAATATTATTATTATCCTAAAAGGTCCCAGGTAAAATATGAAAACCATTTAGGTATTAAGAAAAGTTCGAAAAAATATGAGCATCGAACCTCTGGCCTACCTAAAGTTGCAAGTACATAAAAAGTCGCGTGAATAAAACATACGCGATAATGAGATATATCATAGTGAGATTTATTCATTATTTTTATGATTTATTTAAATATGAACTAAAATTAAATATATATAAATATATTTAAAAATGATAGCACATCACATAGAAACGGGATTTGATATCTATTAGAGGAAGTTGTATTGTGATAAGTTTAATTACTTATAACATTGTTTTCTACTCGCTTTGCATCAAGTTATGAGTACATATTCTGTATGAAAGCACAAAGCAATGTATGCGTGTTTACAAAATAAAATGTGCGGTTATTTTTTAATAATTACATTAATTTGTTTTCGTAATTCTGTTTTAATAAAACTTAAATTCCATGCCAGGAGAAGGTAAAGCTGACTTATATAAGTATATTATTATTATACAAAAGCATTATGTATGTTTAAAAAATCAACTGACTTAAACATGTATATACATAAAGAAAACAATATTCAAATGGATAAATTATGCTAAAAATCATATTCAAATAAAATTAAATGCCACATGCATTTGTACAAAAAACCTCACCAAACCGTTTTTAAAATATAATTACATGTGTTTGTATATGTATACAATAAAAACAAATTAATGAATGAGTGAGTTTTGTTTGATGTGGATTTCATATCATACATTGGATGTGAATTTTACAACTTTAAAAATATGTTGTTGGCATTCCGAATAAAATAAAATAAATAAATAAAATCATATTTTACATGTTATTTTAATATTTTGTCCTACTATTTTTTAGGGCTTTTTTAGGGTCTGTCCGTCCGTATGTCACAGCCACTTTTTTCGGAATCTATAAAAACTATACTGTTGAAACTTGGCAAGTAGATGTATTCTGTGAACCGCATTAAGATTACATACAAAAATAGAAAAAAAAAAACAATAAATTTTGGGGGTTCCCCATACATAGAACTGAAACTCAAATTTTTTTTTTCATCAAACCCATACGTGTGGGGTGTCTATGGGTAGGTCTTCAAAAATTATATTGAGGTTTCTAATACCATTTTTTTCTAAACTGAATAGTTTGCGCGAGAGACACTTCCAAAGTGGTAAAATGTGTGTCCCCCCCCCTGTAACTTCTAAAATAAGAGAATGATAAAACTAAAAAAAATATATGATGTACATTACCATGGAAACTTCCAACAAAAATTGGTTTGAACGAGATCTAGTAAGTAGTTTTTTTTTAATACGTCATAAATCGTAAATCGTAAACCGCGGCTACTATCTAGTCGTTACACGAGCCAAGTAAAGTAAGTAAGTAAGGCTTTTATGTTACTTGCTGCTACGGAACCCTTCATGGGTGAGTCCGACTCGCACTTGGCCGCTTTTTTTTATAACCAGGATAACGCTAGTAGTGACGCGGTGACGCGTGATTTAAAATGGTGATAACAGACTCTTAAATTAATTTTAATGGAGATTCTTTTAAACTATATTTTATATTTTCAAACTGAAATAACTCCTTGCTTTCCAAGTGTATTTGTTATTTGTAATAATTTTATCTATCGATTGGCATATGTTTCATACATGTATGTTCGAACCTCTTTAGGTACTTAATTGAGTAGTTTTTTTAATTAAGTACGTAGCTAAGTAAAGTACATCAACTTGAATTAACAAAATTTTATCATTTAAAAAAAAGAACACTTTAAAAATAAAGTCTAGCATTTACTAAATTCGTTTCATCTTCTAACGCTTGAATTAATTTTATTAACATCGATAAAATAAAATAGTTCGTTGCATGCGTTTTATTCTGTATTAATTAATACACGCCACGTATCGGCCTGGTCTGCGCGCTCGCATGCGCGGCGTGTGCCCGCAGCAGGTGCGCCCGCGCAACTCGGCCTCGCAGCCGCTCACTATAAAGCAGATAAGGAAAATAAGTAAATTTATATGCCTTTGTGAGAAAAATGTTTATATAAAGTATACGAATATTATGGTGTGCATTATGAAATATTTTTATAAAAACGTGTGTGATGGCTATTTATTATGAGATCAATCAATAGCCCATATACGTCCTGAGGGGCTCGAGCCTGTCCTTAGTTAGGCAGATCAGGCCTTAGTCGACCACCCTGGCCCAGTAGATATTCAAGGTAGCAAAAAGGTGCTTTATGTATATAACGCTACACCTTATAGGTATATTTTTTTAACAAATATGTTATTTTCTTAGAATAGGATATATAATAGAGAAGAGTATTGAAATTAGTAATAACAGCTAATACATATTTTACAGCTTTAACCTAGTACTTAAGTGTACCTATAACAAAATGGCAAACGATAATAATAAAAATATATCTTCAAATAAGTATGTACTCATTTCTAACTCATAAGTAAATTAGAATAGTTATTAGTACTAAGCATAGAAAACTTCATATGCACTTTAATGTCTCGCTAGGTCTGGAGCTTTTTAACTATAGCTATCGCAAGTATTAGCAAGTTATAATTTTTCATTAGTACGAGTGCAATCCAAGAAGAAAGGGCAATGTGATTATAAAAAATAAAAATAAAATATTTAATAACCACTCAACATATTCCCATTTACAATTACATCAACGCAAAAAGCATGAAGAAGCATTTTTATTTCGAACACACGTCTGTCTGTCGTCGGTCGTCGGTGTCTCAAATCAATTCACGGTCGGAGCCGACGACGACGGTAAGTAGAGGCATGACTTGCACTTCACAAAGGGTTTTTTTGCAAGGGTTAGGGCCATGCAGACTTGCTGTGCTTGAAGATAAATGAAGTGTGGATTCTACTCGATTATTTTACGACTATCAACGATCGGAAAGTCATTGGGTACCCGTCTTTGACGCGGTTCTCACGTTTTGTTGGTTATTGGATTACAAAGTCATTCTATTGTAATTTTACACAATTTCAAAACAAACTAATTTCCGTTCGATTATTCTAAGTAAGCTTTAATAGATGCCTATTTTTATGAATAAATTAATTCAATAATAAATTAAGTCAATCCATATTGCTACTGAAATACCCCGAAAGTACACTGAGAATTAAATAAAGGTCCCTATGTTTCTGAGGCTTGTAGCAGCAGCATATGATAAAGGCTATGGTCGGGCCTGCATACATTTGCAACCTTTTCTTGAACGAGTTCATTTTTTTTCTGTCAGTACCTCTAATAGCAAAGGTCTAATAGTGTATATTATTTTCCCCAATTAATAGCTTGTAACCCCACAACCCTAATGTAAAATAAAACTATGTCTAACAACGTGTGTCTGTTGAATGGGATAGAAAAAATCGAAATAAGGCTAAATAAAAATCATGGCGCGGAGCCGAAAATTTTATGTTTCCTAAAAAGCGAATTATTTATATGTGGCTGAGAGCAGACGATGCCAACGAACGAGCAATAGCTATCCCTGTGCATGGGAACTCCGAATACAAGGTTTAAAACCGTATTTGGACATTTTTCACTTCCGTTATACGTTCTTGTATTGAACTTTTTCGAATAACTCAAAAACTAAAAGAGATAGCGCCAAACTAAGAGCATATGTGTGATGCCGAGACCGACTTACATCTATATTGTGAGTTTCAGCAAAATTGGGAAACTTTGTTGGAAAATCCGTGTTGACCTTACGCGTACCGTCGATGCGACTCTCCAATATATGTATGGGGAAGGCAGCCGTCGGCCAGTGATGGTCGGAGGCGACAAGTATTAATGATAAAAATCATAATATGTTAAAGTTTGGATATTGACTGAAAAGTTCAATATAGGTTTGGAAAATATGAAAATATTTGCTATAACCAAAGTTACAGGCGCTGCTAAAAACTTCCCCTGTTCGTCTCTTACGCCGCCTAGCTTGAGACGACGGCAACCTGAGAGGTAAAGGGGGCACCCTTAAACCTTTATTGACTAATCCAAACTAACCAGTGTGGTCTGCACATCCTGGTAGAATATATTATGGTGGCTGAGTGGATGATGCTAGATAGCAGATACAGACGCCGGCTGGAGCCTATACCTCTAGAGTTACTTAACAGAGGACAAGCATACGTAGACCATCGGCCGCAACGCATTATGGATCTGGAACCTCTCACGAATCCGCGTTGTCTCCAATGCCGCTGTCCTAATAAGAACCACCTCACGTGTCGCCCAAGCACGCAGAATGGGGAGAGGAAATGGCAAAGGCCCATCCGCAATGTATTCTAACTATTAACGAGGGCCATGACTAGGGAAGAGGATTCGCGACCCTTTACCCCGGACATGGGCACTCAAAACCATGTCTGACGCTTGAAGATGTGGTATACCCGTCGTTAGCTGATGTTGACACTGCATGCCCAGCTCTGAACCGCTGATTGATCGAGACGCATAGAGCAACTTGAATACATCTTCGCCGATGGGACTTGTCCACATCTGTGCGCTGTGGACCTCAAGATGCTTAGTATCGATGAAGGTCTTTCAAGTATTACCCCCGGTAGTGGCATCGGCAAAGGCTAATGACTCCTCTGAGACGCAAGTCTGCGGAGCGACTTTCTGTGAAGTTTTCTGCTCTGGACGTGAAGCTGCTCGAGTTATGCTCTAATTAATGTATAATCACAAAGCAGAATAAGACCCGAATATCGTATAGCGATATCAGTGCATATGATTGTAAATGCATCTGCTAAATGGGCTTTGGTGAATGAATCTATGACCACATGCTGCTGTGGCTTAGATCACGCTAGACAAGGGATAGTTATGCAAGCCCAAAAGAGTAGTGTCCCAAAAGGACCGGGTGCATATAGCACCGTTCCCTTCAGAGAAATATTGTTGCACTCAGCGGAGGGAACATGGAGCATACTCGAACCAGTGGATCAGTTCGGCAGGAGATGAGCAGAGAGTTGGGAGTTATTTAATATGTTTAAATAAGTATTTAAATGTATATATAAGGGGTTATATTCCCTTCACTCCCATCGAACGCAATACGTCGGACACTTCGGTGGAAGACCAGGATTAGCCTCCTAAAAGGTTACCACAGCGGCTCAGCCGTATCGGGAACGCTACGGCTAGTATCGATTGGACGTAGTCCACTAGCTTCGGCTTACCACGAGAAGCTTATGCTTTCAACGAAGAGACTTTGGTCTCCAACCAACGCTTAAGGCGCACCGGTCGGACCAGAGTCCGCTGTAGACAATCCTTCGGGATTGTCTATTTTTTTAACCTTTTCCTACACCTCTGTGGTGAGGGGAGGTCAGGAGCGTTCTGGAGGACAGAATGGGCAGTGTCTCACAGAGAGCGCGTTGGCGGGGCGTTTATTCTCGCTCGCCTCGTAAATGCTTTAACAGTTGGTTTGCTGTAAAGGTGTGAGCGTATCGGGTCTTTGCTTCTGAGCTGTTGTCTTGCTCGGGATCTGGGGTCTAGCAATCAACTAGCTGAAGGAACTAAAACTAGTTCCTTCGTCAGGGCTGGATCTTGCTGGATCTTGCAGGATCTCTTGTGGGATGGTAGTAAGGAAGACACAGAGAGATTATGTAACTGTATTTTTCAATACGGTTGACATAGCTTAAGGAAAAGGTTGCCCAGGGCGAGGGCAAGAGTGGCCGTCTCCGAGCAGTATCATTAGAGAGACTTAGAGCACGGCTATTCTGTTGAGGAAGAGAGACTCAACGAAAGTTCTTATGAGAACTAGAAGCTCATAATGAGCTAGAGCTTCCAAGGAAGCTCAGGTCGATAAAAGACCAAAACCTGGGGCGATACGCTATGTAGGAAATACATTGTTCATTCAATGATATTTCTTACTTTTTATAACTTCCCTGATGATCGAGCAGGGAGGAATTGATAGCTAGGAATTACATAGATGTTGTACAGAGACACTTTGTTTAATTTCGTAGTTAGAATGCCCAAGAAAAACGAGCTCACTGTAATCTTCTAAAAGAGCTTGGGTTACTCACACAAAGTAGTACGATTCCGCTACTAGATGATCATTGGCCAATTTTAATTATTATAGAGATCAAGTGTGCAGTTACAATTTGGTGCCTAGAAACCAGGATTTCAGGACCGTAACAAGAACAGTGGCCTTAAGCCACAATTTGTTGCTAGTGAAATGGAAAGAAGATTACAGTGTGGTTGTTGAAAATACCCGTAGAGATTTGTAGAACAAATTGGATTGTAGTAGTAAAATACTTATGTGCGTTTCTTTTGTTACAGAGTCTTGGCTGCAACAGAAATAAAGAATAATTAAACAGTGCATATAAACAATATTGACAAAGTCAAAAAAGTGTTAAAAGAACAATTAAGTGAATAGGATTTGGTGCATGACAATGGGCAGTAGATCCGATTATGAGGAGTGCCGCGAGGAGAGGGAAGAAGAGAGAATGCAAGAACCTCCTCGCAAGAAGGCCAAAAAGGCCAATAAACAAAAGAGAAAGGAGAGAATGGTGGTTGAGCCAACGGAGGACGTTGGCTCTAACAGTAGGGAGTTTATGCTCTTGTACAAACTCATGACAAAGACAACTAGAACTCTCACAGATAAGATAGAGGAGTTAGAGAAGGAAATGTCGCGAACAGCGACAGCGCACAAGGCGCTTGAGGTGGAAGTTCAGAAAGGAACGGGGGGTGAGGCCAGTAGTGGCACCCTATCTCCATTAGGAAACAAGAAGGAAGAAAAGAAAATTGTCTATAGCATTACCAATCTCAATTCTGAGAAACCAAAGTTCTCAGGAATTGGTAACAAAGACAAGTACGGGAAAATAGTGCACCCGGTTACATTCCTAGAAGATCTGACCGCTTATTTGCGGAAGATTCCTGCCCAAGGAAGAGAACTAGATATAGTTCAGGAATGTCTGATGGACCAAGCGAGGGATTGGTCGCGTATATACATGAGTCGTTGGCATTCTTTTGATGATTTTAAATCAGATTTTTTGGACACATATTGGAGTGAAGTGGAACAGAACAGAGTCCGTAGAGACATAGTCTCCAATAAGTGGGATAGAGGGAAATATCCCACGATGTTAAGTCATTTCCTAGGCTTAGCAGGCCAGGTAAACTTATTGACGTTTACAATCCCCGAAAGACAGTTGGTGGCTGACATAATGCGCCACTATCCCAAAGAAGTGCAACAACTATGGGCGCTGTCCAGAGAGGACTCTATACTGGCAGCGTCAGAATTTCTAAGGAACATGGATATGATCAATCAGTCAGAAGGGGAATCAGCCAAAATAGTGAGTCAGTCGATGAACTCCCATCCGGGAGGGAGACAGGACCCTAAACAATACAAGAGGAGATTCGAGAACTGGGTTCGACCGAGAGGAGGGGCGCCACGCGACCGAGGCGGAGTGCAAGCAACGAAACCATTCGTCGCGACCAGTTCAGCAGCAGTCGTGGAGGTGGAGACTCCGAAGGAGAAGCCCAGTTTAAACTAGAAAGTACTATTTGTCCAACCCCCGGGCAGGTAGTCAATGTTATCAGAGACGGGGGGCTGACCGATTTGGACTCGACTTCGGTCGGTTATAAAATCATGTCAAAACAAGGTTGGAAGACAGGCCAACCTTTAGGAAAAACCTTTAAAGGAATCTTAAAACCGATCATAGCACGAGGCCAGAGAGGGAGGGCCGGAATCGGATATCATACTGGCGAAGATGAAATTATATCAGAGCTGATTACAGCCCGATTTGATTTGCTATCAATGGAAAAGGTCGTGGAAGCACATGCCACAACAATGACCAGTACGGTCTTTAATGATGACCAAAGAAATAAAGAACTTATGGAAGGGCTGCGGCCTGATATAATTGTGATCTGTGAAGGACTTAGAATCATGGCTTTGTTAGATACGGGGTCAGAGATTACATGCATCTCAGAGGACTTATATGTGGAATTAAAATCGAAAAATGAGAAAGTCCCCGTGGTACCAGTCAAAGGGTTCCAAGTAAAGGGGGCTGTCGGTCAAAGATCGTCAAAAATAACTATACAGGTTCATCTTAAAGTTGAACTGACGAAGGGGTTTGACATGGAAATACCCTTTTTAGTGGTGCCAGGTCTTACAAGACCCATGATTCTGGGTTTTGATTTTATGTGCCAATATCAAATCCGAATCTTATTAGATAAAGCCGTTGGAATGTATGTCAGACGTGGCGTGGAGCCAGTATTTGTACCGTTTGCACATTATAAAGAGAGTCTAGAAACGAAAAAGCTAAATTCATTAAATTCTAATTCGATTAAAGGTGATTGTTTTGAAAGCGCGAATTTGGACCGAACTGAGATCAAAACTGGAGCAGACATAGGGTCGGAGGGGATGGAGAAATTGACAGCTTTGCTGGACAAGTTTAACACGCTTTTTTCGGCAAAGTTGGGTCGAGCAAATTGTTATGAACATAAGATTGTTATGCAACATGGGACACCGATTGTTAAGCAATCGTATCCTATACCATACGCTTACAAAGCGAAATTGGAAGAGAAGTTAAATGAGATGGAAGAAATGGGGATAATCTCAAGACGATCAACGCCATACTCTAGTCCGTTGACGTTTACACTGAAAAAGGATGGTTCAGTGCGCGTTTTATTAGATGCGAGAGGGATAAACCAGTACATGGTACCCGAAACAGAAAAACCACCAATGCAATTGGATGTGTTGAACTCGTTTCACGGAGCGAAGTTTATTACTACCATTGATTTGAACAATGCGTATTTTCAGATACCAATAAACGAACAAGGGAAGCAATATACTGGCTTTACATTTAATGGGAAAAGCTATGTATACAATGTTTTACCGATGGGCTTAAGAACGTCAGTTGGAAGTTTCTCTCGAGCCATGGATGTGATACTGGGTCCGGAAGTTAGAGAGTTTTGTGTCAATTATCTTGATGACTTAGCTGTTATAACGACAGGGACTTTAGATACACATCTTGAGCACGTTGAAACAGTCCTACAGAAGTTGTTGAAAGCTGGACTTACTTGTAATTTACGGAAATGTGAATTCATTTGTAAGGAGGTAAAGATGTTGGGGTTCATTATTTCAACCGATGGGATAAGGACTGATCCTGACAAGATACGTGCGATACGCGAATTTCCAATTCCAAAGAAGGTAAAACAAGTTCGGGCGTTCCTTGGCTTATGCAACTTCTATAGACGGTTTATTCCGGATTATAATCGAAGTATAATGCCCCTCTGCGAGGTATTAAAAAAGGGACGCAGTTGGATATGGGGAGATGTTGAACATCAAGCATTTGAAGATCTGAAAAGGAGATTCATTAATACAATAATGTTACATCATCCAGACTTTTCCAAACCTTATTATATCCAAACGGATTGTTCAGGAATAGGTTTAGCTGGAGTGTTGTTTCAGAAAGATGACCAAGGAAGCCCAAGGATCCTGGGATTTAACAGCAAAGCTTTAAGAGGAGCCGAACTTAATTGGACCACCACGGAACAGGAGTTCTTCGCAGTTATTAGCACAGTCAAGAAGTTCGAGACTTATCTCAGAGGGGCGAAATTTTGTGTACTAACTGACCACAAAGCACTCTTGTTCGTGCAGAATATGAAGTTATATAACAGCCGTATAACAAGATGGATATTATACCTTGAACAGTTTGATTATACTGTTGAGCATGTGGCGGGGCGATTGAACACAGCAGCAGATGTGCTCTCTCGATATTTGCCTAGTAGTGAGTTCATACAGGAAGAAAAAGCTGTATGCCCAGAGATAGCCTATCTGGGAACAAAACCTAATCGAGGTTTGAACGAACAAATCAAGCAACTAGATCGAATGCAAGAGGAAGATGAGTTTTGTGGCAAAAAGATCGAATTGACACAACAAGGCAAAAAGTCCAGATATTTTATAAAAGAAAGTAAATTGTATATCCAGTTTGGAGAAAGAGAGGTGATAGTGTTGCCGGAAATTATGAGAGAGGAGTTGATCAAACAAGTGCATCTAGAAATGGGTCACCAGGGAGCCTATAAGGTTATCAAGTACATTAAGGACAGGTTCTTTTGGCCCAATTTGGCAAGGCAAGTTAAGAAGCAAGTTAGAGGATGTCATATTTGTCAGTTAGCAAAATGCAACAATTTCAAATATGTGGGACCATGTAAATCAATAGTTACACAGAATATTGGGGACTTGGTAATGGCAGATTTGTATGGACCACTACCTTCAGGGGTGTTTGGTTTTCAGTACATTCTGGTTGTCCAGGATTCCTTCAGTAAATTTGTGAAACTATTTCCGCTAAGAAAAGCAACGGCGAAAGCTTGTATCACCAAAATGTTGCAATTTACGGAGATAATTGTACCCAAAGTAATCATGACTGATAATGGAAGGCAATTTAACTGTAAACTTTGGAAAGAAACATTAAATGGAATAGGTGTAAAGACCGTCTACACCACGATAAGAAATCCTCGACCAAACACAACTGAAAGGGTGAACAAAGAACTGGGACGGATATTTCGAACATACTGTCATGAAAAGCATTCTAGTTGGGCCACTAGATTACCTGAAATTGAAGTACTATATAACAATACTAGACACGATAGCACTGGGTTTACGCCGTGTGAGATCTTGTATGGAAGATCGATCAACTTCTCATTTGACGAAGATCTGCAAGCCCAAAACTCAGCCTTAGATGTGGGAGAGGTAAGAAATGAAGTTCGAATGAATTTGGAAAAGCAAAGCAAATATCGGAGAGAGAAGTTCGATAGGAGCCACAAGTTGATACAATATCATATTGGAGACCTAGTCAAAATTTGGCGGCTAAATATTTCTAACAAGTTGCAAAAACACATAAGCAAATTTGATTTGTTATACGAAGGACCTTATCGGGTTGCTTCCGTCCCCTTCGACAATGTGTATGTTCTGGAGGATCTAGAATCGGGTCGAATTCGAGGAAAGTATAATGCTATACATTTATCCAAATATTATAAATAAAAATATTTGTCTTAACTAATTATTGTGAATTGGAAATGATGAAAATCAAACTAATTATTGTGAATTGGAAATAATGAAAATCAAATTGATTATTGTGAATGTTTAAAGTTGTGTTGCAAATGATTGTAAATATTTACTTTTTAATGCCTGATTATTGTGAATTAAAATTGTGCTATAAGAAACTTGAATAAGTACAAGTGCACTGAGTAGTGTTATGCTAAATGTTAACGTGGTTAACATACACGATCCCTGTGATTAATAAATATTTAAATTGAAATGTCAGAATTATAAAGAAAGGCGACATGCAACGTCTTTATTGTATCAATTTACTTGGGAGTTTTGGGTTACAAAACCCCCAAGTACATTGAAACAATGGAATATGTATAACATATTCAAATTTGTATTTAGTAGGTAAGTGAATTGTAAAGATTAAACACTGAACTCAAGTTTGGTAAATCAGTGTCTAATCTAAGAGAAAAATTGTTTATAATAATAAAACAAGAAAAAAAAAAAAAACTGTTGAATAAAAGGATAGCCGTTGGCGACAGGGAGTGGCACAATCAAATCGATTGTGGAAGATCGAATTTAGTACAAGTTGAAATAAGACTAAATTCGAGTAGCATATTAAGTAAGACAAAGGTGGGACTTATGTCCGCGTCTCACCAGGTCATTAGCTTGGACTAATGAAGATTGTGAAACAATCGAAGTGTTTGTTGGGGAAGGAGGCGGCCACTTAGGGAAGAGTAGGAAATCAGAAGTAATAGGTTAGAATTTAGGATAGGGACGTAGAGTTAGGTACTGTAATGTTTTGTATTATTAGTAGATAGTTGTGTTTGTTAGGAAAAGGAATAGAATTTATGTCATTTAGGAATTATTAGTGTTATAGTATCAGTAGTTAGGTAGTCAAATAAATTTTATTCCATTTAGGGATTTTAAGAGTTAGACTTAGTATAGGTAGGGAAAAATCACGAAGGCATAAAAAGAGAACTATAAGTACCCTGCAAAGGGGAAACAGAAATAGTTCTCTATTTTTTTTTGAGCTGAAAATAAATAGTGTCATTGTACTATAATAATAAACAATGGAAAAGCGAAATATTTGATGATGAAGATTGGGAGAAGGAAGACCGGAAACGGTCTTCAACATTTATTGTAACAATGTCGACTTATTTAGCGATGTCTCAGGGGCCTCTACGGCTTCGGATGTATATCACAAAAAGCTAAATTCAGAAGTCGTTTAAAAAGCTGGGTGTCGAGCGTACTGACGATTGTATCGTTTACGTTTTCGATGCTCTAGCGAATTGCGCGTCAACTACAAGGTTAGTGGCGGTTTGTCATTTTAATGTGGAACTCATCTAATTCCGGGCGGAATCGTTTTTGTCTTGTTGATGGTAAACAAATGTTTTCAGTGAGTTCGACAAACTCGCAGGGTTAATTGGCTTAACACTTGGGTCGTTGCAATGGAAGAGAAGTAGTTGCAAGCAAGTGAATGATGCACATTGTGCACATTAACGAAGAACTTTTAAGTAAGTCTTCGAAAACTGATGAGGGGATCAGTAAGAAGAAATGGTTATTGTTCCACAGTACCTCGAGTGAGGGAAATAATAGATGGATCAATATTGATGAAGAGAGATGGTTATTGAACTACAGTACCTCGAGTGAGGGAAATAATAGTTAGTTCAAGTTGTAAAACACACAATCCTATTGAATGAAATTTATTGCACCTAAGGGTTAAAAGGTAAACCTATGTAGAACAACGTGTGTCTGTTGTATGGCATAGAAAAGGTTGATTGGAAGTTTTAGATGAAGGGAATTTTAGCTATTTAAAATTTTTCTTCATAAATTCCGTCAAATTTTGGGGGCTGGATGTAACCCCACAACCCTAATGTAAAATAAAACTATGTCTAACAACGTGTGTCTGTTGAATGGCATAGAAAAAATCGAAATAAGGCTAAATAAAAATCATGGCGCGGAGCCGAAAATTTTATGTTTCCTAAAAAGCGAATTATTTATATGTGGCTGAGAGCAGACGATGCCAACGAACGAGCAATAGCTATCCCTGTGCATGGGAACTCCGAATACAAGGTTTAAAACCGTATTTGGACATTTTTCACTTCCGTTATACGTTCTTGTATTGAACTTTTTCGAATAACTCAAAAACTAAAAGAGATAGCGCCAAACTAAGAGCATATGTGTGATGCCGAGACCGACTTACATCTATATTGTGAGTTTCAGCAAAATTGGGAAACTTTGTTGGAAAATCCGTGTTGACCTTACGCGTACCGTCGATGCGACTCTCCAATATATGTATGGGGAAGGCAGCCGTCGGCCAGTGATGGTCGGAGGCGACAAGTATTAATGATAAAAATCATAATATGTTAAAGTTTGGATATTGACTGAAAAGTTCAATATAGGTTTGGAAAATATGAAAATATTTGCTATAACCAAAGTTACAGGCGCTGCTAAAAACTTCCCCTGTTCGTCTCTTACGCCGCCTAGCTTGAGACGACGGCAACCTGAGAGGTAAAGGGGGCACCCTTAAACCTTTATTGACTAATCCAAACTAACCAGTGTGGTCTGCACATCCTGGTAGAATATATTATGGTGGCTGAGTGGATGATGCTAGATAGCAGATACAGACGCCGGCTGGAGCCTATACCTCTAGAGTTACTTAACAGAGGACAAGCATACGTAGACCATCGGCCGCAACGCATTATGGATCTGGAACCTCTCACGAATCCGCGTTGTCTCCAATGCCGCTGTCCTAATAAGAACCACCTCACGTGTCGCCCAAGCACGCAGAATGGGGAGAGGAAATGGCAAAGGCCCATCCGCAATGTATTCTAACTATTAACGAGGGCCATGACTAGGGAAGAGGATTCGCGACCCTTTACCCCGGACATGGGCACTCAAAACCATGTCTGACGCTTGAAGATGTGGTATACCCGTCGTTAGCTGATGTTGACACTGCATGCCCAGCTCTGAACCGCTGATTGATCGAGACGCATAGAGCAACTTGAATACATCTTCGCCGATGGGACTTGTCCACATCTGTGCGCTGTGGACCTCAAGATGCTTAGTATCGATGAAGGTCTTTCAAGTATTACCCCCTGTAGTGGCATCGGCAAAGGCTAATGACTCCTCTGAGACGCAAGTCTGCGGAGCGACTTTCTGTGAAGTTTTCTGCTCTGGACGTGAAGCTGCTCGAGTTATGCTCTAATTAATGTATAATCACAAAGCAGAATAAGACCCGAATATCGTAAAGCGATATCAGTGCATATGATTGTAAATGCATCTGCTAAATGGGCTTTGGTGAATGAATCTATGACCACATGCTGCTGTGGCTTAGATCACGCTAGACAAGGGATAGTTATGCAAGCCCAAAAGAGTAGTGTCCCAAAAGGACCGGGTGCATATAGCACCGTTCCCTTCAGAGAAATATTGTTGCACTCAGCGGAGGGAACATGGAGCATACTCGAACCAGTGGATCAGTTCGGCAGGAGATGAGCAGAGAGTTGGGAGTTATTTAATATGTTTAAATAAGTATTTAAATGTATATATAAGGGGTTATATTCCCTTCACTCCCATCGAACGCAATACGTCGGACACTTCGGTGGAAGACCAGGATTAGCCTCCTAAAAGGTTACCACAGCGGCTCAGCCGTATCGGGAACGCTACGGCTAGTATCGATTGGACGTAGTCCACTAGCTTCGGCTTACCACGAGAAGCTTATGCTTTCAACGAAGAGACTTTGGTCTCCAACCAACGCTTAAGGCGCACCGGTCGGACCAGAGTCCGCTGTAGACAATCCTTCGGGATTGTCTATTTTTTTAACCTTTTCCTACACCTCTGTGGTGAGGGGAGGTCAGGAGCGTTCTGGAGGACAGAATGGGCAGTGTCTCACAGAGAGCGCGTTGGCGGGGCGTTTATTCTCGCTCGCCTCGTAAATGCTTTAACAGTTGGTTTGCTGTAAAGGTGTGAGCGTATCGGGTCTTTGCTTCTGAGCTGTTGTCTTGCTCGGGATCTGGGGTCTAGCAATCAACTAGCTGAAGGAACTAAAACTAGTTCCTTCGTCAGGGCTGGATCTTGCTGGATCTTGCAGGATCTCTTGTGGGATGGTAGTAAGGAAGACACAGAGAGATTATGTAACTGTATTTTTCAATACGGTTGACATAGCTTAAGGAAAAGGTTGCCCAGGGCGAGGGCAAGAGTGGCCGTCTCCGAGCAGTATCATTAGAGAGACTTGGAGCACGGCTATTCTGTTGAGGAAGAGAGACTCAACGAAAGTTCTTATGAGAACTAGAAGCTCATAATGAGCTAGAGCTTCCAAGGAAGCTCAGGTCGATAAAAGACCAAAACCTGGGGCGATACGCTATGTAGGAAATACATTGTTCATTCAATGATATTTCTTACTTTTTATAACTTCCCTGATGATCGAGCAGGGAGGAATTGATAGCTAGGAATTACATAGATGTTGTACAGAGACACTTTGTTTAATTTCGTAGTTAGAATGCCCAAGAAAAACGAGCTCACTGTAATCTTCTAAAAGAGCTTGGGTTACTCACACAAAGTAGTACGATTCCGCTACTAGATGATCATTGGCCAATTTTAATTATTATAGAGATCAAGTGTGCAGTTACAAGCTTTCAGTAATAATAAAATGCCGTGTGGTGACGGCAGAGTAGAGTGGAGTCACCAACCCCTACTCTTCCCGAGGGTGTCGTAAGAGGCGATTTAGGGACTACACATTGAACAGGGAACGGGCAGCAGCGCTCTCTGATACAGTAACCTTTTAATCTGCGATCTCCAACCCGCCTGCCAAGCGTGGAGATTATGGCAAAACCCTCCACTTAAGTGGAGGAGGCTCATTATAGTCCAGCAGTGGACTGTACCGGACCGTTGATTTGATTTGAATATCAAAATATATGGAATACGTCGACATCGTGCTGCTTTGCATGTCTCAGAATCATACCATATACCTAACAGATAATATTAATTAGGTACCTCTTGCTGATGATACAAAATTATATCGCACCAGCAGCAGCTGGATGATGTGATACAATTTTTATTTTATTTTATATTTTTTTGTTCTTACTGAAAACCTTCTAAAACATCCTTGTGAAAACAACATGTAGATTTTGTAGATATCAACTTTTGTCTAAGACTTCTATGTGTGAGAATCTTTGCAAAGCATTAAATAAATAGGCACCTAAAAAAAAATATAAAAATAACAACATGAAAGTCTCTGCGGCCTTCATTCCTTTACAATAACCATTAGCCAATGGCATAAAGTTTAATTTTATTGCATTAAGGATTATTAGTGTCACAATTAAAACCTTATTGAAAATGTGAAAAAGCGCTAAAGTAAACTCAAAGAAGGCGCGTGAGTGGACGTGAACTCGGATCCGGTTTATGCGAAACCCACTTTCTAGGGCTCAGTTTGTTTTTCAGTTCGCAAAACTGTCTTATTTACGTTAATTAAGTGAAGTATAAGTTCGTGACTGGCACTGTGGGAGAGATGTATGCCACGGTGGCACCTATACCGGGTATGGTGCTAACTGGCAAACAAAACTACCTACTTTTAATATTAATAGTAAATCTTTCCACAATAAAAATGTCAGACTAAAAATAAAGTAAATATATGATTGAATATGTTAGTGAAATCAGTAACCTCAAATAATAAAAATAATCGGGCTATATTCTTCTGTCTGGAAGGCACAAAGCGACTTACTTATCAGAGGCTTGATTATACAATGAGTATTGTAATAAGCACTGTAAACAAATGAAAATTCACACATAATTATATGTAAAATTCTACAGCCATAATTCTTTATTTCATTTCTGAATGATTATATAGCTGTGAAAATTATGAGTTTGCTCATTTTTACCTAAAAGCAATTCTGTGTAATGGCAAGCAATATTGCTACGTGTATCATTAGTGCAGTTCTGTATTGCACGACAATGGCTTAAAGGCCTTAAAGCTCTATCCATTCCTATGTTTAAAAATAACCTTTTTCGCTTCAGACCAGCTTTGCAATAAGGCAGCTTCTTGCTTTTATGACGGGAGAGCTAGAGTTCTTTTTGCTTAAGAAATCTTACGCAGTAGTCCAATAAAATAATGATTATGTCTTTAGAACTTAGTAAGTACTTGAGTTATTTTATAATATATGATAAAAATAATGATGCTTATGAATGAAGATATGAATTGTTTCCAGGATATTTTGGGTCTGAATTCCAGTAGTGACTCTATGATCAAACACATATTACTTTGTGAGACTGGATGATTCCGATTTACGGTAAGTCGCTAAATGAGCCGTATCAACAGCCAGTCTCAATAAGTTGGTCATCGGATATGATGATGATTGGAAAACAAAGTTGTTATGGTAAAGCTATCAGCAATTTTCAAATTTTACTTCTGTGGAAAATTTACACAAGCTTGCCTTCATTCGCCCGTTCGTCTGCATAAGGCAGCCTGTCGGTGACTTATGGCACTCCTCAGCGCGTCTTATTACAGTTATTATCCGCCCGGGGCTCCAACGAATTATAGAATAACAGGCCAGCAACACATGATCATTTTTTACCCGCGCTCACCCTAAGGGCCCGTCCATACCCGCCATTGTTCGTACTCCACATTAACTGTACTTACGAGAACATAATTAATCATTGATTGTGAAAGGATTGCAACGATTTTTTATGTTACTTTTTTTGGTTTTGCTTTTAATTAAGTAAAAGTAATTATAAGTACAAGTTGTTAAAAATACTTTTTGCTTATTTCAAGACTTTCATTCTTTAGAAGGAATAGAGTCGATTGGTTTTAACATATTCTAATACATAAGTACTCAGATTGCAGGTACCTATAATTCCTATAATTATATAATTATACCTATAATTAATTACCTATAATTTCTAATACAATAAAAACTATATACTCGTACAGTCGTACTTCTTAGAGAGTAGTGTTCTTATCGTAAAAGAAAGAAAATATATGGTTACGGTATATTCATTGGAAGACAGAAATATTATTAATCATAAGTAACTACTAGGTTATGACGTTGGATCCTTGTTTATAAAGGTTCTTACCTTTATTGGTCCTAAAATGTTTACTGATTCGATAAATTAAACTCTGGTTATGCAGTCAATGAAAGCTCCTAGCTGAATTCTCACGATTACAGCAAATATATCCCAGTACAGGTTACATGATAGAAGTACTCCCTATTAGCAACTACTAGTTCTCTAAAGTCTGTACTGTTACAACCAAAGTGCTTCCTGAAAACCTGTCCGCTGGCCTGCCTTCTATATTGCAACTTACATTACCTACTATGCGTCTACGCAATTTTACTGCCCGTCAGTAATTCCAATACCACTCACGACGAATCCTTTCACTTTATAATATCTAGTTGTTATATTACCAGCAACTTGTGCTGTCATTTATTTAAGTGCCTTCGTCTTTGATTACAGCTGGAAGGTGCAGATTGAGGGGTGCTGCCTATTAAAGAGTATGTTTATCATTTGATAATGATGCCGAATCATTATGTTTGATCGTTTAATGTGCAGCGAAGTATCTCAGCAGCACATCATTTATTATTTAAGAAGCAGCGACTGATTCGTTTCGCTCAATCACATGTATCTCCAAATCCTCTTGACATGCGAAAATACGGAATATTAAGGAGTTCTTCCAACATTTCAAGCATTGAATTAAAGCGCTGTAATTATGATTTAACTTCCTGATTTCGATTGTCGGCAGCCGTCCGCCGTGAAACGACTCGCATGCAACCGTGACCGCCTTGGATCTGTCTGTCCGTCTGTCGGCTACGCCTTTTGAGCCCACCAACTCAGCTCACTGACTCCAGCGGAGTCTGAGCTCTACATACTGATCCGGAAAATGGCAGGCTCGGTGATACAATGTTGGTGTCTAGGAGAATTAAATCCAGCTTTTGTAGTAAGTATTAAAGATTTGCAAAAAGAGGAGCACATGTGGTTTACGAAAGATTCGTTTAAAGATAAAGTAAAATGATTTATATGAGTGTTGCTTCCAAGAAAAAGCAAATGTATTTGCGTATAATAAAACAAATTGGTACTTTCGCGGTATGGTTGTAGATTCTACATTATACACAGCCTTTTGCATGTTTTATATGCCTTTATGACCAAATCATATTGATGAAGTCACGCAGAGTGTACTGTATAGCTTGAGAAGCGAATTAAAAATGTTTCTTGCTGCAAAAAGTTTCTGCCTTTGCCCGATTTCCGTCGTCAATGTAAGTGTCGACTTAATTGAATGCTTCGCGGATTACGAACCGAAGCTGAGCCAAGGCGAGGGAATCCAAATAATAAGTATCAAGACTATTTTAAGACTAAATTAAGGTATTTCTGTGAGGCAATCGAAACTGAACATAAGAAACTATTTTAAGTATATACACCGTGAAATTTACATCGTTTTGTTCCCGCCGTGTAGTGATAGTACTCGTCAAACTGAACAACTTTTCGCGAAAAAAAAAATTCCTGCGTCAAAAAAATTTTTGGTCTCTCCATACAAAGTGAGACTCCCGACCGACCCATTTTGTATGGAGAGACCAAAAATTTTTTTGTCACAGGAAATTATTTTTTCGTGAAAAGTTGTTCAGTTTGACGGGTGTCGGCGACAACCTCTTTTTTATATTACTTTTGCTTTTTATATTATTCATTTAGTATTTGGAATGATATTTTTGAAGGCTGTTTTGATACGTTTTTGTTTTTGTCAGTTATTGATTATATTTTGGTGCAAAAGCAGTGTTTTTCTTTAGCTAGTGAAACAGCAGACATTTTTCCAGGATACCGCAGGTATTTAGGTTTCAGCCATACCCCCGTCGTTTTCATTGCATTGGTCCTTCTCCCGTTTTTTTATTATATTTGAACCCTAGCTAAATTAAATTTTCTTTTCTTTTTCGTGTGTAAGTCATTTCCTCTTATTTAAATGCTTACCCGGGGTATGGCTGCGGCCGCGGCAGCTGCCGCTGCGAAATCGGCGAGTCATAGTGATCCGCCACCTGCTGTATCGTCAGAGGGTCAGGATGTTTTGTCCTCCGCCTTACCCATGTCGGAGGAACTCGCCGATTCCAGGAAAAGTGCTAGTTTTCGTAGTTCAAAGCGCTCGACTTCTTCCGCAGCTGTCATTACTGCTCGAAAAGCGGCTGCTGAAGCCGAATATTTTCAGCAGATGGCTGCGGTCGAGCGCAAGCTTGCAGAAGTGCAACTTAACGCAAAACTTGCTGCCATTGATGCTGACGCGGCCAGTCGTTATTCGGACGCGTCAGTATCTGGCAAAAACGTAGAGAGTTGGCTAGAAAAATGTAGTCAAAGTTCTCAAAAATTGCAGTGTCATCATCCGGTCCAGTCACGGCCTATTTCTTCGCCTCGTGCCTTTAATGAAGATGCCACAGTGGCTGGTGTCTCATTGGTCCAGGACCAGCCGCAGCCTATGTCTTCGTCGCCTGTCGGGGCCTGTGATGGAGATGCCTCAGCGGTTGACGTCCCTTTGGATCGGGACCAGCGGCCTGCGTTTCCTGAGCCTAGACGTGCCGTCCGCAGCTGCTGCGCTGCCAGCACTGTCCAGGAGGTCAGGCCACTGCAGTCTAATGCAGTCACCGGTGGCGCGCCCTGTCGCGCCGACATGATTGACATTCCTTGTGCAATACCTTCTGTATCGCTGCATAACCACAAAACAATAAACACACATTTAGGTACACAAAAACGTGATTATTGTTTCATGAATAAAAATTTAGCAGATCCCTGTACACATACACAAGAGGGTAGTGACCTCCGTCGGTTAGCGGAGGTCATCACGGGCCTCTCCCGTGGCGGTAATAAAGGCGGCGAGGTAAGGTTGCCTATGTTCTCTGCGGCTTCTCCATCTGATTGGTTGACTTTCAAAAGTCATTATTTAAACTCTAAAGATATTTTTTCGCCTACAGAGAATATAGACAGACTTAACAACGCCCTCCGAGGTATCGCCCGGGAGGCTGTGGCCTCTTTGCTCGTTCTTGCCAATGATCCTAGTGAGATCATGGCAGCATTAGACGAGCAATTTGGTAGGTCTGAATTGCTTATCATTCATCTCGTTAGCACGGTAAAAGCGGAACCTAAGTTATCTGCTTTTGACGGGGGCAGGGAGCTTCACCATTTGGCTTGTATTTTACGAAATTGTGTTTCAACTATTCGAATGCTTAAAGCTGTGGAGTATCTCGCTTCTCCAGAACTTTTCGCGTCGGTTTTGGGAAAGCTTACTGCGCCCCTTCGTCAAAAGTGGCTAGACTTTGCTTTTACTAGAGCAAATTCAGGCCTATTCAAATTAGAAATTCTGTCAGAATTTTTGACACATCAGGCCAACCTTCATTTACAGTTTGGCTTGATTGATGACAGCTCTGACAGGAACAAAAAGTTGCCAGTGAGAGTTCACGTGTCAACCACAGAGGATTGTTTCGCTGGCACCTCTAGATCGCCGCCTTCAAATTTGTCGGCGAGACGGGTAAGTGTCAAACCTAAAGCGCCATCTAGCGAGATTTGTTTGTACTGTCAGGGTAGGCACATCGTCGAGAACTGCAGTGTCTTCGTGTCTCTTCCTGTTGAAGACAGATGGCGTTGGGTGCTTGACCATAAGGTTTGCTACGGGTGCCTGAAAAAAGGTTCACATTTTTACCGTCAATGCAAAAAGACTTGCGGCGTTGGAGGATGTAAGTATAGTCGTTTACACAACTCTCTTCTTCATAAGCCATCGGACGATGTGACTCATCTTGTTCCGAATCCAGAGCCAGAAGCTGTTGCTGATGTTTCTCACGCGCGCAACGGTGACCCAACTTTAGCAGGTGACTCTGATTTTTCCGTCTCTTCAGCTAGGCCTCTTCTTAAGGTGGTGCCTGTGACTGTTGTGGGACCTAAAGGAAATTTCGACACGTACGCTCTTTTGGATGTTGGGTCAACAGCGACGCTTGTGGACAGGAGAGTCGCAGAGGCAGTTGGAGCGGAAGGAGTTTCCAGACCGATGAAGGTCAACTGTATTGGAGGCCTCGTCATGGAAACTGACGTTCAATATGTCAACCTGAAGGTAAAGGGAAGGTTTAAAAACAAGGTCTTTTCTTTAAACTCTGTTGGTTCTATACCTGGCCTGGGCGTAACTTGCCAGTCGGCTAAGGTATCCGAAATTGAGAAGTTGACTTATTTAGCTGACCTGGTTACGGGGCTCAGCTACGAGGAAGCTAAGCCTATGCTTCTAATTGGTGCCGACAATTGGCAGTTAACCTTGCCGCAAGACGTCCGCAGAGGCTCTAGTGATCAGCCAGTTGCCATTGAAACTTTGCTAGGCTGGGTTATTTATGGTAAGCTTCCGGGTGGCCCAATTCATCAGCGTATTCACCATGCGTGTATGTCAGACCTTGAGTCACTGGTCAAGGAACATTATAGTTTAGACTCGATCGGTATCTCCAAGAAAGACGTTCAAAGCGTGAATGACCAGGAAGCTCTGAAGATCTTAAATGACACATCGCGCCGTTTGCCTTCGGGTAGGTTTGAAGTTGGTTTGCTTTGGCGGCCTAAAGTAGAAAATGTTCCTGATAGTTTCAATTTGGCTCTTTCAAGGCTTCTTGGTCTCGAACGTAAGTTTAAAAGAGATCCGGTTTACGCGGCGGCTTATAGGAAAATTGTTGAAGACACCATCGCGAAGGGCTACGCGGAGCCTTGTGATGACTCTGAGCAGTCTAATGGTGTAGTTTGGTACCTGCCTCACTTCGGTGTGTTTCACCCCCAAAAGCGTAAGCTGCGGGTTGTGCATGATGCCGCAGCTAGATGTGAGGGAGTAAGCTTCAATTCTCTTTTGCTTTCCGGGCCCGATTTTTTGCAACCCTTGCTCGCCATTCTTATGCGATTTAGGGAAGGCCGCGTGGCTTTAAACGCGGACGTTCGAGAAATGTTTCCGCAAACAAAAATTAGGAAGCAAGATAGGGATGCCCAACGTTTTTTATGGCGCTCAGAGCCCTCATCTCCAGTTAAGGTTTTCAGGATGTCCTCAATGATTTTTGGCGCAACTTCCAGCCCATGTACGGCGATTTATTTAAAAAACAAAAATGCTCTTGAACATGAGGCTCAATTTCCTGAGGCCGCTGAAGCCATAGTGAGGGACCATTACATGGATGACTATCTTGGTAGTGTTGATTGTCCTGAGTATGCTGCCCGTCTGGCCGTGGATATTGTATCGGTTCATAAAGCAGCTTGTTTAGAGATGCGTTCTTGGGTGTCAAACGACCCTAAAGCCTTAGCTCTTTTGGATCCGGAGCTCCGGGCAGTCAATCCTACCGAGGTCGGTCTAGGTCCGTCGTCTCCTGATCAGATTAAAATTCTCGGGGTAACTTGGAAAGTTTCTGAGGACCGTTTAAGTTTTAGAAAGGTTTCTGAGGCTCCTTCCAAGTTAACAAAAAGGGTAGTTTTGTCCCAATTAATGCGCATTTATGATCCCCTTGGCTTTTTATTGCCTGCAGTAATTGCGGGTCGAATTTTATTTCTGCAGACTTGGAGAATGAACATTGATTGGGACGCTGAACTGCCGCTTTCTGCAGCTTTGAGTTGGCGGGCTTGGTTTTCTAAATTATCTGTCATTTCATCTTGTATTTCCATTTCTCGACCTTATCACATTGAGCTTAGTCGTCCTGAGTGTCAACTCCACGTTTTAGCTGACGCAAGTGAGTTGGCATACGCTTGTGTTGCTTTTTGGCGTTTTGTTTTTGAAGATGGTACGGTTAAGCTTGCATTTGTCGGTGGTAAGGCTCGTTTGGCGCCATTAAAGCCAGCGTCCATTCCTCGCTTGGAATTGCAAGCGGCACTCATGGCAGCTAGGTTTGCAGTTTACATAGTAGAGGCTCACCATTTTGTAGTTTCTAGAACTTACTTTTGGTCAGATTCCATGACCGTTCTTAAATGGCTTAGAAGCGACGCTCGTAGCTTTAAGCCTTTTGTTGCCCATCGTGTTGGTGAAATTTTGGAAAGTACGAGTGTCGCTGATTGGCGCTATGTTCCCACGGCTTTAAATGTGGCGGATGACGCTACGCGTGCTCAATGTCATTTGGAGTCTGATTCGAGGTGGTTTACTGGCCCCGGGTTTTTATTCGCCCCAGAACAAGATTGGCCTTTAGAACCTAAAGTGAACGTCCCGCCGGTGGTTGAAGAATTAAAACCAGAGCATGCGCTAGTTTTTATGATTTCGGGTCGTACTTTAGATTTTCCATCACCGGTGGTTGCTGATCACGTTCGCTTTAGTGAATGGCTTCGGCTTTTACGGGCTTCTGCTCGAGCACATAACTGTGCTGAGGTTTTTAGAACTTTTAAATCGAGTCGGAATTGTAATATTGGGCGGGTTTCAAAAATTTCTGGGGATTTGTCACCTGTTTCGGCTCACAATATTTTAGAAGCAGAGAGGCATTTGTTTCTTTCTTCGCAGCTCGATTCATTCAAAGATGAATATATGAGTTTATTAGCTGGTCTTTCCCTGCCGAAACATGGTCGGCTTAGAAATCTTGTGCTTTTTTTGGGGGAAGACAAGCTAATTCGACTATCAGGTCGAATTGGCGCTGTGCGCGATGCATTAGCGCAGAACGTTAATCCAATTGTTTTGGATGGTCGGCATCCGATTGTTCGGCTTTTAATTGGTTTTTACCACAAAAAATTTGGTCACGGAAATGTCGAAACAGTTGTTAACGTTCTGCGCTCAAAGTTTTATATTTTAGGCTTAAGGCCCAGCGTTAGAGCAGTAGGCAAGAGCTGCGGTTCCTGTAGAATCAGGAAGACAAAACCGCCAATACCTGACTTTGGCGATCTACCCGAGGCAAGATTGGCTCACCACCGCCGGCCTTTCTCGTTTGTTGGACTGGATTACTTCGGCCCAACTGAAGTGGCTGTTGGTCGAAGGAGGGAGAAACGTTGGGTTGCCTTATTCACATGCTTAACGTCTAGGGCTGTCCACCTTGAAGTCGTTGGCAGTCTTTCAACTGATGCGGCGATCATGGCTCTGCGCCGATTCATCTCTCGTCGTGGTTGTCCAGAAGAAATTCACTCTGACAATGGGACGGCTTTTGTGGGAGCTGCAAGGAAGTTGGCAGATTTCGCGGCGGAAAGGGCAATCAAATGGAAGTTTTTGCCCCCGTCAGCCCCTTTCATGGGCGGATGTTGGGAGAGGCTGGTTCGCTCAGTAAAAACTGCTTTGGCTGTGGTGCTAAAAGAAAGAGCTCCGCGAGAAGAAGTTCTCTTGACCTTATTAATAGAAGCAGAGGCCATAGTTAACTCGCGGCCTTTGACTCATGTAGCTGTTGATGCAGATTCCTTAGAGGCCTTGACTCCTTTTCATTTCATTCTTGGCGGGCCATCCACAGAAGCTCTGCCAGGTTGCAGTAGCGCCGACCTCCTTCGCCGAGTAGATTACAAGAAGGCTCTTCGGTTGGCGGAGATGTTTTGGGCAAGATGGCTCAAAGAGTTTCTCCCGACTCTAATTCCTCGGCGGCGAGCTGTCGACAGCCTTCAATTTCGTCCAGATGATCCAGTCCTTATCATTGATGGGAACTTACCTCGAGGATCTTGGCCTAGGGGAAGAATATCGCAGATTTTTCGCGGCAAAGATGGAGCTGTTCGGGTCGTTGATGTCAAGACTGCTGGGGGACTTTTGAGGAGACCGGTGCGCAAGGTAGTGCCCTTACTTTTAGAGCAGGACACTAAAGAAGACTGCGAACCCGGTCTGCCTAAGTGCACAGTGGTGCCCTTATTTTAGAGTAGGGCATCCAAGAGGACTGCGCGCTTAGACTGTCGCCTTGCCTAACGTTGGGTGCTCTGCACCGGGGGGCGCCATGTCGGCGACAACCTCTTTTTTATATTACTTTTGCTTTTTATATTATTCATTTAGTATTTGGAATGATATTTTTGAAGGCTGTTTTGATACGTTTTTGTTTTTGTCAGTTATTGATTATATTTTGGTGCAAAAGCAGTGTTTTTCTTTAGCTAGTGAAACAGCAGACATTTTTCCAGGATACCGCAGGTATTTAGGTTTCAGCCATACCCCCGTCGTTTTCAACGGGTACTATCACTACACGGCGGGAACAAAACGATGTAAATTTCATGCTGTATAGAAGTTATATCTTTATCAAAATGTAATGACGGATCTAAGTGATGTAATAACATCTTATGGAAATATAGTACATTACGATACAAGGATCGTAGGTGGCATATTACAAACGAGCTGACTTTTGTAAGCCCGAGCCGCGGTTTATAATGTCACGAGTTTGTTATAAAACCTAAGATCCGTGTGTTGTACGACGTTTTTCAATACACTTGTGAGAAAACTGATAGTAAATAATTAAATTGAAATGGTTAAGAAAGGTACATACATACATAGTACCCTACAAAAGCTGTGATACTACAGGTAAAATGGATCATGTAGAAACTAGAAGTTGTAAATACTAACCTTTATTATATCGCGCCCAGTTTGAGTATCCTTACTATTCGCATTTATCATTAAATATCAACACTAAAACACTCATAAAACAACATTCAATGTAAAACAAATAAATGAAAATTTTACAAACTTGGTGCCAACTACAAAACGTTAGTGTGTTTCTTTTTTATAAGCATAATTACGGAGAAAAGGCTCTGGCGGACATTCAGCCTCTACGAATATTATTTGTTAAATCGAGATAATTTTATTTTTATAATTAAAATATTACTGGCTGATAATATTTTTGATACAATTTACTGAAATAAAAAAATATAAAATACTTTTCTTTTTGTATGAATCGATTTAAATATTTTTTATTGTCAAAATGAGCCTGGTTGAATAATAAATTCTGAAGACCGTAGAAATAAGAAAAAATGTAATAAAATCGCACTAGTGCGGTAAAACGTTTTACCGCACAGTTTACTGTCTTCGTGAGTTCAATTTTCGAGCAAGATGTATTGAAAAATAATTTTTGATTTTGATTTTTGATATCGCACTCATAGGTCCCCAGTACCATATCGCGGATGTCGAAATTTTAACAAATTACTAAGTAGCCATATTAAATCAAATGTAATATCTATTTTTAAAATTAGCATTTTCGAGCAGTGCGATTCATAAAAAGTCTGTATCTTTGGAAAACCAGTTAATAAATTAATAGTAAGATATAATTATTCATAAATAATCGTAGGTAAATTAAAAAATCGGATCTTTGCTAAAATCTTGTTCGCAAAGAATCGGATGATTGGAAACAACTTGATAGAGAGGACAATTTTTCTAATAAAGAACGTAAGGACTTATGAGATGACTTAGCATGATTATATTATAATAATATCCTCTGTGAAGAGACAGAATCGTGCGGATGTCGGCTGCAGCAGGGTCTAATTCAGAGCAAGCAGTGCGCGTCACGACCCATCTACGCCCGCGCGGCGCGCGGCGGCGCGCGCGCACGACCGCGCATAAATATCACATGCGCACACGTGATCGACGAGCGGGCGCAGCGCTATGTGAACTATGATCTTATGTTTTAGTATCTCTGGGTGGGAGACGACGACGACGACGCTTTGATTATATGCAGGTGAGAGGATTACGACAGTAGAAACGATTACGATACGACAGTTTCCTTTTGGTGTGCATTACTGATTGTGATAGAGGCAAAAACATTTCGTAAGGCTATAAGGAAACAGAAACAAATCATAATCAATTAATGACAGAGCCACTAGGTAATCTGATTTACCTTAAAATAAATAATTATTTATGTAATTAATTTTATATGTTAATTAAGTAACAAACAATTATTGTGAATTTCGTATTCAGTATGATTCTGAAAGTTAAACAAGCGCAAGTCTGGCTAAGCCACGGAATTATTTTCATTTAGTTAGAGCGTCTTCCGTGCTTCAAAAGGCATGCATAACCGATATGATTCCGAAAAAATTGGTTTGGCCACTAAACTGACCTAGGCGATATTATCATATCAATCCATCTTTTTACATTTAGTAAACATAATTCACCAATCAAACATAATTACCCCAGGCTAAGACTGCCTCTGTGAAGTGAGTCGGTAGCTGCAAGGTTATGGTTATAATCAATGGTTGGGCATTATGTGCGTCATGGCCGACAGAAAACCTAAATCATTTTTGCATCATGCAAAAAATCACCTACACCAAAAGTCACGCAAAATAACGAGCGGTTGATACTTGATGGCATCATTACGTTTCAATGAAGATAATTCTCTCTCAATCTCGGCCATGTAAGTATGTGGGTAGTCCTGGGTCCTGCAATTTTGATGTAATGAGTGGGTGCGATGCACGTCTGCATTTGTAGTCTGTATTCTATTCGTTTTGGTGCTTCGTAGGCGGCTTCTGGAATTACTGAGGAGTGATGAGTCATGCCAGTAGGAGATTGCGGATAAATAGAGTGAAATGCACGTTGTATTAAGTCCGTTCCGTCCATTCGTATTGAAAATTGGAGATTTATTGACTGTGGTTTTTAAATTGCTAAGGAGGAAACCAAATTGCTCTTTTTAATTAACATTACCCGTACCTTTCCGTGCTCTGTCATTATATTCGTGCTTCACCCACCGTGAAAAAATTGTTTCATACATTGAGTCCATGAAACTGATCGATCGACTTTCCAATACGAGTACATAATGAGATTCTTTTTATTTTTTATTTTTTTGTTGTGTATTGCCTATGTTCTTTGGGGAAAGTTGTTCAATTTCATGGAAGGACTCGACGTGGCCGAAATTCGAAGTGTCTCTCTCTTTGCCTAGCTTTATCCCATTTCATTTGGGATCGGCTTTCCTCGTCATTCTTCGCCATACGCATCGGTTCTGGGTCGTCGTGTCATTTACTTGAGCCTTGGGCCTTCTTTAGGTCGTTGTTGATGACGGATCATCCAAGTTTGAAGGGGTCTCCCTCTTTCAACCAGTGTTGATGTTTAGAATTTGGTTTTCAGGTCATGTGGTTTTCAGGTCTTCTCATTACGTGTCCATACCGTCGTTGTCCTTCTCATTATGTGTTACGTGTCGTGAAGACGTGTTTCGGAAAGTTTTCTAGATTGGATGGTTTACTAAAATCACCAACGGAGTAACCGAAATTCGAAGTAAACGGAATAATTCACTTAATCACTCTCATAAAAGATTTCAAATGTGTTAAACACAGTCTTTGATATTTCGGTAGAGAGAATATGGACCTTATTGGAGTCAAACGAAAAATCTTTAAAGTTTTGTGGCAGTTTACAGACGTTAACAAATGAACATCGCTTCCTTTCTCAGCCGCTGCTCTCTATTGCGTGTGCTCTGCGCAAACACATCATGAATGCAGTGTACACATCGATCAGGCTCGTTGACGTATTTGTTCTGTTACGTACGCATGTGGGTGAGTGCCGTCTGTGTGATGTGATTGTACTCGTAGTCTGCAGAGACTAGACTGCATTGAAATTGAATTTCAGCAGCAAAATGGCGGTTGGTTAGATGCATTTAATAAAAATCTAAATTACTATTTTGCATATAGTACACAGTTTAAATCCACTGTCAATATACCTATATAACGTGTTGGTTAGTTATATAACGTAAAAAAATCTCACGGGTCTCTAATTAGCTCAGCCTACGAAACTGAACATATTTTATTCTATAAGTCTTTGAAAGCAAGAATTTTATTTGAATCTTCCTATACGCATCTGACAATACGCACGCGCGGTAAGAAGTAGATGTGCATTCTGAAGGGGTTGGACTGGAGTTCGTATTTGAGGTGTTGATGATGATGCTCAGAGAATTAGTATACAAACTCTTTGATGATGGTGTTAGCTGGAGTGAAATACATAGGTAAAATTCCATAGTACGAGTATGATGCGGACATAGAATATTCAAACATCGCAACACATACAAAAAAATACAACATTATGCCTATTATTCTAAATCTCTAGTTGTTCTGCACAGGCCGTCAATAACACAGAAAGCTAATTCCACGGTCAACTGTAAATCGGCAGTTGCTTTAACATTGGCTCATTAGCCTGAGACAGTTCACGAGCACTTACCTGAAGGCACCTCTGTCGGAGCGAGGTGCGCGCTGTAGCAGAGCGGAGGCGAGACGAGTGGGAGCGGCGCACGACCTCGCGCGCTTCTTCGCACACCCGCTCGTGGAACTAAACGTCAATTTGTTTTTAACACTGGCAATCAACGTGAATTTATCGATCCTTTAAAGTGACAAATAAAAATTTTCTGCAAAGATTTTTTCATGTCGCCTTTCATTTATCTAAGAACATTTTATTTAGAAGAAATGCTTACAAATTATATTCACTTACAATACTGGTACAATCTACTAGGTACTTACTTATTTATTTATTTATTTACGATTTATTTCTTTAGTTTTTGAAATTATCTAGGTATTCCATAAGTGTCGCAGTAAGAAAACAATGCTAAAATTTATAAAACAATACTCATCCTCAAGTGTACGAGTAAGTAACCTATGTATAAGTTCCACATTTTGCTTTATCTGTGGTATCCTGTGGTTGGTGAATAAGTGCTATACTTCATTCTAAATGTTAAATGTAATATTGTTGTACTGCACGGCTCGCGGCGGCATAGCGTACGTAGGGACGTGCGGTGCTACGACGTAGACCTTGCTACGAACACGTGCAAGCAAGCGCCCAATTATTTGGGTTTGGTATCTGCGTTTTGCGGTGGATGCTGAAAACTTGAAAACCAATTTAATTATTTAATAGCTTTTTCTACCATGTTGTATCCCAAAGCAAAAATAAAGATTATAATTAATTTCACGACAGATCGTTTCGACATCCTTTTTAAATGACTTCATCTATTTCCTCTTATCAACGCGAAAGGAGCATTTTGAATCGAAGACAAAAATAATATTTTTTTTGAAGACAGGAAGTCCAGTGAGTGTGCTTGCGGGTCGGCGGCGGCGGTCGCGCGCTGGGCGCGGGCGGCGCGTGGCTGGGAACCGGCGGCGCGCGCGCGTTCTCACGGCCTCGCTGACCTGCGCCCCGGCCCCCCGTCCCGGCCCCCTCTGCTCTTCGCAGCTAAACCACACCGCGCGCCGCCGCCGCATCTACCCACCACGCTCCAGGGTTACCATCGAATACTGTAGTCTGGATTTGTTAGTTGATAGGTATTAGAATATTGTTTTATTGCTGCGTGGAAATATCTTATGATATGACATTTCTGCTAATATTTCATCACTTGCAATCAAATAATGCAAAAATAACTTATTTTTTTACTAGTGATCGGAGAGCAACATCTTAGCCAAAAACCTTGCACTATTGGATTGGACAAATGCCTCCCCCGAGGTAAATCGCGACACAAACCTTCCCCAACTGCTGCTTGTCGGTCACTATATATGTACTCAGAAACTTAATTTCACCATAATCCTGCCTCAAAGCGCTACAAGTTTGACAATCTTTAAATAGGTGCCATTAAAGAGAATAACATGACTGGCTGATAACCCTATGCTAACCTACCACACCAAACCTAGCTCCTACGCCTCCGTGGTCTCGCTAGGCGGCGAGCTCGGCCTCATGTTATTGATTTAGGATGATAGCGATCCGGCACGCCGCGCCGTGCTGTTGACGCGCATTCATATGTAAGTAAGTATGGAAATGTAGAAGCGGGACATCTATTATGTGCAAGACAATGTGTGTTTTGTTTTTATATCTTAAAAGAAATTGAAGCTTCTTACTAAAATTTACGATTGAGGACGCGAAGAAGACATCCTACATCCTGCATATGAAAACATTCGCAAAAGAATATTCCCAAGCGTAGTCATGCCAGCAAGCCTAACACAAGAAATCCAACAGCCCAAGATGTTTCTCATAATCAACCGCTATAAAGGGTACACGTTCCTTTCCATGTTACCTTAATAACTGCGGCATGCTGGATTTTTTGTAAATGTGAGCCGACTCCATCCCTCACCGAAAAGAATGTTGCAGAGTTTCCCACGGACTGGAGGCACACTCGAGGTGTGTATTATCCGGTAATAGCTACATGCCTGAGCTCTCGGCTTTTTACTCACGACCATTTCTCTCGTGCCCAGAACGCTTAAAAATAATACGCAATAATGATTTTTCATATGCCCTTTAGGCGGTAAATGTAGCTTATCAATAATGATGCTGCCTCTGGGTTTAAAAGATAACTACTATTTTAATTTATTGCGTAGCCTACGCACGTAGTCTAGCGTGTGTGGGTACACTAGGAGCGAACACTTCACAGCTAGTCTTTTAAAGACCAGTAGAAAATACTTTTATTAAAAAGAAAACATCTAAACAATACGAGTATACACCGTGAAATTTAACTGGTTGTTTTTCGTTAAATGGAGTATTTAGTCCATTAAACTGAACAACTTTCCCCAAGGAACATGGGCTGTAAAACGACAAAAAAAATGGCCCGTTCATACACCGTGCGGCCAGCTGATCGATTTACTATGGGGGAAGCAATATGTTTTTTCAATTGCCAGCCCATGTTCCCTGGGGAAAGTTGTTCAGTTTAATGGACTGAACACTCCATTTAACGAAAAACAACCAGTTAAATTTCACGGTGTATAGGTATAACAGAGAAGACTTCTCCTCAGGAAGACCTATGCGATTGAAAAAAATGCCGATATTTCAAGTCCCTTATTTTTTATATAAGTACGTCCTGAAATCTTCACATGAATCGCTACTACAGAAGACAATGATAAGTGACATCTACCAGGTAAGCAGTATCCTTGCAAACCGTATCGTGTCACATTTATCTGAAGGCGCGCACATCTCGACTTGGGCCTCTCGCGGCGCATCAAGGCCCCGCGCGGCACGTACTGCGATGCAATCTGTTTGTTTTATGGCGCATGGCAAACGCGGCAACCTTTATACAGCCTTTGATTATATTATAAAACACTTTTACAATGGCCGTTGTGTCGCATATGTCTTCGTTGACGTGATCGATGGAGGTTTCTCGTGCGATTCGTCAGGATTAAACCGATAATTGCTTCTTATAGTTTATTGCAAACTTCGGTGAGCTTAAAAGGGTTGATTATTGGTTGTCAGTTTTGTGTTGGAGTCGTGTTGGAGTCTTAAGCTCTACAATCTACAAGTTATTGGTTTCTCTCTTTACCAGATTGTGATTTTTATTAATTTTATTCCACATGTCGCAAGTAAAACGAAGTACATCCGTTATTATTTTAATTTAGCAATGCCTGGTAGTGAGGTAGTTGGTAATTTAAGACTTCATTCGCATCTGAGCAGAATTTCCATAAACAAGGCTCGGAACGTGACGCGGGTGCGCCCGCGCCGCTCCGTGCGTCAGGTAAGGAACAATGAGATGAAATGCAAGTGGTGTCTTCATCTGCTCCGTGTTCTGCTTGGATTATTTTATATACTGCCATTTATTTACCCAATATGCACGAACGCAGGAAATTTTTAAAAATAAGTACCTGGGTGGCCGAGCTTTGCTCGTGCCATCTGTTGGAAAACTTTCGGACCACGAAAAAATATATAATAAATTTTAATTTCTTTAATTTTTGTATTTAAATAACTAAATGAAAGAATAAAAAAATATATATCTGTCGAGATTCGAGCTCAAGACTCAAAAATCAAAATAGATCTTGCAAACTCGCTGTTTCCCGACTAAACTATTGTGGCGTTACAAATGGTGGCGAAATTACCTTTCTACCTACCAAAAGTTGAAAACACGAGGAAATCCCGTTTTTTTAAAACGAAACCTAGCTAGCTAGATCGATTTATTGCATCCGAAATTGCAAAATTTCATCGAAATAGTTGCAGCCGTTTCCGAGATTCTTATTATATAATATATATAAATAGATATATAGTACAAGAATTGTTCGAGTATATAAGATAATGAAATCACACTACCTTACCTATAATATTATAAATGTGAAAATATATTGAAAATATATATATATATTCAATATATTAATATATTTAACATATATATATATATATATATATATGTTTGGATAAAACCTCAATTTACCCTTTAGTGGGTTACAGAAAAAAACGCTGGAACAATACTACTGCGATTCGACTCAACATAATTTTGTTTTACCTGACTGTACCTAAAGCTGCGTGTGCTCAATCTGCAAGGACTTTATGATCTTGGAAATTGGTACAAATCAGCTTTATGACTACAATCCCGAGTCTCACTTGTAATTAAATATTTTAAAATTGAAATGGAAGTACGCAATTAAAAGTTTTTTATGACTTCCAAAGTATTGTTTTAAAAAGAATTTGTTCTCCTGCTTGTATCCAAAGTGCCAATTATTATGAACTGTAAATATTTAAATATTAATATAATAAGTAATATTTAGATTGGCTATGACTACATTGATTATGACTCGTTATTTATAAATTAAAAATAAGGGTTTTAAATTTGACGAGTCTAGAAGCTACCGAACGGAGGGTGGACCGATTACTTAATTGGTTGGTATGTATTTTTAGCTTGCTTTTGGGTGTCAATCAAGAAATTAGTTAGGTACATATATATGTTGAAAATTTTCATGTTATGTTTTTAACAGCTGACATTATTATGACATATATATTTTATTGTTAGTGTACCAAGTAATTAAGATAAGTAAGAACGATGAGCCAGACATGTTACCGCCTTCCGCAGACACACGCACTTTTCAATCAGATAAGTGTAAGCACCGCCAAGTGAGATTTCTCCGATTCTTCAAACTTAATTGAAAGGCTAACTAAATTAAGCTCGGTCATTGATTAAGCCGATCGCACACCCACTGCATTCGGTCACGCGCGGAGCTCGTGCGCCGCTGCGTCTCAAACAAAACGAAGAAGGACCGGTTGAATTAAGCCGAGGAACAAAAACACACTACCTGCGCTGCGCCCGCGACGACGCTCCCGCAAGTTTGGCGTTTTGAATAAACGGGTGTTGGAAGGACACAGTTTGTTTAAAGGAAGTTGCAGTTTAGAAAACTGGCATTAGAGGTGTAGTTCCGTTAAACTTATACACCTGCACGGCGTACATTCAGATTAAATAATGTTTCTTTCTAGTTCAAAAAACAGTGCCATTTGGCAATACAATGTTAGATTCACCATGATACATTTTGACAGTCATCAGTTGAACATATCTAATTTGTGTATGAAATTAAATAGAGGAACACTCTCGTCATCTCAGGAGGAAGGAATATCTCAAAAAGGTCGTCAAAGGCGTAGGCCAGGCAGCCAAAACTGGTTATATTTGAATTCTAAGCACGTCTGGCTCCCGCCTCTAGGCTCTTGCTGGCGGGGTGCTGGTCTGCCGCCGTTTGATTACAAACCCCTCAAATTACATGTGTAATTATGGCTTAGGTTGCTGCCACCGAATTGGCAGACGTAAAAATAAAGAATTCCAAAAACGAAAGATTAAGAATGTAAATTAAATTTAGCGAGAGGGAATGACATATTTTTCCTCTTAAATTATTCAGGTGGTGCTGGTAGGGGAGAATTGAAATTAAACTGCCAGCGCGAATCACGCGTATGTTATTTAAGATATCGTGCTAATGTATGCGTGTGACCAATAAAGTAATCATCGGGATGGCCCGGCCAATTACACCGATGCCGACTCATTCGCTGGCGATCGAAAATTAAAAATTAATTGATGGTGCATTGCATCGCATGGCAAGGACTGCCATGCCATAACTTGCGCGCTCGCGGCGGCACGGCCCGGTGGCTCGTAGCGTTTATGCAAAATAGATGGCAATTCAATTTGCGCTCCTAAAGATGCAAGCCTCGTATTTAATGACATACTATCCACTTGCGGACACCACCCACTCGATACTAATTTAGAATAATTTACTCGAAATGGAACGCTGGATTCAGACGGTCAACCTTCGTTTGTCTCGGTTATAAAAGGATTCCTGCGCAGGCGACGAGATAAGTGGCTGAAAACGTGCGTCTCCTATAAATGGCTATGCAAATCCAACATATCAAACGAGCTTTAGTGACAATGATTGACTTTTAAATGGGTATAAACACCGGGCAAATCGTCGTATCTGCGTGTAAATGGTGCAATACATTCTGCGGCTGCGCAACACGTAGCGGCCGTGTTGTTCCCAATTACTCATATAGCGGCTAAAAAACGTTCTTTTTTACCGAAAAAGGAGCGTCCAGTTCCATTTCCACAAAGAGTAGTCTCTGGGTAAGGCAATTTGTTTTGGATTGTGTGGCGAGAATGAATGGTCGACGGCAGCGTGCGCGTGAGTGCAGCCGCGCATACTGATGAGAGCAGCGGCGGCGACGGCGGCGGCGGCGGCGGCCCACTAGGACAGGAGGTCCCAATTATTTCTGTCTTTCCTCCGCTATTGTGATCACCTTTTTCGGTGCGGCGAGTCGAATGAAATATTACTCGGCGGTCTCTCTTAAGAGAATTAATGTCTATTGATGAAAAATTCCAACTGTTAAAGGTCAGACAGAACTGAGAAACGTTAAATTTGAGATTAAATTTATAACAGTACTTACCAAGGCACTGACAGAGTGCACAGTCAGCTGCCGAATTAGCTGACCCCCCCTGCTCGAAACCGATGAGATTTTCTCAGGTGATTATTTATATTTTCACATAACATTTTATATACTCGTACGTACAGTTTATTAATCTGCACAATTATACGAAATTTCATGATAAAGCAAAAACAATTACCCAAGATAACTTCATCGGTTTCGAGAGGGGGGGGGGGGGGTCACCTAATTATTAAAAATTTTAAGTCAAAAGTAACATGTAGGTTATGAGCAATTTAGCCTCATTGGCCGTTATCGATAATATATAATTCAAACTACTTCATAAGATGAAAAATAAAAGTAGAGTTTTTCGAAAATCGATTAAGAGTCACATGATAAAGGGCCGAGGTTTTGTTAGCGTCCAGTCGCCGCGTAAAATATAACTCTTGAAAGTTAATGTGTTTGCATACGGTGCAGTAAAGAAATCCACCGGTAAATAATTACGATGTCGCAGTTTCTTTTTGCCGGCCAAACGCCATAATTATTCCATTCAGTGCGCTGTCCCAGTCCGATATGTAAAATGACATATTTTGCGCTGTATAATGGCGAGCGGCGCGGTGCGGTGTCAACATTCATTGTGATTTACGGCTCATATTCCGACCCGATACACAAATATTTTTTATTATATCTTTGTTATTCAAGATAATTCTTGCACTTCTTTAAAGTCTATTTCTGTACGCGATTGTTAAGAATTTAAAAAACACCTGTTATATGTTAAACATCAAAGCGAGAAATAATTATACGGTAAGCTACGTTCAGACCTACTCGTAATTTTAATGGCTTTATTATAAAAGCTGTTGTCATTCTCTGAAATTTTGTATAATGACTTGATTGTGATCCATTCAGAAGCTAGAAAAATATAATTTGGATCGCCATCGTGCTGCGCCCACCGATGCAATTTAATTACAAAATCAATAATCGAATGCGCACCTTTTAATTGATTGTCTCTCGATACACCAGTATCGATGTGCGTGCATCGAGTCAAAACTTAAATCGAATTTATTTATTTTTTAGGGAAACAAACAGCCTTAATTTAGTACAATAAAGATATACAGTAAAAAAATGCATAAGCCAACAATGTTTCCACTTAACAATAATCAACAAAGCATTGAGTAAGACTTAAGTAACATATATAGCTTATGGTATTAATAAATAACATTAAATTGATGCAGAATCGTTGGAAAGTTATGAACATTTTAATAAGTTTTTGAATTTAAGGAAACTATTTTGGAAAATATCAACTTCATTATATTTATTATTATAAGTATTTGTGGCTCTAATGACAAATCTGTTTCTGGCATAGTTAGTACGGGAAAAATCAATTGCAAAAGTTACATTCTTATTTCTAAGACCAACCCTAGAACATTTATATTAAAAATGGTAAACCTGAATTGCATGTGCTTTAGAAATTTACTTTGTATGCGGTCAATCTGATTAATGTACTTCTTATATTGGGGGTTGGGGGTTAAAGGAGCGAATAAAGGAGCAATAATAAATCTCTATTAATAAATTATTATTTATAAAGTTTCATCTTTATTTTAAAAGATACAAGAATCATGTTTTGAGTGCTTTTTTGTTACAAAAGCAACAAGTTAAGAAACAATATTTTTAGACGATGAATTAATTGCATACTTTAACAAGGATAACTACTAGTAAGGTACTTTTTCGAGTTATCAGTCCGTCAGCAGCAAATAGTAAAAACAGTCTTCTGCTTTTTATTGTATTGCCGTAGATACGCCGATCGCGTCATGCGAAGTCAGAAGCACAAACTAGAGAGGAACACCTCCATAAATAAACTCAGCTCTCCCCAGGGGTCCTCGGACAAGGCTCCGGCCACAACCTCGCGCTACCTGCGGCCTGCGGCCTGCGGGCACGGCTGACAGCCACCTACCAACGTCCACTCCAAAATCATCAACAATAAAAACTACCAACAAAACACGTGTAAAAACTATCAAGTTTACACTTTTTTCTGCTCTATTAGCATAACCTTTGTTCAAACTGCTCGGTCGTAAACTGCTAGTTTTTTATCGGTTTATTTAATTCATGGGATTTACATTTAAATACGTAGCAACTTATTTTGATTTAGCTAGATTTTATGGGTACTTTTAAAGCCGGCAAGTAATCAACTCGATATTTTAGTAATGCGAAAGTAAAGAAGATACCTAATAGTATTTTACAAAATGTCAAGTAGTAAAAAATCAAGTAGCTTTTCAATTTAACCGTAAAATATCGTATAGGTCACTTAAGTTTTTTTACTCATATAAGTCGACAATAACAGAACGGGTGAGCAGCATCGTAAACCACGTCCAAGGTCTAGTTCTTGGTCCATTAGACACGCCAGCCGAGGTGTGAATCGACATTTAATAAAATAATTTATCGCCCTGATGTGATTTTAATGACCACTGGAAACCGTCAAACCGGTGACCATGCCAGCGGATTCTCGCCGAGGACCAGCCTGCCGACGGAGTTTTTGTGGAGTCGAGACAGTAATCGCTGAACAGTTAGCTACAGTATTCCACTCTTAGAGATTCCACTGGTTCAAAGAATGGGGTTAACATTTTACTTAAGTATTTGTGAGTTCAGGAGTTTACTTAAGTATTTGTGAGGAGGAGTTCAGGACAACCTAAAACATTTATTTAGGTTTCTTTAGGGCTGCCTTAAACCGAGGTATCACGCACATACTTTAGAATCGGATAGTGAGTAAGATCTACCAGTTATGTTATTTTGATCAAAGTTGATACTCGACTTAATTCCGAGGATTAATTAGCCAGAAATTAATAACATCAAACAAGTACAATTTCGTATTACTAATTTATTCGTACATATTTACTACATATTTTAACATATTATTTACTCGAAAGATATATTTTTTTTTACCGTCCACTATCGTAGCAATAATAAAATTTACATGATTGTATAAAAAAAAATGTGTAAGAAAGAGAAATCACTAACATTTCGCTCTAGAATCCGTCTCATTCTAACATATTTCTTATTGTTTTTGATTGTATGGTATTTAAATTAATATTATTACATTTTTTACTCATTAATAATATCCTCCATGTAAGTGTTCCCAATTTTCCACTTCATAACTAAGTAGTATGAATAACCAAAGACAACCCAATACATACAAAATTTAAAAAAGTTAAATAAAACTTGCTATAAATGCAGAACAGGTCTCGCACGCGCTACGTGGCGCGAGCGCAGCTGCCTGCCTGTGCACAAACATGTACGTACGCGCCAAATAAAAAAAAAAAAAACACGGTAAGTAATAGATTGTATTGAACCTCTTCGCAGCTTCCATTTATAAAAATTACTTTGGTTCCTGTTACAACCATAGCGTAAGTAAACATAATATTTAAAATGGCGTAAAAATAAGGGTTTTAGTAACAAAAATTTTTCTATTTTAGATTATCTTCCAAAACTAGTCTTTTCTCCTATCATCTCTATTCTTACCCAATCTTGATAGACAAATTTTAAATCCTAACAACATCAATTTACTTATCTTTAAATGATGATTAATTAGATCATGCACTTGGACGGGAGACAAGGAAAGGTTATCAAGCGATTAATCTTCACAGGACCTGTTTCCACACTAATATCACCTTGATAAGAAACAGAGTTTGTATGTTCTCGTCTCACATTTAAATCGAAATCTTTTGGTTTTTGTTTCCTAAATAATTGACGCTTTTCATTATACCATTGATGTGCACAAGTTTATCTACCCTTTTTTTTTCATGTGATTGTTTTTTAAATTATATGTGGACACAGAAATTAAAGTACAGTAGAGAATATCAAGGCTAAATAATCTAATTGTATTTATTTTTCTTCGTAGAATACTGTATTAACTTGGTTATGTAGAACGATTGAATTCCTTTCATTGTACTTTTTCCACAATTAAATATATATAATATTTTGAAATCCACGTGGATGGCACCGCGGGGTACTGCTACTAAAGCAATAAATCTTCCTGGGCCCTTTACCGGGCAGTTTTCAAAATAAACGCTGAAGAAGCTAATGACTAGAATTACACGGCCATTACATACGTGCTATTGGCCGGTTAATTAGCCCTTGTATGATGTTATCTAGAATTATGTCCTGCCTCGTAATGTTATATTCGTAATGTTTTGAACTTAGTTAAAACTATGGTAGAGCGAAAGTGAATTACCAGCAGAAGCAGTTCTTTGCTTTCTGTTTGTTCAATTTTCATATCTGCTTTTCCTCTTTCTACTTTTGTTTAGTTCTATGTACCTTTAGAATTGGAGTTCGCAGTAAAATTTGATTTTATTTTTCATTACTTTTTTCATTCATTTATTATTTCATTTATTCACGTTTTGTTGAATCTGAAAATCCCCATACAAACTTTACTATTAAATCCATAACATTCGCTTTCGCGACATCACATAGTACTCGTATATTGCCTTCCTAGTTGTGTTACAAACCGTCGATCGCCGTCGATAATTGTGGCCCGACCCTAATGTTGATTTGCAGAAAAACGTAACCTAAACTCGTTGCGCGTCGTGATGGCATCGCGCATCTAGTGAAATAGCACTCACGCGCAGCATTATCTTGATTTGTATCTCGTTAATTGAAAGCTACATTTCTGTAGATTATTATCTTCACTTAGTTTGAGATGAAGAGTTTAAACACTACGTAAAACTTAGATTATAACATAAATAACAAAAAAATAAACAATGATGATACTAATAGACCTATTTGCGTAAATGTCTTAAAATGACTCTATCGCTTATTTTGATATTGAAAGATTGTACGAGTATGTAGGTAGAAAGTAGCTTTCTTCTATAGGTAATTTTCGAAATTCATGTCACATCCAAACTATGTTGGATGCACTTCAAGATGAAAACGAACGCGCTTTTCGCAATAAATTAGTACATACGCATTTTTTAAATTAGCACCTAATGTTTGAACAACCCCTAAATTCCGATTCAGTAAATGAATCGACGTCGGCGTAAGTTTTCAATATAAATCAATTTCGTCATTAATTAAATGTTTCTGTTACCTAGTTGATTATATCTAGCAAGATCATAAATGTTCATCACCATCGTTTATCAAAGTATGAAACGATCTCTGCGTGATCAGATTAAAGAAGAAATAACAAAAATATACAGCTTATTATTATTAAATTGCGAGTGAACTCTTTTATAAGGCATAACAGAAAATGTCCATAAAATAATAGACCTAAAATGAAGTTTAAATGAATGTTTCATAACTAATCATAAAAGCCAAATAAATAGCAATTATATAAGCACATTAAAATTTGCAACTTGCGAATTTAAACTGTAGTACAGTCAAATCCTTAAGATAATGTGTACAGGGCCGCTCGACACCAATGAAGTTTTCTTAAGGATTTTTTTCTAACACTTTTTGATAATGTTAACGTTTGTTTGATGGTATAGTAATTCAGACATGCTGTAGATAGATTTTTTAAATTCATATATTATTTTAAATATTTGTTTCGTAGTCGGCCGTAGACAACGGTACGACCAAGCGCGTTTCGATTTATACAAGATAATACAATTATAAAATACGAGACTATTAATTGGTCAGTTTATTAACCTGTATAATATTACAAAATCTTTTAATGAAGCATTAATAATTTCTTAAGAAAATTATTATTATATTACTTTCATCATCATCATCATTTCAGCCTGTTAAAGTCCACTGCTGAACATAGGCCTCTCCAATCGCACTCCAACGCGACCGGTCCATAGCCACCTGCATCCAACGAGACCCAGCGATCCTCACCAGGTCGTCGGTCCATCTCGTAGGTGGCCGTCCCACACTGCGCTTGCCAGTGGTCTCCATTCAAGGACTTTCTTGCCCCATCGGCCATCCGGCCATATATTACTTTACTAATATTATATTACTAATTGTCACTCTGTACATGACTGTACTGCATCTCACATATTATACTTTCTACCTTCTTAAATTTACAGCCTCATTTAACACCTTGACTTATTACTTATGCAAGTACTGGTAATTATTGCTGGTGTCTCAGGAGCTGCTTCTTGCAGCATGGTAATTAACAAAGCCATCAACATTAAACTCGAGAGTTTGTCAAATAAATTCAGGACGCAGAACGCTGAGGATAGTGTCATCATCATTCGTCAGAGCTATACCGCTGGCTGCGTTTTAAGTCTGTTATTTACATAATATTTTGCACTTTTATGAAAATATGACACATCATCATTCATAACGTGTTACAGAAGCTAAGGGCCTTAAGGAAAACTCGTACGCAGGTGTTAATTGCTCTGTTAGTCGATATTTGTAACCAGTTACTCATGTTGGTGGGCACGGATTATGCTGAGGTAGTGGAGCGTGGGGACAGCTACTTACCATTTAAGATCGCTAAAGCCTCTTCTTACACTAATGTATCCTTTTGCAGCCATCCATAAAATAAAGAGTGTAATACGCCTGCACTTGCTAAACTAAAAAAATAATCCAACATTACTTTTTAAAAATAAGGGCTTAATAATGTTTTCAGGGGTTATTTTTATTTACAGAAGAAAACACAATAATTAGTCAATATTTAGTTTTTTTTTTGGTATCAGGTATCAGATATTGTCTATCAGACTGATTAACTAAGTCGCTAGTCTGGAGCCTCCACTCGGTTACTCTTGTAACTTCACCAATTCACAAGATTATACTTATAAATATTACCAAAATGACGTATGCTGGAATATTTTGAGTCTTCTCTATTTATAGTACAAGTTTAGGATCAAATTTTTCTATTTATAAGAGTGTGTCATGAATCTCGCAGGTGCTGGATGGAATATTCATCAATCTATTCTATGACCTTTAAGTATAAGTACTTTGTTAAGTACATAATCCTTTCGCAACGATTGGTCAACCGAAACCATAATCCCCGATAAATTCTTATTTGTAAGGCTTCATTTTATCTAGTCAAGTCTAGACTTAATCTGTAAACAGTTCCTGTAAAACTCAATAACTTTAAGCCGATTTGCTACAACTCTGCTCGAATTCATTTTAAATATATGTATACCGGAATACTTAAATATAATAAAAGTACAGGTTATCAATTTGATTTTATAAATTCTTAAGGATTGTGCTTGATCAGTATAAAATAAGTGGTCTGTATAAATTAGTTTAGAAAAATCACCATAAGTATATAATAAAATAGAGTCGAGTATAATCAGTAATTCAGTATTGCAATCAACCAATATTTCTCAACACTTCTATTAAAATAAGATAATTGTAATGTTACTTAATAATAAAAGTAATCGATGTAATCATTAGGTTACAAGTTCAAATTACATTAATTCATCAACGCGTAATAGTAATTTAACAAATGATCGTGCGCTACTAAATTAGCTTCAATCAATGTTGGTTGGTAAATGAAGAGCTTCAAAGGTCGAGTTAAGAGCCAGTGTCAAATCTGATTGGAGTAAGTTAATTACTATTGCAATTGACTTAAGAAATTACCTATGTTATTAAGCTTAATGATCAGGCGGTTGATTTCAAAGAGAATGGATACAAAATTGATACATACATAGTCAACTATAGATTTGCCATAAAGTGATTCAAATTTCTTCCTTTCACACTTCCACTCACCCTGCCTAGTGGTATGGTAAGTATCAAATCCGACCCTAACAGGGCTAGGCAGGTATACTAACACTCCTTACACACACACACAGACACACACCACGAATTTCATACATTGTCATATATATTTTTATTTTTCTATTTAATTATTTTAGTTGCACTGTATTGATGACCGAGAGGGGGACCTGGAGTCCTAATATACAGACCCTGGCTTAGTTTAGGCTCCAGATGCCCCACAAACAATCTTGCAAAATTGATATTTGTGCAGTAGTTAAGTTACTGATTACCTCTTTGTTTGTTTGTGGAGTGAAATAAACACCATTTTTATTTTTTTTATTTTTTTTATTAAATACGTATTATAACCTTTTGTTTTTCAGCGCTCTACAAAAGCAAATCTTATTGAAATAATATAATTATTTAACCAAAATAAATTGTCGTAATACAATAAATAATATGCCAAGAATTTTACAGATTTCTATTTTGGCCGTGCTAATTTAACCTACCCAGTAATAATTTATTATCCTGGCGTACTTAGGTTTTTTTTCTTGCAGTGTCCAGCGATGGCTTGTGTTGTGAGCCTTTGGCGTAGCCCACAGGTTAAGAAAGCTATGAGTGTATTATTATCAAAATGAAGTAATTATTGGTCGATAAATACACAGTGTATGTTAATTAAAGAACCGAAGAATAAAGAGCAAAATGAAATGTGCTTATAGTAAATTAACTAGTAAGAAGATGCTTAATCATTACCGGGTTGTTACTGCCCTGTAATCGATGGTTAAATCAATTGGGTTAATTTAGTATGTAAAGTCATACATATTTTATATTATTTTGTTTAGGAAGCTTACAGCCAATTTGACAATATAATTAAATAACTAAAATAAGTACATGCCAATTACAAGCTACCACAATTATACAGAAAAAAAAATTAACTCTCCAAAATGATAACGAACTGCAACAAAATAGATCAAAACGATTGTCGCTATTTAAATTATTTGCTAATGAAAGCATTCTAGGTATAAAGCTATCATTTCTGTAATTAGTGCTGCTAAAGGGGACTCGAAGCAATTTATTGTGACGTAAACTTCTAGTTGGTATGGTATATATATACTATAACATTTGTATTTTTTTGTCTGAGTTATCCAAAGTAATGAATGTGCAAAAAATTAGATATGTTGCACATTGAAAGTTGTTTGTTTTGTGACTCGAGTTATTTATATCACTTCTACAAACGTTATTGTTTCAAGTCGAGTTTTTCTTTCGTCAGGCCGGGATTTATCGTTATCGTAAATAATCGCCGGTTTACCAGCGATTATGTCTTGCGGGATAAATGGCACGGGTCGAGACGCAAGGCCGTCGCAAATCAATCTGAACAAGCTTTTTATAGTGTCATTGCACTGGTTTTTACTACTTTTATCGAGAAAGTTATTTGTTTCTGCTTCACTGAATTTACAACGTGGAGGTCCATGGGAAAACGTTGAGGCAAGCTGGTTTGTTACAGATTGTAAATGTTTAATGAAGTATATAAACAAAAAAAAATTGTAGTACCTATCGTTATTTTTTTAAATTAAATTATTTGATGTTTTCCTCCCTAATTCAGGGTAGGCTCGAGCCCCTCGGTGGGGACGTACATAAGCTGTTGATGTTGATGTTTTCCTCATAAATAATAAAAAGTGCGCTACCGTTGGTGTAGATTATATTCTTCATTATCAGTGCAAGCAGAGCAGCCCAAGCAGCTGTCTATTGTAAGCTAACTCTGAAATCATATTCAATATTAGATTTCCCTCTGTATGGTCATTGAAAACCCTCCCATCAAATTGAATGATTCGAAGTTTTTAAATTAGACAATTCTCACACGTGTACAAAGGATCATTTAGTACAAAAAACGTCCTCCTCAAACTTTTGACAAATGTAATTACATGTAATCTACTACTACCTACATGCAGTATTTGGGTCTGAGTTGTTTATAACACTAATTATGTATGAGGTTGAGCCCTCCCGCTTGTTAATGGATCATCTTCTACGACATCACAAGGTCACCTCCAACTTAGTTAATTGCAGGCCAAAGAGCCTATTACATGGAAACATCATTAAATTTTATGGAGACGGCTCATCATAAAGGAAAGTGCAACTTTGCAAAAATCTTTATTGTTAATCAAGTGATCAATTTATGCGTGTAAAGGGTACTTAAAAATGTTTAAGAATAATTAAAATAATATCTATCAGTTATAAATAAACTTTAATAGATCGGCTTACCGCGACGCTAAAATACCTAGAGAGTATGTTTGTGAGACTATAAATTCAATTAGGAATTCTGTCTGTGATTGTTCTGAAAACGAAGAAAAACTAAAACAACTTTATTTTTGAGCATATAAAATTTAAAAGATCTTTAAATAAGTATTAATTAATTAATTATCATCATTGATATAATTAACTCTTTTGTAATTTACTTTTGATTTAATGTAAGTAGAACGATCCATCAGGAGGAGGAGGGATTTAATAAAAGAACAATGGAACGAGCAACGGAAGACGCGATGCGTCCGCGCGCGCGTGACCGCTACTGTGCGCTAAACAATCAAATTGTTCAATTACCCTTTATCTGCGGCTCAAAGGGGGGTATAAAAACATAGCAATGTAGTGAGGGGCACTTATTTAAATAAATATAAGTTACTGTTAGAAATAGAAAACGCTTTGCATTACGTTATCGCAGTGTTATAATTAATTAACCAATTCTTCTTAGTGGGGAACCCGAAGCAAACTACGCCGCTGTAACCCCAGAGTTAAATTTTCCTAATAGCAATTGCAGCATTACTGCAGGTTTTTTAATAACCTTTTTGGTACGGTTCTTTTTTCTTTTGGCCGGTTTTTATGTCACATTTTCAAATTTAAAATTTTGTTGGTTTGACCTTTTTCTAAATTGTTTATTGTTTTCTCAGTTGTCGTCTGTCAGGAAATGGAAACGTTTTATCCCTTGAACTTGGTTGAATATTAGTGAGAAAATATGACTAAATGTTGTGCAATAAATATTAGGCCATACCATAAATATTAGGCTCCTACTTTGGACTTGCCGGGTAAGTCTTGTGCTGTCTTCCTCCTGGTTTTTATCGACGTACTTTTTTCTTTCCCTGACTTGGTCGGATGTCGATTATTTTTCTTTGTCAATCTTTACAGTGTATTTCCGGTCTCTGCGGCACACACACGAGGGTCCCTCCGTGCCTTTCTTGTTCTCTCGCCGTGGTTCCGGACCCCTGAGGCCACCGGGCGTTGGACGTGCCTGGACCCCTGCGTTGTGCGCGCCCGCGCCCGTGCCAGCTGAGTGCCGCAGACCCGCGCTCCGGCGTCCCCCCTGGGATACTGCCCATCATTTTTTAGCCGTTTTTTGTATCTGTTTTGTAATTTTGTATGCGGATTTTGCCAAATTTAAATTCCTTTTCTAAATTCTAAAAAGGCCCTTTAGGTTTCTCTGGCCCTCCTTTTTTGGTTCCCGTTTGGCTATACTCTCTCGGGGTACTCCGCGGTTTTGGTACACCTTCCTGCATCGATACACCACAACACAACACTAGTTCAGCGACACTATATCGACGGAGTCCCCTCAGGACTCGACTCTCGGCTCATGCTTGGCAATTTCTAGGCTTTTTTTTAAATTTATATTATACCGTTCGGACAAATTTAACTAACTCTTTCTCTGTTCTCCTAAATTTCACGTTTCGCCTGTGGTCGTGGACCACAGGTTAGCTAGTTTTCTTTTTTTAACGCTACACAATCTTCTATCTATATAACAAAGAACTATGCTAACACCAAAAACATGACGATAGAACAAGACGATCTATCGATATTAGAACTATTACTTAATTTTGCTTAAATAACAACGCACAAAGAAATAATGATATTTATTTGATTAATGCCGTTTGTTATGTGTCTCGGGTAGCCGCGTGGGCTGTCTTAAAATTGTCGTGCACTGTCGCCTACACTTGCACTCGTAAAATGATACTCAGCTGTAAATTAACTTTACGATATTTTTAAAACCTATATATCTATCAAAACTAAGAACTTTATAGTCTAGTTAGAAACGTTGATATTTGCAACATTGTAAAGACCTATATTCGTTAAAAGAAACTGAAAAATTTTCTGTAAAGATCACAATAGTAAATGTGTGATCTACGGGGCAGTCATCGAATATTCCATGTTGGATTCTATTATTAATTATCATAGTAATGACTCTTCATTTTTGAGGTACATAATGCATATGCCTACTGCTCAAAAGTCACCAATAAAACAATAAAACCACCCCGTCTTGTTTGATGTCCCTCATTTAACCGCAGCACGTTGAATCTCATTACGCTACCGGTGTTGTCAAAGTTAAAAAACGAGCGGTGGTTGCTATCGACGGCTTAACATTTCAATTAAGCTTGATTAAGAAATTAAACCTAATGAGTGAAGGTGCGGAGTGCAGCGCCGACGATTTACTGGCTTCAGACCACTCGTAATTGACAGCATTTGGCATGTGTTTATGCGTCTGTCGGTACATTGAGATAATGCAAGGAAGGAAAACACATTATTTTCCGTAGAGTTTTTCAACCATATTTTCTTTCTACAATTACCTGTTTTTTTACGCTTTGTAATGCGTAATTTTAAACAACACAAAACAAAATCTTTACCGAAGTTATGTTGACTAATCATATTTTATAAAATTTAATGTTTTTATTAATGTGGTAAAAAATCTGCATAGGTATATACAAAAAGATTTAGACAAAATAGTTTTAAATAAAAAATGCACATAAAAAACAATCATATAAAAACCTCACCTTAAAACATAACCAGTCAAAAATAAAGCCGAATTAACCATAATTTGTGATGGTTGAACCAGCCGCCGTGTCTTGTCCACAAACTGTTTTCCGTTATAGCTGTAAACGAATTCCAAACATTAAATTTAATATCCTTTTCGAATATTTCCGTCTGCTCCCCACAGCACGCGCGTAATCGTAATGAAATGAAATTAAATAAACCTCACAATCTGCGCGCAGGTGCCTACAACGCGTAAAGTATCCAAACTGATAATCCAAAACGGCCTATATTCGAATATAAAATAATCATACACTTAATCGATAATTGCCGAGATAACTAATTACTATTACAAAATGAACCGTTACATTTTTAAAAGCACTCTTAAATTTGTCCGCAAACATTTCCGGAATACCTGCATTAAGAAAAGGGTATTAAAATTATCCTGTTTAATGAGCAAAATATTATTTTTTGGTACAAACAAGAGTTTTTAAAATAGTTTCACTGCAAAAAGCGGCATCTCATTAATGGCAAAATATACGTTTATAGGCGGCGGTAACAGGCGGGACTCGAACCCGCGACTGCTCTGCATTGTCCGACATCGCAGGTAATTGGAGGGCGCGCTATCGCGTATCTGTTTATGGATATTCGCCAAAACCAAGCAAAAACTAGCCTATTCGAGTGTATGCAGGCTTGCTGGCTCGCTGCCTTGCTTACCATAAGAGATGACAGCGCGCTCGCGTCGAACAAAGAATGATACGAGAAATAATTACGCCCATTGATCGGAGCTCATTAAAATGAGCCAATGAGGTTCTTCGACGAGTACAAAAGGAAAGCAAGCACTTCGAGGCGCTCAGTGGTGCCAGATTTGGAGACACATCGCAATTTAGGCACGTCCGCTGATAGTCGTATCCTAAAAGTCTTTAATTCCCCGAATTTAAAAACACTAATCATCATCATCATCATTGGAATATGTAAATTTTATTTGTGCTAAAGATAAAGAACACATTTATAAAAAAATACAAAACAGAGTGGTTACAATTAAACTTATTATAAGCTTCATTACGTAAGACTTGAATAAATGACAGTTTGGGCATCAAAATTATAATAGTTGGTTCGAGTTTTATAGGCGATTTAAGATTCAAATCTGGCAGCACTAAACGCAGCGGTGCGCTTGCACCCGCGTCGTTCAGCGCAATTAGCTCCGGCGCCGCCGCCTGCCCTTTCTTACGGAACAATCCGAGCTACCGCTGAATTCAATTAGAGCCGACCCGTTATTCTTCGGGAATTTATCAATTCAATCAACGTTTCTTCGCGAACGCTCGTTAGTTGCAGGAATTACGCACTACCGAGCGAATCGAGGCCTCCGCTGCGTTGTTTGAAAATAAACATCCTCAATTCTTCACGATTTACTCACCATTTGTGATGGTCATGCCAATAAGCGGAGATTAAGTCTTTTGTTCAATTGTTTAAGTTTAATTCAATTATATGTTAAAAAGAATATGCTATACATATATTACATACACGCTTATCAAAAGTCAGTACCGAAAATTACAACTAAGCTTCGAACGCGTTGATGTCTTTTGTATGGGAAAAACGTAATGTTACGATTAAGGCACTAATGTATTATAATTTTTGGTACATTGCAAGAGATTTCATGACTTACGCGAAAAACGATACGTAAATTAGTCAAAACAGCCACAAAATATTATTAGATAATTATATAAAAAACATAAAAAACGCCTAGATATATGCGCTACAAACTGGAAGGACCCGAACCTTCTGCGCCTACTTTACATAAGAAGGTTCGCTAATAAAATCATTAAGGCAGTAACAAGATCGATGAAAATGCCTTATTGATGGCTAAAGAAGGGTCCAAATTGACATTAAACTACAGGGTGAATAATGACATGAGTTAATGAGACCGGTGGCACGCCTTCCAACGGGACCCGGAGACATGATTTGCGTACTGAGATACTCGCACCGGGCGACGACGACGCTTGCGCATTCGAGAATGTTTATAAGACAGCGTGGTGCGTACTCATGGCTCACTTAATCTCCTTCTTGACTTTGATTGGCTAAGGAGTATTATAATTGGTTTTGCGTACTCTTCCATGTTGGCCTAGGAGCGAAGTCTATGCATAGATTGCATTAGCTGCGTTTTCCTCCCGGGCTGGTTGTAAGAATGGAGTGAGGGAAAGTTTGAGTAGTTTATTTTTATTTTACTTGCAGCACTTTCTTACGATGATGTGACTTTAATATTTATATTAGGCAAAGAGTTGGCCACTTCACACTACTCAGCCCTGCAATCGACGTCATGTCATGTCCTCGTACTGGGTACGTTACGTTTAGCTAACGATATTAGATTTTTTTGAGGTTTTATTATTTTAATAAAATATCATATCATGTGAAAAGTCTTTTGCCACGGTTCATTTCCTGATAAGAGGCTCCGTGTTTGGAAATGGATCATTTCATCCTGAACGTTAATCTAGAATCTGGCTGAGTTTGAAAAAAGAATTTCAGAATTTTAAGTTATCTCTCAGCAATTTGTTTAGGTACAGTTAGCTGAAGAGTTACCTCGCAACTCATGAAATTTTCTCAGGTGATTGCGTATTTTTACATAAGATTTTATATTCTTGTACAGTAGGGCGGGGCGGAGGTCAGGTACCCGTAGGTACTGACTGTACCTACGTATGAGAGGGAGAAATAATAGGAAATTTGTCTAAAACAAGTATAAGCCTATAGTATTTACATAGTATTAAGACAGTATTTACGATGCGGATTTGAAAAGTTTTCCTTAAAGCCATCAAAAATTTTACGCGTATTTATTATCAAAATTCCATAAAATTACGAAAGTAAACTTCAGAATGTACCCGCGGGCAATACTCTTTTTTTTATTTGTCAATTAGTAACATACTCGTAACTGCGACTTTGTTGCAATTTTTTAATTTTCGTTATAAATATGCTATAAAACTTTAAATAGTTGTAAAAGTGCTTGTGAGTGTAATTTTATCACGTTCGGTTTTATGCATCCCGTAATGAGTCACCGCCTTCGTAAAGTTATTATTTCCATTATTTTGGCCGTAATTTACCATCCCATCAGTTTTAAAGCTCATAGCACCTTTATTTTTAATCTTCGTTTTTGGCTAAAATGTTTATCGAATCTTTTATTATGCACGTAATACATTAATTAGGAACAATTTCGAAGTAATGTCCATAAAATTGTATTGGTCGTAATTTACTCTTTATGACTTTCTGGCGATATTCTTGTGATGGAACATCGTATACTCTTTCCGGTTTGCTTCAGATTAGTAAGATCTTTATAGATTTAACGTAATGCCACGGGTAATGCATCATAGGCTATTATGAATTACGTTAAATAATTAATAGCCCTTATTTTTTAATATGAATAAAGTTGATAAAGTGTGATTGATAAGTTTTGAATACCTTAGAGTGGGTCTTGAAGGGTACCTATCCTTCAAGACCTACTCCATCCTTAGCTTGTAGGTTTTTTAAAATAATAAAGTACTTAGGTTAGGTAGGGTGCAGACGCCAGGAATAGTTGCAGGGTCCTATCAACCCTCTGAAACAGAAATCGATCACGTCCTTGTCTTGCTGCACAAAAACAAGCCATGAATACTGCAATGTTAGCTGCTTGAGTACACGATCGCCGCAAACCGCTTTTTACCGGCCAGTATCAATGGAAAGCTGAATCTTTTTGAATGGCGCAGGCGGCTGCAAAAAGCTGACCATGATGTGCCGCCATTAGTATGTGCGCTGGCATCCGAATGTGAGCATTAATTTATTGATAATATTGTATTGAATAATGCACGCGTCGGCACGCAACGAGCACGCGCTCGCTTCCTGCCTCGAGCTGCGGCCTCGGGAATTAGTCAACATCGACGACTACACATTTTCTTCATTCTACATTGCTATTTATTTGCGATGACTTCAACTATATTTAAGAAGCAAAACCGCAATGGAAATGGAATAAGACTTGTCAATGTCATATTCGTGGAAAACGTGGTTGGATCCCGTTGCAATCCGGTAGCGATACACTCCCGACCAATTTCATTGCTACAAAAATAAATCATGTTTAAATCATTGTGCACGTGTTTGGTTCTCACTGTACCGAAAATGGTGGACGGTTTGATTCATTGCAAATTAAATTATTGCTTACAAAAACATTTCCTGTATACACATACGTATATCTTTTCAACGCAGACTGTTAATCTTTCAGCGTTCTGATAAGATTTGCTGAAAGATTTGATTTTCCGGTCGTTATTGTGGAGGATTTTGTTCAGCCGTGGAAAACTTTCGGCTGAAACTCGATCAAAAGGGAAATGATGATGTAGATTTTTGGTCTACTGTCAATAACTTGTTCTCTGATTGCAGTATCTATTAATTTCAAAGAAAGCGATAAATAAATATAAAGAATAAAAATAAAATGCAGTGCATCAACAGAAAGTCACCGATAAGTGGCAGAACCTCACCGCAGAAGGCCTTAATCAGCGAAATGCCCGGGAAATTTATGTGACCGTGGTGTGGCATTAATTAAAATACTTTGCGGCGACGGAGCGCAAGCGCAATCTGTCAGCCGCATTTGTTAAATGGTGCGCATCGATAAAAACAACAGATAATCGCAAGTTAAAAAAAAATCGCTTTGAATAAAACCTTTGCGGCTTAGAAGAAAGTGAATCTTATAGCGAATGCCGCTTGCCTGTCGTGGCGCCTGCTGAATCCTAAGGCATGAGTAATTTCATGGCATTAACAAAAAATAGCCGGACTGTATATTCAGAATTTTTCTTCAGCTAAGTTTTTCTCAATCATACATTAATTAGTACCAGGCTAAATTATTTTCATCTACGCGTGAGATTAGTGAGATTAGAGCGTTGGTGGTCTAGTGCTTAGGGCCGCTGCCTCCCGTCCGGGAGACGCGGGTTCAATCCCTACCACGTACCAATGTGTTTTTGAATTTCGAATTCATATGTAAGTTTATTCGACGCTCTTACGGTGAAGGAAAACATCGTGATGAAACCTGCACACTCCTGCGAAGAAATTCAAGGTTGTGTGTGAAGTCGACCAACCCGCACTGGGCCAACGTGGTCGACTAAGGCCTAATCGCCCTAATTCAGGGTAGGCTAGAGCCCCTCGGTGGGGACGTATATGAGCTGTTGATGATGATGTTGATGTGAGATTAGTGATCATAAAAAAATAGCTATTTTTCGCCTATTTTAATATCCGCTCCATTAAAAACATTTCTTTTGCAACCCAGTTACTAAAAAGACAAAAAGAGTACGAGTGTCGATACAAAAAAGATCAATACAAAACATATACAAAAGCACCTGATCTGATAACCCGACGCAGGAGTTCGCATGCAGCGCTCCTCCGACAGCGATTGACAATGGACCTCTCATTAAGTCAGGATACAGTCGACGGGATCCAATTTCGTACCTTGACTCTAATTTATTCACTCCCCAGAATATAAATATCGTTTTCTTTTTGAATCTGAAAATAATTTTATAAGAAACACAATTATTGAATACAGCGTATCCACAACAAAGGACGATGATAAAATAGTACATGGTCCTCAGCGTGGAATTATTCTATGCTTATCTATTGAAGTAGTTTTCTCTTCTAAGCAACGTACCTTAAATAACTTTAAATGCATATTATTAAAGTTCTTCGTCACCGCAAAAGATAGGCAGCACTTTTTATATTAAACATTGATGCATTCCAACTTCAACTACATTTCATACTTTGTATATATATATCCTGCAATTCTCCATTTTACAATATTGTGTTTGATCTACGATGGCATTAACGTGGTAAAATGTTAAAGGCAAGAACTTTATCTGTAATACAATTCATCACTTGGAACAACTCATACATATGGAGGGCGCCATTTAGAGTGGCCAAATGAGTCAATTATTGTGATGTGGTGCACCAATGATTTATATTCAATCATTCAAATTGTATCTCTGATATTTTTGCCTTTTTCGTCTATAATGTTGTCTATATCGTAAAATAAAACAAATTAGTATCATCACATGATCATCTTCATGATCTTCAGTATCGGCAATCGATATTTTAGGCAACATTGTTATTTTATTTAAAATTTCAGCTGTTTTGAAGAGTCCATAGAATGTAGATTGTAGGGCTTATAACCACAAAGGATTATTTTGAGAAAATTATCTTTACTTCAGCAAGCTAATCATGCACACGCATTTCCATCATGAGCGACGACTTGTACGTTTTTATTGTAAGCTGCGTTAAATACCTAAAGGCGATCAATAGTATTGTGCTATTATTGTCCGTAATGTAAGTAGGTTTAAGACAACCTTGAGGCGTCGAAGTAGACCCGCCTCTATAGCCTTGCCTCCTTCGATTGGCTGGCTTCTCCATTGTGGTACCAGTGCAATTATTTTCTTCGATACAGGCTTGTTTTTCAGCTAGTGGGTGTAATTGCTTCTTAGTAAGTCGCGAGTGATCGACGATATTCACTGTCGTTTTTCTTATGTTAAAGGTTGTTTAAATAAAGTTGTCTTTGTTTTGTTTTGTATACGCTGTAAATTACTGGCGCTATCCTGTTAATTAGCTAATAAAATTAAGTCATATCATATCGCATTTTTTTATACATCTGATGAAAAAATCTACTTTTAGACAGCGATGGAGATTTTAATCCGAGTTTTAGATAATACTTGGAAATATTATGTGCACACGAAACACTATACTCGTATATAGGTAGGTACATAAGACTGACAAACAGTGATATCCAGCGTAGAATCTAGACGTCAAATTGCGTTTTTCTTTTGTCATATTTCCATAAATGTAATTTTACTAGGTAAGCTAATTCCAAAATTGTTATAGAATAGAATAAAATATAGCTAGCTACTCGTACAAAAACGAAAAACACGAGTGGTCTCGTAAGATGAGTGATGCTAAGAAAAGAATTTGATTTTTATATCAAGCTGTCATCTCGATCGACCGCAAGAACGGCGAACAGCATCCACACATCTGCTGCGTTTATTAATACCGCCCAATAAAACATTTAGGACACGTTCTTACGAATCAATACTCCACTCGCGATATGAATTATTTATATTGTTTTATTAAGGTTTATTGTCGCTTATCGCCTCGCATCGCGACGAACGTTCCAAACTTGAAATAATAATCAGAACATAATTTTATTTTTGACAAATAACTGGCCGGTGTCCAGTGTAAAGGCGGGTTTTTAGGGTTCGACAGGCATAATGATAAAATTTTTTGCTGATGTAAAATATAAAGTAAATCGATTTATTGAAGATGCGTAAAGAAAACAACTACAATTTAATAGCTAGACCTCACCTATCATCCCGACTAATATGAATTATGATGATGATATGCATGGCTATGCCCGAATCAAACTACGTAGCTTATGCGTGTAAGGATTAGAATCTCCAAAATACATAAGAAGTTTAGTCAGTGATGCAAAGGACCCTCACAAAATTACCAAATATTCGCACTTAGCCGCGTTTTGCGACCGCAAGTGGTCAAACGGCCGTGACGCGGGATTGCAGCCTCGTTATTGTCGAAGATGTTGTCGAAAGTATTCCCGGCGCGTGTAATTGCTCCACGGCCGGTACAGCACCGGTTACGAACCTGCAACTTGTGCAGGTGGCATGCAAAATATGAATTAATTTCCAATAATAACCCGCTTCCGAGAAGTTCACCTCCCAGTTTCGGTCTTAATGAGAGTAGGTAAGTAAAACAAAAGTAAGAATATATTTACTGTAAACAGTAAAACGATGGACCACCTAGTTAAAAATTAGCGTATTCAACTTCCCCAACCCTATATCGCGACAATTAAAACTCGTAATTATAATATCGTAAATGTAATCGCGATCTTAAAAAAGCGTTTAGGGTAGTGGGTGTACTTGAGATAAAGTTATCATCATACTATGGCTAATCGTACTTTAGCTTAGTACCGATAAATAAATAATTATCCTAGAAAGCTGTCCAGAACTAAAATAAATATTATATTAGTTAGTTTTGTTTTTCATAAATTTGTGCAATATTTATCTGCGTCTTATTATTTCTTCTCTCCCTTAAGTTGGAAAATATTACTTTAGAAATAAATAGGCTGGTTGTGTCGTTTTTCCAAATGTTATTGTATCTTTGATATTTATTGTGTACAATAAATTATTAAATAAAAATAAACAAACATCTATTTAAAAAAATAAAGACGGTAAAACGTTGTTTAATGGAGGCCAATTATTATTTATACTGAGTATAAAGCGTCCGTCAAAACGAGCGGCAGTGGAGGGCAGACGTCAGAGTAGCAGCGGCGTCATCAAAGGGACCGCGGCGGTATGAAGATTTGCCCCACAAAATGTCATCGTGGCCGACAAAGGCACATAGTAAACTTGGCTGAGATCAGGGGGGTTATTCACGGAAAGCTCTCACTCGGAATCGGAAAGTGGTCACACGGGAGCGAGTCGATTTGCGACAAGTTTCCTATTGAGAATAGCAAATCTCGTCTCAATAGGAAACTTGTCGCAAATCGACTCGCTCCTGTGTGACAACTTTCCGATTCCGAGTGAGAGCTTTCCGTGAATAACCCCCCAGATTTGTGACAAGTATCCTATTGAGAATAGCAAATCTCGTCTCAATAGGAAACTTGTCGCAAATCGACTCGCTCCTGTGTGACAACTTTCGGATTCCGAGTGAGAGCTTTCCGTGAATAACCCCCCAGGAGTGGAGTGACCACAAGAATAACTAGAAGTCTTAACAGAACGTCTCTATTTGATTTTTATATGATTAAACTCGTGGCTACGCAAACAATTCTATTATGTACTTCAACTATTTATTATGTACTACAACAATTCTATTATGTACATGTTTTATAAACACTAAACACAAGGGTGAAGTAAAAATTTTGACGTTAATTGAGAGATTTGTAGGATGATTTGCCTCGAAGCGAAGGTTTTGCCACAAAAAGTATTTTTATATTTGGACGATCATGGCAGGAGAATAACGATTACGCGCTTCTTCGGAATAATCGGTTATTGTTTATCATTTTGACATCAAAACCTCTGACTGTCCATAGCGATAAATTCGTTGGTAGAAGCTGATTGACAGCTCCTTTGAATAACTTTATTTATCGAATTTTTCGCAGCGCTTTCAAGAGATTTATGCAGCGAGTGTCGATTCGTCGGACATCGAATCTCTCGACGTCGAGTCCATTAAGAGCTTTAAAATACTACGGCAACAGATAGCCTATTTACAAATATGTATGTTAACATGTTTTTTTAATCCGTGTTCTACATCTTTATGGCCTTGGTGCGGCGGGGCTGCGCGCACGCCGCGTGCCAATCTCCGTGGCGAATGGCTAATTACTTTAATCAAGAATGAATCGAATCTCCGCGGAGATAAGCGAGCGAAGCCGTCGTCACATGTCGTCGGTAATAGTGATGCAGGGAAACTGGTTCAAGTAATTCTACAAAAGGCTTACTAACATTACTCTGAAATTCTGATGTTACCTAAAAATGCAAACTCTGTAATCTTATTTATATAGAAAAGAAACGGATGATATGAAAAAAAATCTTCAGCATCAAAATTTATTTCAGAGGAGTGAAAATAATCCTGAAAGTTTTTTGTATGAAACCTACTTTTTTTTTCGATAGTTACATAAAGAATTCGTCCAAGTTAATAAATGTATGTACCCAATACTTGGAGGAAGAAACACACCAATATCTAAGTGTAAATTCTGTCTAATACGTTTTCAAACGCGTATTAACACGACGATTCGATTGATTAAAAATAAAAATGTAAATTATGGCATTACAACATTAAAACGCCGGAGAAAACTGTGCAGGAAATCAACAAAAAAAATTAATTAAATCCTGGTCTCCCATCACTAGTTAGCATTTGCATCAACACGAGCCGTTTGCTGCTAAATGTCGCGCGTTATGTGCAGAGCAAACTGGCCCACGCCGCCGTGTGGGGTCCACTCACCGGTCCCACGCTAATTTCAATGTTTATCGGCTAATGAGACCGACGCGAGCGCAGCGCAGATATCACCTACAATATGCAGTTATGCAAAATCCTTATTAATTCCAATCGAATATGTATGCGACGAATGCAAGTCTTGTCTTTAAATGCCTCAGGAGCTAATAAAAACTGTAGTAGGAAGGACTTTTATTAGCAAGGCAAAGTAATTTTCTTTTACGAACATGAAAACCTGTAGATAAGTACCATCTTATTTGAGAAAAGAAGAATATGATATAATAAGAGTAGTCTAATACGAAATTAACTAGAAAATATAATTAAATAAAAGTAATTGAGCTTTCCAGAGATATACCTATATATAGTAAAAACAAATAATGTATTTGGCAGTGTGAAGCTGTTTACGTAAATTTTATTTTTCTCTGGAAAGCACCTAACGTAAGTACCTACCTAATTTTCCAATGGAGATATCGAAACAGACAATAGATTAAATATTAATTTAAAAATAAGTACAGCAATTGATCAAATAAATAGTAATTATTTAAGTAATTACCTAGTACTTATTATATAAAATTAATTTCGTGTCTTACGGTGAAGGAAAACATTGTGATGAAACCTGCACACTGCTGCGATGCGAAGAAATTCAAAGGTTGTGTGTGAAGTCGACCAACCCGCTGTGGGCCAGCGTGGTCAACTAAGGCCTAATCGCCCTAATTCAGGGTAGGCTCGAGCCTCTCGGTGGGGACGTATATGAGCTGTAGATGAATAACGTGTTTCTAAATAAAGTAAGAAACAAACAGTTCTGTTATATTTCTTCAACACAAAACGTATACCTAGTAGAACTTTTAAATACTCAATTTTACTGCTGGTCAATAGTTAGCAAAGCTAACAAAAAAAAACTTTTTGAACTAAATTAACTCTTCTTCCACTACAAACCGACAATGACAGTCATTGTGTGTGATTGAAAGTCTCGGCGTCTCGTCCACGGGAGCATTCAGCGTCCCCAAGCCGCCACAGGCTCGCTCTCCTATTGTGTAAGGATTGACAGGATGATCGTGGGAGGGATCGCGCCAAACCTTTCCCTGGGAACCTTCTTATGTTACACTTTTGAATGTGGTTAAAAGCGTGGGAGAAAGTTCGAAATAGATATTTTGTGACATAAGAAAGGCAGATAATAATAAAGCTTTTTTAGGGTTCCGTAGTCACCAAGGAACCCTTATAGTTTCGCCACGTCCGTCTGTCTGTCTGTATGTATGTCCGCGGCTTAGCTCAGAGGCTCTTATAGTACTAAGGCTGTAATTTAGCATGGATATACATATTAGTTATGCCGAAAAAGCTGTAGAATAAAATCTTCCTCTGGTATTTTTATTTATTTCTGGTAATATATTTTTATTTGTTTAACAAGTTTACAATAGGTCCACTAGTCCCTTCCTTTCATGATGTTCTTACATTCTCGACTAAAGAATTACTTAAACAGTGCTGTCCATATTTACACCTTATACAATGAGGCCAATATAAATTATACGTGTATGTGAGTGTGTGTGTGTGTGTGTGTGTACGTGTGTGTTTCTGTTTTCGTGTGTGAGGTTGTAATAGTGTGTGTGGGGATGTATATGGGGGTATGTGTGTTGTGTATATGTATGTGGGGGTGTGTTTGCGCTTGTGTGATGAGTGAGGCGTGATGAGAGAGAGGGAGGCTACGCAAAAACTTATTTTTATTTCACCTGTTGAATATTAGAAAATTGCGACTAAGTATAGAAAATTTGCAAATTAGTGATGTTACTAATTACTTTTCATGGCATATTGCACACCATTAGAAAGGGGACAGTCCAGAGATGTTTTTAAAAAATTGGAAGATCATCATCATTTTTTTTTTATTAAAATCGAAAGTTCACGTTCAAACTTGTTTTTATACGTATAAAATCTTTGCGGGCAGTAAAAAAAAAATAGATGTTGCTGGCGAGTAATTTTGGTTTCGATAGAAGCGTACACTGTTACAAATTAAAGATTAAAAAAAAATTAAAGCTATATCTAACAGTTTTTTTTATTATTAAAATTTAAATGTAGACTCTTATAAATTTTCACCCAAACCAATTTAAAATCAGCATAAAAAATCCGTTGGACCAAGATTTTTTTATGGGGGCTGAAGAGGTAGCCAAAGACCCCTCCAATCATCCCATTCGATTTGGCCCACGATGCACCAAACACCCTGTATTTCATTTTAAAGTGCTCATTTTTGTTAGAGTCAAGTGTCCCCCCTAACCCCCCCTACCAGCGAAACTGTTGTATTCGGAAAGGTGAAAAAATTCACGGTAGTAGTGCATATGATTAATTTAAAAGGAAATATATCAACATCAAGTAGGCTTCCAGGTTAACGAATAATAGACTAACTTATAAAATACTAGCTGTCCGTCCGCCTCGCGTTATTAAAGATTTTCCCGTGAGAATAAGACTTTTTCCCGTTAAAAGTATTCTATGTGTTAATCCAGCAACAACATAAGCGAACCATGTAAAGTTACAAATAAAGAATTTATTATTATTATTATTATTATTATTATTATCCAGGGTACAAACGGTCTCTATTCCAAATTTCATCCAAATCCGTTCAAGCGGAACAAACATCCAAAAATCCAAATATATTTTTACATTTATAATATTAATGTGATGTGATATAGTGTGAAGTGTGATACTTGTACTAGTAAGAAATTCGGTACAATTACCATAGAAAATTATTTTGATAAACATCAACTGTCTTAAACAGGTACCTAAGTATGTAGTATTGGACAACTACGGAACCCTACACTTTGCGTGACCCAACACGTGCCTGGCCAGTTCTAAGCGTCGGATACAAATGGGAAGAAACAGATAGCCTTTTGCTGTAATGAAACAAAACATATAAATACAAGTTGGATTATAATTAACAGTACTTGTGAAGTCAATTAAATACAAACAGCAAGTAATTAGTTGAATAAATAAACATGAAAATTCATCGAGTTGCTAAAGGAGGTGGAATCGCCTGTTGCAAGGATAACGAAATAACATCCATCCATTACCACGATGACATGAATTGCATGAGGCGGCGCGGCCACTTTGATCAGTTACCGCTTTTTCACTATAGACTGAAAACTAGCTGCCGCCCGCGCCGGCAGAGGAACTTTAATGAGCACGAATTATCATCGGACTTCATATTCCTTGCAATCGTGCGCTTGCGCAGGTGTGGCCGGTCATCGATGGGTGAGCATTAGTATTTAGTGGTCTTCGAGGAGCTATCGCGGAAGGAAATTTCTACTGGTTGGCTGTTAAAGTGGGACGGCCCAAGAGCAGTGCAACCCAAACACATGAATGTAGGTACTATTTCGAATTAGACTCGCTCGCTGAAATAAGAAAACTCAAGAAACAGTACAGAAGACAGCACATCAAGCTATACATTTTTTGTTGCAAACTAGGCCGTATTACCAACGCGCAAGATACCCCGGTGTATAGCTTGATGAGCTGTTCACTGTACATAAAAATATTTTTTATTAACCTTCCCTATTTGAATAATAACCTGGATGTGTTTAGGAAAAATCTGGTGCTTTTGCACCAGATAAGGCGTTATTTTAATTTGACTGCAAGTTCCGTCGCAGAAAGCGCCTATCGTATAGTTTATGTTTAACTTAGCGGATAAGAAATACATAGGCGTTCCACAAGATTTTTGTACCAAGACCAGAATAACGTAGTAATAATTCATTTCTTATCGATTCCGCTTATTAATTAAATTAGGAAAAAATGTCTAATTCATGTAGTTAGGTACTTATTATAAATAATATTTCTATTCAGATTTAATTTATGGACAGTTCGTGAATATGCAAAAAGCATTTACGTATTAATGATAACGAAAATATGATAACCTATTCAAGTTTTCATAGCGAAATTATTTTTAACCCTTCAGTTCACCCCTTTAATGACATTTTTAAATCGATCCGTATGTATCGATATTTATTATGATTTTATGAATATGCAAAAAGTACAATTATGATAATCAATAACTGCATTGATCTTTATAATGAGCCGAGTCATGCATACAATCATTAAGTCGTCTTCGAAAGGGATTACTTTTCTTTGATAGCAATAGCGAGTACACCCATTTTATAGGAAGGGTTAGTATGAATAAAATTGACACCTGGATTAGTGATTGATGAATAATTTTAGCGCAAGTTCAATGAATGGAATATATGGGTAAGTTGATTTTAAAATTGAACGAAGAACTACCAAAAATGTTGACAGTTTTGTTGCAGCGTAGTTTCTTGCAACTCAGGTACAAGTTGGAAGGCGACCGCAACTGCCAACTGCCGGCAGTTGCGTCGTCGAATGGGAGGGCAACGGCACGTTTTTTTTTTTTTTAATGTAAAGTAGTTTGCGTTTGACCACAGTCTCACCTGATGGAAAGTGATGGCGAGGTCGAAGATGATACACGCTTACCCAAAAGATGCCTATTCACTCTTGCCTTAAATACACCAAGATTATAAGACTCCGGAAACACAGACGCCGGAAGAGTATTCCACTCTCGTGCTGTACGCACCAAAAAAGACGACGCAAAACGTTTAGTGCGGACTGCGGGAAATTCAACCACGTGAGGGTGGAAACGCCCCCGGTGCCGCGTACTCCGGTGGCAGAAGGTGGATGGCGGGATAAGATCGTGAAGTGCCTGGGCACACTCTCCATGATACACCTGGTAGAATACCGAGAGGCTGGCAACTTTGCGCCGATGCTCCAAGCTTTGAAGCTTGGTTCCAGCGAGCGCAATGTCGCCAATGAGTCTCCTAGCTCTTCTGTCTACCGAATCCAATGCATCCAGCTGATACTTGGCAGAGCCATCTCACACGTGGCAGCAGTACTCCATACACGATCGAATTTGTGCTTGGTACAAGTGCAGCAACTGTTCCGGTGTGAAGTACCGCCGAACCTTGAACAGGATGCCAAGTTTTTTTGCAGCAGTTTTCGCTTTTGTTTCGATGGAATCACCAAAGCTAAGGTCAGCGGAAATATTCATACCTAGGAGCTCCAGGTGATCAGATAACGGTAAAGGTGTATCCTGGAAAGTAGGAGAAATGTTGAGGGGACTCCGCGAGAATAGACACGCTTGTGTCCTACTGGCATTGAACTTCACAAGATTGGCCTCACCCCATTTGGAGACTGCCTCCAATGTGACGTTCGTTCGCTCTATCATGGCTTCACGGAGTGATTCTATCTCGGCACCACTAGCTCGGGCACTGGACATGTATCTCTCAGCAACAGTACTATCATCTGCGTATCCAAAGATACCTGGGCACAGTAGAACATTTATGTGCAGCAGGAAAAGAGTTACAGAGAGAACAGACCCCTGAGGTACACCAGCATTTATAGCCAATAGGTCAGAAGAACAGCCGTCAACGACTACCCTTATTGACCGTTCCCTCAGGAAATCAGATAATATCGACACGTGCAGCGACTGCACACCGCGGCGTCACAACTTTGTTTTACACAACTGTCATCATATGTCAAAAGTAGCGCCATTTTTTTCGACGTTTCTTTGCCATCTCTTTCAATCTGACTGACATGCAGTCACTACACCACTGGTCTGCAGTCACCGCCGACTGCCGACTGCACCTTCAGTCGCCGCCAACTGCACGTGCAGCTGCAGTGGCGTTTGTAAATCATTTCATACAAATACTGCTTACGAACTAGTCATACCGCCGCGGCTGACTGCCGGCAGTCGCTGCACGTGCAGTTGGCGGTTGCAGCTCGCTTCGAACTTGTACCTTTAATCGCTGCTTGTATAATAATATTCATAGAAAAAAATCTGTGAACTGCCTCAAAAAGCCAAACATTTGCATGTTTAATAATTTAATAAAAACAAAGTGTTAAAATTTCAGATTAAATTCGAATTTATTTATAAAAATACAGCATTATAAAGATCACAATTTTATCGAGAAACAAACACATAAAATCACTCTGTCTGCCACATACACAACAATATCAATAATTCGTTTGTTATCAATTAGCTCACCTCACATCGAAGTCGAAAACCTTTTAAATTGGACGAAATTGCTCTCCACTGTGTAAAAATACAACGTAGTTTATATACTTTTCATTTACTACACGGAAAAATTTAGTCTGCTTAAAAGAGAAAGGAGATAAAAATATAATTAAACTTAGTATTAGCCCATGGTATTAGGATTGGCCCATGGGCGCCCATGGCTAAGGTACGCAAGTAATCAAGTCATAACTATAATAGGCGCCAATGTAGGTACACTAGGTTAACGTCGGTATATCTTTTGATACTATGAATAAGGACCTTATTCGTAGTTTTGATGATATTAGTATTTAAAAGGCTTAATTTAAATTGCAATGGTTGACTGCTTTGTGGTTTACTTGTATAACCATAAACCAAATCCCGTCGACGCCTCACCCCGTGTGCTACATATTAAACGCAAAGTCATGAAATGAGAAGCAGTAACAAAGAGAAGGAATAGAATAGAATAACGAATTTTACAACAAATATACTTGGAACAAAATTAAACGCAGATTTTTTTAATCACTTTTAGCATAATGAGAGAATTTTCTTCTTTTTTTTAAGACATACAAAAACCCTAATTTCCCTAATGAGGGGTTAAATACGAGGGGTTTACGATTTAGAGTTTTGAGATCCAGTCTTCAATAGCCTTGGTGTCAGCGGGCTGGTCGTCGTCGCCGGTGTTGGCGGAGCACTCGGCGAACTCGATGCGCGAGGTGAGCTGCGCGAACTCGAAGTCTTTGCCCGGCTTGCCGAGGAACGCGGCCTGGGTCGGCTGCGACGGATCTACAGACTGCAGCTGGTTGGACTTCGTGAGGCGAACGAGGTTGCTGTGGAAGGGTGAAATAGGGTACTCGTCTGTATGCATTACATACTCTTTTTACGCCGTCTAATAAATACACTGTCTTAAATACACAGATTAAATTTATTTTTTAACATACAAAAAGGGCTACCATGAAACAATAAATTATAAGGCAAACAATTACAGCAATCTGTGACGTCATTAAAACTACTGACAAATAAAATATGTTTTTTTACTAATCTGTACCTGTTTATACATCCCCACCGAAGGGCTCGAGCTTACCTTGAATAAGGCCTATATACATGCTTAATGCATAATTCGGTGGTGTAATGACTAAGGCCGCTGTCTTCCATCCGGGAGACGCGGGTTCGATCCCCACCACGTAGCAGCTTGTTTTCGAAGTTCGAATTAATATGTACGTTTATTTGACGCTCTTACGGCGAAGGAAAACATTGTGATGAAATAAAACCTGCACGTTCCTGCGAAGTAAATTCCAAGTTTACGTGTAAAGTCAACCAACTCGCATTGAGCCAACGTGGTCGACCAAGTCCCGATCGCCCTACTTCAGGGTGCACACCCTGAACATCGAGTCTCTTGGTGAGAAAATAAATGAGCTGTTGATGATGACCATTAAAAGTAAAACTTACAGTTCCTTCTCCAGCAGGCTCTTGATGACCTGGCTGCCCTTGGCGAGCGGCTGGTCCTGCTTGTTGCACAGCACCAGAAGGGGCAACCCGCGCCCCGCCACCGCTTCGTCCGCTAGCACGGTGTATAGGTACCTGCCGAGAACAGCTGATAGTATACAGTGCGACAGTACAGAGACAAAGCTGCTGGGCAACACTGTTGATTTTAAGGTAACTTTACTAAGAAAAGTTCCATCTTTTGTGTCGCACTGCACTTGTATTACATAGAGTGAAAAAAAAACGCAAGTCTATTAGCTTTGTTTGCTTTACTTACGTATGCATGATTATGTAGAAGAAAATAATTGAGACAATTTCTTGGACTTCCATGACATTCCTGAACTATACGAGTATACTTGCAATCAAATTATCTTAGATGATATCATGATATACCCAATGCACTGTATCAGTTTAAAAAAGTAGTTTGCCAATTTGTCAAGTCTTTTTAAAACTCTGCTATGGTAAGTCTAGGAATAAAATAAGAATTAAAACTTTTGACCTTATAATTTGATAGAATCAAATATAAAAATAATTATTATCAACATACTCAGCAACATCTCTGATCTCCTTCTGAATGGTGACAGAATCTACAACATAGACAAGACCCTTGGCTGAGTCCTTGTACTGGTTGAAGAACTTGTTCCGGAGCCTCTCTTGTCCAGGAAGGTCTACGATCTTCAAAGTTTTCTAAAACAACAATAAAAAACTAACTTATAAAAGCTACAAATTATAATGAAATGAATAAGCAAATATGAACCCGTCACCACTGCCTCTTATTAGGCCAACCAAAATCTTGCATAATAAATATTTATATATAGTAAATATAGGTAGATAGATAGGTAGGATAGGTAGGTAGGTTTAAGATTTGTAAATAAACAATCAATAATACCTTTGTCTAAAATCCATTTGTTGGTAACCTAACAATGAAATAACCCTTTCAGCCGCCATCAAAACTGAGTTAATGGTTATTGAAATTAATTTGCTAAAAAATATACCTTCTTGTTTTTATTAACTCGCTTTCTTGTCTGTCTGTTTGTTTGTTTGTGGGTTTGTTTATTTAGTAATTATTTTTTTACAAAACAATGTCAAGGTAACGTACCTAAACAAATGAACTATAACTTCTTAGCTTTTTCAACTAGTTGTAAGCCAAAATCCAAATAATCAATATTAAACCACTTACACTGCCAACAATATAATCGGCTACATTCTCCTTCATAGACGTGAACGTCTGCCGGTACTGGTTGTATGTGATCCTCACAAACAGCAGAGTCTTGCCGGAGTCCGAGAGTCCAGTCAGCACTATAGCCCGACGAAGGTGACGTCTTCTCGATATCGCCCACCAGAACACTGAAATTATATTGTTTTTGTGGGTAGACAAGATTGAAAAACATAACCTAAATTGAATTAGAAGATCTCAAGAAGAGACAAGAAACATAGAAAGCAAGTCTAATTGTAGTCAAATTAAATGTAAAAAAAGTTAAATGCATTTATGTAAGGCCACACATAACCTGGTGAACCTGATTATGTGGGCATAGCTGGTGACTACGTATGTGAGATAAATAAGGAAACAGGAAAGAGGAAGAAAGAAGGAGGAAGGATGTGGATTTAGGAAATATCATAACAACATTCTTATATATGTAGGTAAGTAGTTAAAAACAAGTAAAAATAATATACTTACGAAGCGTTAACACTAGTACAACGGCACTTAGCAAGGTTATGTAGACTGGATTGTTCAGAATCGGTTCCGTGTGAATTCTTTCCTTGATAACTTCTGATTCGGTATCCATTGTAAGCTATTTGGCTATTATTATTATGGTAATATAGAGAAAATGTTATTTCAGTAATTTAGTTTATCTTTATGATTTGTCTTGATTGGCAAACACGTTGCGTTGACGTCGTCGACCTTTTGACATTTGCCGCTTTCGCTTTTTTTAGCTTACTTTAACGCTATTGGTTATAATTATAGTGATTATGAACGAAAAAAATACTACTTTCAACAATGAAATCAATCAGTGCAATAGTGTAATAGTAGGTGATTGACCCGTACGAACCCTTAAAAGGATGAATGAATTTCGTTCATTTAAGATCTCATTCATAAAAAGTTTCTCTTACTCTGACTCACTAGAATCGCTATTTGTATCTCGCTCGTAGTTACGGATTATTGCTATAATTCTTTTTTACTATTGCTTACTCTTGCTACATCTCCCTCTACGTAATACAGCTATTGAATAATTTTTTGTTGTCCACTTTCTTGCGATAGTAAAAAATTTTCGTCTATCTATGATAATAACCACGGAATATGATATTCCGTGATAATAACTCTTACTTATCAGCTCCCTTATCATCGTAGCATTGTGTTTGTGATCGTGTCAATTTACTCTCGATTCTATATTTGTATCGCTCTCTCTATCTTGCTAGAATAAGGAATAATATTATTCTTTACCTTCTATCTACTTTTTTACTAAGTACCTACCTAACCTACCTACCTATTCTCTTCACTGTTTAATACTAACTTATTCTGAAATCATTTGCATGGGAACAAGGTGTTTACTGTCGTTTCGTTCAGCAAGAGCGAGTCTATCGGTGAAACCAAACCTACGCAACATGAGCATCAATATAGAAGGTAAATAGGTAACTACTACACAGTATTAAATTTTAACCTTTATGACTCAATTATTATTTTAGGATTAAGACTCAAATACAAAGACAAGAATGAGACTTTCCTGGAAAAACATTTGAGTGCTAAGGAACCATTTGGTCAATTCAAGATTTGGTTTGAAGAAGTTTGCAGCCACAAAGATATAATAGAACCAAATGCTATGTGTTTGGCTACAGCTACCAAGTGAGCAATAAATTTTCCTTTACTTATGTACCAAGGATGTTTAAGCTACTGTTTAAACATCCTTGCTATGTACCTATTGTACTATAATAATATAAGAATGATTTTTGCAGTTTACCTACATAGCAAATACTTATATATCTCGAATTGAACATCTTTATTTCTTTTCAGAGATGGATTTCCATCTGCAAGATTTGTACTATTAAAAGGCTATGGGAAAGAAGGATTCAAGTTTTTTACAAATTATGAAAGCCGAAAGGCAAATGAAATGGTAAGAATGATGCAATCTTTTTATTTTATTTAAAGCAATTTGGAAGTTTAGTTTTAAAGGCATATTTGTGTTTTTCAGGCTAATAATCCTAATGTAGCTGCAACTTTCTACTGGCCATCTTTGAACAGATCAATAAGAATTGAGGGTCATGTAGAGAAAGTATCACCAGAAGAATCTACAAGATACTTCCATGCTAGACCTGTGGCTAGCCAGATTGCTGCCTGCGCCAGCCATCAAAGCACTCCTATTAAGTCCAGGGACATTCTTTGTGAAAGAGAAAGTGTCCTAGAAAAGGAGTACTTGATACCTGGAAAAGAAGTGCCAAGGCCAGAATTTTGGTCAGTTTGCAATCTAACCAAAACCTATTGCTTTAGTGCAGTTAATAATCCATTTAACAAATTGGAGCAATAAATCTGTTTGTACGTTCTATGCATGACTTAGTTCTGGTTGAAGCATTCTAAACAAACAGCCTTCACTATAAACACTATTTAAATGTCTTACTGTTTGTTTCCAGGGGGGGCTATTTAATAATTCCAAGATCTGTGGAGTTTTGGCAGGGGCAAAGAGATCGTTTGCATGACCGCATCAAGTTCAGGAAGCCAGCACCAGGTGAAGTGCCAGATGGGAAACTGTTGCATCAAGGAGAAGATGGATGGGTCTTTGAACGGCTGTCTCCATAAGTTATAATAATAAGAATATTTCCAAATCTCTTGATTTCAACAAAACAATAAGGTCCATTACTGATTCATGAATTGATTTACTTACAAACAACATTTTAAAGGCAGAATTAGAAAGGGGATCTATCTACGCTGCCTCAATACATATCAGTATCATATTTAGAGATAACATAAATTAAATAATGATTATACCTATTGTCTGTCTGTTATGAAACAAAATATTCCATTCCAAGGCATAGAAAGTATGCTAAGAATAATGTGATTAACATTATTTTGCTGCTCACAAGTGAAGTTCTAATATGTTTTGTTATCTAGAAGATAAGTACCTAGCTATATACATTGTTTTGGTTTATAAAATTAATGTTATATTTTGCAACATAGCAAAAACTCCTATGGGTAGAATTAAGAAAAAGTCTTCCAATAAATTAAGAACAAAGTAATTTACTTGTAACCATCATTCAATTAAGAATATATCTTGTTTTCTTGTTATTTTGATTATTTCTCTTTGTATTCCACCTGAACTTTTCCAACATACTTCACTTTTCAACAACATATTTTTTTCAAGGCATTTCTCAAATTGCCTTGTGCCGCCTCCTACTCCAAAATAGCAAGTTTTTGCAGCTACATATACATTTCCATTTTTTGTTAATCTTTGTAGAAACAAGTCTATTAGTTTATCATAATTGTCAGGGTTGTAAATAGTCTCTGATGTAAGAATTAAGTCAAACATTTCTGATTCTGGAAGTGTTTTGTTGAAAGATGCCCAGTCTCCAGAATAAAATTTGCTTTGTGTCATATCAAGCGCACTCTCTTCTTCTTCAGCATTTAGCAATACATTTGGTATTGTTACACATTCTAAAACTTCTTTATTCTGAAACAAATATGAATTATTATGATTAATCACTATACATACATACCTACAAAAATAAAAAAAAACAATATTATAATTTATAAATAAAAAATATTTTTTTTACTATAGTGATGGGTTAATGAGTAGAATAATATGATAGGTACTTCAGATAGTTTATTTACTTACATAATCTTGAAAAGTTACATTGGCCCCACGGATAAGTGCAAAAATACCGAGCATGCCAGCACCACAACCCAGATCCAGTACATTCTTATGTTCCAAGTTCAGGTTTTCAGGACGATCCATCAAGTACTGAACAAGGTCATAAGTGCACTCCCATATTTTAAGACCACCTGTAAAAATATAACTGTTTTAAGGTCCAAATATTATTTCATCAGGAAAAGCAATAAGTAGGTATATTTAACTTAGTTTCTAAACCTCTAATCTAATTTTGTTATTACCTAATTATTTGTTGGAAATTCTCAAGCCGAGACCAGTTGGAGCAGCCTCTTGTTGATATGAGCACCTCCAGACAGTTCACTGGCTGCTGGGAATGTTCATATAAAAAAATAACATATACTTTACCCTCATACTTTCCCGGAACAAGATCACTATGTTCCTTCTCGGCAAGTTCAACGGAATTACTAAACCCACCATCGCCTAACTTAAGAAGTGCTTCCTTTGCCACTACATGGCCAATCTCGACATCTCCACATACAAACATTTTAGCATGTGCGGTTATATCATCCAGGTTCTCTATCTGGCCTGGCACCACTTCTATACTTTCCGCCCATTCGATTTCTTCTATAACTTGATCTTGGTTTTCATCCTTTATATGATTTTTGTCTGAAAATTGTATGGTAAAAATAGTCAACCACGTTTTATTAACAATAAAGTGTTGTGAACTTGGTGGTATAAACTAACCGGTTTCATGGGAACTATTGGCGTCGCCAGAAAAATTGAACTTAAATGAAGACATTGCAAGTAATTTTGCAATAAATTTAACATTGTAACATTTTAAAATTTATTGTGAGTGAAGTCAAGTGAAGTGAAGCGGCACGACATCACAGACTGTCACAGCACCTGTCACAGACTAAAATACGCAGCTAAACGGACGGGAGCCGATAATGTACGACCATGATAGGCGAACCCTACACGTCAATATATATCGTGATATTTACTGATCGATCTTGGGCCGGATTACAGCACACCCTACACCATCAATACGGATCGCGGCATTACTTTTTTTTTATTAAATTTGGTTTGCCTTTAAGACATCCAAAATAAATATTACAATCTAGCCTAAAGACTAATGAGTAATTAAATTTTAACTTAAATTGCTAAGTAGATGTTAGCTAAGAATGTGTCCATCAACACTTTTCTTATTGTCTCTATTAAGGGGAAGACACTTTGTTCGTGTGTTCTTTACGGGAAGCACTGACTGTACTACATTACACTAATGTTTACTAAACTAACTCAAAGGGTTTTGTCCTTTTCAGTCTTCTCACTATGTCCGTGGTGTCGAGAAGCTGGATAGCCTCAACGTTCACGTGATGATGAAGTCTTTGTTCGTGAGCTTCGGCATATTTTTTAATAACACTGTCAACTTTATTCACTTTTAAATCTCGATGAAGGTCGTCATTTCTTATGTACCAAGGAGCATTTACGATACCCCGATAGTACTTTATTTTGAAATCTTTGTATCATCTGGACGTTGCTTTGTTTGGTACAAGCCCATAGCTGAATACCGTAAGTCCACACAGGCATGAGGATTTGTTTGTATAGAAGAACTTTATTGTGTACTGATAGTGAAGAATACTTTCCAATTAGCCAGCACATATTTCTATAGCGTAATTCCAGCTCATCACGTTTCTTTTTGACATGAGCCTTCCAGCGAAGTTTTACATCTAATGTCATGCCAAGATATTTGGCTGTATTTTCGTACGGACGTATGACATTGTTACCTATGTATATCGGATGATAGTTCGGCCTTTTATTTGTGAAATCTACATGAATAGATTTGGATTGGTTAAGTTTTATTCGCCATTTTTTGTCCACTCGTAGATGGTATTTACAGCTGTTTGAACTTTTTCCACTGCTACTTCTTGTGTGAAACCTGTGGCCAATATGGCTGTGTCATCTGCAAATGTTGCAACGGTGTTGTCTTCTAGTTCTGGCTTGTCGCAGGTGTAAAAAAGGTACAAGACAGGTCCTAGTACGCTTCCTTGAGGTACGCCAGCTTTGATTTGCTTAAGTTCTGAGTATGCATCATCCTGTCTTACTCTAAACATTCGCAATGTTAGATAGGACTCCAAGATTTCTGCAAATTGTTTTGGAAGCATTTTTCTAAGCTTGTGATTAAGCCCATCATGCCACACTTTATCAAATGCTTGCACTACGTCCAAAAAAACCGTAGAACAAACTTTCTTCTCTTCTAGAGCTTTTTCAATTATGTTTGTAATTCTATGTACTTGGTCAATAGTGGAATGCTTTTCTCTAAAACCAAACTGGTAGTCGGGGATCAGACTTTTTTCTTCTATAATCGGTTTTAACCGTTTAAGTTGTAATTTTTCGAATAGCTTAGACATGATAGGCAATAGAGAGATCGGTCTGTATGATGTTGCTTCATTCGGTGGCTTACCAGGTTTAGGTATCATGATGACTTCAGCAACTTTCCACATGTCTGGTACATGTTTCAGTCTGAACGTAGCATTGATAAGTGTAGTGAGCTTTACTATGGCCTTCCTTGGCAAGTCTCGAAGAACTTCTCCAGTAATTAGGTCGTAACCTGGTGTTTTTTTGAGACTGAGATTATTTATTTCAATTTGTATTTCTTTTGGTGTTACAAGTTAGTCCTCCATCGCTGCCTTCTCGCTGCGTACTGATCGCGATAAATATTGACGCGCGACACTACACGCAAGATAAATATCACGATCTGGATCTCGGATCAGATTACAGGATTTCCAGAAATTCAGCGATAAATATTGTGATCCATCAATATGCTACCCTATCATCATCATCAACGGCCCGTTACAGTCCACCCTACCCTACACGTCGATAAATATCTTGATCCGTCAGTATATATTGACGGATCACGATATGGATCTTGCGTGTAGCGTTCGCCATGTTATCTTTTTGAACGAAGTTTGTTTGCAAAGAGGCCATATTATTCGGATTTGATTCGGATATTCTTGTCTAGCAAATTGACAAGTAGAAAAAAATAATTTTGTAAAAATCAAAAAGTAAAAAAAAATATGCTGTCATAATATTGCTCTGAAAAATTATTATTTGCAGAAAGTAATGGATAACTGCGAGATTAATTTTGATTTATTTCAAAAGTCGCTAGATATGGTAGGTTACTAATTTGGTAATTATTTCCGTACTTAAAAGTTTGTTTATTGCAAGATACGTATCCGAACGCAATCATTTGCTACACGAGTTGTTAGTTGAGTAGTCGAAGTTGTTTCGATTTTCTCGATTATTAGAATTTATAGGTGTACTATTCAGTTTATTTCAACTATAAATACTTCCCATGAAAATGACAGACGTTGCTAAAAAGGTAATTATCGTTATAACGTTGATCTTATTTGACATGATTGATGAACAATGATGAGTGCGTGACCTTACAATATTCTATGGATATGTCTATTTACTGCCATGCTTCATCTTTCTCCCTACAATATTATAGTGTGTTACACTTTCTCTGCCTGTTTAAGTCTCTTTTCACTTCGCACATCTCTCTTGGGTGTAGAAGTAAATTCTCATAACCTCAACATCCAGAGATGCCATGACATCCCAGGTGGTTGCTTTTCTCCTTCTCGATCTGTGTACTATGATACAGGTTCGCATTGTTCTAGGTACAGGACTACAAAGATTCGGTCAAGCAGAAGGCTGAACATCTCATAGTAAAAGGGTTTCCTGAGAAAATAGTAAAGTTGAATGAGCTTCTTGAAACTTCAAATTTTCGAAACCGTGATCTTACTGATGTCCATCAGGTAATTATGCAACATATTATTTGCTTTACACTTAAATGTATTGGTTTTCTACATAAATATTTTTGCTTGCCTTCAGGACCTAAACATTCCAATACCTCCTCCAGGCTCACAATATAATGAGCCTAATGCAAAGAGACCAAAGCTGGAGTCATCAGAAGCATCAAGCAACACTACTTTGGATGGCACAAAAGTGTTTGTTCTACCGAATGGCAGCGTACCATGCAACAAGCCACTCAGTGATCTGATACATCTTGTCAAACCGCATATTAGGGAGCTTGTTGAAGACTCCAACTTGGTAAGGGTTTTATTTATTTGTTGATACAATAATAGTCAACATAATAGTATACTAGCAACTTTTGCTATAATGCTGAATAGAAATTTTTATTTGCTTAGAACTAGGCAGTTGGGTATTTGGCTACTTTTTTATTGTAAAAACATAAATTTATATCTTTGTAGTATTTTTTGTTGTACATTTAATAAATACTGGGCAATAAGTAAATAAATTAGAAAAGGAGATAAATTTCAGTGATGGTATCTCAGACTGACCACCCACTGGACACCACATGTCAGGGCGCTACTTTCCAAAATGCATAGTTGCATTTGCACATATAAATATCTCTGGGCGGCCAATACCTTGCGGCTCAAATCAGTTTCGACCAATTATGAGACCTGTCAATATGTTGAACCAATCACGACATGTTCCCCGTGCCCCTGCACCGCAACTTTTTCGTAATTAGCTTGCTAGTAAATTATATAGAATGCAGTGTCCAGTGTGTGGTTGGTCCGAGGATGGTATCATCAGTTTTTTTCAGTTTTACATGTTTTTTTTTTTACTTTTGAAGTAGAATAGGAAGAGAAAAATATAATTATAATTCATTCAATAATATATTCAAACAAAAAAAAGATTATCCAATAATCTTATTTAACTACCCAACTTGTACTGGGCCAGTGTGATTGACTAAGGCCTACATCAGGATAATATAGAGCCCCTGCTCAGTGGGTATAAAACCAGAATAGTCAATCACCAAACACCAAATTTTATGGCTTAGGATTATGTGTAATAAAGTTGAATTATCCATGTATGTACTATCAACAACAGTGTCAAATCATACAATTTTTCTTTTATTATGAATTTCAATATTAATTTAAATATTGCGAAATATTATGTGCTGTATTTTTTTTTTTTCATCTATGACTTCTACTTAGATTACGACTATAGATTAAAATATTCAACAAAAAATATTTATGTATGTGTAATAAAAATAATGCTGGTTTTCCAATTTTATATAACAATATTGATCATTTTCTTATGCAGTCACCAAAATATTGTGACTAGGTGATAGGGAATATGCACAATTTATTAAAATAAAATTAATCAAAATATTTCAAGTTTTAGATAAACACACAAACATTATTTTTTCAAATATCTTGTTCGGAAACAAAGTTATAAGGCTTCAAAGTTGATGGTTGGACAGAGAGGTCCGATGTGTAATACTGTGATGTCATATTACATGCGGGCTTGGACAATTTTGTTTTTGTAAGAGGGATAGACTGATGACCTGAGGAAAGTCACTGGTGATGGCTGGATGAGTAAAGCGGGTGATCAGATCATGCGCTTTGGTGTGCCCTTGGGGAGGCCTACGTCCAGCGGTGGACTGCAATAGGCTGATTGATTGATTGAGAGGGATAGATATATATTTTTTATAATATTGTATCAGGTTTGTTTTTTGATCAATTTCGATTCTGTTTTGACTGTCAGCATTCTATTTTTGTATACTTTCAGACAAACTATGAAAAAGCACCAATATTTTTTTATGCATATTCCCTATTGTGTAAAGACTAACAACCTACACTAGGGTAAGCTCAATTCCCTGACCTGATAATGATTTATCTGGAATAGTGTGTTCCAACATCAACCTTGTCGGTTATGGCTTTTCATTAAAATAGACTGAGCTGAAGTTAAAATGTGAATCCTTTCCCGATCCAAACAGTGTCTTCTCGCTTTGTACCACTATTTATTTCCTTTTAGCTGAAGATGTGGATCTCATTCATGATTCCGAAGATCGAGGATGGTAACAACTTCGGCGTGTCAATACAGGAAGACACCCTCGCCGAGATCCAGTCGGTAGAGTCTGAGGCGGCCGCGTTCTTCGACCAAATCTCGCGATACTTCATCTCGCGAGCGAAGATCGTTTCTAAAGTTGCCAAGTACCCACACATTGACGATTACAGGAGAGCTGTCAAAGTGAGTATTTATCAGGTTTTCCCTGCGTTCCGAGACGCGCTGAAATCGATTAAAGTACCCGTAATCGCGTTCCGAATCACTGTCAGCCATACATTTTTTGCTTTTCTGATCGCTGACAGCGCTGAAAGTGATTCGGAATGCGCCCTTTGTCTAACCCTGCGTTCCGAGACGCGCTGAAATCAATTAAAGCACCCGTAATCGCGTTCCGAATTACTGTCAGGGCCCCGTTTCACGAAGCTACAAGTAACAAGTTACAATTTAACAATTACAAGCTGAGAAATCTCACAATTTACAATTATTAGTGTTTCACAAACCTGTAGAAAAATCATCACAATAATAAATTGTCTATGAATGCATCTTACAAGGAAAATTATATCGATTTAACAAGTGTGGCCCACATCCACTCACATTCACATTCACTCAGGCTGCGTTCCGAGACGCGCTGAAATCGATTAAAGTACCCGTAATCGCGTTCTGAATCACTGTCAGCCATACATTTTTTTGTTTTTCTGATCCCTGACATTGCTGAAAGTCAGATTCGGAATGCGCCTTCAATCATTCACCCCTTTTAAATTAAATAAATGAAAACTAAGTTTGGTGTTTGTTTATTTCTTATGGATCAGAAAGAGCTCAAAATGATAATTTTGAGAGAAATTCCCAAAAGGAAAGGTGTCCTTTTTAGGTACTTTTCACTATGCAGTATATTGTGCTCCGGACCCAAACCAGTTTGTTCAGAGCTACGCACAACTGCATTTTCACATCTAGTCCTTGAAACCTCCATCTGTTGGATTGGATGTAACATGGCCCCAGCATTCTGATCAATTCCCCCATCTTCTCAGGTTTCATCCGAAATCTTTCGTTGAACAATTAAATTATTGTAGCCATATTATTGTATTTAATTAAGCTACTGTACAAATTGTTGTTTGTTTGTTTTACCTTACTTTATTTTTTATTTAAAAAATCGGATGAAATTCGAATGTTTTTATCACTTATTAATTATTGTTACAATTCTACCTAACTAAAAAGCTAGGTAGACTTGTAGCAAAATTGACAGTTACAAATAACAAATTTACAACTTTATTCGTGAAACACTGTTCGATTTAGCGAATTTTGAACAATAAAAAATGACTTGTAAATTTTGTACTTGTTGTTTATAAAGTAACAATTGTAAAAAATAAACTTTGTGAAACACTTGTAGCGAATAATGTTGCCACTTAAGGTCAATGTTGCCATTTATTTCTACAAGAATTGTGACTTGTAGCTTCGTGAAACGGGGCCCAGTTGTCAAAACTCATACGTTATTTTGCTTTACTGTAATTTTTACAAAATAATACGGCACATTTCACCATTTTTATATTTTCTCACGTAGCTCTGATATCACACTGACGTAGCGGCATGCTCGACCTAGGAAAGGAAAAAAAAATGAGTTACGCGTCTAGTGGTTAATTCGTCCAAGCCCACGTATTTATGATCATGATGATAAGGCCAAAATATGACTTGTGTCTTGCGCAAATGTTACTAATAAAAGATTTTTTGACTTACTTTTTCGATAGTGATTTGTCCTTGGGTGACTTAATAACCTCTGACACTAGGGTAACATTTCAGCTAATTTATCTGGGTTACCTGGAACACCTGGAAGAAATTTCTCAAAACAGTAACGTCGCCCATTGCCTAACTCTGGTTTTGTAATTCTTTCATTGTAATTTATTATTCTGTATTATGCTGTATTCTAGTATTTTGGAACTATTTACCTTTTTTTTTGTTAACAGGAATTGGATGAGAAAGAGTACTTATCGCTTTGGCTGGTGATGTGCGAGATCCGCAACCGTTACTGCTCGCTACACGATATCGTCATCAAAAACCTGGAGAAGATTAAAAAGCCGCGAACTTCAAATGCCGACGCGCTAGTGTATTAGGCAATCTCATTTACCGTAGCCACTACATTACCATTGTAAGAATTCCTAGCTAGGGGGCAACTCTAACGCTATTCTTTATTCACTAGCTTTTGATGTGATTTCTACAACTCCTTTATAATGTCGATTGAAAATTAAACAATAATTGTGGCACTTTTTAAAGCTAAAACATCTCGGTATTACAGCACCCATTTTTATTCAATACTGTTATATTTTACCTACTGCTGGACATGGGCCTATTTCATACTAGCTGTCCGCTCGCAGCTACGCTCGCGTTATGTAAAATTTTCCCGTGGGAATGAGACTTTTTCCTGTAAAAAGTATTCCAAATTTCATCCAAATCCGTTGAGTACTTTAAGCGTGAAGGTGGAACAATCATCCAAATATATTTTCACATTTATAATTTTTAATATTAGTGTGACGACATAATTATCATTCATTTTTTATAAGAAGATCGCACACCCGCAGTCTTATCATTAGTTGTAGGTACGCTTAGGAGTAAGAATACATTGTTGAGATTTTAATTTGTAGTGAATAAAGAATAGCTCTCATCGTGTTGTAGTTTTATAGCAAGGTGAGACTGGAGATGTATTAACAAGAGACTGAGCTAAAAGCGAGTAAATAATTCACAGGTAAATAAATGCAAACATGCGATCCAATATGGGTAGAGATATGTAACTGAAAGTTGTAGCAGTAGTAATTATTTAAGAAGTGCTTCTATAATTCCATTATTTGTTCTGATAATATTTTGTTGTGATATTTACTTTTTTCAATCAGTCGATTAACTAAAAAATTGATAACACAGAATTACATACTATTGTGCATCATTGATTTTTATCGAATGTTAACATGAATTTATTGTTGTACACAAAATGCTAAATAATAATATTAATCCATTTGATTTTCTGTCGCGGTTAATATTAATCTTCTATTAATGTTACCAATAATATTAAACTTACTTCCTTATAAGTTTTTTAGGTTTTAGCATTTTAAGTTCCATTTGATATAAGTGTTGTTCAAAGGTCCCCTTGCTATGAGACTACAGATGTTACGATTCCTAAACAATTCAGTTACTATCAATCTAAAACACCGTACACAAGAGTCTATTTCTATAAGTTCAATAATTTATAAATATAATAACGTGTTTACTAATTACACTATTCGAAATTTTCAGTGAATGTATCATTTAATAGTTCATTGACAATTCCCAGCTGATTACAAAGTGATAGTTAGGCTGTCAGACAACATTTTAATATAAAATGTACCAACATAAAATACACTTATATAAATGTGTATTTGTCGTTTTATTTTTAAGTCCTTGTTGCGGATGAAACGGTTTGCGAGTGCAAAAACCCGAAATGGTCACGAACAATGACGTCACTATGTGGGTTAACACACGTAATACCGGAACTTAAAACGGCATGCGGCAAATTATCATTACTCATATCATCATCTCAGTCGTAGTAGGGCCTCCCCCCAGGTTTCCAACATAAACGGCCCTGCCTGCTCTACTTCGTCCACCGGCGGTGGCGGCGGGCCCAGCAACCTTCACCAGTCATCTGCCGTCCAGCAATACACCGCAGGCCGTACAAAACGCGACCACTAGGGGTGGCAGATAAGTCCGCGGAGATGGACAACTTTTGTTGTAGAACCTCCATACAATGTCCAATAGAGTGGATATTATAACCTATAGTGTGAATTTGATGTGATATAAACTCGGAGGAAAAAGCTCGCTGCATTGCAGCACATACAATAAATATAATTTAGGGATCTGCAATCAATGCTGGAAACCCTTGCTTGAATTGATTGATTGATTAAAAAAACAAGTAGTATTGTGCCAATACATTCTTCGGTTATACCTACTTAACTAATGATCTCTTGTTACATTATAACTTTGCGTCTATATCTGCCACTTTCTTTGACGTTTTTTGTCCATGACTATCTTGTATTAAACCAATACTAAACCAAAATATACTCGAAATATTGTTTAAAAAGCCAGAAAACATGAAGTATGGCCAGACGTAGTACATCTTCTCCCTTTTTATTGGTAAGCTATTATTTTCTATCATGAAGAACTGCAAATTCCATAGTAGTTCCACAAAAAAGGAATTTTACGAGCTTAGGAGCTAATTTTACCACACATGCATAAAAGAAACTGTAAGAAGTAAATAAGTTACAATTTCCTATCCTGTGCAGAACAGGGTAGTAAAGTATGCCTCGCAGGACCGTAATGCAACTAAGAGTGCTAATTAATATGCAATTATAACTACAATGCAGTCAATGGTGGCCTGAAGTGCCATGCGAAACCATTATGCGAGAAAAAGTGGCAAAAAATATACAAATCTATATATATATATATCTCTTGTGCAGTTAAAGGTGCCATAAGGTGTCACAAAAGTACCTTAGGTTCCTGCTGCGGTCATAGCTATAATTTTAGCTGTTATCGAACTTGTGCCTAATTCTGACTCTATGCCACCCCTATAGACATTGGAGTTTTAAGGAAAGCTGCATTTTTCACTAGTGTGCTAACTAGCACCAACTGGGCTACTTGGCAATCTGTGTTCTTGCCTACGAAATTAAACTACACATGCACAATACACCATAAATAAATAATATTACGCTTGTGTCCTCGATGGATGACAAGATGTAGGAGGCCTTATGATGATGATGTCCTTGGTGTGAGTAGAGCTTTAGTGGGCTCTTATGGAGCACAAACATTAAAACTATGTTTGGCAATATTAACGCACGTGAATAAGATTTATTATCGTCCATATCTTTAAATAGCGGACTATGAATATGAATTATACCCAAATAAACATATAAAGAAATGTTCGCGTTATCGAGTTTTAATAAAGACAAAAATATACACTGACAACACAAGAGAAAATAATAAATAGAAACGGTTGCTAAGAACCATGGAGTATGATATTATAAATCTACTCTTTACATCCACCACCGTTTTTATATTCACAAACGTATCTTACTTAAATCTAATTAAAACCTATCTTCAGGCCTAAAAGATCGAGTCTTGGTCTGAACAGCGGTTTGGTAAACATGTCTGCTAGTTGGAGTTCAGATGTGACTTGTTGAACTTCAATCTGATTACTAGAGACACATTCTCTAATATAGAAATGTTTTCTCTTGATGTGTTTGGTTCTTCGATGTTGCTCATAAGGCGGATCGTACGACAATTTTATAGCAGACTCATTGTCTAAGAACAAAATTGGCTTTTTATCCAGGTCAGTCATTTCATTTATAAGCCTTGTAAGCTAGACCATTGCTTGGGTCGCCTCTGTTGCTGCAATAATTTCCGCTTCTGTTGAAGACAGTGCCACTGTTGACTGTTTTTGGCTTCTCTAGCTAACGGCTCCAGAGTATAAACATACCAAACCAGAAGTAGACTTACAGCTATCTGCATCACCAGCAAAGTCAGCGTCACTGTGTCCTAACAAAGTTTTGTTGCTGTCCTTTTTAAAGATCAGTCCTTTATCAACGGTCCCTTTGAGGTATCGAAGAATCCTTTTGACTCTTATGACATCTTGTACAGACGGATTTTCTAAGTGTCTGGAGGCAACACTTACAGCAAAGCTAATATCCGGTCTTGTCCCCACCATCAAATAGGCTAAAGCACCAACAACTTGGCGATAGGGAAAATTCGTTTCAGTTTTTGAATGCTCATTTTGCAATTTCTCCTTTATAATTGGGGTTTGTGCCGGTTTACAATCTGTCATACGAAATTTGTCTAGTAATTTTCTCGTGTATGCTTTCTGATTAAGTCTTATAGAGCCATCTAACATATTTTCTATTTCTAGTCCGAGAAAATAATTTGCGGGTTTAGTTGTTATTTTGAATCGTGATTGCAGCTCCTTGAGAAACCTTTTTCCTTCTTTTTCTGAAGTTGAGGCCACCAATCCATCATCAACATATAGGCCAATTAACACTTTGGAGTGGCCTTGTGTTCGTATGTACAGACACGGGTCCGACTTGCTCTGTTTAAAGTTGGTACTAGTCAAGAACTCGTGGATGCAAGTGTTCCAGCAGCGTGGAGCTTGCTTCAGGCCATAAAGGCTCCTTTTTAAACGACACACTTTATTCGTTCCGTCATTGTAACCATCGGGTTGTTCCATATAAATTTCTTCTACAACCGTTCCATTCAGAAATGCTGTGGCCACGTCAAATTGGCTTAACGTTAGGTTCTCACTTGCAGCTACTCCTAGCAGAGCCCTAATTGTGCTCAGGCGAACGACTGGACTGAACGTCTTGTCGAAGTCCAAGCCGTGTTTTTGAGAGTATCCCTTCACAACTAGTCTCGCTTTATAGCGTTCAACACTTCCATCAGGGTTCACTTTTATTTTAAAAACCCACTTACACGGTAATGCTCTTCTGTCTTTTGGTAAATCAACCAGTTCCCAAGTCTGGTTTTCATTTAGAGAAATGACTTCGCTCAGCATTGCTTCGAGCCATTTTGACTTTTCTTTGCTTGTTATAGCTTCTTTATAAGTGACAGGTTCCTTGGGTATTACTAGAATATCATTCATGGCTGCTAGCATGAAATCGTCAAAACGTTTCGGTTGTGCAATTTTCGATCTATCCCGAAGATTTCGCCTCGGTAAACCATCATCATTATCAGCTACAGGTTCAACTTCGGGTTCAACCACAGTTTCAGGTTCATCTTCAGGTTCGTCCACAGTTTCAGCACCATTTCCATTTTCAGGAATATGCTCATTATTTTCGTTTGCAATTTCAATACGATTTTCTTCTTCATCGTTTTCATTTGTGGATTCATAATCACTTTCAGCAAGTTCTTGATTACTGCTTTCGACAACAGCCACTTGTTTTCTTTTATTACTTCGTTTTTCTTCTTCATAGAAAATTACATCATTATCTTGTTCAGTTACATTTTCATCATTAACATCTTCATCGCCATTATTGAGTATATTTAATTCATTAACGATATAAGCGCCAACTTGTTCCTTGTAAAACAAGTTTCGTATAACTCGTACATTATTAGAGATGAGTATCTTCCTCTTCGATGGAACATAAATACGAAATGCTTTTGAGATTTCAGAATAACCTGCAAACATGCCTACTAGAGCCTTAGGAGCAAACTTGTGCCCATTCTTTCCTTTTTTTAGTATAAAGGCTTTAGATCCAAACACGTATAGATGGTTTACACAGGGTTTTCTACCTACCCATCGCTCAAATGGTGTTTCATTCGCAATAGATTTGTTGACGCTCCTGTTGCTTAAATAATTTGCTATGAAGATTGCCTCTGCCCATAGACACATTGGGGCTTTGGACTCAATCATCAAGCTACGCGCTTTTTCGACTAAGGTGCGGTTCTTTCTTTCAGCAACGCCATTCTGGCTCGGAGTATATGGAGCAGAAAGTCGACGTCGTATGCCAGTTTCTCTCATATATTGGTTGAACGTATGGTTGACATATTCTGTCCCATTATCTGATTGTAGGCATTTAACTTTCTGTCCAGTTGAAGTTTCGACTTCATTTTTAAAAATTTTGAACTTTTCTAGTGCTTCAGACTTATTCTTCATAAAGTAGACTCTACAATATTTGCTGTAATCGTCAATAAAGGTTATGAAGTATTTATTATTATTTAAGGACGGTGTTTTTTATTGGTCCACATACATCACTATGCACTATTTCTAAAATTTGCTTGGTACGGATTTCTGTACTAGGTTTCCCAAACCTTTCGTTCAATTTGGCTTCGATGCACACTTCGCAATCATCAAGTTTTTCGTTTTTGTCAAAATTAAGACCTAGCAAAGTGCCGTTTTTGAGTGCATACTTCATATCTGTTTCATTCATGTGTCCCAACTTTGAATGCCAATCTTTAATTCTAGAAGTGTGTGCCACATTAACTGAGTGGTTTTGCTTTGGTTTAACGTCACACGTTTTAATATGATATAGACCACCTTCATGCTCTCTTATTGCTGTAAGTGTAGTGTTTCTTTCCGGGTCTCTTATAACAGCTTTATTTTTGGTAAAGAGTACAGTACACCCTTTGTCTGTAATTTTCCCAACTGAAAGAAGATTAGTACACAGTGATGGAACGTATAATGTGTCATCAAGTCCCACAAAACCTTTGCCGGTTTTAATTTGTGCTTCTCCTTTCCCTTTCACTTCAGCAGTGTGTTCTTTGGACGCAAGTTTTAATAAGCATTGTACTGATTTATCCATGTTCATGAAGTACTCGTTTGAGTGTGTCATGTGGGAAGTACATCCACTATCTAATATCCAGCTATTTTTCAGCACATCACTTGTAAGTAAACACATAAAATTATTTACTTCAACTTTCTCTTTGTTTGTTTTCTTCTTATTCTTTACGCTTTGTTTATTTTTAAACCAGCATTTATAGGAATCATGGCCCTTTTTCTTGCAAATTTTGCAGAAGGCATAGAAACTTTCTTCACTACTGGTCGTAGGATTAGAAGAACGGCATCTTGCATCCGCTTCTTCGATTATTTTTATTTTCAGTTCTTCAGGTTTAGGCAACGTGTCTCTGGTTTCAATTGCGACACGGAAGTTTTCAAAATCTGGTGATAGACTGTATAGCATCATGATGGTCAGTAGATCATCATTGATCTTTATGTCCATGTCATCCAGCTTTTCAACCGTTGTCATAAAGGTGTTAAGGTGTGTACGAACGTCATCGCCTTCTAGCTTGCAAAGTATCAACTGCTTCAGTAGGGTTGCCTTGCGGGCGGGACCACGGCTTGCATAAATGGATTGCAGTTTTTCCCATAGTTGTTTTGTGGTTGCACACCTCTTAACTTGCTTTATCTCTTGCGACGAGATTAGAAGTAGTAATTCAGACCTTGCGATTGAATCATTTTCTATATCTTCTTCTTCTTTGTCGTCGGGTTCTTTTTTGGTGTATTTCCAGAGCTTGTTTTTTGTTAGATATGCCTGGGCTTTTATTGACCAAGAATCGTAATTTTCTTTTGTAAGTAACTCGATTTTGAATGACATATTTTTTTTTCCTTACATTTCAATCGTTTTTTACTTTATGTTTATTTAAGGTATTTATTTATTTTTATTTATTACTGGATCACTTATTTGCTTTGCTACCATATGAATATGAATTATACCCAAATAAACATATAAAGAAATGTTCGCGTTATCGAGTTTTAATAAAGACAAAAATATACACTGACAACACAAGAGAAAGTAATAAATAGAAACGGTTGCTAAGAACCATGGAGTATGATATTATAAATCTACTCTTTACACGGACAGATAATATACAGCACCGCTATGGAAGTGCTTGGTAAGGAGGGTGATCATGGAAACTAAATAATTTCTTTGATCGCCCCCCGAGCTAATTTTGTTTTCATTTTTATAGTGCGATACTAACATAGGCTAAGTATTTTCCACAAAGACAAATTTGTCTCCGTGGTATTTTCTATTTAATTACTAACATTGCTATGGACCTAAGAAGTCCAAAAATTTATTTATTATTTTAATTTTAAAATTAATAATTTAAAACTCTTTAAATACGGCACAATCAGGCCACTATGTTTATGAACTGGCATTCGTTTTTTAGAATCAAAAGACATTTGGACGTCATCTTCGTTTTCAGGTAAGCATTTGACAGAAAATCTTACAACATTAATATCAGTGTTTTAGTTTTAGACTGATTTTATTATATTTTAGTTTACCGTGATTACACATTGCTCTTTAATTTTTAAAGGTATGGCATTTATTTTTTGAGAGCGTGATGTCAAATGATATGTTGAAGATGAACGTCGGAGACAGTGCAGGCAACAGACCGATCATCGACTTGAAATGTAAAAAGTCAAATCATATTTTCGACGGTGCTGGAGAAAATGTGCAGTCCTACCACAGCGATTCGGAGTCTTTGAGCTCACGAAAAAGCAAGACACGGTACATTAACCCTGCGATATGCATAGAGCCCGTCGAGGCCTCGCACTCGGTAACGTCACTGCTGACGGAGGCCTCGTGTGTAGACGACCACACTCCGCATCCTCACAGCAGCTACAGAAGCAATTCGACTCCATTGCTCAGCGGTCGCGAATCCTCGGTGTCTTCTAGCAGCAAGAAACGAGTGTCATGCCGACTGTCAGAAACTGCCACCATATACAACGGAGACACGGAGGATACGCCGCGGAACAATTTAACATATCGCGATGGCACGTTTGGAGATGGATCTGATACGTTTCGTCTCTCTGTGGCATCGCTGTCAACCACGACGACGGCAAAAGAGAAACGGGAACGCAATGAGCGCCAGAAACAAGAGGCGTTTCAGCAATGGCTAGCACGGAAGGAACATGAGGTGATTTAGTTTTTGTACTATCCCTATTATGTGCTTATTTAAAATTCCAATGGAACTAAACCTTGACAAGTATAGTCAAAGATATAAGTTGTAGAGCAGGTTGAAGTTTGTTACCGCTATCTTCGAGTATCGGGATTAAACGACTAAATACTGTCGTACGTCAACCTGCTCAACAATTAATAACTGTTCCGTGACTGTACATTACTGAATTTACAGGCAGATGCTTTTTTACGCGAGGCTAATAGGGTCAAATAGTGATTTTGGCTATCCGTCATTCATCTATGATCCTGGTTTGTAATTTTCAAAAACTAACGAAGGAAGGAGTAATATTTCAATCAATTTTCAGAAACGCGAGAAGGCACGCCTAGAGAAGCTAAAGCAGAAAGTGGTACCGGCGATATCGCCCGCGCAGCGCGAGGAGTCGTACCGCCGCTGGCTTGAGCGCAAGCGGTCGCAGCACGATCACCGCAAGGCCGAAGAGATCATGCGCCAGTACCGCGAGCGCGAGCGACTCGACACCGAGCGCAACCAACGCATGCGCAACAAGGAGGAGAAGCTGGCTGAGTGGATTCGTAAAAAAGAAGAGGAAATGAAATGTGAGGAAATGTTTTGTAGAAGTTAGTTTTTCCAGAGATTAGGTACTTGTATCAAGCACTTTTTTCAGATTTTAGGGAAATTCTTAGTAGATTTGGAACCATTTGTAAGAATGATTGATTTGGTTGTTTTTTTTTTATTTCAATATAAATGCTATGAAAATTTAACTTTTTATAAGTAAAGGACGTTGTAAAAACTACACGCTATTATAGGCATACCCTCAACCTTCAGCAACACCAGCAACGGCGAACTCTAGGAACCTGTAGACCTGTAGACTAGTGTAGACTGATGCGAGTCTCGTCACAAAGAAAGAATTGTCACCATGTGCGGTCCGTTTACAAAAAAATTACTGTAGCTGTTACAAAGGTGAAGCGATGACCAATCTGTCGACCTTTTACAATGCCTTGGTAGCATAATTTGAAATGCGTCTGTGTCAGGCTCGGATTGCTGAGGAGATAAGAACGATTTGCTTAGTTTGGGATCAGATGGCCGTGTGTGAGATGTCACTACATATCATTAAGTTATTGTATTATTGACAGCGATGAAGACTAAAGGCGAGCGTCAAGCGGCGCGCGCAGCCATTGAGGAGGAGCGTCGGCGCCAGCAGGGCGAGCAGGCGTACCGCGACTGGCTGCGCACCAGCAAGAACAAGCCGCTGCCCGTGCCACTCAACCAGGGGGAACTCAGTGAGTCCAAGAAACACTTACGCACTTCTCAAGTACATTATTAAAAAACAATAAAGTGAGACGGGCGGCGTTTTACAACCACCTCAATACTACATTCATTTGCACTCGTGCAAGCGTGTGGTGCAACAAGGAGATGCGTACGGCATTACAGGCTAGGTATTAGGTATTCAAGCTAGTCAGTGCCCTTTGGTATCGGCTCTATAACATTGACACTAGGGTTTCTGAGGTCAGTTGTCGACCTTACAACCCACACGATGAAGAAGAAGAAGATGAAGACTTATTCAAGAACAGTGCGCTTATTCACAGAAACTACACAAATGCGTTCATTTACAAACATTACATAAGCGCAACGTGTGAATTGGTTGGACGTGTCAGCTTTAGTTAACCGACCTGCATCATCACAAAAATCTTTCCTTCTCTCTCTTGCGCGTACCTATGAGCAAACAAGCCGTCAAGGCACCTGGAAGGAGTCTGTTATGTCGCTCATCCAAAGGCATTTCAGTCAGTTAAAACTACGCTTACCATTGAAATGGTCCGTCTCTGTAGACAAAAGCAAGCGGTCTTTTACCACCACCCTGTTAGTAGCAGGGTGGTGCTGTTAATTACGCTGTGCAAATCTAAATAGCAACTTACAAAATCATTGTCATCTTATTATGTTGATTCTACAATTCGTCCAAAATAGATCTTTATGGTTTGGGTATAATAATTTTAACATTTTAGATTAAAATAATGTTTTGCTCGCAGGCATGCGCGGTTCAGTGTCACAAATGTACATAAACCCGATTCCGTGGCAGTCGTCCACTTGATGCCAGCCGGAGACGCTAATTTAACGTTTAATTTTATTTATGCGGTTTGTATCGAAATCTTAGATCCGTACACCGTAACTTTACACTTGGTTATTTATAATTAATTATGTACCTCGTTTTAGAGTAAATTTTCAATTTTAGACTAACATATTGTTATAGTTGTGCAATTTACTTCATTGTTGTGATACAATTGACCAAAATAAAACAGGATTAAATATTCATCGATATACGTTTTATTTTTACTTAAAATATTCAAAATATTAATAGGGTCCCTTCAAGTATAAATACGTGTAGAATAAATACAATAGAAAAATTCAAATCCTACAACATTCGGCACACATTCTAACATTATCGATTGTAATCTAAAAAACTAAGTCGAAGTGGCATGTTGCATAAGTGCGTCAGAAAAAGCAACTAAAAATCTACGAGTATCATTTCCTCATCATAGTATGACAAGCCACAGCCATATATTTTCGTATTCTTTTCTACCATTTACCTATCGTTTTCTATCTGCCGAACTACCATTTTTAAGCTTATATTTGGCTGGAAAGTATTTTCACATCTGCAGGTTTAAAATGCAAACGAGTATTATTTAATTTGGTCGACGCGATCCTTTCCTTTATCAGTACACTTCTTCCTCCTCCTTCAAACGCAGTATGTCAGATTTGTTCATAAAGTAGTATGACGGCTGTCGGCCCTTAAGGTCCTTCAGCACCCGCTTGGCTCCTGCTCTTATTAGGATTCTGCTCAGAGACTCCATCTTCTCCATTCCCATCGCATAGTGTAATGGTGTACGTTCCAACTAGGACAGAAATAATGATGAAATATTATATTTTTTAAAAGATTATGACATTAAATATTCACCGACACGGGTAATTCGTATAACTATGAACGAATTAACTTCGTACACACTTATTTCCTGTGCAATAGACTTGTTTTTGCATAATAACGAAACCTAATAATTCATATGCTGGATAAGCGCCGTTTTACCACGTGCAATAAAGAAAACCGCTACCAGTAGAGTTACGAGAGATGGGAAAAAATTTGCACACACAAGAGTGCAGTGGGCTGGTCATCCACTTACGGTAGTACTTACTATATTAATTCTATGGGCCAGTTTCACATTTAAGATCAATTTATTTACTTACATTGTCTCCAACCCGCAAAAGCTCTGGGCAGGTTTGCGCCAAATGCGCTACTATATCTTCCTGTTGAGCAAGTACAGCAATGTGCAGCGCTGTTCGCCCAAACGAGTTCATCCCGCGAGCTAGAGTACGCCCACCTTCTGCCGATATGAAGTCCTCTACTGCTTTGAGATCGTCGCGTCTGATGGCTCCATGTAGAGATTCCCTTTGTTCCTGATAGATAAGTAATCAGATTACAACTCTATCATTCAAACACACTAGACTTGGGATTAAAACTTATTAATTACACGCATAGTTCTTAATTATATTCACCTCAAAAGCAGGTATGGAAGCCAGCAAATTCGCCATTTCGCTTTCACCACGTTGTGTGATAATGTCCAATATTGGTACCCCCTCGTCGTCCACTATGTCAAGAATGTGATCATAGCCTTCCAGTAGGAGGTGCATTATCTTTTCGGAATTCCCTGCGAGGAGGAGAGATGTTGTAGTTGTGATCTCAGAATTTATAGCTCAATTTTAATTTGCCCTCCCAACTCACCTCTCGCTGCCAGTTGAAGCACCCATCGGTCAATCTCGCCTATGTTCTCCAGTACGTTTGCTTGGATCGAGACGTCACGAGCCGTCCGGTACAGTTCATCTCGGTAGCTGAGGCTGATGTCTGACTCTTGAAGTAGTTGGAAGAGAGCGTTGCGCGTGTGAGTCCGTGCCGCTGCGAAGTGAAGCATGGACTGGCCATGTTCATCCTGAAAAATAGAAGTTGTATTATCGTATAGCTCTGGTTCAAGGTGAGGCTGAATCTGTCCTATTTTGTGAGGTCGGTTTTCGACCATACAACCCACATGATTGGTATGCAGAGAATGACCTGAAAGAAGCTATGTTGATAGTTTACTCACTCTGCTGACGCTGCTGAAGGCCGCTTCAGGTGCATCTGGGCTGACGTCGGGCTGAGGCTCCACGGCCACCACGTCAATGGGGCGGTGCGGGCGCGTAGCGGTTCTTGCGGCGCTTCTCACGAACTTCTGTGCCAGCTGCTGCGTCGGCGCCGGCTGCTCGTTCTCTACTTCTGGTGCTTCCTTCGTCACTATTACATTCGACTCCTGTTTACAAAGTTGCTAATAGAGCACTAAGGTCTACGAAACCATTAAACCAATAACTATAGGTATATTTTAAACTTAATAATATACACCGTGAAATTACACTGGTTGATTTGCATTACACAAAATTAAAGGGTTTAATGGATTGAACATCCATTAAACTGAACCACTTTCCCCAAGAAACATACGAAAATCCCCCCTCACCATTTTACGAAAATCAACCAGTGTAATTTATTTCACGGTATATAATCAAATAAGTTAATAATCGAAAAAAGATGTTAATCGTCTTCATATACAAGTAGTTGTAAGGTAGTCAACTGCAATTAACTGCATAGTTATGTAAAATAATAAATATTGCAAGGCCATGCAATTATGCAATCCTTTGGCACACGTATGTGCATACGCATATTCCTAATTATAAAGTAGTTTTCACAGCAATAAACTTTATCTTAATGTTGTAAATCGTTCATGCAAAAGTTAAGCTCACCTGCGTACCTAATCGGGGCTTTTCATGTTCGGGAAAGTTATGCAAAAAGCTGGCGAGGAATGCGACGGGATCCTTAGGCTTCACGTTAGCCACCTCGGTCAGACCTTTGATCAAAGGGTCGCCGAGAGCTGCAAACACATCGTCTAAATCATTGTCTTTCACTTTAACCGAGTCCATTTTAAAAACACTCATCATCATAGTACTTTAAATAAAGCTTACACTTTGCGAGATATCTGCCTTCGTCCGTTTTAAAGACGGGAATGTCCATGTGGCCATTAGAGTCGGCGGTACCTGAAACCGATCAATTATTCAGACGACCTTCGCTACATCTGTGTGAGGTCAGCTTGGACACATGTGTTCCTACACGGAAATGTACACATGTAGGCGTGAGCTCGATCAATTGGTGGTGGAAATAGACCAGTAAGGTTCTGTTTGTTCATGCTGCTCATAATTGCCACACTTTTATTGATCGTAGTTTATACCGTGACGTTCCGTAAAGTTTGTATTTTATTATTTAATTAGTACAGTCGACTGCAGGTCAAACGTAAAATATTACGAATACTGCTAATATCAAATGCCAAGGTGACGCCGCGCTCTGCCGCCCGCCGCAAGATCCTTCTAGGGTGGATATCCGGAGACTTCAATAAGAATATTGATATATATTTTTTTCCAATTCTCGACAATGTATAGTTTGAATTACATTACCTGTTGAACTGAACTTAACCCGTCCAGCTTTAGGGAGTATTCTTGGACATCGTTTCCATGTATCGACCTCGGGAATAATTTTTCTGAGGTAAATAAAATATATCGGCGTAGTTTGGCGGGAAGGGCGGCAGCGGCGGCATGAAGATAATATTGCAACGGTCAAACTGTTTGACATTCGGTTGACTGTAACTATATGGTAACTACACGGTATTTGCTATTAGATCTGATTTACTTTTAGTGATTGTTACAAAATTGATCTGGACATTGGAGGTTCATTGTGTAGATTTAGAGAGAGATTTGAGACAAAAAATTATTTTTTGTGTAAATGGACTACCTACGTCTTATAAAGACGTACATTAAATTATCTAATGTTGGAAAGACTTGAACGAGCTGATGGTGAGTGTGCATTTTGAAAAGCGTCGACAGTTCAATAAGACAAACACTGTGATAAGCGTGAACTTGGCAAACACGTCACTCAGTAAAACTCACACAAACACGCCACCCACATGTCTACGGAAAATAATACATTTTGTACTGACCTATAAGAACTTAGAAGATCGCAAATATCAAACTTCTGCAGCCAATGGTGCTATATGCGGCACCTATAACATCTTTCCAACATTCGATAAATATTGCGTGTACTTATGCGACTACGAAAAAGTGACTTATTACTATTTGCTAATTTATTTTCATATTTAATGATTAGCTGGATGATCTATGTCAGACAGACTGCTGCGCTTTTTCTTGAAAATGTTTGATAGTATTGCTGCAATATGTGCAGAGCTTTGCATTGATATGTCTTTCTCTAAGTGTAGCAAATTTGAAGTAGCTGTGACAAAATCTTGGAAACAAGTTTCCTCCGAGACCCCCAAGCATTGATAGTTGCTAACTCTTGCAATCTCAGCATTTAAAGTTTCTCGATATTGTAATCCTCTTACAGCGCACAAATGTTTCATATTGTCTAAATCCTTTGATAGACCAGGAAAATTTATAATTAAGCTAAAACGAATCCCCGATCCTAAAAATGACGGTCTGCTGGATAAGTGACCGAGTTTGTAATCCCAGACAAAGTCGAGGCGCTCATGAAGATATGTCATAATTTGCACCATTTTGTTAAATGGGAGGCCTAGTTCTCCAGGTGCGTCGGTAGGCGTTGACACGATCACACGTATATGATCATGCACGTTGATCCATACAGCGATAGTTTTATCGTTATTAATGAAGACCCCACGACCATATGGCCAATGTTTACCATGGAGTCTTGTAAAATCATCAATTTCTTCTCTTTCGCAAAGAGCTATCAATAGACCTGCTGAAGCTAGCGCAGCACAGATTTCTGACGGCTTTTCTAAAACTTCATTTAAAGTGTAATAATTTCCTCCTTTTTGGTCTGATTCTGGTTTATTGTGTTCACAAAAATTTGTAAAGTCGTCCTGCATCAATAAAGTTGTAACTATTCTTTCCACTGTTTCTAGCTGCCCAACTTTAAGATTTAGCGGCAATTCAAATCCTTCTATGTTTCTCGAGCATTCGATTGTTCCCGAGAGAACAAAGTCCTCATTTGGATCAATATTCAATTCTGCAGTGCCGGACTTTGATGTTTGTAGGGGTCTATTCTTAACGAAAATAGGAGGTGGGTGCAGCGTCAATTCAGAATGAACATTTATGTTGTGAATATCTTTTATAAGTGGGATTAAAAATTCATGAAAAAGTTCGTAAACGTAGTAATCAGGCGCTGTTATACCCCCGGGAAAGTCTTCTTCGACTGTTTGCAAAATGTTCTTATTGTCAGGCAATTTTTTTACAGCAGGCCATATAACATCAAAGAGGTCGTGATCTAACTTTGTTACCCTGTATTTAAGTATGTCAAACACGGGTCGTTTGAGAAATCTACCTAGCACAAGTGGTGGAGTAGATCTATTTGAAGAAGCTGATAATGGAGTGCGGTTGGATCTTGCCGATTGTAAGAGTCGGTAACAACGCTCCAGAGTATCCAAAGCTTCAGGTGTGTCCAAAATACGTCGAGATGATACGCGATCTTCTGGCACTAAATACGACGGTTAAGTTTTATGGAATTATTTAAGCTGGTTTTGCTTTAGTAAATAACAACGATAATTATTATTATCTATTGTACATACCTTTATCTGTTAAAATGCTTTGCGCTGTTTCTTCATCAACACCAAAATCTGACAATAATTGATTGTAGGGTAATAAACTGGGATCTTTATAATAATCTTCAGCAGATCTTGCAACCTAATTAAAAAATATATATTAGAATTACGAAATATATATAACGTTGTTATTAATAAAGTAAAAATTTTAGGTTAAAGTTTAATGATTTCTGTTATATAAATTTGATCTTACATCATCTAAATCTTTTGAGTTGCCACCGAGCTGTTGCAATAAATTATAATAATGTCCATTGTCCGGCAAAACGGCAGCGTAATGTAAAGCTGTTCTTCCCTCAAAGTCTACAGCAGATAGCGTTTCAGGAAATCTGAAATAATATGATTTCTACATCGTCAATTAAGATTTAATTCTTATTGGTATCACGAAATAGTATGATTGAGAGGCAAGCGTGGTTAGAGATAAGTGTAGCTTAAAGAAAATTATAAATTCTGATGGAATATTGATTTTATTACCTTCCACCCAAATACTTCATAATATTAGTCTTTCCAAAAACAGTAGCGATATGTAGAGGAGTAGCTCCATTCGGTGATATTGGATCACGAGCGATTGCGAATTTCCGCCTATCTAAAGCTGCTTGCAGATCTCTAATGTTTCCATCTCTTGCTGCTATGTGAACCTTGTTGATTTTTTGCTAAACATAAATTAAAACAGCAAAAATGAGTATTTAATATTGTTTATTGTTTAGCATTAAAATAATGATGACACTTACCATATAAATTGGTACATTATCTAAAAAAGATTGCAATTCAGTATTCGTCGATCTTCTGCCGACTAATCTGGAACCTTCACCATTCAGAACTAATTGCGCTAACATTTCCATGTTTGCAGTATTTATCAACTCGGCAACTTCTGGATCTATTTCACTGTCCTGTTGAAAATGAATACATCACAAAATCATAATAATACAAGTTAATTAAATAAAAGGTGGAGACAGGCATCGCGGTCTATATATCAACATATCTTTCTAAAAAGCAGGCAAATCAATTCATGAAAGTGGTGTTGTTAAGAAATATTCTGTGTTTGTGATGAATACTCAGTGCCACATTGATGGTACTAAACTAAAAAAGGAACACCACAATCAGCTAGTTAATTTACGTATTACCTTAGTCACTTGTTCGTATTGACTTGCATTATGTAGGATGCATACTTATACTTACAACAATTAGTATTTCTCCTTGTACTGATTCGTCTTTTTGTATACTTGCATCCTGCGAGTCCTGTTCTGCTTCACCACTTATAATTCCTTCAATTAGACTTTCTTGCGTATTTCGTCCGCTGGCCTCGTTTCCTTAATTAGCAAAATAATGAAAAATGTTGAGCTTATCTGGGACCCCCGTATATTTGTTGAGTAAAGATGTGGTTTATGTTTTAATTGTTTCGTGTGTAGTACCGGTAGAGATGGTAGCAGTGTTACCTCTCTTGGCACTTGCTGTGTCAGTGACTTCTGCTGTGCTTCGTTGGTGAATTTCACTGTATTCTGAGTGAGAGTCTCCTTGTACTTGCACGTCATCATCATCTTCATTGTACGCATGGTTATTATTACCTTCATTTGATGATACACCTTCTACTGAAGATTTTTCTTCGTCATGGATTGTAGAACTCTTGTCTTTATTTTCTTTTTTCGGTAGTGCCTCTTCTACATCATCTTGTCCCTCACTAACACTATCACTTTGTGCTTTATCGTTGTGTTCAGGAATATCACCGTATTTATCTGCGTGCTCTTTAGAGTCTTTAATATTATCTTCTTCATTTTCATTTTCAACATGTTCTTCTGCAGAACTATCTTCAAGTTTTTCGTCTTTAGTAATATTTTCAACATGTTCATTATTGTCAGTATTCTCGTCTTTGTGTTGTTCATCTTGTTTATCAGTATCATCAACATTAAGTTCTTCGTTTGGATCAATGGCAGGTTCTTCGGCTGCATCAACGTCAGGCTCTTCAGTTTGATCAACAGTGGACTTTTCAGGTTCATCTTGATTGCTAGTCATGTTGGTTTCTTCTACATTTTCGTTATCTAACGTTTCATTCTGGGAGTCCTCTGCACTTTCACCATCAACAGATTTTTCTTCATCAGCCTTATTGTGTTCATTATCATGTTCTTCGATACCATTTTCTTCTACTACGTCTGAATCCTAAAATTAACAGAGTAAACGTTCATGCAATGTTTACCAAAAAGCAACGCAACACAATATTAACAACATTCCGTGTCAGTGTGACATGCAGACCTCACCTTGTTTGAATCATGATTTCCGTTGTGTTTTTTGTCATCTAATTCCGGTAAAGTACTTATTAATTCTTGTGTGCTACTATTTTTCATGCCTCTGCGTGTGTTTATATTTTCAGAAATACTATTTGAATTAGTCTTCGATGAAATATTTTCATTTGATGCCCTTAAGTTCTTTCTTCTTGATTTCTTGCCCAGTTCTACTATAGCTTCAATTTCTAGTATTTTCCAATCCCACGAGGCCGGATAGGCACTGGATGGAGTACGTGGAGCGTCAGGTAGGGTCTTGAGAATGTTTTTATCTAATTCTTGAGGCCTGTTGATATAATATCCCGGGGTGCGGTTTTTCTAAAAAGAGCGTGTCATTATTTTGTACGATAGATAAAGAAAATTAGTAATCATATTGTGAGATTAACTTTCCAGATGTCGGTTTGTGTGTACCAATACTTACGTTATCTACAGCACCTTCATCAGCTCCGAGGCTGACGAGAGTGTTGTACGTGTGTTGGTCGTCTCGAACTGCCGCCGCGTAGTGGAGGGGAGTGCGTCCGTCGTTATCAACGTCGTTTATGCCTTGAGGATACCTCTCAGCGATGTATCCTAATATTCCTCCGTGACCAAGACCAGCAGCCTGGAAGATTAAAATTAGTTTTTTTTCACTGTTTAAATTCCTACCCATGTTTGCATTATTTTGTACTAACTTTTTAGACGAGCTTCCTTGACATAAGTTATTGGTTTTCGGTCTATTAAGGCACAAAAATATGTGAAAAATCCTTTGGATACTGCATTTTACAAGTTTTTATACTGAGAATAAGACCATGTTATAATATTTTAAAAGGCACGTTACGTTACTATTCCTATTTAGGGATATCCAGAAAAATGGTTTAAGAAAATCTCGCAATAACGCGGCGGCGGCGGCGACAACATTGTGCGGTGTGTAAGATTTTTATAAAATGTCTTTTAGTATAAGGTACATAATTATCAAGAAATGGTCTTGTTTCTGCACAGATTCTTACCTTATGCATAACAGTCATGTTGTTAGCATCCCTGCTGGACAATATCTGAGGAGGTACTGGGTCGCCAGAATGTCTCATAAGCCCTTCCAAGTCGTTTTCAATAACACCGCTATGTATGTCACGGATGGTGTTCTAGAAAAAAAGATGCAAACAAGTCGTTTAACAAAACATAAAAATATTTAAAAGCGATTGCGATAGTATCAAAATGCCAAAGTTCAAGGTAGCAGACTGTCAGTTCTCAAGAAATCGACAAAATACGTCTTCATCAATTTGTTCACTTATTGTGCACACAGTGATAGCAACGAAATTCGCCCAAGCCTTATTTTGTCAATTATGTCGTCGCGGTCGTCACGAAATCTTATTGATATTTACATAATAATATTTATTATCACCAGCCGAAAGATGTCCACTGCTGCACTGTATAATAATTTTATAACTTAATATTTGTACGTTTAGTGTAGTCATACTTAGTGGACTTAAGCACATGGCCTTTAACAGAGAGAAAAGATTTTAGTATAGTATTTCGCTGGCAGAAGGTAGATGGTAGTGGATGCGGTCGTGCAATTCATACTCTCCACGCTACACCATGTAAATAAAATATTGCGTGACTCAAAACTTGCGCCGATTCTCCATTTGGACACACACTCATACCTCACACTCATACTTTTATGCAGCTTGGTTCCAACAAGCGAGTCTTTACCAAAGATTGTCTTAGCTTTCTTATACTTGGCAGATACACGACAAGCCCTTGTCTTGTTAATATCTAGTTAGTTATAACTTTTAGTTTAAGGCATCACCTAGATTAATCAAGTCGTCCTCATTAATAATTGCATTGTTGATTTCCAAACAAGTATGACACTACTAATATATTAATAAATTATAACTACAGGGAATATGACTAGCGAGCGAGATACCTATATGCCAATCTCACTAATCACACTAATATTATAAATGCAAAAATAAGGTATATTTGGATGTTTAAAGTACTCAACGGATTTGGATAAAATTTAAAATGGAGATAGTTTATAACTTGGACATAGGATACTTTTTAAGGGAAAAAAAAGTCTTATTTCCACGAGAAAATCTTACACAACGTGATCATAGCCACGGGCGGATCGCTAGTATCTCATAGTTATCTATGTTTTATTCTTACCATGATATAGGGCACAGCTTCCAAGAACTTCTTGACCACTGGCTGGTTGGAAACCTCACTGAGCAGCCTGGCGCCGTGGCCCTCCCACACGACGCGCTGCAGCTTCTGCATGTCGCAGTCATGGCACCACATGCGGATGTGGTGCCGCTTTATCACCAACCCTGAAGCAAGTCATCATCGTCATCATCATCTTTATCATCACATCAGTCCATCGCATATCTGCTGTCATGGTACACAATTAAAAAATTTATATCGACTTCGACTTATATCGGCATCATCTTGCGGGAAGGTTCTAAATATTCTCATCAACTCATCTCATCAACAGCTCATATACGTCCCCACCGAGGGGCTCAAGTCTACCCTGAATTAGGGCGATAAGGCCTTAGTCAACTAAGCTGGCACAGTGCGGGTCGGTCCAGTTCACAAACAACCTTTAAATTTCTTCGCAGGAGTGTGTAATGTTTTCCTTCACCGTAAGAGCGTCGAATAAACGTACATAATGAATTCCAAATTCGAAAACACATTAGTACGTGGTGGAGATCGAACTCGCGTCTCCCGTACGGCAGAAAGAGACGCTCATTCTAAATATTCAGTTAAGGATTAATATAAATACTGTAAATGTTACTAAATGTGCCTTCAGATTTAACTTAATGCAGAGTACACATGGCTGTGTTTGAGTCGCACCAACCTATAGAGTCGTTAAATCAGAACTGCAAATGCAATGACCTGTAGTTAGAATCCGATTTAAGACAAAGTTCAAAACTAATGTATTACGTTAGTAAAAAGCTAATAAAGTGTAAACCGGCTTTATTATAAGAAGCAGTTCTACTTAAATCCACTGTAGGACCAATTACTTTGCGCCTTGTTCCTTCGCCTATAATAATAGGGCATTATCAATTCAAATTTGTCCATTGGGTAGATTTGCCATGGCGCTTTATTTACCAAATTATTTATGAGCCAAGCAACTGAATAAGATTTGACTAAACGCCAAACTGTCGAAATTATTTCATAAATATAAACATAAATGGAAAATTTACATAACTAAAAGAAACAAGTTTATAGTTTAGTGACGTCATAAATAGCGAAATAATTTGTTTGATTTTCGTTTTACTGGTATGAGTGTAACCCGTGGAAGTAACGATGTTACACTTTACAACAAAAAAGCATACAGACAGACTTTATACATAAATTCTTTTTTTCAAAAGCAATTTGAGAAGGTTTTTAAATTTACCAACTTAGAGCTACCTAGTTTCATTTTCGCAAATTACGACGTAGTTTCTTCTAAATTCGATGGAATCTAATTATGATTTGGAGATTGATAATTAAGAAGAGAGCTCCATACTGACTTAATATAATTTTTCTTTTAGATCATTCCATGATTCTTTGCTATAGAGTTCCTGTAGTATAGAATCATCGGACGTTTACTAGCACCATAATTAATCTTATGACAAAAAAGTGTTGCGTAAAGAAGTTAATTAATTCACCCCGACAAATGCGATTCTATTTAAGTCTTTTTTTTCCCTTTTGTGATTATTCTTGCCTTGAACTTTATCGATTACAATACTGAGTAAATTAACGTATTTATGTGCGCTATATGCATCAAATCGTGCTCTTTTGTAACCTCAAAAGCTTTTATTACAATCAAGTAATTTTATACAATCGCTCAATCAAGACATACAAAAAAACTATATAAAACGAAGTATTGAAAGCTGTTCGTTGATTATGGGAAATGTTGTACTGAAGAGAACGTAATAGGAATTACATTGGTAGTTGTGCGACGCTACTTAGGTTCTCTGTAGAGGAGAACACATTCGAATGAAAAAAATAGCCCTTCACATTTGATAATTCTGTATAAAATAAAGTTTGTCAGTCAGAATATAAAATTATTCAATTCGTTCATAAAAATCCTAAAGAAACATAGATCTTGTTTGAAGGCATTTTTGTGTTCTTTGGTTGAAATTGTCCAGTTTACTGAACTGCACTCTATGCGTTTTTTTTTTATTTCACCCTATTTTTTAATATCTAAGCAATGGATAAATTAATAAGTGTTCTAGCAAACTAATCGAAAATGCGTCATTCTAACATAATTATAAAAATAGCTCTTGAATGTGAGTAGGTACAATCGAACCGAGTCTTGTCAGCACTCTTGAATGAGGTGTCAAGGCCGGGTTGTATTATTCAGCGGCACAGACAGACAGTCGGTTAAAGTTTAATGTGGTGCCGATCGATAACACACACCTGCCGCCTGTCAGCCGCCTGCTGCCCACGTCGGCTGAATGTAGGACATCGACGACCATTTGTATCGATGTCGGTCAATAATTACTATTATAGATTGATATCTATAATAGTAATTATTGACCGACATCACGTAAACAAATTTTAATGTTTTTTATTATATATTAAGGACTATATATTTAAACCTTCGTGACTGTAGATTTAGTGTAATGCAGTTTTAATTTTATGGTATCATTTACTTATTTAAAAATTCAAACTAGATGCCTATATTTTGTTCCAAGCTTAGAAGTCGTAGAACGCCTACGAAAGCGTAGCACTTTGCTACGGCCTACGATTTACTAATGCGACAAAATAATCATTTTTGATCACTAACGATAATAAATTATGAATATGGTCTTTGTTTTAAAGCCGTATGTTTTATTATGAAAATTTTCCTTTATCTTTACAATGATTTAATCGGATAATGTCTCATTCGCAAAACAAGGGACGTTTTGCAAAAAGTCCCTTTCGCGGTCAATTAGATAGATTATTGACGTCCGCAATGATCTGATCATTTTAGTTAGAGCACATTAAAAATAGTTCCTTTAAAACATCTCGACGTGGCTACTGGCTGCTGGATATACTTCTCTTCTTGGCGAGAATATGGAGAAGTATTGTTATTATAATAACAAAACGCATTAAGAAAGAAAGAAAGAAAGAAAGAAAAAACGTTTATTTGCTTACAATACTAAAGAAAACAAAAATAAAATTATATTTGTTGCGATTTGGCAAGCAAAGAGGTCCCAGCTCAGCATGGTGCTATGGAGGACACATAAAGTGCCCTCCATAACGCTGGTCTTCCGCGAAATTAACTGAAAGCAACAAGTTCGCGTGCGTTGAAATGCGAACGGCGTTAATATTAACATAAGTAATGGCAACTTTTACCGAACACGCATAAAACAAACCGACTGGTTCTCTGATAGCATCGCTGGCAACACCGCGGGTCGTTAAGCACCAAGGAAATAGAGAAACGGATAAGTTTTTCGTAACTTTCAAGAGTCCTTGTCTAAAATGTCGTTTGGTTTATTGAAACAAAACTAATCGCAAAATCTATTTAAACTTTTATTCGTTCGGTTTGAATTGAATATTTAGTAGTTGTATTTATGTATTGTAGTCATAATTTTGTAGACAGTTAAAACAATTTTTACACGTGAGTAGCAAGTGCGTCTATCTTTATCACATTCATTCAGTCTGTCTGACTCTAATGGGCCGATAAGAACAACAACAAAATCATGTTTTTCGACAAAAAAATATTTTTTTTTTTTTTACTTCACGGAAATCATAACACTATATCAACCAAGAAAACAATGTAGTTCAAGCTTAATAGAGGACCAAAAATAGAATAAATTATGGCTACTGCAGGTTAGGACCTCAAATGAATAATTATTTTTGGGGTTGAAATAAAAATAATAGCTTGGGTTAGAGATAAAGAAGAAAGATAAGAACGTATTAAATATAAGAGACACGATCTAATCTGTAAAAAGCGAAGGCCGTTGCGTTTAAAAGATACGCCGTTATTAAAAATAATAATTCTAGCCTATGAAACTGTACAATTAGGAAACGATAAGTTTTCTTAGTCAGTTGATCAGTCAGTACCAGTGTAGGAAAGTAGTTTTTTTGCAAATCTCCAGCTGTGAATCAAAATTGGTTCAGTTCCATTTAATGGGTTGAATTAAAAATAACTCTAAATCCAATGCATTAATTATCTCCATAATAAGCTTACTAAAAACGTAGAATTTTGTATAAATTATTACGTGTAGGTAGACGAGTAGTTATTCCATTATTCTGTTTATGTGAGCGCCATTATGAAAATATTCGTGGGTAGGTTAGGTACCTACTAGTGGATGGGCACGCAAGTCCGGCCGCGCCTTGCCAAGCCTTTACCGGCACCCTAATGAAATTAAGGCGTAATCTCTGGGCGGCATCGATGCAGTAATGTAATACTTTACCTCGGTAGTGATGAGTAGACTGAAAATATAATTTATTTATGTTGAAGCTTCTGGACGCCAGGCGATAACGTCGAGTTTATTTATTATGTAGTTGAAAAGATACTACCTACTCGTAATATTAGAAATGTCAAAGTTTGTTTGGGTATTAGTAGATGTTTGTGACTCAACCACGTACAAACGGCTTAATTGATTTTAATAAAATATGATCCATATATTTAATTTACACTGAATTTACTTTTTATTGCGATGTAAAATCTTATTCCTACCAGAAAATTAATGTGGTGGTGTAACCATGGTTTAACCGTGGGCAGATGGCGTGTGTATGGCTTGGACGAATTAGTATGGATATTGGATTGGATATTGTGTAACAAAAGTTTTATAAAAAGTAACAGGCTTTTCAGGCGTTTTCAAATTAACACTAAATTTGTTAAATAAAAAAAATAGATGCGAGCCATGTGAAATTGCAAAGTTTCTTCAGTGAGCTTTTCTCCTCAAAGTCACAAACAGCGCATTGTGTTAGTGAACTGACCTAAAACGTGTAATGACGAACCTAAGAAATTTAAGAACATATTGAACTATAGACGAATTAAAGTCATTAGTATACTGGCCAATAGTACAACTGGTCCGGCGCCGGCGCGTTAAATTTCACCAGTACAGCAACTGGATGAACCAGGCTACTGTAAATAAATCTAGCTGTGTAACCACATTAATATTTTAAAAATGTGAAACTATGTTTGGATTTGTGTTCTGCTTTCACGCCTAAAATACTCAACGGATTTGGATGAAATTTGAAATGGATGGAGATGGTTTGATACCATTGATTGATACATAAAAAATTACGGGAAGAAGTCTTACTCCCACTGGAAAATCTTACACAACGTGAGCGTAGCTACGGGCGGACAGCTAAAACTAAGGCGTACCAATAATGCTTTGAAATATATGCGTTTTCAATATTTTCCGTTTACCCTTTCTCGTATTAATTACCTATAAATTTAAAACTATGTATCAAATACTAATCCAAAACCACAAACATTTAAGTTTATATAATTTAAGTGCGGTGTTTAATTTTTATTAAAAATAAGTTGTGTTAACGATTGTAGAGCTACAAATTTATTCGCGGTTATTATGGATGTCCAGTAAAGTGCTAAACTTAGCTTTATTATGGTAACAAGAACTCGCGATTGTTTCATAAAAAGCCCTTGTTGGGTAAGTAATAGCTTCATTACCGGCTCGGTAATACGTATTTTGTATATAATAATAAGTGTTACTAGACTGTCTGAAAACAATTAGCCATTTGTGTATTGTTTTGAAAATTATGTACTAGGGATTCAATTCAATGAAATTTTCTTTTCTTTATATTTTATGAGCCCTTCGGTGCAATAAATTAAGAGTTTAATATAAGTTATTTTGAAGCGCAAGGCGATAAAGATATACAAAAAACATTGTAACTATCCTAGTAATATCCCAAAAAACTTCTTAAAACTTACGTAGAATTTATTTCCATATTTTTTCTGGATTTACTTTAACCACATCTATCCTGTAAATAACTTGTTTGAAAATACTTTTGCAACTCTGATAATAAGTTTGCGAAGTTACTTTTTACATACGAACCAAGTTCATTTTTACCAAAATTAAATTAGTTTATACAAATTGAAATTATTGCAATACTATTCTAAGGAAATTTTGAAAAATAAATGATGTTAAGGATTAGGACTGACCTGGCGGGTTCTTCTGGTCGGGCGGCATGTCTGGCAGTTGGGGGAGCGCGAGCAGAGTGCGGGCGGTGCCGCGGTAGTGTGCGGGCGCTCTGCCGGCCGCGTCCCGCGCGCCCCGCGCCGCCCCTGCACGCTCCAGCAGCGCCGCCGCAGCCGCCGGCGAGCGGCACGCGCCCGCGTAGTGCAACGGCGTGCGACCTTCCTGAAAGTAAGTGCTTCTTATCTATCTCTTTGCCTTCTCCGTCCACTTAGGTACGCCGCCAGGCTTTATCGGTAAAGCCAACGCGAACTGGTAGATGCCGAAAGACGTCCGCTGCTAGACGTAGGCTTACCCCAACGATCTTGCGCACTCCGAACTCAGCTTGTACGGTCTAGTTGCTAGAGTGACTGCCTACTACGCCGAAAGTACTACTATTCAAATTCTCATACGATAGGAAAAGTATTTAAATAAACAAAAAGACTCAACTCATCATCTAAAGTTCAGAGATTAAGGTTTGTCATGACTCATGAGCAAACTGTATCCCGTAGCACTACCAAGTGGCACTTCAGTAGTGTCAAGGCCTCTAAAGATCATTATTTATTATTTAAAGTGAAACGCTAGCAGTACAAAATATCCAATGGCAAAGAAAATCTTTCAAAAATTGGACTCTGCATTTAGCCAACTCCAGAAATGCTTTTAATGTTCTCTCAGTGCTGCGGGCGGCGGCGGCGCGGCGGCACAAGTGCAGAAGACGTAGAAAAGTGCAAACACGCGAGATCTAATTATTCTTTTTACACATTTGGAGTTAGATAAGTGGCACCTATAGCAGTAGAACCAACAGTCCGAAAGGAAAAAAGGACCTTTTACATAATTATTCAAAATTTCCAAAAATATGTTTGTACTTTTAAATGAGATGTTGATGGTGGTTTCGTATTTTGATATTTTCTGTTGTAAATTATTCAAATTTACACAAAAATGCAGAAAAAATATACATCATCTCATCTTGTATATAAAAAACACCTATGAAAACAACACAAAATTCAAACCCATTAGTTTGTGTTGGTGATTGACACCAATCGATGCTTAATAGTCTAGAATTTCAGATTACTAGACTAAAACTGTACGTGTACCTATCTAACTAACCTGAAAAACACATCCATATTTTATTCAACAAACCACGTGGCACGCGACTTGATTTACGTAGAGTATTGTGTTAATTACTTATGTTAGTTCATATTGATTTTAGTGTTAAAAAACAATCAAAGATGTACAAAAATTACGGGTGCTACTTGGTGTTCGAACTGATTTAATTTTAAAAATATATGTACTGAAAAACATTTTATATTATTAGTACTAACACTGAAGACCATCTTATGTAGGTCCCGGTGCAGTCGTTATGGAGATATGGAGCCTTTGTTCAGCAGTGGACATTTTTCGGCTAATATGATGACCTGCACCACTCTTACAAAATACAAAATACAGAAAACTTTATTGATCCCATAATTTCTTATAAACAAGTCATTGGGAGCCTTCTTTTAAGCACTTTAATATAGTGCCTGTGACAGAAGAACTCCGCTCTTCACTTCCGTGACACTATAGGTTCACATTGTTGTTACAATAGATTAAAGAATAAAAGGAAATAAAAAATATTAATATATCATAATGTAGGTATATATATTAAGGGAGGGATGTGGATGGATACATACAAGGAGGAGTGCGATATATATATGTGTTTGTAGATGAAATGCGGCAATTGTGTGTTAGTGTGTGTATGGATGCGTGTGTGTAAGTGTGTGTACATGTATGTATGTGCGTGTGTGTGTATTTTTAGTGGCGAGATTAATATTATTATTTTAAATTATTATTATTATTTACGTCCATTTGTTTTGTATTGTCTTATTAAATCAAATAATTTTATCTTATTACAATCTGTGATTACGAAATATATAAATTGATTTTTATTTCTTTTGATTTCTTCATAGGTTAGGTCTTGTAGCCATTCCATGATATTGTTTTTACAGGTTTTATAGTTTTGATTGTATATGCATATACTTTTATTGATTTTATTATAGAGCACTGAGGAGCGTTTATTGTATTGTCTACTGGCAAAGGTCGTACGAGTGCTTGGAACAGAGGCTATGAGATATTTTCTCTTTTTTTGTTCCAAAGTAGGGTCGTATGGCAAGGATAGGTGTTTTTTCAGTGTAGTATGTAGAATATATAATTTCCTAATAGAGAGAAGTTTACATAAATCATACAGATCATTGGTGGGAAATCTGGTCTTCTTAAAGTACATGGTTTTAATTAATAAAATTAAGTAAGCTAATCAAAATGACGCGTATTTCGGTAGCGTAGCGGGTAAAACGCCGCTGCGTTCTGATTGGGATGTCGTGGTTCTAACTCCATCACGTACTATGTTTTCGTATTTGAAACTACGATTTCTCACCGAAGCTCTTAACGTACAGGAGATCAAGAAAATAAATATCAAACAACTGAAAAATGTTGTATTCTACTCGCTTCTACTTATCCATTTTGTAGACGCACTCCTTCGTAGCAAGTGCTACGGTGGCGTAGCGTTATGCTACGCGACGTTTAACATCAATATCAAGTGCGGTTTATTAAATGAAAACGATTTTTCGATGCTTGTATTTTGCATTTAATTAATAAGAAACTTGTAAATATGCAAAAGAGGAAAAAATCTTTTTATACGACGAGTATATACAGCACATATAAAAAAATACAAAATAGTAGCTCATTCATTTCAGTACAGTTTGAATTAAACTAGCCTACTGGCAGGTAATAGAAATATATATATATATTTTTTTATTTATTTAATAAAGAACAAGCTACAAATAATTCAAACAATTTAGGTACTCGCCAAACTGTTAAGTTTATATCCTATCCATTCTGATTTCCTTATGTTCATATCAAAATACTTCTAAGAAGCCAGAAGAAGATTTATTGAACTTTTTGTTAGTAGCAACATTGCAAGTTGGCAAAAACCATTAATAAACTTGCGGAACAATTGATACTCTTGACTTATTTTTCTTGCCATAAATCTTCGGGTGCCCTATACCTATAGGTACCTATATTGTCTACGTATCTATGTAACTAAAATTTGGCCAGCACATAAAATACTCGATTGTTTTCAATTGCATGCTATATCTACCTTCATAAATGTTTCCATCTCTTATTTTTGGCACGGTGGGAAAAACTTGTACATGTTCAAACTTGTATAAATTATTTGCCACTTCGTATATCTGCAAGACAAAATCAATGCAGACAATGACTATTAACTGCAATCAATCTAATAGAATATAATTTTAGGTCAGTAAATACAAACTTGCAAACACTTTTACAATCATGAATGATTAACCTCTATTCTACCTATATACCTTACCAAATCTAATCTATACATATAATAAAACTGTAAAGAGGCAAATTCTGTACATTGAAAATAAAAAAATAAAAATATCTCTGGGGGTCTTCTTAAAACGTAACAGAAGCCAAAAATATGATTTTTTAAATTTTTGTCTGTCTGTCTGTGTCAGGTTCGCGATTCAAGCAAAAACTACTGAACGGATTTTCATGAAACTTTTTTTGTTGTATAGCTATTGGTTCTCGGTAACATATAGGCTATAATTTATTTTGAAGATCGGTATACCTGATGTGGAACCATAGCAGTCCAGCTAAACTATGAGAGATATGAAAATAGCGCCTTAGGAAAAGTTGTACAGCGTAATGAGCATTTTCTATTGACGTACAAATACTAAAGGTCTGGTACACCTGATGTGGAACCCTAACAGCCCAGCTAAACTGTAAGAGATACAAATATAGTACCTTGGGAAGGTTGTTTGGCGAATGAGCCTGCGTGATAAGGGTTTACGTATTCGATGTGTTGATATATAGTTAATTTATTACCTTCTTCTTCTTCTTCTTTCGTGTCGGCCATCATTTATTACCACACCGCGTGATGTCAATGACAAATACTAGGTAGCGCTGTTAATTTTAAAACCGCGGTTTAATTCTTCGTGGCCACATACTTCAAACATACCACTATCCAGTCTTATTCCCTTTCTGCCACATATTCCTAGATATAGTAGCCGGGACCCACGGCTGGCTGGACAATTCTTCCAAATGAGCCGCGTTTAAGTAGGTCAATACACAATTTTAGGTGACGGCTAATCACGCTTATTTCAGTTTATGTGACGCTAGAGAACCCGAGATAATCGAACGCAAACGTGTCCAGCCAGCTTGGAAACCGTTTTTCACATGGTCTCTCAATCTCCGAACAGAAGGGATTCTAACTATTTCTTGCTTATTAATACTGTGTCACCTAAAATTGTGACAGGCATCCAGTTTGAATTTTTAAGATACGTATAGCCATTTAACTAAAAAACAACGAAAAGCGTGACCAGCCAGCCTGAACTTACGTATTAAACTTCTGGCTGGCACCTCTGAATCTCGACAACGAAAGCGTTTCCGAACAAGGTTTTTTTACTAGCATTTAGTGACGGAATTTGTGACAGTCATAGCGTTTGTTTCATGGCGTCACATAAAGGCGTTTACGAGAAATCGATGAAAACTTGGTGCCAGCCAGCCTGATGTTCAGGCTGGCTGGCTCGTTGTATCTGCGCTGTCTGATGGTCTACGGCTTCCAAATTTTCTTCATAATTTAGTGACGGGGACGATTAAGATAACCTGTAAATGTGACGACGATCCCTCCCATAGTTTCAGAGATATTGATCATTGTTGTTTTCCCATACAAACTTAGCAGTAGGGTGACCAATATTAAAGGTGAATTGTCCAGCCAGCCTGAGTCACATCGGCTTAACGTGTCTTCCGAAGTACGGAATCAACTTTATTTTGGGACAATCTGGTGATTCAGCCTGCAATATCAAACGAGTTTTTTTTACTGTGTTCCCACCGGGATTTGAACCCGGAACCTCCCTGGAATGAAAGTCGGTCGCTCGACTGCTTGCACTCGCCGCGGCGTTTGGAATCTATAAAATTTTTATTTGAAAGTCTACGCAATCGCGTCGTGTGTCATCCAAAACACATTACGCAAATACAACTTAGGTCTCTTTTGCCTATTTTTCTATTCAGGACGTATTGTGATGACTGCTCTAAATAAATATATCTATAGAAATATTATAACATCTTTATATACAATTTTGTATATGTGTATCATATTTATTTATTTAGCTATTTATATAAAAACTTCTTCGTAAACACAAAATGTTTGCGCGAACGAAGTCGCGGGCACTGCTATATTATACTATATAAAAATGAATCACCAAAATATTTGTACGCGCATAACTTTCAAACGAATGCCCCAAATTGGATAAATCTTCCTTTTATGTGTTCGTTATTGTCAGGAGAAAGTTTGTATGAAAATAAAAAATAGTAGGTGTGTATGGTAGGTGTAGGGTAGATGTTGGGAAAAATGGCAGGACAACGTCCTCCGGGTCAGCTAGTTATTATTATAAAAATATTATTGAAACATAAAATTTTATATAAACATACTTACCGAATCTCTCTGATGCACAAGCTCAGGGTAGTTCTGCACGAGGTAGGTGGCTATGTCCATGTAGCCGTAATAAACCGCTTTGTGCAATAAGCCCGCCCCAGCCTCGTCACGACATGTCACATACTTCTTCCGGTTGTAGTCTGAGTCTAGCAGCTCCTGAGAGGGGAAAGACGAATTACTTGGCTTATCATATTTTATATGACTAGATTTTAAGATAAGTTCATAAAACTGGGACAAAGTAAAAATCTTTAAATGAAACTATTTGTAAATCATTTATGTTGTCAAGATTGACACGTCCACGATTAAATTTCTACAGTTAATAATCCCATTACTTTTCAAAGTAAAACTGCGTTAATTTATAGCTGTAATTTAACCAGTTAATAGTTTTGAGTTTGTTGGTGTAAGCTTAGAGGAGTGGTACCTTGGACTAATGGGGTGAACCACGGGTTGGGAGAGCTCAGCCATATCCTCCTGTGATTGCATGTGCTAAGTCTTTATCATCACTAATACCCTGCAATTTATCTGTTGTAGCAGTGCGACCATTAATATTGCTTTACCCGTGCAACGCGCTTCAATTTGCATCAAAAGGATGCTCAGAAGTTACCGCCACAGCATTGTGCATCTTTACCATCACTACCTGCAACTCGAGCAGCGAGCCTTTCTCCACGGCAGCGTGTAGGGCTTCGCAGCGGGCCACGAGCGCGGGCAGGTGCAGAGTGGGGGGCAGCGCCGCCAACAGCCGGCGCCCCTGCCCCGCCAGCGCCGCTCGCTCCAACTTGCGCGACGCCCCGCCGCGCGCCCACTGACGCAGCTGCGCCGACGACGCCGACTCCAGCACTAAAAGTAAACTAGGTTATTCTTCCACATAGATTCGTATCAGTTTAATTTCATCATTTACCTTCACGGAAAAGAATCTGATATAGAAGGTATCGTTTTCTTCGATGTTGTAACTTATCTTAATTTAAGTTTTGATTAGGTAGACTTTCGGATGAGTTGATTCTACTACAGCCTTTCTAAGAATGTCTTCTTTCTTCTTTATACTTCTTAACTTTATTTCAGTGTGTGCAATAAAACATAATATTGATATTAATACATTTAACAATTTTTGACGGCAAACTGTGGCTTATTGACCATTTACACCAAACAATTTTATGGACTTGGAATTTTAATTTTATTTTATAGGTATCCGAATGTGTTAATAATATTATTGAAATATTATTACATAAGTACCCGAAAATTTCTGTAAGAAAACAGCCATATTAAAGTAACACGAGGAACAAACCCACAAACTTCATCATCTTTCTTGGTTTTACGGTCTGTGCTGCTGAAATATGAAACATTTTTGTAAGATAAGGGGAAAATAATAAATAAGGGCATTTATTACGACGACAGTAATACTTAATAGTCAATTTAACATCTTATCGCTAATCTGTGGCACTTTGTAGAAAACTGAAGATAGTAAACATTTACGTACTTACTAAAACAATAATTTTATTTATTATGTCTTGTATTTTAATATATAAAACAAAACATCCTTATATTTTTTACATTTAAAATTAAAGAATACTTACATTATCAGATAATCAACATGTTGAAGCAACATAAATCACAAACAGAAACAAGAGAATTATCAATGAAGATATTGGGTTTACATGAACATATTTAACGTCCTAAAATAACAATTTCCTGACTAAAGTGGTATCCACCAAAGGTAGACCAAAACTGAAGCTTTAAAGCTTCTATGGTAGTACTTTAAAGTTTTTGCCATGCCATAAAGTTGTCAACTATGGTACTTCAGTGGACGTACACTAAAGCTTTCGACAGGCCCGGTATCGCATGGCCGTTATCAACTGATAAAATCAAAACAGCACAGAGTGTTTAAAGAAATTAGTTTTAAGGTTAGTACATAATAATATTACTTTTATATTTTGCTTACTTTATATTTTGTGTTGTTGCATTTGCAAAGAATGCTAGGTCTTTTGGAGGCCTACGCAGACCTACGATTTACTACGCCGCTGCCATGAAATTCTGATGACGAAAAGGTGCAGACAAATAGTGCATAAGACTATAATATTGAGTTAATTTTCCAAAAAAGTAATACTAATTTTAAAGAGACAGTGCTTTTTTATCATCCGTAGCTCTATAAATGTGCATTCTAAATCCACCGATCAATCGCATCTTTTAGAATAGGATCTTTTAAATACAATACATTATGTTTATCTGTACTCCGTATTTATTTGTATAGAAACCTCCATATCTTTAGCTTAGCATAAGTTATTTTATGAGCTAACAATGCAAGTTATTATTACAAGTCGTGCATGCAAGCAACACCCTGTTATAGAAGTTTGCATGCGAATAGCTGTGGCACTCCCGTTGTGGCCGGATCACGGAATTTATACTTTAACAACTGGCCGAACTATCACGACATCAGCCGGCGGCCTTCTGAAAATCCCAGAGTTGAACTAAGTGTCAAAAGACAAAAGACGATCGCATCGCTCCCTCGCGCGTCAAAAATCTTTGGTCACCAAAGAAAGTATCTATGGTGTCACCCAATATAGGGTTTTCCAAATTGTCGGTTAGTACTGTGTTTATCCAGAATAGTACCATATGGTATGGTATGGTATGGTGTGGTATGGTGGTCTATATAGACCGTATTTGACCAAAGGATGAATGACTGTGTCCCCCGTTTCTTTTTTTTCCTCTAACCACACCCTAACTTACTAACTGCCATACCACTACCACACCCAACCACTTTGGTAATGCATGGACACGGCATTTTCAGAAACATCTTTTTGTGATCGGACTGTGATCGCCAACTGTGATGGTACCGAACGCGCCATTAAGATAAGCGTGAGAAAGACAAGTAATGGTTAGTAGTATTGCTTCGAGAAATGCACATTTGGCAACAATAAAAATTTAAACTGCCAGAGGTCTTTTGTCAGTAAGTAATAAACCGATATTTTTAAACGGAAATATCTAAACACCCCGGGAAGCGGCATCACAAGACAGACGGTTTGAAGAAATATAAATTACCACCAAACAATAGGCAGATAAAGTTCAATGGTTTTGCTGTAGCACGTGTAGGAAGATAGAGAAATCCTTATCGACCCAAAACTTTTACACCAAACAGATGTCAGACAAGACAAAATAATATTAAGATAAAAAGGGTGAAACTGCCACTATGGTTTGCTATGCAAAGTACGACTCTAAGTCCGAAGACAAAACTCAACTATGTCTTATGTTTAGCGGGTTTCATAACTATATTATTCATATTATAAACAAAACCCTAATTGATATGACTTTATCAATGATGATAATACTAGACATGTTCCACCTACGGTGTAACACTGTGTACAACAAATTACATAATATTAACAAGATGTGTATGTACAATAAAAATGGATTACGCAAAGGATTTTGCTTCTAAATTCCAGGCTGTCTACATCAAGTCCTAAGCATAGCAGCGGCTATGAAGTCATATGAAACGCTGAAGCCTGAGTGACGTCAGCAGGGCTTTCATTGAGGCGAAGTTGACGATGGCGCGCATGGCAACAGGAGAGCTCGCAAGGAGAAGCGTCGCATCGTCGGTGCGCGGGAGCAGCCGGCCAATCAAGATCAACGGATCGACCAATGGAGAGCGGCCGAACTTAGCTGACCAATTAGATGTTAAGATTTAGGGTTAGGGTTGTAGGCGGAGATTAGATGTTAGAGATAGGGTAGGGGAACTAGGATAGGGACAGTCAACGGAGAGCTGGAGACCAAACCGGGAGCGTCGTAGCGATAGTGCAGTGTATTTCTAAGTGTTGATTAATCATAGAGTCAGTGACAGGGAGTACAAAGAACTTTGGGTTTTAAAACTTAAAACTACATAAATAAATAGTTCAATAAAAGTTCCAATTCTAATCAATATTAATAATATTACTTGAACATTAAATCTAAAGCTGCATATCATACTAAATTATATTTTAAAGCCCAAAGAAAACCTTATTTTTCTATTTCTATTTTCTTCGCTGTATTTTACGCTTCGATATTGACATAAACTATACTCAGATAGAGTTATTATTACTATAAAACTTCTTAGCACTTAATCATAATTTGAATCACAAATAAATATTTTAGCAGTAGTGATAATAATTGGCCTAAGGGGTTTTTTCCTTTTTCTGTTCGTTTTTCCCCTTCATTAGAATACTTTCGGCCTAGAAATCGAACAGAGGGTCAAGGAATACCGTTCTTCGGATTCTTCGATTTAAATCAGACTAAATAAAAAGTAAAGAAAAAGAATTAATAAACTAAAGTCTATAATTTAATTTATCTTGTGTTTTCCTCATCTCTCCTCTAAATAAAATAATCTATAATTTTTCTTAAATAAATAAATCTGCTCTTAAATTCGCCTTAAACCTAACTCTTAATCTAAATCATAAACTAACTTTGCCTTAATTTTTAAATATAAAGAAACTATCAAGATCTAATTAAAGCAACTATAATTTACTCAATAAAGTTGCTTCAAATATCTTATCCTTGCTGACATTACATAGTAAAGAGAAGTAATAATCTATTTGATATCCTGCTGACGCTTGGGTATATCACAGGTACTGAACAGTGTCAGGAAATACGAGCTCCCCTAAACAAAATAAAAGCGCTATAGCTGACCTCAAGAGTGGCCACTCACACACACAAACCAACTCAACAATAAACTAAATAGATGCATCATAAAATATAAAGAGGCAGCTACTGTTCTCGAAGTCTGACTGCGAGATACAGAATATAAAAATAATAAACGTTACGTAACAACAATAACAGGGCGAGTCTCGAAATCTGTGGCACAGCTCGTTTCTCCACCGAAAATCGGCTGGGATCCTGGCGTTCCAGAAGATGTGGAAAACGGGTGTATAGTGTTTGCTCAAATCAGCAGAGGCTAACATTTTAACTTTCAAGGGGAGTCGACGTGTTGTTTCTCCGTAGAGACCACCGAATATCGGCAGGTTCCCTGGTGCTCCTCCTGATGTGGTAGGGTTTCAACGCGGCATCTCTTTTTGGGGTTACGTAAAACTTAATTCACAGAAAGTCGCTGTGGTAGAGCTCGACACAGAAACTTTCTTTGAACCCTTTTCGTTTGCTTATTATGTTTAGCAAGGACAAAAAGTAAAATCAAGTATTACAGAATTATCCACCAAGAAAATAATTACTAGACGATCACATTATAAATTATAACAAATATATCACAGCATAACTGACAGCCTGAGACTTCAGGCTCGGCATTGGGCCATCACACAACTCATATTGAATATTAGAGCAAATTCCCTCATTCCTTGAGAAAACTTTTTATCTAGCACTGAATTGGCTGTAGGCTTTTAAGGGTCGTAAAAAAAAAGACTTGTAATTTCTCCATGTCAATATGTTTGTCTGTTTTAGTTCCAACTCGATAATTAAAAATTTTACTCATTATCAGTATTTCCGTTTTGTCTAGTTTACAAGATGCTTACATCTGCGCTTACATCTAAACTCAATCAAAATAGTCTATTATAGTGAATCAATGACCATTTTGATACACTGCCGGGTGGGCAGACGCCTGAGCGGTCATTGAACCAGTTTTCAATAATTCGGTGCGTCCACACCACCTAACCCATATGAGAGCCATTACACCCATCGTTTAACACACGATCGTGCTCACACGAATGTAGAGGACAACACAGACGCAGCTATAAACTAAAAAGTCTGTAGGTAACTAATTTACTACTATGATGACAAATAGACACGCTATATTCACAAGGGTCATATTTTTACCACAAATTATTTTGTCGATAACGTTGTATGTGGAATTTCAGGTAAGTTCAATTAATTTTTAATGTTTTTAAAAAACATCAATATAATAGATAAGACATAATAAGACATTTATTCATTCTTGGTTTTTAGGTAGTTTCATTACTTTATTAATTAAAAATAAGTTCAAATTATTAGGTAACCAGGATGGTACGAAAAACTGCAGTCGTATGTCATATTACAAAGGATCTATATCTGTACTAATCTTCCTAGTGTGTGTACCCCGCAGCGAAACCTTTGATGAACAGGAATCATAAATGAAGAATGAAGATTCCAGAAAGCTCAAGTTGTAGTTTAATTAAGATCTACTATACGTAATACAAATTATTTAATTATAGTCCATAAGACATTGAAGTAAATAATCTGAGCTTTTTTTTCAAGATATCACGTATAGATAAGAGATCTTGAATTTACTTTTAGATATAAAAATAAGTATGTAGTTTTTCATATACTAATCACATTATCGCAGAGATTTGCTAACCCGACATTCTTCAAATTTGTCTTTAATTTACAGCCAAAAAGTTTCAGTTACATTCTTTAGCAATCTTAATCACTTGCATTTAATGGCAAGTTACACTAATTTAATTACTTCGTGCAGTCGAATTCGCCGGAGTAAGCCGGTCTCGTTTACCACGCTAAGGCCACTGGGTCGCGCACTGTGCAAGAGTGGAGCACTTGACATGGGGTTGAGTTGTGTTGTGTGTTTGTTGCGTTCAAACGAAAGTACTAAGTATTGTTTAAAGAAAATTTTACCTATATCTTGAAATAAAATAATAACATAAAACCAAAGCGATGGTAACAAAAAAAAAATATTTCTTTAAAACACGTGTGCCATTTCTCTGTATTGTCTTGAGCGTGCGAAGTAAAACAAAATTAAACGTAGCGCTCATAAAAGCAAAGGTCAAATAAATGAATAAACCTCAGCTGCAACAATACGAGTAAAGCTACGTTAAAATACTAGTCGGCTGATAAAGATATGCTAACTGAAGTAATGGCTACCCTATGGCTACTTGGAATCGTTTTTGTAGAGCAATTTTCTTGTTAAGTCAAACCACTGACCTTCGGACGTAATATAAATATACTTATTTATAAGTTGCGAACTTTTTGTGTTGTAATAGCTAGGCCGAGTACACGCTACAGATTTATTAGACGGACGGACGTAAAGCATTTTAATGTAAAGTAAAATAATCTCTAGAGGTAGAACAAAACAATAAATATTTCTTTTTTTCAGCGTTAGTAGTTGTAACCAAATGAATTTTTAATATTATTTTATTAGTTAACTAAAATTAAGTAAAGAATGCAAAAATAAATAAATATATTTTTGGCTATATTTTGACTTTTTCAGTAACTGGACGGTAAATATTCCTTAGTATCTACGGCTACTAGCCCGGCCTCCATATGAATCACCGGACTATGAAAACTCCCTGAAAGGGTGAATTTCGAAATGGAAGGCACGCGAAGCAAGCGCTATTCGGACAGACGACTGGCACTGTTTGCGACGACGACGTCTGTTTGCACTCCATGTTCTAGCAGATATTGCACTTCCGCTGTTTACTTCCTAAATTTTTTGCAAATTAAAATATGCTATGCTCTTTTTCATTTACGACTCGTTTTTTTAGTGTAACACGAGTTACACGGGTTGGACCGTAATTTATAAATAAAAGTATTCAGATGTTTCTTTTCTGGAACTCTGTAATAGTTTTATATTTGGAATAATCGCTAGGGGTAAGGTGGGTCGAATTGACACTCGCTTTTTGACCGTCGCCAATATCCAGTACCTTCGAGAATCAGAGGTGTCATGAATGACACAGAAATCTAATCATAATTTTACAAAAAACATAAGAATATAGATTTAATATATTTTCATAGCAAGTGCAAGTGAGAAGTCGACCAACACGCTCTGGGCCAGCGTGGTCGACTAAGGCCTGATCGCTCCGATTCAGTTTAAGCTGGAGCCCCTCGGCGGGGACGTATACTATGAGCTGTCGATGAAATGCAAAGATAGTTTTTTTATATATTAATAAAAGAAACTTACATTTAGGCGGGCTGTAGTGCACGTAGAGTCCATTACGCTTGACGGTGCGCTCCGATAACCATTTCTTAACACTCTCCATTATTAACAATTTAAAAAGTTCATGCATTGCGAGACTTCATTGTAGAGCGATAAGTATACTCGAAAAAAAGAATTAGATTTGACTTCCATATTATTGGAGACTTGCACTCGACGTCGCGCGTCGTGCGTCGTCCAGCGTGTGCAGCGATGCAAACGTGTAGTTTTAAAAATAAACGCGTTTAACAAACAGTCTGTAAAAACTCACCGTTTGTGTTAAGGCTGCTGGTATACATTCGTAGGAGATTTTATTTTATTATAAGAATGTCTAAAAAAATCAACATTCTAAAAAAACCTTATATCAATTTTTGACAAATTTACTTATTTGCCTAATAAGTTAGAACATCCCGAAAGGAAGTAAACTAAGTGCCGACTATCAAAGCTTCTATCTATAATTCTTTACATATAAGCGAGCATCAATCGATTGTATTGGTAGCAGCAAGTACCGGATCGAATGTTCCTTATAAAATATTTACCCAACGTCCAACTGACACCGTTTACGTGCAGGTGGCCTAGATCCCACTACAATATCCAGGGCTTTTACTTACTAACAGATTCCAGTTACTTATAGAAGGACCATCTGGATATAAGGTAATGATATTATGAAGTTACATATTTTCTTACTTATAATAATTACTTAAAACACTAATGAGAAACATAACTTAAAATTAAATCGCATTTGGGTTTTTCTGTTCCAATGAACTGTTACAAAACTTTTAGGCTAAATGCGGAAGATTTTCGACTATGATTAGGATATTTTTTGTATCTATTAGTTGGAATTTTTGCCTAGCTCAATAAGAATACGATGGAAAGACCTCGACTGTGACAGGAGGCGATGCGGCACTGACACGAGCCACCAGGTGAAGAGTCTCATCGCCTCCGTACATAAGTACACCTTACCTAACAAGTGTGATGTGTGCAAATTCCTTCACTCCAAATTTTGTATTGTCTTTTACGTTTTTTAGAAGAAAACTCGTTTTTTATCTTTTTATTCAAATCTGTAACTTATTTACGACTCGTTCTATAGCCTGAGCTTAAAAAGACTTTTACTGAACTATATTACATTATTTACAAGTGTTACATGATTATCTGACCTAACTAGCGTGAAAAGTCTCTTCTTAATTCGTCCGTGGAAAAATACTTATTATAATTTGAATAAAATAATACAGAATTTTTATGTATTTCTTAGTCTAAAAATATGTGTTATTGTTTGTTACCATTCGTTTCTTAATGAAAAATGGTATTACATTTACATTTTTTATACATTTTAATTAGTCGAAAGATGAACTTGTCGCCAGGGCTGTGCCTGATTCAGCAACAATTTAAATAAAAACTATGTTGCAGGGATACAAAGCCACTGACGGTATAATTAATGATGTGAGCAGACGAGTACTTGTTCCAAATGAAACCTATCGAATTTCCCTTTCAGGTAGGTTCCATGACAATTTATGCAGATAGTAATATTATTCAGTTTTTCCGAGAAAAGAAAATTAACTGAGCATATTATTTTTATTCCTTCTTTACGCGAACTATGTATAAAAGGTTCTCTGTTATTCTTAGATATCCTATCGTTTAGTGTGTTTTAGGTTTAAAATTAGTGTTCGGGGACGAGTGCTTGTGAAAGAAAAAGAAGAAGAAGTAAGACTGTCCCCAGTCTGAAGTCCATACACGCAGCGGGACCCTCACGTTCGGCTTACAAATGGCTGATTAATCAAATCACAGATTTCTAAAAATGTCCAACCCAGATAAACAAGAAAGCGAGTTACAACACAAAATACAAAATATTTGAAGTGGCCAGTCACATTACCAGCAATAAGTAGGGTAAATCGTCAATAACTGGTCGCCCCCAATAACTGGACACATACTGAAACGCTAAGAGCATAATATAAAATAATCCCTACCTAATCGTGACGTACTAAATCCTAGGCTTCTTTTTACCGTGTTACGAGTATTATCCGCACGTAACTACGCCACGATGCATAATTATATTCAGAGTTTTTGATCTATTTCTGGTAACTATGTTTTGTAGGAGTGAAACAATAAACTGATAAAAACATGATAAGGATTTTTCCATACAATTTTGTAACTTTTCAGATAACTGTATATAACTTGTGAAATAAATAATGTCATCTTCTTGAGTACATTATTATGTTAATTATTTTCAATATATAACTAATTCCCCTGATTGAATAATATGGGTAGTAGGAATCACTTTTACAGGGGGTCACAAAATTATTATTCTAAGTAAGCAAGGCAGTAGTAGCCGGTTACTGACGATTAACCCAACCAACCAAATATACTCATCGGCACATCTAACCGCCCACCCTTGTATTTCGAGTTAATTTTAAACTACGCTTATTGTTATACATTACAATTGATTTATTGATAATTTTACGATAAATTAAACACACTTAAATAAACGTTTTAACTAACATCAACTGTAAATAATAGAGTTATAAAGAATCACGAATATTCCCTGAAATGAAGGGTGGGCGGTTAGATGTGCCGGTGAGTGTAGTATGTATGTATGTATGTATGTATGTAGTTGAGCCGTTCGGAAGAAAAATGAACCAGTTTCTAGTTAATCCTTTTAGTTAGTCAGAATGCGTCGCGTCGTTGTCCTGGAAGTTGGCAACCTGTGAACAACTCGGAAAAACAAACGGGCCACATTTTTCCAACTGTACCATTTCTGTCTTTACGAGAATCTGTCCTTTTGCTAACAAAGGTTCTTCAGTACCTGTTGTGTATAACTGTCCTAACTAATGTGATAACAGGAAATAAAACATGATTTATAACCAATGTTGTATTGATATTAAAATACAAGCATGATTTATGATGTCCTTTTTAATTGCCTTGAAAACAGATAAATGCATGACGAAACTGGTCTACCATGACAAATAATATTTTTAAATGAACAGGTAATTTATGTTTACTTACTAAATAATCACTAAATGTTGGCCCGTCTTTGTGTCTACAAGTGGTCCAGTTTCGTATTCAACATAATATAAAGAATGAGGGTATTTCCCATGGGGAATAGTAAGCTTGCTTGTTAAGCTTGCATCAGTCGAGCATCTTTGTGAGCATCTTAGAGTAAACTGTTGCTTCAATGAGGTAGAGGAAGCGCGATCTGGTAACATTATTATCTATTAATTTACATCGGTTTGGCTTTCTTTTTCATGTCCTCAACACTTGTTGACAACGTGATATTAATGTTGAAACCGATGTCTTTCTTATTCGGATTCGGGTTTGGATTCGGTTCTGCGGCCTCTGCTGCTACTGCGCACTCTTGAGCTGAAAAAAGAGACACTTTGCAATCATAACGCTTAAGACAACAATTAAATCAAAGAAGAAAGTTTGGTATCGTACCTACCGCTACGCATGTGAACATTTAAGATACGATGATATAACTCATTAAACTTTTTTTGTCGCTTTACATTCGATGGTGTGCGAATGACGAGAGTGGGCAGTAATATGTATTGCTCCAGATTTGGTTCTTCCTTGTGTCGTCTGCTGCGAGATACCTCCTTTTTGACGACGAGGCGAGGGTTGCGCACCACTGGCTTGCTGAGGGTGCTGCTGCTGGTGAGGTCGACGGCGGCGTGGCTGCGCGGGCTCGCGTCGGCCGGCGCGCCGCACACCGGCGTCGGCGGGCTCACCGAGTGGTAGCAGCACATCGGCTCCCTGTTGCCCGGCCCGCGAGAAGATACGTAGCTCGGGCCGGGCGCGCTGTCATCCTCCCTAAACCGGCGTTTTTGATGTTGAAACGAATCATGATACATGATGCGATCGTAGCTCTTGTGACTCTTGCGTGAACCCGCATTTTGGTCCTCCCAACGACGATTCGACATCATTGCGCTTGCAGCATTATGATCACTCATAGGTACGTCTCTCTCTTCGTTGCCGTCCTTCTTTTTGTGGCTGGCGACGATGATATCACCGGTTTTGCCAACCGGGCGGGAACTCTCGTGGCGGTGGTTGAGCTTCACGATGCGGTAGTGGCGACGGCGGCGGCGCTCCACATGCGCCACGCGCTCGCGCAGCAAGCTGTCGATGAGCCGCTGCAGCTCGCAACGCGTATTGCATCGCTCGGGCTGCGTGTTACGGCGCCCGAGACGCGCGTTTGGCCAGTGCGTGCGACATACGTCCTCCCAAATGATGTCGCTCAGTACCGCTTCTCGAGAAGGAGTTAACTTTATTCCATCATCGCGTGGTGCGAATTCTCCTTGAGCTAAATAATGGACGGTATCCATCAGGCGATAGTCTCTCACTGGATTAAGTTTGTGGCGAATTTTGTGTACCCTCTCGGCGGCGACTTTCGGGAAGTCATTTCGTTTGCACGGAACTGAGGCGCTCTGACGGCGGCCTCGTGCAGTGATGCCGTCGTAAGTGGTGAAGTCTCTGCCATACTGCTCCGAGTTGTGCTCCTTCTCGAGAGTGGTGGCCTTGCTGGCGGACAGCGGCGAGCTCTGCTGCGCATACCGCTGGAACGCGGACGTCTCCGGGATGTGACTGTACTGCTGGATGTAGCTGCACCCAGGCCGCCCTAAATCAGACGTATCTATCCTCCTGGAGTCCTTGCATCCTTCTTCATCAGATGACGACAGTTGTAAAGTGGGATCGAGAGAACGAAAAACCATCTCTTGCTTTATTAACTTCAGTTCCAATTGATCGATTCTTTTATGTAGCTTCTTAATAGTACCAACATTTACAGGTACAGTATCGTCTGACGACGTATTCGTAATTATCAGTGTACCGATGTCAACTTTGTTTGGGCCGATTTTCGATTTTTCTGCTTTAGCTTCGACTCTAGGAAGGTTCATAGTAAACTGTGGCTGAGTATATAAATAGCATTTTTCGGGAGGGCGCTGTTTATCGTTGTACACATTAACTCGTGGCTCATCTGCAGGTGTACGATTAGTTTTTGAGCATAACGAGACGTTCACAGATTTTTCCAAATCAGTAGTTGACGTTATTTGTCCAGATTCAATTAAACTTGTCGTAGTCGCTTTTCGTTCTTCCTCACAATGACTTAAAGAAGGGGCGTCAGAAACGGTGTCTTTACTTATATCTGGAATAACAAAAATACTTTATTATCTAAAGTAAAATAAATATAGCGTTATTTAGAAAAATTTCCGATAACTTACAGGTGAATAGTGATGAATTGAACGACGAATGATCTCCTATGCCGAGTCGAGACCGTGACCCTGATTTCTCCGAACCCTGCAAATGAGTAAAGCCTACATTTTATCATGTTTTATAAGGAATGTTCTATAACCAATTATACTAGATAAGAAAATTTTGGACCTTTTTGGAATAAAAGCGATTTTTCTCAGCAATGTAAAGGGTCTTGATGGCGGGAGAGCGGGGTTTTATCGAGACTAGCACTCTCTGTGACGAGGATACTGGGCCTTGACTGTACAACGGCTTCTTTCGAAATATTTCCAAATCTGTGAATATAAAATAGGCGGGATCATCATCATCATCCTCCCACGGATTTCCGCAATAACCGTACTTGCACTGCGCGCGCGGTATCCACGACCTTTGGTGGGTCGTCGGGCCGACCCACGCCGAGTTTTTTGGTGCGTGGCAATAATCACAACTTACTTATAAGATTGGTAGATGGTTAGTTTATACTGGTTGTAATGTGTATTTTTATTTGCATTATAGATATTATTTATTACTATTCTTGTTTCGAAAATTTCATCGTAGGTTCTGCCAATTTCACTGATTGCTTGTGACTACAATGTCATAAGAGGGGGGTCAAAATATCATGTTAGTTAATTCCACAACTCTAACTAGAAATCTGAATAGAATGTCCACCAGCTCACCTAGTAAGAGTTCCTTTTTAGGGACTCGCGAGGCAACCGCGGCGGCGCCTGCTATCGTATCGTAATCAACTTGGCGAATCAACTTTTCTTCTTGGATGGATAATAACTTCTTCTTAGATGGAGACTGTTTATTTTCCATCACATTTTATTTTCCTCTTCCCCGGCATAGTTACACAGTTTACCTGCTCGACTACGAAATCAAAAATGTACCAAAACAGTAATTTAGTGTGTATAAAACAAGAAAATTTTTACATTACATTGCCATTTCCTGTTGATTGACAAAGTTTATTATTTTTTTGCTGTCTATTAAAAAATTATGGTTTCTTCAGTAGGTTTGATATGATTTATCACTCAAAGAGTAAAGTAATAAGACTCTACCAAAGATCAAAGAAAGACTTTTAGCTGTGCTCAAAGAAGGTCAACTCGACAAATCCTTACTCCGAAGCTCCGAGCCTCAGTGTCTGCCTAATGATGATAACGAAGTTTTCCAGCTATTTAACCCCAGTTTCGAAAAAGGCTCTGGTCTTCACCTTTTAACAGTGTTTCAGCAAATTGTGTTTCTCACCTTCTTGCCCCATGGTCTCGTGCTAGAATTTGTAAATAACTAAAATGCATTCGTATATATTTTTTTACAATTTAAGTGGCAGTGGGTAGGTGGGGCATTTGCATATTATCACAGAACTGGTGATCATTGGGAGTGGAAGAATTATCTCTCTCTAGAGTCTACGTGGCAAAAGAAGCTGCGTGGTCAGCTGGAGCCTTAGAACGGAACGAAGTGTACGCGTTATGTAAGATTTTCCCGTGGGAATAAGACTTTTTCTCGTAAAAAGTATCCTATGTGTTTCATATTGTTATCTGTTTGTGTTTGTGTGCAATAAAGTATATTTCATTCATTCATTCCAGGTTAGGAAATATCTCAATTCCAAATTTCATCCAAATCCGTTGAGTAATTCAAGCGTGAAGGCGGAATAAACATCCACACAGCTAAACATTCAAACTAGCAAACCACTCGCGGCTACTCTCGCGTTGTGTAAGATTTTCCCGTGGGAATAAGACTTTTTCCCGTAAAAGTATCCTATGTGTTAATCCAGGTAACAAACTATCTCCATTCCTTTCATCCTAATCCGTTGAGTACTTTAAGCGTGAAGGCGGAACAATCATCCAAACATCTAAACATCCAAATATATTTTCACATTTATAATATTAGTGTGACGGATTATCGGAGGAAGATCATGTGAATTTCGTGAAAAGCCACTGGATGCTGTAAATATAACCGTTTGTTATTTGACTATGGTTGATGTGCAGATTCTACTTTGTTTCGAAAATGGAAGATTGATAGAAGTTACGCATCCGTCGCTGCTGTCAAAATTTGTGTCGTGACGTTTGGCAAATATGTAATTTCAACAAAAAAAAACTAGCAGTTGTAGGGTAGTCCATTTTTAAGGGGTGAAGATGTCGCAACAAGATATTACGAGCAAGCAGGATGTGCAAAAGAGTGGCGTTTTGCTGGTGGAGCAGAAGTCTTCACGACCTCCGTCAGATAGCGTCGAGAAAAACCCTACCAAGCAGGATGTACTGGAAACCCATTGTATGTTTGTCTATATTATAATTTTCCTTTTGTAGTATAGTCTGCGTATTTTCGAACGCCTATTGAATTTATTAGCCATATATATAGCTATTTAAACAATTTTGAAAATTATTCAGCTAGTCTTTTTTAAGCACCAACGTGGTGCAAATAAAGTCACTTACGATTTCAAATTTATTTTCAAGATCGTTGGTCTCTCAAAATGGTATGTTGTTGATTAATTCTTCAGCATCGTGTGGGTTCAAAGGTCGACAACCATTTATTGTTTATACTTTAGACAACAGATTTAGAGCGCTTGATGAAAGTGGTGGGGATATCTGTCTCGCGCTTGTTTACATTGTATACAGTGTGAGGAAGGGAGAGAAAGGATACGCAAATACCCATCTATATCAGCTCTCATAACTTGTGATTCTATACCCTGTCCTGTGGGTACTTAAGTTTACTATGAAATCTAGTTTCACTTTTAAGTCAGACCAGCTATCGTCCGACTAGATTACTCTTTATTTTATTAATAATATTATTAAGACAAACGGAGATAAAAAAAGTCACATTTTCAAATCTTACATTGATTGAATTGGTATAACTAGGTAATAGGTAAATCTAGGCTGAATATTACTGTTCTATCCAACTTAATAAAGGTGACTCTAAAAGTTACGCGGTACCGTAATGCAAGTCGTTGACTTTTATAATCTATCTTTTTTAGAGGATTGAAGAGGGTCTTCTGAATTAAGCATTATAATGATTAAGATAAAGAACAAAATATCTGCTCAGGCATCCCAATTTAACATTTTGTTTACATGGTGTATTTTGTTTTCCATAGCAAACAAACTGGATGAAAAAAAATCCGTTGGTTCAAAGTCCAGCAAACCGGAAGTCAAGAAAAAACATAGTAAATGTAAGAACTTTTTTCTTTACACTGCAACATACGCCATACAAAATATGAAGATATTCTATAAGTTAGGTGATCAATACAGTTCGCATAATAAGAACAGCTTAGCAGGAGTAAGGATAGGCTAGATTAGAAAAGCTATCACATCCTTGCAGTAGTGTACAATCGTGTCCCGCTAGATTTAAAGAACGCTCGGTCAATGGATTCGTTGGTTTATCGAACAAGACGCACAACTACGAGAAGTGGCTTATAGAGTATATTATGAATAAACGTAATTAATATGATGATATGATGATGATATGTACCTAATTAATTATAAATATTAATTAATTAATTTGTTCTGACGTGTAATGAAATAATTGTTAATAAATAGGACTTTGTTGATAATATTAAAATATTTAATTTCCAGCAAATTCTCATAAGCGCGATTTCCCATCAAATGCCATTAAACTGTCTCATGAAAAATCTGGATCAATTGTCAGTAAGGAAAATTTCCCAGAAACAATACCGATGATACCTCAAGATGGTCCAAAGAAGGTTAATATTTAGAGCACAATCCTATATGTGAATTCTAATATAGCGGCAGTTTCTTGCAATTATCAACATCTACAGCTCATATACGTCCCTAATAGACGGGCTCGAGTCTACTCTGAATTATGTGATCAGTCTTTTGGTTGGTCGAATCCATACACAACTTTTAAATGTCTTTGCGGGAGTGTCCCTCTTTATATGCTGTAACCATTGATTTACAGGCCTGTTGTAAATCAATGGCTGTAACACACTTATGGTTACAGCATATAAAGTCGAGTATTTAAATAACTTTTTTATCAAATTACTCAGACGGTTTAAAAGTCAATCTAAGACCACAAAGCACTCTGCTCTGTGCCTTAAAATATTCGTGTTTAAATGCGTAGGAAAGTTTTAACTAGATTCTTCAGTAGATTGCAACATAGAAAGTAAACAAAAAAAACATAACAACTCTTACCTCATAAATATATTTTTTCAGAAAGCCTCTGCAATTCCAGCACAGTTGTCAAAGATAACACCTGTGATGCCCATTCCTTCCAACTTAGAAGAAGTGAGGTCTTACCATGGAATGTCCTCGGAGGGGCAATATGTCGAAGAATCAGCAGAACATGCTGACAAAAATCTGGACCACATCGCAGAACTACGGACCAAACCAAAATATTCAGAATGGGTGAGCTACTCCTGCAATTTGCTTTATTACGATCTTGACAATATTGTTCAGAAGCGCGGCAGCCCGCACGCTACACTACTCCTCGGTATTTGTAAGAAATATGGGTTTATAAATCTGTTAATTTATTTACAAAAACTGTATCGATCGTTATAATAATAGACCAAATTAACCGCGTCAGATAAGTTACACCGACACGACAACTTGTCACAATCTCCTTTAGCGGCTCAACTACTCTGACGCCAAGAATTGTCAGGTCGGTCGTGTATACATGAGCTGGTGAGATTATATTGTAGCTTAACTATGACGACTATAAGATTCCCTATTACGACATAATGTAGCATGATTTGATGTTGACGAGATAAAGCATGCCTGAGGCGTCCTGATCAGTCACAGTTGCCGAAAATCTAGTATCGGCTTTGGCACCAATCACCATCGTAATCATATCATGTCGTGTGGGTTGTAATATCAATGACTAACCTTTCAAATCTTGGTGTCAATAAGTTGGCAAAGGCCTCTGACCGTCGCCGCCGCGCCGGCGCATAACTACTAAAATAAGCACAAACACAGTGACAGACAAGTGGTCGTGTTGAGTGCAGTCGGTAGCCAGTACTCTGTATTCTGTGCAGTACTCAGAGGCGTGTATAGCGTGCGAGCGCGCAGTGACGCGACCCTGTTGTTGTAGTCGGACGAGGAAGAGGCGGGCGGCCTGCCGCGCTCGCAGTCTCGCGCTTCGCGCGTCTCCCGCGTGGTGCGCAGGATTTTCTGTTGCGGCCTTCGCTGCGAACCACCTGACGAAGACTGTGTCTCCCACGAACGTTTCGAAGCCATCTAATGTTATATGTTTTCGGCCACTTTCGGCACCGCCGGTTCTATGACGCTATTCACAGTTTTGATAGATGCTCTGTGCCTAGTTATGCAATAATGTAATCATTATTAATCAGATAACGGACCATTAAGGTGTGTGCAAGTTGGAACTGTATATGAATAATTGAAACTTTATTAAATTTGTTACATACGGTGTTATTCATTTACTTATTAATTTATTTTTCTGCATTTATGTTTTCTTAAACTTTATGATTAGTTTAACTACAGTCCAACAAAGAATGAATGAATGAATATACTTTATTGCACACACAGAAATAATAACAAAGAGTACGATGACCAATAAAAATGATTGCTCTAGAACTCGAGCATTTTTGCACTTACCTGACATTTTTCCAATTTTCTAAGTATTTGATAATTGATATTCTGACATAATACGGGAAAATTGTTCAATCTTGGAAAGAATTAGCATAAAAATAAAGTAAATAAAACATTGGTATGTATGTAGGTATTTGTTTATCGTTATTATTAGTTAGACATAGATTTACACTTTTTTTTATAAAAAAATTACTGCCTTGTCATAATCATACAAGGGACTACTATTACCGTACACTAATAGAGTAAACAAGAACTCCGCTATTTAGTAACAATAATTTAGCAGACGCAGGATGTCACAAAAGATCCAGTATTTCTACAGTAAAGCAGTAGAGAGTAGTAACTTTGCAGGTTCCACACCGGGCTTCCAACTTGAAGCAGGTTAGCTCCTGTACCATTAAAAAGAAGGAACTGACGTGGAACGATGACGAGTATTTAAACAAAGTTATATTAAAGGTATCTATTATGATTTACTCATAAAATTGTCCTCATTGTCGTATTGTTTGGGTTTTAAAGTCATCGACCGGTCAAAGACTTTTTAACGACGATTGTATATCATTTAAAGGCTATTTCCGTAATGGTAACCGGTACTAACGGAATAACGTGGCTTCCAATGAATGGAATCATCTTTTTTTCTGATAATCAGGTAATGTCCGCAACAAACTAGATACAGCTTCATATATGTAGTGATTTTTGCTTGACTGGAATTCGTCCCGAGAATCTCCTGTTCGAGAGCCGAAAGCAGACCAAGAGCTTTGTGCTTTGGGTTGCATTCTAGACAATTTAAGTATGATGTAGATGTCGTGAAGGTATGGTACTTACAGGTCGCATGAAATACAATTTCGTTTTAATATGACATGTTTTTATTTCAAGTCAATGGGAGAAACAAGCCGAGCTCTAAGCCTGGAGCGAAAAGCTTCAGTCGGCCCTTTCAGATCGGCCACACAGTTTGAGCGAGCTTCAGGACTTACCATCAGTGTGCCAAAGGTAAATCCAAAATAGTAGTTTTGCTAATACAAGTGCTTTTGTACAGGAGTAGAGTGTAGTAGATTGTGGTCTATTATGTGGTTAATTCGTCCAAGATTATGTGTCATCATAATAATGAGAAATTCATATTTTAATTTATTATTTCTCATTTTGGTTTCATTCAAGTTGTCAAGCAAATTCTATAGTTTTCTAGTTATAAAAATAATATTGCATTTAATTGCATACTTTAATAATAACCTGTATTAATTAAAAACTTCTTTTTTCAATGAACATGACAGGGGGGGACACACACATTTTACCACTTTGGAAGTGTCTCTCGCGCAAACTATTCAGTTTAGAAAAAAATTATATTAGAAACTTCAATATCATTTTTGAAGACCAATCCATAGACACCACCCACACGTATGGGTTGGATGAAAAAAAAAATTTGAGTTAAAGTTCTATGTATGGGGAACCCCCAAAATTTATTGCTTTTTTTCTATTTTTGTATAAAAATCTTAATGCGGTTCACAGAATACATCTACTTGCCAAGTTTCAACAGTATAGTTCTTATAGTTTCCGAAAAAAGTGGCTGTGGCATACGGACGGACAGACAGACAGACATGACGAATCCATAAGGGTTCCGTTTTTTGATTGGATTTGAAATTGGTTTAGTTATTGAATGAGAATGGGAAGCTTTGTTCAGGCTGAATTAGATTCTGGTTGGTTTTCATTTATTAATGAATTGAATACAATTTCGTGGATGCTTGTTTACGTTATATTGAAATAGAAATAATTTATTTTCAACGTGCAGTTCAAACTATTTATTAGGCAAAGGCTACTTAATTAATAACAAAATTACAAAAAGCACATTGCTACGGTTACACATGGTCCCCGCACTAGACAAGTCTGTGTCGTAGGGGTCCCTAAAATACGATTTACGTTGAGAAAGGCATACAGAGTTACATTATAATAGACTATTATAGTTCTAATTAAATTTTAGACAGCAATTTTTGACATTACAACAACACATCAAACACATCTTAAAATACAAAATGCACATATACGAGATTGATAAGTTTCCGAAACGACAAAGAAAAACTTTAAAAATCTATTTAAAATAAATTTATTTCTCAACGTAGTTTCCTTCTACCTCGATGCATTTAGTCCAGCGCTTCTCCAATGCCGTTACACCAGTTTGATAAAATGTTTTCTCCAACCCCTCAAAATACTCGTCCACGGCAACAATGACTTCTTCATTTGATGAAAATCTCTGGCCACCTAACCATTTCTTCAGGTTTGGGAATAAGTGGAAGTCACACGGGGCCAGATCCGGGGAATAGGGTGGATGCGGTAGCAATTCGAACCGCAATTCATGGAGTTTGGCGACTGCAACCATTGACGTGTGTGCAGGTGCGTTGTCATGGTGGAACAAAACTTTTTTCTTGGCCAAATGTGGTCGTTTTTTCTGGATTTCTTCACTTAATTTTTGCAGCAAGCTTGCGTAGTACTCTCCATTTATTGTTTTTCCTTTTTGCAGATAATCCACTAAAATAATCCCTCGAGCATCCCAAAAAACAGTCGCCATCACTTTGCCGGCCGACAAAACCGTTTTTGCTTTCTTCGGCGCAGGTCTTCCGCTCTCAGTCCACTGCTTAGATTGTTCTTTTGTCTCGGGAGTATAATGATGTATCCAGGTTTCATCGACTGTTACATAACGCCGCGAAAACTCGTTAGGATCTCGGTTAAACAGCGCCAAACACTCCGATGAATCGTCCACTCGACGTTGCTTTTGGTCAACAGTGAGCAAACGCGGCACCCATCGCGCGCAAAGCTTTTTCATTCCCAAATGTTGGTGCAAAATATTAAAAACGCGTTCAGATGAAATGCTCACCATCTCTGCTATCTCTCGCAACTTCAAGCGCCGATCATTCAATACAATTTTGTGAATTTTTTTGATCATGTCCGGATTCGTGACTTCATTTGGACGGCCAGACCTGTGGGCGTCTTCGCAGCTCTGTCTTCCACGTTTAAAATCAGTTACCCAGGTGTGAATTGTACTCAATGCAGGAGCATGTCTAGCTTGGTTTTAATCTGGGTTGCTGTTTTCTGTTTTAAAACGTAAAACTTTATCACCGCACGAATTTCGTTTCTTTCCATTGTTAAGAAAATTTACGACAGAGAAAGTTCTACGTCCTATCAAACAAATTCCACCAGTTCGATTAAATTCAAATTTGGCGTTATATTTTCAAAAAGATGCCAAAATATAATGTAATATTTTTTTTTTGCGTATAATTTTTTTAAGTTCGTCGTTTCGGCCAGTTATCAATCAGCCCAGGTACACAATAATGTGCGATGTCCCAACTTTATTAAATTGTAATAATTTTGCGTTGAAATTTCAGAAATCGACAAGGCATATCTGTGGGAACAACATAGATGTTGGCATTAATATTTCAATTTCTAAGGTAATATTAATTCACTTATTCGAGATTAATAAATAATAATTAACAAAAGTAGTGCTGATTTTATTTGTGCGTTTTATCCGTATCCGAAAATTCGAGAAAATAATACAATGCCACTTCACAAGCTGAAGTAAGATAATGGTATAACTGTGACAAATGAGTACCATTTGTACCATGAGTGGTACTGGCTAATGGTACAAATGGTTCGGAAAAGTTTATATTACTTGATGCACTTAATAAAACAAAATCAATGCTATTAATGACTCATCTCTACTGTTTTAGTTAAAGTAATTCTAATGCCGCATTTTAACATTACATTAACGGCCCGTTACAGTCCACTGCTGGACTATGAGCCTCCTAAGTGGAGGATTTTGCCATAATCTTCACGCTTGGCAGGCGGGTTGGAGATCGCAGATTAAAAGGTTACTGTATCAGAGAGCGCTGCTGCCCGTTCCCTGTTCAATGCGTAGTCCCTAAGTCGCCTCTTACGACACCCACGGGAAGAGTAGGGGTTGGTGACAAATGTATTCTACTCTGCCGTCACCACACGGCTAATGCCGCATATTGTAATATAATTATTATATATGTTATATTTAATACCTAATAGAAATCTCTGCCAAAGAGCAAGTCTGCAGCGGATGTTGACTTTGATATCAAGAACAGGGGGGATGCGCCGAGACAGGAGAAGCGCGCTGTGAAGGTAACAATCTTATATCGTAATCAACTCAATCTAAGAAATATCAATCTAAGAACATAGACTTAGCTAATATTATGCTAATTTTTTTTTGTGCGCTTTTTTCGATCAATATTCAAGAAAATAAAACAATGCCACTTTACAAGCTGAAGACGAGACGTGCCAACCATGAAACAAGCTTTCCTTGTCCTTAGTATTTGCCAGCTTTGACGTCGAAAAATGATTTGTTAAAATATCAATTCGAATATAATATTTTTGATTTGATTGAAGTAAGATAATGGTATAATAAATTAGTACCATTTGTACCATAAGTGGTACTAGCTAATGGCAATGGTACATCGGATAAGTTTATATTACTTGATGCACATAATAAAACAAAAGCAATGTTATTAATGGAACTCTTCCCCTTACAGGTCGATATAGAGGTTCCTTATATGAAGATTTTCAAAGCGATGCGAAGTAAGTTAGGCTTCGTGCGGAACAAATTCCAGACTGTTCGAAATCTCACGTCCTCGTAAAGAAGTTCTGTTTCTTACACATACGATTGTCAGTTTTGTAAGTTCTACCAACAGGTAGACACATTACACCTTTTTAAATAGATTTTTTGTATAACTTTATACACTACAAAGCTACAAATATATTTATCGGGCAAACAGCTTAGCTTCCGGTTCGTAGCATTTCTTTTTCTCTTATTTCGCCTTTGTTTGTTTGTTTTTGTTGAGATAGTCCAGAACACGACCGAAGTGTACCTAAAGATATACTACATAACACAAACATTTCGGTCTTGATTTTGGAAGACGTAAGTTAAAAACTAGGAAAGCTTTTTTACTTCATTTCAAATAACAATGGAAAAAAGACCACGATCATTGAAAACAAAACAAAAAAACTTGTTTGCATCTTTTCAGTTCATTTATTTCAGTTTGAAAGTTTAAAATTTTCACGCAGTCGGGTTTTTTGTTTTTAGGGTTCCGTAGTCCGACAAGGAAAAAAAATAAAATTACCCCTTTTTAAGGGTACCTCCCCATACATGTAAAGTGGGGGTAAATTATTTTTTTTGAGCACACCCCCTTGTGTGGGGTATCGTTGAAATCGTCTTTAAAAATGAAGTTGGGTTTCCGTACAACATTTTTTTATCAGCTTTACCATATGTGAGATATAGCACGCCAAAGTCGTTAACACGGTGTCCCCCCCCCTGTAATTTCTAAAGTCTTGGACCTATAAACTTCAAATCACTCACGTAAATAAACTGGCGCGGAAACTCTTAATTATAATTGTTTCGGGTATCTTGTGATGAATACTTTTGAAATTATGAATAAAATAAAAATATATACTTTTTTTTCCAAAAGAACAGTAACTATAAAGTTTTTTTACATTCTTTACTGTTAGGACTGAATGTAGATTAATCATTTAAAATAATATCCAAGGAAGAATAAATAAATCACCTACTAAGAACTAGAAAGAAATTCGCGCGGCGACAGATAAAATGAAATGGGCGCGGCCGAGGTGCGCGGTGCGGTGCGGTGCGGAGGGGGAGGTACTCGAGTGTAGAACCCGCGAAAGCGGGTAGACGCTTGAGCACTGAACACTCGCTTGAGGGCCTCAGATTAGTTTATATATATATTTGAGGCAAGACGTAAAGTCGGCCATTAAATTACAAACAGCGCGGTGTCAAAAATGACTACGGAATCCTACTTTATGCGTGGTCCGACACGCACTTGGCCGGTTTTTTAATAATTTTTAGTCGTTGTAGTTCGGTTATGACGTCAGCCCGATCTGTTGATTAATTCTGTTCTCTTTTGTTTAAATAATGATGAATAAATATAAGCTTTTGACTCGAAATAAATACTTTATACTTGCTACATCCCTAACCGAACTTTCAAATATTTGTTAGGAGTCGTACAATATGTATTTATTTACATTAAAAAAAGAAATAGTAAGTTTATAAAATGAAAGTTGTTTTATATTGTGGCTGGAAAAGGAGAGAGATCACAGCATTAACCGAATTTGGGCTGACGTCATAGCCGAACTACAGCGACTAAAAAGGACCCAGAAATCCGGGGCCGGACAAAACAACTTAATGGGACTCACTGGGATCACGAATATATTTTTTTATGCCATACATATTTTTTGTCTTTATTCCATTGTTATTTGAAATGAAGTTATAGAAAATGGTGGTGGTGGTGGTTGGTGTTGGTGTTAGTTCCTAGTTTTTAACTTTCAGACAATTCCAAAATCAAGACCGAAATGTCTGTGCTATGTGTAGTATATCTATAGGTACCAGTGGCGAAGGGTCCATACAAGCCGATTCCCCTCGGCTTACCTTTTAAAAATCCGCTCCAACAGCCTCTAATGCTGATAATTTACGTACACGCGAGCGCAAGATACATTGCTTTTTTTAATACAAGTCGAGGCGGACGGCGCTCTACAAGCACGTCAATGTATATTCGATCACGCACGAGTCGCACGACCGACCGAGTTCGTGAATTGCCGTATACTCTGTCTCTGGCGCTCCAAGAGTTTACTTCCATATTTGCCTTCTCACGCGCATGTTGCCGGCGCTGTCAGTTTGATTTGAAACACACCCATAAAATGGCGCCATAGAAGCCGAGACGGGTCGGCTTCCTATAATTTCTTTCTCTTTCTAACGCATAACGCATACGCGAGAGAGGAATTGATAAGATAGCAAAATTGAAAAAGAAGAGTTGCAGTAAGAAAATACATCGCGGGGTTGAAATTGTGTGATGTTGTGTGATTGGTTAAATTAGGATTTATATGGGGAAGTAAAGTGATACAATACATTTAATTAGTAAGTACGTGTCCGCCAATTTAAGTGTGCTTGTTTGTAAACAGTGAAATTGTTGTTTTTACTGTGTTTTTCACGATCTGTTCAATACGGTAAGTTGTTGAGTGAGTCTGTATGCTATTATGGCATTCATTCATATGGATTGCTGATCAACTGACTACTTGTGTAGCGACGAGTTCCATTTTCCGAACTCACAGTTTTGAAAACAAAATGCATGTCATTTAGTTAGGTAGGCCGCGCTCTTCCGGCTTACCTTTGTCAAAATTTCACCCTTCGCCACTGATAGGTACACTTCGGTCGTGTTCTGGACTATCTCAACAAAAACAAACAAACAAAGGCATTAAGAAATCAGTTGTTGTAGAAGAAAAAGAAATGCTACGAAACGGAAGCTAAGCTGTTTGGACTTAAGCTGCTGGGACTAGGGGTTCGTAAATCTATCTGAAACAGGGTTTAGAAGGATTTAATAGAACATGCCCGTATACCCAGCGGGACTCTCGATCGCCTATTTATAACTACATTCATATTTTATTGAATTTATCAGTTATACACTCGGAGACAAGACATGAAACAAGGGAAGAATTTTTTATGCGCAGTTTTTAATATTTTGTTTTCGCGAAATCTAAAGTTAGTCAAAGTCATTGGTATAAAATTGGCATCGACAAGTGCGTTTGCACGTTATTCAAGTTTATGTCGCACGAAGGCAAGAACTGCGGTACTTTTGGCAGTTACGTTTTATGTCGCGCGGTTTATTTTATCTACGGTGGTCATGCAGCGGGGCTGCAGGGGCAGCATAACGACCTTAGACAAATTAAACCGCGTGACTTAAAACTTAACCGCCAATAATAAAGCAGTTCTTTTTTACGTGTGACAAAAACTTGGATGCTATTGGCGGTCACTTTGTATGTGTCGCGCGGATTTATTTTATCTAAAAGGTGAGCCTGTCATGGCTCGCTTTATATGATTACTCTTATTTATATTTTGTAGATCTGATTTTACAAATTGATATCAGTCAACTTATATTCCTAATTAAATTATAATAAATTATAATATGCTTTTATAACATTAAAAGTATTATTTTTTATATATAAAGTATTATTTTTCAATATATTTTTAACTTAGTTTTATTGAATGCCCAGCCGCCTGTCATTCTTGTCCGTTTTTCGTGCACCATCTAAAGCCAGTCTTCAAGTGTTGCCATCTTGTTTCCCGATGTTTTTATAAATAGCTAACATTATATTTATTTTAAATATTTATGTGAGATCAATGTTTCTTTATATTTATATGATTACTCTTATTTATATTTTGTAGATCTGATTTTACAAATTGATATCAGTCAACTTATATTCCTAATTAAATTATAATGCCTTTATAATAAATTATAATATGCTTTTATAACATTAAAAGTATTTTTGTTTAAACTTAGTTTTATTGACAAAATCACAAACTTACCCATATATAAAAAAACATAACCTCAAATTACAGTATTCTCACACAACAATACAAGCTTAGAGAGGAACTGAATATTTTCAATTTTACGATTTTTTGCAACCATTATTTTTCATAGTATTTTCCATTATGTTTAATATTTCGGTGAGAATATGTATAAACTATAATATCAAAATAATATGTACTTTTTTAAGATTGATTTGGCTTAAAATTTATATTTTTTAATTACATATTTATTTTCACTATCCTACCAGTTAGTCCACATCTATTAATTTTGTTAGCCAACTATTTGAGCAACTCATTTATTGGAGCACTGTTTTACATGAATATTTTACATATCTTTCATTTTACCATTATATTTAGTTGCGTTTTCAATTATCCTTAACAAGCATCAGGCAAACAAAATTAAATTGATGAACAAAACGGACACGGCAGAAAGAGAGACAATTATCCGCGCGCAATCTGAACGGTTATAGGTGAGCTGGTCCAGACCTGTCGCGGACTGTATTTCTATGTTATACAGGACAGGGGCTCTTGGCTTTATCCTGCAGCTGCTTCTGCAAGGCAACGCTGCGGGGCACGGCGAAGAGCGCACACGGGCTTCCCTTGGTCGGCATCTGGTGGGTCAGGTTGGTGGCGCGCGCTGCGTCATAGTCCGCCTCGCGCGGCCGCCAGCACAGCTCGGTGCTGCCGCAGCGGCACGTCATCTCACGGCAAATCTGGAAACCGAATATTTTTACTAGATTGTAACTGGCTGAATTAGTCTATCGTGCGTGATACAGTTCTGAAAATAATGAGTTGTTATAACCGAATCGGAGGACAATTTTATCAATAGCAATAAAAAGGCTCCTAGTGGCTCTTAGCGGAAGCGAAGTGTATCGGCAAAACGTGGAGTGAGGTGAAGCGCGAAGTTCAAGACCTTTGCCTTTGCCCCACCAAGGAGATATAGGAAATTAAGTAAGTAATAATAAAAAAACTAAACGAAAATCGGTTCATCCGCTTAGGAGCTACGATACCACAGACAGATACACAGATACACAGATACACAGATACACAGACACACAGATACACAGATACACAGACACGTTAAACTTATAACACCCCTCTTTTGCGTCGGGGGTTAAAAAGGCTCGGAGTACCAGTAGCGCTGCGTGCCTATTATTCAAGGCGCCTCTCGTAACAAGCTTCTTTTCTAAATTCTCACTTCCAAGGTCTGCTGTAAGACATAAGCAGTGCCTGTTGTGTCGTTTTTCTATGTGATCATTTTCTGTTAACTTTATTGTGTACAATAAATAATAAAATAAATAAATAAACAAATTTTTCATTTTGAATCTCTTTCAAACGACCAATGATGGGACAAGCTTGGGACAAGGGCAAGTGAATGATGATAAAACCACTAAATATCCTTGCCCTAATTCTGCCCGAATAATTTTAGTTTTACCTAAAGTACACAATACGCTAAGCCTGCTTATTCTACCCATTTAAATCATATAATTACTAGCGGTCCGCCCGCGTCTACGCTCGCTTTGAGCAAGATTGGATGGAAATAAGACTTTTCTCATAAAAAAATCCTATGTGTTAATCTAGGCTGTAAACTATTTCCATTCCAAATTTCATCCAAATTCGTTGAGTACTTTAAGTGTGAAGGCGGAACAAACATCCAAATATCCAAACATCTAAATCTCCGTTTCTTATGGGGTGAATGAGTCAACGTTTATAACTTGTTACGTGATTTATATAATGCAAAGTAAAGTAATACGTCGAAAATACGCACAGTGGCCAAATATTCGTCACGGCAAGCGTCAGGGCATTCACAGGTCCAGTTGGTGGGCGGGACACAGGGCGCGTTCGGCGGCGAGTAGCAGGTACAGGGGTGCACGTAGCACGACGGACAGCAGCATTGAGTGCACATCGAGTACACCTGGAAACAACACTCGTTAATAGTAGCACCCACCCGTGTTTATCCAAGATTGCCGAGGAGATGCAATTTAAGTCCTGGACAAAAGGATAATGTCTAAGCCTGAGAATGCACTATTGACAAAATGTTCAAATGTTCATCTAAAAACGTTTTAGTGTTAAAATAATGTGTAAATCAGAATGGCGAGTGTATACCCACAAATGTTCACGGTTTATACGTGACGGGAATGTACAAGCAATGTAATGGATGTAACTAAAATTTGAAACAATGTACCTTTTTAACACGGTATTACAAAAAGTAAGTGAGCCGCAACCTGACGTCAAAATGGTGGGTTAAATCTAATCAAATTTTATCATTCTACTTATTATTCAAGTGTAAAATAAATACAGTATCAATGTACTCGTACGAGCAACGAACAACTGTATGAAAAAGATAGCGCTTCCCATCATCGTAACCAAATACAAAACATTGCTACGGTTGTGCTACGAGTGTACTACGCCGTAGCAGACAATCAGGTAATAGGCAGCGATATCTCATAAAAAATAATTATGCAAAAATAGAATATTAACTAGAAGCTATTTCGCTTACCAGCCAAATCGCTCGGGCTTGCTCGTTCCGGATGTATGGCAAGGAATTGCACAGCAAACAGTTCTCGAACTTCGATAGCTCTGGGACGCCTAAAACGTTCTCTATACCAGCTGGACCTAACACCACCTGAAGTAAGTAATAGTAAGTTACTCCTGGGTGGTTATTCGTTAAGAAAAAAAAGGATCATTCACCAAGAGGCTTAAGCCTGCATTAGGGCCTGAGTCAACAATGCTGGCCCAGTGCAAAATGTGCAAATTGGTCAACTTTTCGCACAATCTTTGAATATCTTCGCAAGTGTGTGTGAATGAACTTATAAATTCGAAATTAGGAAATACATTAGTACGTAGCGGGGTTCAGTCTGACACCTACTATACCACCAGTTATGCTCAAAAAGATAGGGAATATTGAAAAATATACAAAATTGTATATTTTTGCCGTATTCACATAGTATAGTATGTAGAGATTTCAACGCGACGTTAATGTAACAACCCGTTTACATTAGTGGAAAGGAACAGGCATTATAAAAAAAGCTCCTTACATCAGTGGAAAAAAACTGGCAGTCAGGCGCGCAAGTTCCCAGACTGTCTGCGTAGGCGCACTGGGTGACCTTGTGCCCTTGCAGGGCTTTCACCACGTTGATCGTGACGCGCGCCAGTGCGTACGCGCCGGCGAGGCACGGCGTGGCCGTGATGCAGCCCTTGGACGCGCACACCGCCTCCGTGCCGGACATTATGCATGACGTCACGCATTCCACCTGCAAGTTTAATTTTGAGTGACAAGAATTAATACAGCACACTGTAATGATTAAGGTGTGAACGATCAATAAATTTTATAACAATAATTTGGGTTTTGATCTAAAAAAATGCGATGTGAAGAAAGTGACGCTTGATATTATAAATATTGTCCGGCATTAGTTCGAATTGACTATTTAAGCCAATCTTACAACTCCTACCTTGTTATTTTTGTTACGATTATATTCTTCTTTTTTCTTCTTATGGTGTGGGTTAAAACACTAGTTTTAGAGTCACGGAGTTGCGAGAGGCATCTGGAACGTAACTTCAGAAAACTGAAGCACGAAATCATCTTGTTTATAGATAAAACACGTACATATGACAGATAAATATTGTAATCACAATATATTTCAACGTTCATGGCTTGCAATGTATGTCTGTCTGATGGGGACGCCTGCGACAGAGCGCAGACGGGCGACTCTGTTTGAAGAACTATTTCACACCACTTGGCTTGCAATACTTTTCGGACAATTAAATCCACGACTCTACGAGGAAGATATCGACGTTCGACCACGTTCCTAATAAGGATGGGGACGAAATTACCTGTTCCTGGCTCATGATGCAAGGGTGGCAGGCAGAGGAGAGCACCGGCACCATGGTCCTGCACGCGGCGCCCCCGATGACGGGTACGCGCACCGACTCTGGCGGCACTCGCAGGAAGTCTGCCAGCACGGTGTTCGCGCGTACACAGTTCAGTTCCACGCAGCCCAGGAGCCGCCGTGGATTGTACACGTTGCGCAGACGCTGAATCTCTCCAATTAAAGGCACCATGCTCTCGACTGGCTCTGTGCCCACGATGGTGAAGCACTACAGAGATATTTAAGAGGCATCATCAAACAAACAAACTTGGCATAATCTCACAATACTATTTAGTTTAGCAATTAGCCTTGAACCTCCAAAACAAGAAGCAAACGTTCTAATGCTCAGCTACGCAGGCTGTTAGTATTATGTGGTTACTCACTTGTGGGCATGTGTTGCATATTTGCAGCGCTATCTCTGTAATGACAGGGGCGTTGCACTCGAACGTGTCGCACCCGGCACGAGCCACAATTACCACTATTGTAGACCCCTGGAACATGTCACATCATCATCGTCATTTTAGTCGAAAGAAGTCTACTGCTGGCTGGACAAAGGCCTCTCCCAAGAATATTTTCTCACATCGACGCGACATAAGCTAGTTGTAATATCAACAACTACGAATATCGCACAGCAAGTGAACCAAAATAAATCGCACTAGAGAAAATTACCATCAAAAGAAACGCAGTTCGCGCGACAAGCTTGATCAACGATTGGTATTACACATCATCATCAAGCTTACCTTCTTATCTTACTTACCTTATGTTGTCTCACTAGTGAGCAAGTCTCTCTTTATTTATCTTTTCTGTCGCCATCTCCACCGCGATAAATTTTTGCCTAATAGTCATTATCTAACTGCTGTTCCATATTTTGTACCTATGAATTGCGATATTTGAGTAGAAACTTAAATTAAGATCTTAGAAAATGAAGTCACCAGCCCAGTGTAGATGCTGGGTTCCTTGGTCAAAACAAACAAATGCAGTTTCCCTTTACAATATTTAAAAAAATATTTTCAATTTCTAAAATAAATTGGCAACCGGTGGTTGGCAAACATTAGTCTCGTCCGCGCCTCTAATATACCACTAAAGTCCTCAACTTTTTCAAAAACTGCAATAAAATAAAAAATACTTGGAAGGGATTATATAGCCTGTGAGTAAGATCTTTTCGCTTTCCCGAAAGCCTGTTTGCGCTTGATTCGTCGAAGCACTAGGTTAATTAGAAAAAACTAGTACTAACCTTAAGGGCATTACAAAGCAAGTGCCGGCCCGAGTAGGATGAAACTTTCGGCTTGGTGTCGACGTGGCTGAGTTCCACGCCGTATCCACAGATGGCGCTCTGATCGTACAGCGTAATCTCGTCGATCTGCTGGCATTGTTTTAGCAGCAGAGCCAGAGGTTGCCCTAGAAATTATACACAGTAAAATATTACATATATTATTATTTATTTTTTATTAACTATCAATATTTTATTTTTTAATGTTTCATGTTGTTTGTTTGATTGTTGTTGATGTTCATTGAGGTTTTTAATTTCATTCACGTATCTCGATATCACAAGGTCGATTGATATTTGATTTGACGCGACATTTTAGACCTTGCTGCGTGTAGAGTTTGAAAACTTAACTTTTCATGACTCCGGTTGTAAAAAATATAATTGGTATCGATCGACACGTGAGGTCCGAACAAAGCTTAGAGTACTAATGTTCAACTTATTTCGTTGCTTTACAATAGTGACTTCAAGCAAGATTTACACGATGGCAGTGACCAAATCAAGTGACTCAGAATTTCAGTGCCAGTCAAAAAGTACATAATATATAGATGGGATCGAATCAGTAAGTCAGTGTGCGCATGGCGTGGCGGGAAAAGAAATGTAATTGTTGGCTAGTCAGTAGACTGACTTGCTTGGACTGGATTTTAACAAGCGCCTACACGAGTTCAGTAGGTTTAGCACGATCATAGTAGGCAAAGTAAACCACACGATATAAAAAAGTACCCACCAAATAGCGCAGTTCATATCTCTGCGCGACAAAAACTTCAATACTATTGGTGGTTGTGGAATATTTCGCGCGGTTTTTTGTCTACGCTCTTCATGCTGCCACCTCTTTACTTATTGCCATCGCAGAATACAAAAATACAAATACAAAATATATTTATTTGCAAGAATACACATTTTTTATGTTACATTTTGGGTATTCTACCTTGACTAGGCATGCAAATATGTCAATTTAATTTTAGGACATTCCAATTAGTTACATTACATGTAAATCAGGCATTACCTTTAGGCACCCATACAGTAAATATCAGCGTCGGTTACCATTTTCAAGTACAAGCTGACAAACGACGCCATCGGTAATTACTAACACAGCAATAGTAATTGTTATACGAGGGGTGAAAGTAACTTATCTAGCGCCGGCGAGGGCCCTAATAGTTCGAAGCACTAAATAAGTCTTTAACCCGTGGTAAACACTGTGCTTTTCATACCGAATACAAGGAAAGTAAAAATAAAAACACAAATTACCTAAAGAAAAAATGAGTGACTTCCATATCTGAATCAGATAAACTCATTGTAAACAAAACCCTACAACTCGAGAAACAAATGATAATCGGATTGTTGCTTTCCCGCCTATTTTTTTTTATTTTTTGCTGTGGCCGTGCCGGCTAGCATTTGAGCCATTATTTTTCATTTCCATCATTGAAAAATGTTAAATATGTTAAATGTGAAATGTGAAATTAGAACCAGTTTTTTTTAAATAATTTGACAGCTGTCAGTTGAAAGTGATTCTCCCTCCGGGCTGAAAAGTATTACCTTCAATCCGCTCCTCAGGCAACTTCCGAACTACTTTCAGAGTATGAGTAATGAAAAGTCTATTTAATACTGGTTAAAAATTGTGCCTTACTTTGACTCCAGTATGACCACTACGCTGACCTTGCATCGCATGACAAACATAATCAGAAAGTGCAAAATCTGTTATAATACCTACCTATATATGTATTATCATCACAAACCATCAAAGCATGTTTGCAAAAAATACTACATGCTGTTGTACTATATACATAATTTTATAGCTCTTTTTACTAAATAATAAATGCACAAATTTTGCGTTTTTTGCTTTGTCGTTGAGTTTGCTACGAGTTTACTACGCTGTAGCCATACCGTAGCCTTGCCGTAGCAGATTTGCGAATGACGGACGCGCTGCATAGTATAATATGTAACGTGTTAAGTAAATAACGTAACTACCTCACTATACGACATTTAAAAATTACTGACAAAATATTTTTAACTTAAGGTTTTTCTGTTAATTGGATAAGCTCTAGTACTAAAGTTATTCTGTTTACTGGACTCAAAAACTCCCCGAGTGGTTTTGCTTTATGCAGTTTGAAGGATGTAGTTCATACAGTAATATTATTTTATTTCTCTTTATAACACAGTATGTGATTATCTACAATGATTTATTTTTACGTTCTTTCAAAAGGCGTGTCCGATTACTATCCAAGATAAAATCATGGAAACTGTTAAAATACTGTAAAATTAGTGGCTTTAAAAACGATAAATTGTATACAGTTATGTAGATAAGAAATTCGTTGCATTTGTGTTGATTTGGTTACTATCTAAAACCTTTGATAACGAAGTTAGGTAATCATTCGTGATACAATCTTAGTAAAAAAAACATAAAGCTGAAATATATTTTATTTTATTTTTCCTAATATTACGGTTTAGTGGTAGTTTTTTTAACGATAATGCTTTTTATTAGGGTTCCGTACCTCAAATAGGTGGGCTGAATATGATGATAATGATGACCTCAAATAGAATAATTTCGTTGTCCGTCTGCTGGTCAGTCTGTCTGTTTTTCTTAGGAACGCGTGGAGGTAACAAGTATACATTAATACCAAAAATGGTTTTTAGAACTCTAAAAGTTTCATGAGTCAACGCAATAAAAAAATCATCCATTTAAAGTCACGTTTTTATACAAGTTTCAATACCTACTCACAGAAATTAAGGGTTTCTTCCCGTTGACCTAGAATCATACATTTTTGCAAAAAACAAGCTCTTATAGCACGAGTAAAGGAAAAATACTGAATTAAAAAGAAAATGAAGATGCTAAAGTCAAAATATTGTTAGAAATGTGAATAAATTAAAAATCACATAAATTTGGAAATGACGTCTGTTAAGACGATGTTTCCTTAGTAAGGTACGTAACCCTCAGTGCGCGAGTCAGACCCGCACTTGGCTATTTTGTTTTGTACACAGAACCACTGTTTCAAATAAAATAGCTAAAATTAAAATAAAAACATCAAAGTTACAATAAATTACAACGTACGGACGAACGCCTATTGGCGTTGCAGCGAGGGCGCGGCCGGTAGCATCCTGCGCGCTTATGTGATACATTGCGTAGAAGTAAATAATAAAACCTAATTTCATTATCTACCTTAACACTCCTGAACATATTTTCATGTGTCAATTATCTCAGAACACTAACAGTATCCAGTTTGTGAAGAACTGTCACTTCTTATCGTGTAGGTTGTACTTGCAAGCTGTAATATCATCATTTTCACTCTGCCTGTATAGATATTACAAAAATTGTGTTCAAGTTACCTGTACACCCAGCAGCTCCGCAGATGCAGACCTTCATTCCGCAGCTGTAGCGCTCCTGCCTGCAGGCTGCGCGAGGCTCAAGCCCCGGCCGCAGGAAGATGGACGATGATGTCGCGAATATCTGCCGACCTACATTTCTACCTATATACCTCAAAGAATGACAAAGCATCACCATAATTTCGATTCAACTTTATGAATTGCCAATTTAACCCATACGAATTATTAATAAATTAAACAAAAATTGCCTTACAAAAATTTCGACATCTTTTTTGTCATTTTCAATTTACCTTTTTTTATCTATGACGGTATCCATTTTATTCTCTATGTATGTTTTGAAGAAAGCCTAGTTTGCTTCTTATCCAAGTTTGCAAAGAGTTTTCTGTCCAGTTTGTGCTCAAAGAGTTTGGAGAGTGCAACAGCCAACATTGGCAACTGGATGCGGCTAATTATCTTTGAACTCAATATCATTGAGCACTGTACATTTTACCAGCCAACCATTTGCTAATTGCTTTTTCAGTCATCAAGTCAAAAGCATGTCACGCTTTTAGGCATTTAATTATTGTATTGCACATTAATAGTGCCACTCGATGAATAATTAACTAGTGGACAATATTAATTTCACCCTCTATGGGTGGCTCATTTAGAACTCACTTGTTCAGTACACAGGTTGTTAACTCGTTCAACAAATATTGCAACTCGAAAATGTTTTCGAAGTTTAAGAAAGTATTTTTGTCACGTCTGCAGCAAGAAAACCTAAACATTTATGTAATTTTAAAACCATTTTATTATTTAATTTCATTAGTTGGTTTGTTTCCTTTCGGTATCAAATACAACGAATCTAAGGCTCGATTTAAAATTGTTTATAATGCCATATATATGAATGCAGTGTGCGCGGTTTCAATCAACATTGTAATGTATACGTTTTTTATCATTCACGTGCAAGATTTATTCAGTGCGCAAGAGGCTAACTCTTTATCTGATGTTTTTATTACTCAAATGAACTATATTCTAGAGCTGAGTACTCTTCTCATCTATTGCACGGTGGCTTACATCACGGCATTTTTAAACAGATATAGATATGTGAAAATATTAAATGACATCACATCTATCCTGTCTGAATCGAAGACCGAACCAGATTTCAAGCTCAAAGTCCTTGAACACCTGAAGTTTCAAGTTCACGTTGTGATGATGGGAACTTTACTCTTTGTGTTGAGTCTGCAGCTGTGTGTGAACTGCACTCGGGATGACAGTTTGTGGAAAATGACCATGGTGACTTTTTCATTCATAGTACCTCAAATGATACAAATGATTGGATTGGCTTTCCACTACATCTTAGTGATGATGCTAGTTACAGTTCTGTCAGACATCAATCAGCAACTTCTCAGGCTGACTAAAGAACCGAATGTAATCGCCGAAGAATTTTATGTGAAAGTAGGCTCAAAACAGCCTACGCTTACTTTGAGACATCTACAGCTGATGTATTCGAAGGCATATGAAATAAAATGTGACATCAATAACATTTTTCAAGCATCACTTTTAATATCCACTTTTCAATGTTTTCATTGCATAGTCAGTGAAGGGTACAGCCTCTATCATGGACTTATTGCTAAAACTCATACTACTCACAACACCATAAATAATTCTATTTGGATGCTATATCAACTTATAAAAGTCTTCTCTTTAGCTTATTCAGGAAGTGTGTTGATCAATGAGGTACATTCTTTTTTAAATTCATGATGCTATGAAAGCTGTTGATAGGTGGTAATGTCACATAATTTTTTCTTTCAGTCGATTGAAATAGGGAAAACACTACATAATATACCTACGGACAAAAAAGATCTAAGGACGTTGTTGGAAGTAAGTTGTTTGTTTTCTTTGAGTTAATGCGTGATCGATCATATTTACCAATGATTATTTTTACGTGACAATTTTGTACATGACGTTCTTATTTTTAATGTATTGTTCATAATTTCAGATACAGCATTTTTCTACTTCAATGACCTATCAAGATTTCGTTTTATCAGTATATGGATATTTTAATCTAAATGCAAATTTAATGGCTACGGTAATTTTATTTCGTTGATCCATATACTTCGCTTGCTATGTCGTGCCGCCGTAGTTGAAGTTGAATTATCAATTTATAAAAATGTTTCAGATGGTGGCGACGGCGATGATGTACCTGATTATATTCGTACAATTCGATAAATCAGCATTGAATCCTAAAGTGACACCAGGAAAAAATAAGAGTTAGTTGGAAGAGATACGATTTGTAATTTACTCTTTGCCAAATAACACGAAGTTCCAAAGTTTCCATTTATTATACTGATATTTAAATAGGTATATTTAAGTGGCAGATAATTTCTTGATGTATCTAACACCCTACTGGCTGATTTTTAATTAAGACCTGTGGTTTGTCTGTTGAAAACATCTTCGTTATACACCTGTATATTATACGTTAAGTATGTACTAATTTTAAGTTCAAAGCAAATATTCGATTTATGATAAAGCCTCCTCCCCAAAATTGGGGCACTGGTTGTCATCATCATCATCATCATCATCAAGTCACTTGTAGAGTCAGTAATTATGTGCTGTATACCTATATGGGGTGGTGCGGCAAAAACCCGTTTTCTAGACTTGGAAAGAGTGCAACGGGCATTGCTAAAAATCATGTACTTTAAAAATTCTCGATATCCTACAGAAAACCTATATATGTAGTATTAGCAATGTTCTTTCAGTCAGGAAATTGTACATTTTACAAGTAATACTAGAAAACATAAATGACTAACTTACAATCCAAAACATTTTCAAAAGAGAAGAAAGGACATCGTAGTATTACCCAATATGAAAGACGCACAGTATTCCTATATAATAAAGTTAATATGGTAAAATATATATATATAATCAAACCTATCTAAATTGTAAAAAAATAATTATTAAAATTAATTAAAATTAAATTGTAAAAAAATAATTATTACAGAGTGGCTACAACCTATGAAGAAGTAGAGTTATTTCTTATGCCCGCACACGCACACACACACACACACACGCACACACACACATACACACATACACACACACACACACACCCCACCACACATACACTTTCACATACACCCAAAGTAACTTTTGTTTTTAATTTTGTTCATTCTTGTATTTTAGTTAAATTTTCATCTTAGCTTTAAACTGAGAGAGAAGAGCGGAGTTTTCCTGGCACAGGCTATATACAGCTTAAAAGGAAGCTCCAGCCGCATGTTACACTGTTATTTTCTAAAATAAACATTTTTTTTTATCATCTCAGCCGGAAGAAGTCTACTGCTGAATATAGGTAGCCCCCCCCCCATAGGTTTCCACCGTTAATGGTCCTGCGCTACTTGTATCCACCCACCGGCACATTCATACTACTCGTGTGTAGGTACTATTGCACAAAAATCACATCACATCATACTAATATTACAAATGTGAAAATATATTTGGATGTTTGGATATTTAGATGTTTGGACGTTTATATGTTTGTTCCGCTTTCACGCTTAAAGTACTCAACGGATTTGGATGAAATTAGGAATGGCGAGCGTAGCCGTAGGCGGACCGCTAACTAGTATGTAATAATATTACATATCTATTAATATTGAATTATACAAATACAACGCAAAATAATCATTATATCATGTATTTAAACTAGTTACGAATATCTAATATATTTAATTGAAAAGCCCTGTCCAAGCTAATTTTTTCACTGATTCAAATCCCCATCCGCCATGGTTATTACTCGTATATTAGTGTCAACAAAACTGATAGATTTGAATGGTTCGATTGAGAACAGGTATAATCACGCTACGACACGTGTAAATGCGGATCATACGACTAGAAGGGTTCCCTGATGAGTTATAAAAAGGAGAAGTAAAGAAGAAAAAGAGAAGTTCAGTTTGGTGAAATCAGAAAGTTTTTAGTAAATCTGGAACAACGTCGGGTATGCTAGTGCAATATCAAAATAATGCATTTTAGTTTTTTATGGCACGTACCTTGCTATAATTACTTCGGGATGCACGCACATTGTAATTTGTGTACACACACTTAAGTACATACTCGAGGAAACGTAAGTGTTAACTGTGTTTAACATATAAATGCTTGTAATGTTAAAACTTGACAATAATGTACCGAATGTCTAATAATTATATGACGTACTTCCAGGCTGCCCCTATATAAAATTGCTACTGAATTCTACAATAGTCCTTGGAATGTCCACTCAGCGAGTGCATGCATTATAAACGAGTTTGCAGATTGATAATATCTCGTTCACAGCAGCAGCGGTGCCCTCACCTTAAACATGCATATTCAAAACTGCCACTGTAGTGTTGCTAGAATGTTTAACATTACAACAGTGTTTTATAGTTAATTAACTTATAAATAATACGAAAACATGACATCTTCACAAATACTTTTAAAACTCAGACGATATGTGTCCCCGACTTTACAACAAAACGAAGAACTTTCCATTTACAAAATTTTCAAACCATTTTATTTAACTCTAACCTTCTTGGGGCTGTTTCCGTATAGTGTAACATACAATAAATCGAGAGAGCGTTTAAATATAATTGCTAATTCCATATTTATTAACACCTTGTGTGCTGCTTGCTATGCAACTATCTCTAGTGTATTTTGTGTTATCCATATCCGGTACTTGTTCAGTACCAAAGAAGAAAATTCATTGACGGATGTTTTACTAACGCAGATGAATTATTTATTAGAGATAGGCATGCTCGTATTTTATTGTATAGTGGCTTACATTTGTACTTTCTTGAATAGATTCAGATATGTGAAGATACTGAACGCAGTTTGCGCGATATGGACGGATCCAAAGAGCAGCAATCAGAATGAGATAATGAAACGCTTAAGGTTTCAAGTCAATGTTGTAGCCTTGGGATCAACAATAGCCGTAGCTATCTTACACATATGTGTGAACTCGTCCAGGGACGAAGGTCTCTGGAAAGTTGTTCTGGTGACGTTCACTGGTGTGTTTCCCAGCATGATACAGACAATCGTCATGGCTTTCCATTACATACTTGTGATGATGGTGGTGTCGATTTTGACAGACGTTAACGAACAGCTAGTGAAACTAACCAAACGGCGCAAGACCACCGAAGAAATGTACATGGAAGTAGAGATGAGACGAGTGAATTTTTCTCTGAGGCAAATAGAGCAAACTTATACGAAAGCCTACGAGATTAAGTGCGACATCAACGAAGCTTTCCAGGCTAATCTCTTGGTTTCTATCATCCAGTGCTTCCACTGCATCGTCAGTGAAGGATACACCATATACCATGGTATTATGGAGCGTTTGTTTACTTTTCATAACATACTGAATTGTACGTTTTGGATTGCTTTGCAACTTCTCAAAGTTTATTCTCTGTCCTACTCGGGGAAAGTGCTTAAAAATAAGGTAACGTATCGTATGTAGTTTAGCGTATTTTTAGAAACTATAATATGAACTGAGTATTTAATTAATGAATGTTTGTCGTTTTAGGTTACTAAAATAGGGCAGACGCTTCATGCTATACCAACGGAAAAACAGGATGGGAAAACGTTTATGGAGGTACCAAATGCATTTATATTTTTTTTAAGATTGCCATTTTACAAACAAAAATGTGAACTACTGACTTCTGAGGTAAAACCTGTATTACGTTAGGGCCCCGTTTCACGAAGCAACAATTTACTAGTAACAAGTTACAATTTGATATACATTGCGTAGACAATTCGCCTAAACTTTAAACTCTTATCGTTTTATCTAATCGTCTACGCAATGTACGTCGAATTGTACTTATAATTTGTAACTTGTAACTTCGTGAAACGGCCCCCTGACAGTCGACTCGTAAGTTACAACTTTGTCATACTTTACATACTAAAGATATTACTGTCACCTATTACAATTATGTTTCCCAAAAACCATTAGGCGCTAACAAAACTCGAAATAATCAAACGAACCTTACTTAACTGTCTTGTTGCAGATACAACACTTCACTACAATGATGAACTACCAGGAATTTATTCTTACCGTCTACGGATATTTCTCACTCGACGCTACACTCATGTCTGCGGTATTATTATCTTATAGTGACTACAACCACACGGCATGAAGCACAAATTTTTCACAACAACTACACTTTACTTGCTACGCCATCGGCTACGGCGTCGTAGCAAAAGCGTAGTTCAATGAAAAAACATGCGTTTTAGTCTACGATCAACAATTACAACTAGATAACGGGTCGCATACAAAATCAAGTGTCCATTACCCCAGCAGGAAAGTGCGTCCTAGGCTGAATTTAGTACAACTAGTTATTAGTGCGTATTATACTGTATATGTGCGCCAAATAAAGAAGAAGAAGCCAAATAAAAAATTAGTGCGCTTTATCGTTTTGGAAGAAAACAGGAAAAATAATTTCTGCTGGAGAAACGCTCTTCCAGCAGGAAAATTCTAAACGAATGATCGGAGAGAGAAATAAAGTAAAGTATTTTCAGTAAGCTTATACGACCGCTCATTCAAACGCTAGGAAGTTTTTTGACTTAAAAAGAAAAACACGATTACTTTCAAATTATTAATTTATTTGAAAATCTATGAATGCACAAGTTAGGCACCAATTAAAAGCTACTCATATATGTTTTTCTACGATCGCACATTCTTTAGCTTCCGAGAAACTGAAATCTTCAAAACATTACCCATAAGACGCACTAATTTTATTTTCGGCGCACATTTACACACTAATATAAGCTATCTGCCCATATACTTTATTTCTCTCTCCGATCATTCGCTTAGAATTTTCCTGCTGGAAGAGCGTTTCTCCAGCAGAAATTATTTTTCCTGTTTTCTTTCAAAACGATAAAGCGCACAATTTTTTCATTTGGCGCACTTATACAGCATAATACGCACTAATAACTAGTTGTACTAAATTCAGCCTAGGACCTTATATATAACATCATTGCCTAGGACGTACTTTCCTGCTGGGGTAATGGACACCAATGTCAAAGCTAAATGCTATCTGCGTCAATATATACTTATACTGCTACATTTGTTGATTTGTCCAACCGAGACAAACGTTTTAAAACAGTTTTAAGTTTAACCTCCAAAATATAACCATACGTTTTCTTTTGTTTCAACCGAACTATTAGGTTGGGGAAAAACTCTTTTCGCAAATAGTATTAGAACTTATAATAAAATCTCTTTGGCTATACCATTTGTATCTGGCTGGTTTTGGTATTATTAATAAGTTTAAATTTTAAAAAGATAATTCCAAATTCAAATTAGGAAAATGTGTGATTTTCATTTGTTTTTCTTACTGTTAAGATGAGTGAATCTAATGAAGAAATTCGAAACATTTTAAAATTTTACTACAAAAAAGGTAAAAATGCAACGCAAGCCGCGAAAAAAATTTCTCACAGACACGGCACTTTTTCAATCCGGAAATTTTGATGTCAAAGATGCACCTCGCTCTGGGCACCATATTACGGATAAAATGGATGCCATTTTTGAAAAAGTGGAGCAAGATCGGCATATCAGTAGTTACGATGTAGCTGAAGAACTGGGAATTGACCACAAAACAGTTTTGGCGCATTTGAAAAAAGCTGGGTACACAAAAAAGCTCGATATTTTGGTTCCTCATGAGCTCACTGAAAGAAACCTAATGAACCGTGTACTCATTTGTGATTCTTTATTACGACGTAATTAAACCGAACCATTTTTGAAAAATCTGATAACTGGTGGCGAAAAGTGGATCACGTACGACAAGAACTTGCGAAAAAGGTCGTGGTCAAAGGCTGGTCAGGCTTCACAGACTCTGGCGAAACCCGGGTTATCTCGCAACAAGGTAATGCTGTGTGTATGGTGGGATTGGAAGGGCATTATTCATTATGAGCTGTTACCGCCAGGCAGGACCATGGCTTCTGAACTCTACTGCGAACAACTGATGAGATTAAAGCAAGAAGTTGAGAGAAAGCGGCCGGAATTAATCAACAGAAGGAGTGTGGTTTTTCATCATGATAACGCTAGACCTCACACAACTTTAGCCACTCAGCAAAAAATAAGAGACTTTGGCTGGGAGGTGTTAATGCATCCGCCGTATAGTCCTGACCTTGCACCTTCAGATTTCCACTTGTTTCGGTCTATTCAGAATTCTTTAGGCAGTGTCAGGTTAACATCACGAGAGGACTGCCAAAACCACTTGTCGCGGTTTTTTGATCAGAATCCCCAGAATTTCTATAGCAATGGGATCGTGTCCCTACCTGCAAGATGGCAGAAAGTTATCGAACAAAATGCACCTACATACTTTAGTTAAATGTAAATAAACATTATTAAAAATGTTTTGAATTTTCATAAATGCGAATAAACTTTTTCCCCAACCTATTTCAAAATAAGACCTCACGCCGAAAGTGTGGCATTATTTACCGAGACGGTTTTTTTGCTCCGACCCAACTCCGACCCGACCCGATATCTGATTTTAATTGTTGATCGAAGGTTTTAGTCTAAGGCCTAAAAACTTTTGTGAGTATTCTATGTTATGTGTCTTTTTTTCCTTTTCAGATGATCGCGAATGTGACTATGTATTTAATCATACTCATCCAGTTCGATAAGTCTCCTACTCCAACAACCTTAAAGTAATTATCACGTTGATCGTTGCTACGTATTACTGTCAGAAACTATTACCAACAAATAAATTCTTATTTTTAGCATATTCTAAGTGGAGTAGAAATCGGGTTATGACTGGAATAAAGTGAAAAAGAAGACGCCATAAGATATTATTAGACATTTCAGTTCGTAGTATAAATTAGCCTATTACTACCATAGTATACTTTGTTTGTTAACCAACGAATATAAATTTGTTCGTTATTTATTAGCTAATGTTGCTTCCTAATTATTTGGATATTTTAATTTAATTAATTTTTTTTAGCCTCTATGTAATGTCATGATTTGAACAGCACATGAAAAACGCTTCCAGACGCCTGTGTACAAAATTAATAATAGTATCTGTGTAGCAATTTCAGCGATTAAAAAAACTTTAAAAACTGGTAAATAAATTATGTTTCATTTATGATAATGACTTACGTAGGTACACAAAACTTTCAGAAAATTACGTATTGCGTTTTACTACATGAATTGATTACCATCATTATTACTACAAAACAAATTACTGTACCTACATTAGTACACCTGCCTACCTCAAAGACATTTTTTGTCTCAACCTGATACATTTAATAATAGACAGCATAGCCTAGCCTTTATTCCGTAGTTTTATGCAAGTTTTAAGGGCGGTAGGTAGGTAAGCATCACAGAGTACCTAGGTACTTTATATAATATATAATCGTATGTGCGTATGCCGAGAGTGGCTAATCATAGTTTGTACATATTTTATTAAGAACATCTTATCACATCTTTCTTTTTTTTTATTTTTCTTTTTATTGGCATGGTGCGGTTTGCACATCGCCACAGTAATTTTGTTAAAAAGGAGGAAACGTATAATGTATTATATTACCACGGAGACAAATTTGTCTCCGTGTATATTACCTATCTATAAGGATAAATTTGATTTGATTTGCTGGCTACTGTACATTTGAGTAATGTTACCATAAAAAAATATATCTTTATAAACCGATGTGATTTTCCGTGCGGGAGACATTAATTTGTCTAGAAATTAAAAAGTTTCAAAACAGGTGTGCAGTTAATGTATAACATAAGATGTTTATCCAAGTATTTATTATAAACTTTATTTTTAAAATTTATTTAGTTACTCAATCAAAAACATCCGCAACTTTTTATATTTATAATGAGTGCACATCACACCAGGTACCCTCACTCCGTGCGTAGGTACCGCTCGGCGAACCCCGTATATTACAAGGTATTCTGTGGTGCAAGTCAATGATAAAGAATTTATTCGTCATTGGTGCAAGTTCATTCAGTAAGGTCGTCGCTTTTGGCTGGTTTACACGTGTTGTGAAGTGGTTAAGTAAATTTTAACTAAATTTTAAGCGACTTAATGCGTGTAAACAACGAATTTAGTAACTACTAAACAACTTAATACGTGTAAACCAGCCATTAGATCTTTTTCTATTTTTCGAGTAAGTTGGTGGGCGTAGCCAGTCACTTGACACGTTTGGACAGGCACAATTTAGTTAATTTTTAGTTAAATGCGAGTGTTTTATGTTTATTTTTTGTAATATTTTTATATATATTATTATATAATATATAGGTATAATATATAAAAAATCTATAAAAATATTAATGATTAACATATTATTAATATTAAATATTAATTATTAAAAATAATAATAGTATAATATTAACAAAATAAAAATAAATATTTTATTAAACTTTATTATTTTATTTATTGTATTTAGAGATTTGAATTCGCTGTTGATCGTCCATCTTGGGCTAACTAAAGAGCTTAACTACTAAAATGACGTGTAAACACTTACTTAAAATTAAGGTGCTTAAAATTTAGTTACTACTTGACAACTTAATGGCTGGTTTACATGCATACATATTTACATATTTACTTCATTTATCTATTTTAGTAATAACTTCAAACGTACGTTAAATAAAAGATGTAGCATTTATTTAAATTATCCCAAGGAAAAGGCCTGACAAATAAAGGCTAATAGTTGCAGTGCGTTTTCACTCATTGCTATTATAGGAGGCAGGCGTTTTAAATTGTTAAATGGCATGTTATGTAAGATGTACGTACGTTTGAAGTTATTTCTAAAATAGATAAATGAAGTAAATATGTAGCAATTTTTGACGCAATACATTTCGGGAAACTCTGCATGCTTGACTTTAAACTAGGAGGTAACCAACCAACCAAACGTCAGGATAGCTGGTCAAAAAAAAAATCTTATTTCTAAATATATATCCTATGTAGTTAGCAATTATTTATTATATGTAGCAAATATAAGCAATTATGTAGCAATTATCGAATCAACTCTCATAGACCAACGCCACAGACAACCAGCCATTCTGACGCTCACGTTAAACCACAGTCTCACCTGATGGAAAGTGATGATGAGGTCGAAGATGACACGCTCACCCAAAAGATGCCTATTCACTCTTGCTTTGAATACACCAAGATTATAAGACTCCGGAAACACAGACGCCGGAAGAGCATTCCACTCTCGTGCTGTACGCACCAAAAAAGACGACGCAAAACGTTTAGTGCGGACTACGGGAAATTCAACCACGAGAGGGTGGAAACGCCCCCAGCGGCGCCGCGTACTCCGGTGGCAGAAGGTGGATGGTGGGATAAGATCGTGAAGTGCCTGGGCACACTCTCCATGATACACCTTGTAGAATACCGAGAGGCTGGCAACTTTGCGCCGATGCTCCAAGCTTTGAAACTTGGTTCCAGCGAGCGCAATGTCGCCAATGAGTCTCCTAGCTCTTCGGTCTACCGAATCCAATGCATCTAGCTGATACTTGGCAGAGCCATCCCACACGTGGCCGCATTACTCCATACATGATCGAACTTGTGCTTGGTACAAGTGCAGCAACTGTTCCGGTGTGAAGTACCGCCAAACCTTGAACAGGATGCCAAGTTTTTTTGCAGCAGTTTTCGCTCTTGTTTCGATAGAATCACCAAAGCTAAGGTCAGCGAAAATATTCATACCTAGGAGCTCCAGGTGATCAGATAACGGTAAAGGTGTATCCTGGAAAGTAGGAGAAATGTTGAGGGGACTCCGTTTAGTCGAGAAAAGACATAATATTAATAATATAAAAATAAATATTTTATTATACTTTATTATGTTATTTATTACATTGATTACAAATTTGAATTCGCTGTTGATCGTTCATCTTGGGCTAACTAAAGAGCTTAACTACTAAAATGACGTGTAAACACTTATTTAAAATTAAGTCGCTTAAAATTTAGTTAACACTTACTTACTACTTGACAACTTAATGCGTGTAAACCGGCCATGGCTGGTTGTCAAGTGGTAAACTAAATTTTAAGCGACTTAATGCGTGTAAACAACGAATTCAGTAGTAAGTTGTAAGTTAAAATTTAGCGTGCAAGTAAACAAGTAGATTAGAACTTTTTCTATTTTTCGAGTAAGTTGGTGGGCGTGGCCAGTCACTTGACACGTTTGGACAGTCACAGTTTAGTTAATTTTTAGTTAAATGCGAAGTGCAAAGTTAAGTGCGAGTGTTTTGTTTATTTTTATTTGAAATATTTTTATATATATTATTATATTATATAGATATATAAAAAAAATATGATTAATATAATATAATTAATATTAAATATTAATTATAAAAAATAATAATATAATATAAAAAAAATATAAAAATAAATGTTTTATTTATTATATTTATTACAGATTTGAATTCGCTGTTGATAGTTCATCTTGGGCTAACTAAAGAGCTTTACTACTAAAATGACGTGTATAAAAAAATAAACACTTACTTAAATAATTAAGTCGCTTATTACTACTTGGCAACGTCAATAATTTAGTTGCAATAAAATGAATTGGTCGTGTGCGGCTTGCCTATTTTTTTTAACTGGCAACACCTGAAAACAGATAACCGTATGTGCCTGAAAGAACTTTTACGAAATCCCATTTATCACAGAAGCTTGGTAAATTATATTAATTCAACAACCGATGTGTAAAGTGTTGTAAATAGTGCAGTTCAACTGACTTTTGTAAACTTTGTTATGAGTGAAACCAACCATAGACATAATAACTCAGAGTGGAACCTTTTACGATCGGTTCAAAAGGCATCGTAGCCAGAACCGTAAAACCAAATATATATATATAAAAAAAAAAAGAATAAAGAAAAGTTTGCCCCAAGTGATCTGTGGTTTATTAAAATTTAAAAGGTTCTCTGTGGTTTGCCCTGACTGACTGAACGAGTTTGAGAAGGTCGTTTGCTCGCTTGATCCGACTGATTGTTAATTTATTTTATTCAGTTTAGGCCACCGTTCAGTGATAGTTACTGTGCCAGAAATATCACGAAAAATATTAGGAGTGCCAATATGGTAAGTAACCTTGAAAGACGAATACGAACCATTTCGATAAGATTATTAGCGTAGTAATAAGTTATAATGGTTAATTATAAATTCTAATTTCAAGTAGAGGTTGTACCTTAATTTTCTTAAAATATATATTACATTTTATTATGTACCTACTAAAGTAGGTAACCTACCTAGCACCAGCCGGCATGCGGCGTAGCCATTTTGGGATGGTGTAATGACTAATGGCCGGCGGCCGCCATGTCACAGTTGTTGGATCACATGTTATCCAATTTATGAAAATTGACAATAGTCCTTGTTTGTAATAAACAACTTTTCTTTTGCGATTGGCGTTGTTTAGTCTTGATATCGAGATTGCTGTGAAAAGCTATTGAGAAAATGTTCTCGTTTTCAAAGATGGACGGCGGCGTTGTCCATCCTCATACTGGAGTGGTGCACGGGGGCGGAGTGCCAGGTGTGGTGCATGGGATGCCTGTGCACGGCGCCGGCCCCGATGGCGAGCACGCTCCGCACGGCCCGCGGCGCCGCTATCAAAACAGACCGAAGCCCTCCAACAACATCGAAAGATTGCCGCTCGATGAGGCTGCTAAAAGAGTAAGTAAAGTACACCTACTAATCTTTTTCACCATGGGTATGGTGACGTTTGATATAATTCCATTTAACGCATGCTGTATTTCGAGACTATTAAAACGGATAATACTTACAGAAAATGATCTATACTTTAACAAAAATACTGTTTTTTTTTTTCAGTTTAAATCATAAAAGTACTGTTCTTAATTTTCCGTAATTATTATTAAAACATAAATACATATTTATCGACAATGCTTTGTTTGTAAATCAGAACGGCTTTGTTTTAGAGACTTGACACAATATTAGTTGTTATAATTGATATATTTTTTTATAAATTGCTAAATTGTTTCACCATTGTTTTTATTTTTTATGACAATTATAATTATTAATTAACTTTTTTTCCTCCTTAAATTATTCATCGATTTTTTAAGATTATTTGATCTCAAAATCGATTCTATCTTCGTTAGAAATGATCTCGATATCTCTAAAAACTTCAAATCCCAAACGTCACCATACCCACTACCCATGCTATGTGAAAAAGTTTGTAGGTACTAATTTTCTAGCAGTGACTTACTACAAATGAGATGTTTTTGTAAGTAGAGTAGTGTGGTACATATTGTTTCAACATTAGAAAGATTTTAAGGATCAAGGAAAACATCTTTATTTTGTTCTCAGGTCACTATCAATAAAATAAATTTTCTTACAGGTGTTTTAGAAACCAACCTAATCAAGAAATACAAAAATATATAAAATAAACAATTACTTGTGTAGGAATACTTACCCTCATTATTCTTTCTTACTTCATAAACTAACACTGGGCAAGGAAAGTGCTGATTTGTAAAAAGAAGTAAAAGAAAGCACCAAAATAAAAATAGGGTGATTATAAGAATTATTGTTTAAGCAGCATCCCGCTTTACTACCTACCTACCTCTTACATGTTTATCAACCCGCAATGGATGAACCAGTGTGGTTGACCAAGTCCTGATAGCTTTTATTCAGGAATTGCTTAAGCTTTCTATGTGGGGACATTAATATGAGCTGATACAATACATCCCAACAAATATAGTTTAGAGAGAAGTGAGAAAACTTTGGTTATATTAGGGGAGCCCACGAGGATATATTGGGATTTATTCGAGTGTTGTGGTGACTTATTGGATTTTGAAGATTCGATGATAAAAAAAAGTTAAAAGGTTATAACAGTAGGGGAAGCGGCTACAGGGTTAAAAAAACATGATCACATGGAAATACTTGAGCGCGTCAGATATTGATAGTATAGGCCCCTCGTATCTCTTAAAAAGAAAATAACAACATAATATTATGTTAATATGCCGGCTTGTATGGTGGGGGTGGCCATACGGAAGGGTAAAAAATGAACAAAAAAAATTTTTTTTTAACTTTGGCTTAAATCTTGATCAAAATCGTCATGTATCTCCTAAAACAAGTGGACCATGGATGACGAAATAACTAACTACAGTAATATGTCGTCAAACGTGAACAATCGCAAATATTGCGTAAAGATCAAACCGCCGGCAAACGCTTGGTGCAGCAAGCTTTCCATAAAGGCCTATTTATATCCAACAATAAACCAAGAAACAACTCCCTAACGGACTCTGGTGAGCTGGGGAGAGCGAACATACTCGAGAATATCTGAAAATCAACCCGAAACTGAGGAAAAGTTGTTGCTTATGATGGTCTGAACATCATATTTGAATTTTGCTAGGGATTACAAAATCATGCTGTATAATGGAACTATATCATGTTCTGTTTGATATTTGAGACTAGCTGAAGGGAATTATTTTGTAAATGTTAATATAAAATTTTAATTGTTTAAAGAATAGTTTATTTTCTGGTGATGTGGTGGATAATATTTACTATCTTTCTTTCAGGAAATGGAATCACTGCCTATGAAGACACCAGTGTCAGTGTTGCAAGAGTTATTAGCGCGACGTGGTACAGTTCCCAAATATGAGCTGGTGCAGATTGAAGGCATGATCCACGAACCTACCTTCCGTTACAGAGTCACTGTTGCTGATTTAGTCGGTGAGTTTGTAGATCTATTGTACCCACAGAGAAATAAGGGAGAAGAGATGCCTTATCTCGTTTTCTGTATAGAACCAAGTGAAGCCACAAAGCGGGGGTGCGGGAGGGGTTACAGCCGTGCTGGTATCTAGGGGCCAGTAGTAGAACTCTGTATGCGTCGGTGTTCGAAAAAATTCTCCTACTCGACACTAGATGACAGAAGTAGTAAGCCTGTTTTAGCTAGGGCCGGACGTGGGCCGGACTAAAGCACCAGTAAAAATGGGGGTCATCTCATGGGGGTCATCTAATAAGGAATCTTTAAGATTTTCATTTTTTAATGCCGACTGATAGATGCTTCTAAGTAAAATGTCATAAAATTGTGTTACATAATGAGCTAACACAAACTTCATTAATTTCAATTCCATAGTATTAAGGATTAATCCTGTCATTAAAAAATACCTGATCTTGTATCGGATTTTTTGGGACAGCACCATCTCGTATTTTTCTATAACCTTTTTTTGTTTTAATAAAGTCTTCTGGATCAAAGTGAAGAGAACATATTTTACTATATTTAATTGGTGTCCAACCTTCACGGTTAATTGCAGAAATCCACTTATTCCTCACCGTGATGTCTAAAGGAAATCTAGAAAAAACAAAACTCTAAAATAAGAAGAAATAGTAAAAAATAGTAATTAATTAATTTGAATTCCCGTATACTAGAATAATTCAATATGTAGGGAAAACATTCGAGTAAAAGATTACTCCAGGTTGGTTAAATGCACGCTAACAACAAGCGTTCAGTAGTAAAATGTCCAGTTCGCAAAATGTCCAAAATAGCTAAAGATGCTAAATTCTCAAAATGAGCAATTCGTAAATTGTCCAATTCTCAAAATGTCCAATTCGCAAAATGTCCAATTCGCAAAATGTCCAATTCTCAATCAGTCACACAAATTATCCAAATGATACTTAACTAGTACGAGTAGTGATGTAGTACTCTGCCATCTTGGATTTTTGTCAATTTTACAACTGCATTGTTATTTTTATGCAAACACAATATGTCAAACCAAGTTTCACCGAAATCGGTCCATAAACAAAAACGTTGGCCGCCATCTTGGACTTTTGTCAATTTTACAACTGCATTGTTATTTTTATGCAAAAACAATATGTCAAACCAAGTTTCACCGAAATCGGTCCATAAACAAAAAAGTTGGCCGCCATCTTGGATTTTTGTCAATTTTACAACTGCATTGTTATTTTTATGCAAACACAATATGTCAAACCAAGTTTCACCGAAATCGGTCCGTAAACAAAAAAGTTGGCCGCCATCTTGAATTTTTGTCAATTTTATAACTGCATTGTTATTTTTATGCCAAAAGAGTATGTCAAACCAAGTTTCACCGAAATCGGTTCATAAACAAAAAAGCTGGCCGCTATCTAGAATTTTTGACAATTTTACAACTGCATTATTATTTTTATGCCAAAACAGTGTGTCAAACCAAGTTTCGCCGAAATCGGTCCAAAAACAAAAGTTGACCGCCATTTTGGATTTTTGACATTTTTAACATTGCATACGCTAAAACAGTATCTACCGGAATCGGTTTATAAACAAAAAATTTGTGGCCGCCATTTTTAGATTTTATTACTATATTTTTATTACCATAGCCCTCTGGCTTCTGAAAGCCTATTGAGCGCTATAGGCTGCATTATTATTTTTATGCCAAAACAGTGTTTCGCCGCTAAGAATTAATCTGTAATATAGGAGCTTGGGGATAATGATCAAACATACATAATAATTACGCTCAGATTGACCTGAAAATCCAATTAAATAATATGAGTAAATAAGTTTACGTGTACTTATTAATTTTGAAGAAATTGGACATTTTGCTAATTGGACAATTTGAGAATTGGACATTTTGAGAATTGGACATTTTGTGAATTTGCAAATTGGACATTTTGCGAATTGGACATTTTACTACTGAACGACAACAAGTACACTCGAATCAAGATATCATTATTTGGGCACATATCTTTGTTCTACACATAAGGATATAATTGAAACAATATACTTTGAAAACTATACTTTTGTAATTTAACAACCTTTGTGACCCCCCCCGATATTATTTTTGGTCGGCCTGAGTAGGGCCCTTGTTTTTAACGGTAAAAGTTCTTCTACGTGGCGTTAGATGTCACTTTAGTATAAATAATATTTAAAAAAAATTATTATAATTAATTAAATATTATTATTAAAAAAAAAAAAAAATTTTCTAGTCGCTGCATCGAACTTTCTAGAATAATAAAACAAATAAGTGTAAAACTAAAAATACTTACGAGTGAAAAGATAATCTATTTCCGTCTATTATACGTCGGTCGTCCGTATAGCTTTTGCACGAAATTATACAACACTTCATTTTGCACCGAAACACACATGAACGCGAATTTAAAAAAAAAATAACAATGAGTCTGCACGGGGCCGAGAACGAGTCAAACTGATTACAGCGCCCCTGGCGTGGAATATCAAGCACTATTGAGTTATGACGTCAGGACCACACTGATTGAAGCTAGACTACATTGCTTAGGGCACCTCTTCTCCCTTATTTCTCTGTGATTGTACCTGTGTTTTTTCTCATCAACATCAACGGCCCGTTACAGTCCACTGCTGGACTATGAGCCTCCTCCACTTAAGTGGAGAGTTTTGCCATAATCTCCACGCTTGGAGATAGCAGATTAAAAGGTTACTGTATCAGAGTGCTGCTGCCCGTTCCCTGTTCAATGTGTATGTGTAGTCCCTAAGTCGCCTCTTACGACACCCACAGGAAGAGTAGGGGTTGGTGACAAGTGTTTTTTCTAATAGGCGTAAATTCTTACTAAATATGTTTTTTAAACATAAGGGAAAGAAAAAAGAAATTAAAATTGTATGTAGGTTTATTATTATTTTTAATTACTGTGCATGTTTCTATCCACTTCTTTTCTAAATTCTCACTACCAAGATCTCAATTCTTTAGAAATAAGTATGTAGTACCTGATGTCGTTTTATTTAATAAAATTAACATTAAGTTTACATTTTTTTTTAAACAGCTATGGGTACTGGACGGTCTAAGAAGGAAGCAAAGCACTCTGCAGCAAAAGCCCTTCTCGACAAATTGACTGGCGCAACTCCTGCTGATTCCGGAACTAACGGCAATGTGCCAGAACCGTGAGTTATCCTGTTTGTATGCGGTTTTTTATTGGCGGATGAGTAAGAGTGCGGCGCAGGCCGCCATGCTTTGTATTGTAGTATGAATTACTAGTTCCGATCTGACTTCACATTACACTGTACATAATAGTCTTATCTTTCTCATCTTTTTAATAATTTATTTATCTTTCAGTGGTACTGTTGTGTCATCATTTGAAGATAAACTAATGGGAAACCCAGTTGGTTGGCTACAAGAGTTGTGTATGTCGCGCTTTTGGCCGCCACCCTCATACCATGCTGAAAATGATGATAATGTCAATCGCCGTAAGTATTATGGTTAATGAAAGGTATAAATTAGAAGGCAACGATTGAGCAATGATCATTTTTATAGCAATGTACAATTTTATAAAATCTTGGCAGGTCTTCCACATGAGCGTCAATTTACCATTATATGCACTCTGCTGAAGAGACGCGAAGTTGGAACTGGCAAGTCTAAGAAGCTGGCTAAACGTCAGGCTGCATACAAGATGTGGCAAGCTCTGCAGGACAACCCTCCAGAATCATTCCAACCTGATGAGGAGGTAAACAATTTCTAATCATTGATCACTTGAATATAAATACTAGTCGTCTAATAAGATTGTATTCTAAAAATGTTTCTTAATATTTACTAAATAACCTTTTTTCGAGATTTTTTAATTCTGCTCCTTGCTTTATAGTGTGGCATAAACAACACGACGCTCATCAAAATTTCTAATAGCCATGGAAAATTTTATCATTCTTCTAATTCGACGGGTTGCACTTGGCCAGGTGTTTTACTATCTTTCGGTCGGACCCTGCACACTAGCACACCAGCAGAATGGTCGGAAGGGTCACTTGCTCTACTCATGCTCATGTTCCGTGTTGTGTTCTAGGGAGTCGCGGCCCGCTATGCCGACCTGAAAGATAGTAAAATCTCAACACTTACTACCAGTCACAGCCACAAGGTCTCCCAGTTCCACAAACATCTCAAACAATCCGTGGGCCCTAACCTGGCCAAGTTGCAGGTACGAAAACTTCATTTATTTGGCATGATTTGTGTGTGTACATTTGTATAAAGAAGTTAATAAATCATATATTAATTAAATGTTTACTACTTTAATGCATGGAGGTGGCTCAAAGTTTTAAGGTTAATGAAGTAAGGCTATTGTATATAAAATAACTCCATTTGAAGTATTTACATTCCCGTTATCCTGCAGGTGACTCCGCTGAACAACAAGGACTTTAACTTCGTGCAGTTCCTGCAAGAGATCGCGTCGGAGCAGTCGTTCGAGGTGACGTACGTGGACATCGAGGAGAAGTCCATGTCGGGGCGCAGCCAGTGCCTGGTGCAGCTGTCCACGCTGCCGGTGGCCGTGTGCTACGGCTCGGGGCTCACCAGCAAGGACGCGCAGGCCTCCGCCGCGCAGAACGCACTCGAGTACCTCAAGATTATGACCAAAAAGTGAATGCCTCCCTATCTCGCGACATCGACGCGACGCGCCTAGTGCAGAGCCCTATGCGTTTCAATCTTTATTTATCATTTCTACCTATGAATGAATTATTGTTTACGGATTTCTTGATTGCACATTCATAGGCTGACACGACAGAGCCTGTAGTTGATGTCGCAAGGTATTGAGTCCTAATACTTATCTTTATTACCACTTCCCATTTGAATAATGGCATTTATGCCGTGTGCCAGCAGCGCTTCGGGCTATGCTTTATAACTGGCATGTTTGCAGTATCTTACTTGTGATTTTGTTTTAAACATTTACTATTTATTTGATTATTATTTTTCAATCTATGTACTGTGTTGTTATTGTTTTTTTTAAACATAAATAACAATAATTTGTTGTTGTTATCAGCTCATTTACTCTTGCTTTAGGGTGATTAGGTCAAGTCGACCACACCCAATTGACTTTTATTATAATGAAATTAACAAGTGATTTTCCACTTGTACTTATACTGCCAACGTGCGAGGGTAAATTGCATAGCCCGTCAATTAAACAAAGTATGGAGTGGTTATGTAACAAAATACAAGCTATACTTTGCATAGAATTAGTGTAATTTTCCCAGCGTGGAAATTACTAAAAAATATAAAAAAAAACGTAAAAAAAAATATAAAAAAGAAAAAAATATAAAAAAAGTGTGGACTATATTTCCAGTTTAATATTCAGCATTATTTAGGCATAATTTTGCATACATATTTAAAATGAAATTTTATCTACTTACAAAACGTTGGAATTTAGCTTTTAATGTATATTATAATCACATGGCATAGTCATTCGTGTTTTTTTAAACAGGAGTCATGATTTAACGTAAATTAGTTAGGTATGTTAGAACACTTATCATGCTGAGCATTAAACGGAAACGATATTCTCAGCCAGTTTTGTCTTGTTGACGAACTGCTCCGACCTTTGCTCGGCGCGAGCTCGCGGCGGCGGCGGCTGCGAGGGCTGGTGCTCGGTACATGGGGCGAGAGCGCGAGCGGAGAGGCAGGATTGCAAATTGTTTTATTTTAAATTGCACCAGTGAATTACTAGGTTTTCTTTTTACTTCATGATGGAAAACTTTGCAGGGAAGCTGAGAACTATGTGATAGAGTGAATTTAATCACTGGAAATAGTGGTTGCGAAGTTAGGATCCCTTGCCTGTGAAAATGGGCATTATTTTAATGCAAAGTATAGAGGTTGTAACAATTTCTACTTGTTCAGAATCGTCGCCATTGCTCACCGATGGGCAACGACGAGGGTCCTGCACGCGCCGAGTTTCTTTTAAATTGAATGGTGTGAGTTCCACCTGCCCTTGTAAAAACCGCACTGTTCAAGTTAGAAAAGACTAACTGGAGTAAAGGAATGGAGTTCTGTTCAACCAAGACCAACTAAATAATATAACGGCGCGACGACCCTGCGTCCGAGTTCACGTGTTTTTTGTGTTTAGTGAGTCTTGGTTTTACTTGTTCTTGATTAATCTCGAGAATAATTAATAAGGTAGTTATTGTAGATTATATTATCACCAATATGAACACATTAAAATTTAATCTCACCCTTTGCGTAGAGACGTAAATTATGTATTTTAGTCTTTTTTTACAATATTTAAGGTTTATTTAATATGCTGCATATGTAATGCATTGTTTCAAATAACTTCAATAAATTTGGTGTTGCTTAAATAAATTGGTTTTATTAGATAAACGTCAATTAAACTAAGAAAAGAGCTATATGTATATATTTGCTAATTAATTACATTTTTTTCTTGGGAGTATAATTAAACTTTCCTAGCTTACTAGACAAGTATCTGTCTTTATTAGAGTTTCTGCGCATCACAGTTAAAGATTTCAAATTGTATTGACCCTGGCTACCGTCATCGGCGCAGTATTCTTCAGTAGTTCGACACAAAGGTCTCTGCTTTTGGAAATAATCAATCGTGTTATCTTGTGATAATGTCCAAGTTTCTATCTCAGGTGTTAGCACCGAATTATCTCCTAAACTCTGATCATGAGTTGTTGCGACTTCTCCTTTCGAGTAGTTTTTTAGACATGTAAAATCTACAAGGTTGTCTCCTTGCATTGTGACTGGCGAATACAAGCTTTCATTGTCACAGAACCCTGATGGAGGTGGTATGATTTCGTCGTCATCATAATTATTTTCATCTCTTGAAAAGCATTGCTCTAACAATGTTTTCGGGTTTAGCATAGACTGGTCTAAATTATAGTCTTCCGTATTTTCTCCTAGAGGATTATCAGCAACTGGTGAATGATAGTCGGGAACGTCAGGAATATCTTCAGCGTATGCAATGGAGTTGGTATTTGCTATCTCTTTATTTGCCCGAGTGTTGTCAATTTCCTTAGGGGAAGTTACTTCTGTATTTCGTTTTATGTCGAGCACTCTTTTAAGTATGTCTTTGTTTGAGGAACGATGGTTTCTTGACGCCTCAACAGCTATCAAGCTCTTCGGTAAAGGTATATGTAAATTCAGAAGTTCACTTATTTTGTACGGTTTCTTTGACTTTTCATTACATTGCCGGGTTATATTATCGTTATTAATGTTTTTGTCTGTCGTACTAGTGTTAAGAACATTGTTACTTTTCCTGAAAAATAAAAAAACATGAGCCCTATTAATTTTATATACGAGTAGGTATACTATGGCACTGGAAGAAGAAGATACTATAATATTATAGGCTGTTTAGTAGACGTGAGTGACGCCGCAAGTTGCGGCTGTAATTTACAACAGTATATACTCACCGGCACATCTAACCGCCCACCCTTCATTTCAGGGAATACTTGTGATTCTTTATAATTCTATTAGTTACAGCTGATGTTAGTTAAAAAGTTGTTAATTTAATGTTTATTTAAGTGTATTTAATTTATCGTAAAATTATCAATAAATCTATTGTACTGTAACAATAAGCGTCCCGAAATACAAGGGTGGGCGGTTAGATGTGCCGGTGAGTGTAGTATTATGTATGACCGATATAAGTGTTTAGTGTTTACATAAGACGTACCGTAGGACTGTGCTGTATTTTTGTAAAATATTTTCTATCTTGTTAGTCCCGTCGAGTTGCTGTTTATTTTGAATGACATTATTGTCACTTACTATATCTTTATCTTCCGTTTCAGGCAAAATACCCGTAACATTTTCTTCTGTGCCACTAACTGCATTCGCCGCAGCTATTTCACGTAAGTACTTTTTGTATTGCTCTAAATCGTCGCTTTTATTTTGTTTATCTGTAATATTCTCCACTTTTTGGTTTAGAGTTTCTTCTTGTGGTAAGCTTTTTTTGGTAATGTTTATTGTTTTTATTGCTACTTTGTTATTTATAGTCTGTTTCTGTGATTTTGAGGTAAGTGATTTTGGTATATCAGTTAAATATTTATTTGTTTCGTTGATAGTTTCTTCTCTTTGAGGTGTATATATTTTAATTTCTTTATTTTTTACCGGTCCGTCTTCATTGATGGCAAAATTTTGCAAAACATTCTCTAAGTCGCAGTCAGAATCTAAATGGAATTGCTCTTCATTTCTGATGTTTTTGCTATTTGTTTGATAATTTTGTACTTCCTGCTTTGACGTTGTTGTTCCATTTGTGCTTCTATTATTTCCTTTAGATACAACTTCTGTAACGTCCAAGTCTAATTTCAATTTTCTTATTATTTGTATTTGATGGTCAGACATATTTTTCGTGCATACATCAATTTTTGTTGCAGTAAATAAATATCTGTTTATATAGTCATTACTTTTTTCATTCTCGGCTGAATTTTCACAAGTTTGATCGAATGTATAATTATCATTGCTAAAATCTGAATTGTTTGGTATTTGCAAACTGGATTCATTTTTTGTGGGTATTGATAACATGTTTTTATTGCTATTCATATTAGAATCCTCTATAGCTTTACAGTTGTTGTCTAAGTTATCAAGTAGTACGTGTGTTTTAGGTGTTAAAGAGAGGCACAGTGGCACAGTATGCAACTGTTTGCTTCCGAAATTTTGGTCAAAAAAATTTCCTTTTATGTGTAGCTTTGTCGCTTTTCTATCTACGAATGGTTCACTTGCTTGACATAAAGATTTATATAAATACTCTACATTTTTGTCGCTATTCGACAAATCATTCACATTTTCATTTACTGGAATCAAACAGTTACTGGTATTACTTTGAAAGTTTTCCTTAAGAGCATCGTGATTCTTCTCCATTTCCTCTTTACTTGATATATTAAACATATTTTTATCTCTAGTACTTTCACTGTTAGGTATATCCCATTGATGGTATTGTTGTTCATGTATATTTTCTCCATTATTGTCTTTATTTTTTTCTGATGTTTTGTTATTATTATTTTTGCTTACTGATATCTGTTTCAAACTATCATCATGGCGCACGTTGTTATGATTTTTCATGTAGTTAGTCCTCAAGTTATTAATTTCATGTTTTAAGCTTATTGATTCTTTGGTAGATACGTTGTATTCACGCTCAATGTCTTGCACAATTGTATCTACGTTTTGTGTGTAGTTAGGAATAAATGTGTCTTTTAATAATTCCTTGTTGTCAATGTTGTCCTTGTGTACTGAATAAATGTTTTCCAATGTAATTTTGTCATTAGAGACTTTGTTGAGATTCATATTAACAGCAGGCAATTCGTTTATCGTTTCACTTTTAGCGAATTCTGTTATTTGGTATGAACCCATTTTTTCTGTATTATCCACGCTATCTAATAATCTTTTAATTGTTATATCATTCTGCTTCGTGTTAGCTGTTCTTTGTAAAAATCTTTCTATCTGACTTTTTATCGTATCTGAAAATCCACGATTATCTTGAGGAATATCTTCATAGTTATCAGTTTTAAAGTTTTTTTCTAGTGAATCAATAAAACTGTAATTAGTTTTGGTACTGACGGGTTTGCGCTTTTTCTTGATAGATTGCCCTGTGCTAGGAAAATAATTTATACCAGAAATCGATGGTCGAGCGTTGTCATTATCTGTATGATGTTCTGGTGTGATGAAAAATTCACTTTGTACTTTATAATTCGTCTTTGGTTGTTCGCGTTTACTCATTGGAACCTTCATGGCATTCGCTACTTCGCACGTAGGACTCTCATTATTGGATTTATATATTTCAGTTTCAATCTCGTTCAATATGGTGTTTATGTGGTCATCCACCACAAAACTTTCTTCATCATCAAGGCTTTCTAACTTTAAGTTATCATAATCGTTTATAGTAACAGATAAATTTTTATCGACAACATTGTTTTCTTCTTCTAGATGCAGTTTATCATTTCTGATTTCAAACATGTGTGAAGAACGATTAATTAATCCCTTTTGTCGATCGCAATTATCTGGCTGTATCATTTCGTTAATTATCATGTTGGACATCTGAGCCGATTTGTCGAGATCTTCTTTTATTTCCTTAGAAGTGACTTCAAAGGAATTCTTTAAAAGTTTAAATTTTTCGACCAATGCCGTGTCTCGTTTCTTTTTCTCTTTAGATTCAGTAATATCAATTTCATTATTCTTCCGTTTGCGTACTTTATACATGTCCGTAATACTTGTTTGCTTTTTAGTCGTTTGTCTTGAAACATTGTGATCCTGAGTTGGTATCGGATTGATTGCTTCTCCTCGCAAGAATTCTGGTTCTATGTTTTTGAATAAATAGTCGCATTGCACGTCAATTCCAACTAGAAAAACACATGACTAGTTAGCTGTGAGGAGTGGTTAGATTTACTTTATGTGAAAAATAAAAACGAGAAACTTACCCCAATTTGAACTGATACAGTGAATTAGAATTTTATGTTCAAAGTTGTGTTTTCTTGTAACTTCATAAGCAAGGCCACCGTCGTAAATGTTGATTAGGTCTTTGTCTCTGTAAATGAAGTGCCGCAGTTTATTGTTTCCGTTTATCTTATCTATGTGAATAGCGCCACATCGATATAAAATCATAACTTTGTGAAAATATACAAAATACGTTCAATTTGAAGTGTAGGTAAGCACTTTCGCTATCTGTAAGTACAATTAACCATAGATTTCTGAATTAACAAATTCTAAAAATACAACATGACCTATAAAACAATTTGACCGTCCAGATTTTTTATATTTTGTGTTTTCACTAAGTTATAATTTTTTATCGACGTGGCGCTAGTGTTCACATAGGGTCAATCAATCAATCAGCCTATTGCAGTCCACTGCTGGACGTAGGCCTCCCCAAGGGCACGCCAAAGCGCACGATCACCCGCTTTCCTCGTCCAGCCACCACCAGCGACCTTCCTCAGGTCATCAGTCCAGCTGGCAGGGGGGCGTCCCACACTACGTTTCCCAAGGCGTGGTCTCCATTCGAGAGCCCGTCTGCTCCAATACTCATCGGTTCTGCGTTGTCGTGACAAACGTGCCCAGCCCACTGCCACTTCACTTGTGGACGATATCAACCACCTTGGTCCTCTGCCGGATTTTGTCCCGTTCATATAGGGTAGCCCCTTAATATATTTTTGCAAAATAAATAGTCACATGATGTAAATAGGCTTATACTTACTTGAAAGATGTAAATAATAACAGATAGTTTTCCGAATCTCCGACAACTATGTAGCACTTATGCGAGTCCCCTGCTGTCAGCTGTTCCCGGTTTTCAGCCAGTTGATGTTGGTTAAGTAATAGCAATTGTATGTTGATTCGCTTTTCATCTATAGGAGTTGTAGTCAATTGATATTTCGGTAGCAAGCTGATTTGCTTCCGGAGAACGTTTCCAGCTGGAGCGCCTTTGTTCATTATCTGGAATTGACTAGGTACTTCACTATCAATTTTATTTTATTACTAGCTGATCCGGCAGACGTTGTCCTGCCTTTTTCCTACCTCTACCCTACTCTTCACCTACCCAACATCTACCCTAGCCTACACTTGACCATTTTGTATTGGAAAACTAAATTGTCATTTTTAGTATTTTCTGTTACTTTATGTTTCTCATCGTTTAAACCTTCCCTGAACTTCCACAAATATTTTAAGATCAAAATTAGCCAAATCGGTTCAGCCATTCTCGAGTTTTAGCGAGACAAACGAACAGCAATTGATTTGTATATATAGGTATTTACCTAGATTACCTAGATTACAACTCCAGCTATCTAAGTAGATAGTTATAATTCCAGCTTTACTTCAACATTCTTTACAGAGCTTTGTATTCTATTTATTGAGTGCGTTGTGGTGCTTAGAAGAACATCTTACCCGCTCCAGATCCCTGGGATGGCTTTCCTCCAACAATGTAAGGTTGACCTTTCCCGCCGTAGCTAGTAAAGAGCTGAAGGTAGGCCCGATGCCTTTCAACTGTTTGCTGACGTAAGGCGAGTTCTCCCAGAGATGCGCCGCTACGCACTTGGCTAGCGTTAGCGCGTTTACAACGACGGAGTAGTACTGGGGCTGACTGGAGATTAGGTCTGGGCGCGTGACGTAGGCGACTAGACCTGAGACAATTCAATCAACATCGACAGTTCATATACGTCCACCCCCCACCGAGGGGCTCGAGCCTACCCTGAATTAGAGCGATTAGGCCTTAGTCGACCACGCTGGCCCAGTGCGGGTTGGTCGACTTCACACACAACCTTTGATTTTCTTCGCAGGAGTGTGCAGGTTTCATCACGATATTTTCCTTCACCGTAGTAAGAGCGTCGAATAAACGTACATCAAATCAAATCAACGGCCCGTTACAGTCCACTGCTGGACTATGAGCCTCCTCCACTTAACGTACATATGAATTCGAAATTCGAAAACACATTGGTACGTTACACATTATTCCCCAATAATGCGGATCTAACCCGCGTCTCCCGGACGGGAGGCAGCGGCCCTAACCACTAGACCACCGACGACGCTCTCAATTACACAAATGTTATTATCAATATCTCACTAAGTATACGGCATATTTATTCCTGCTGTATATTTATTCTTATATACAGCGTTACAATTAAGCAATATTCTTGTTATTTTAATAGGGCCTCGCTAAAGAGATGTGGTAAATATTGTTATATAACTTTTTAAGCTAGACCATTTTGTCGTTTCATTGCCGTAAGGTTAAATTTTCCGAGGATGATAGGTACAGGTAGGTATATCTTCGTCAATCAACCGAATTAAGTTGAAACATTGACTAGAGAACGGGGGCGGTAGCCAGATGGGCGCTATGCTAATATATTGATAGAAACGATAATATGTGTTGAATAAATTATATTGTTTTTATATTATTTTTAAGAACTTTTTTAAATTATCAAAATATAGTCTACTCTGTAGCCCGTTGGCATCCAGAGTCCCACCAACAAAAAAGAACCATTCGATATTTTAAAATATTCAAATCCAATCGAACTAAACGTTAAAACGGACAAACAGCCAGTCGCCACAAAGGAGACCGCTCCTTACACATTGTGATGTCGCCTTCATCAAATACATTTTTGATAAGTAAGTATAGTGTAGCACTTACATTTGCACACCCTGTCGGCGATTTTCATGACCTTCATGGCTTCCTGGTTGAGAGAAGGGTCGGGGATCGGGAGACAACCAAGGATGGCCTGGATTACACTGAAATACAGTCAGTTGAATTATCTTGTCATTTCTCTTAGAAAAACCTTGTTTTACTTTTAGATAAAACTGGATAAAATATAATGAATGAGTAAGTAGGTACTCATAGTAGGAACTAGTTTTCAATTGTTTTAGTATTTACTTGTTTTCCACAATGGTTTACACAGGTAATTTCTGTAAATAGCTGCAATGCAACTATAATAATGGTTTTGCATTGCATTTGACCATCATCCCTCTGATACTTTATGACTTGACACGATATGGACAGATATTCCGGCGGAATGTGATTTTGAATAACAAGCTGAATGCTCCATATCAGTTTGGGGAGAGCCGGACGGCTGGACATCACACCTCGCGGAAGCCTCACCAGCTAAGCTTCATCTGCCGGGTGTTGATCTTGCCCTTCATGGGGAACCGTATGGTTGGCGCGGCGTTGTTTCTGTTCAGCGTGTTGAGTGTTCTTCGTTCGTCCACTCGCAGGTGCATGTCTGCCAGCTCATGACACTCGCACACTATCCACAGGAGCTGCTCCAGTGACTCTTTACCTTCGATCTAAAAATATGGTCTAGTTAAATACTATGGAATCAGAACGGCGGCGTCGTGTAAATTTTTTACACTAAACACATATTTCGACCAAAGATAGTCCGATAGTAATCGTAGGATAGTAATGATGATGCATGATCTGATGCGAGTGCATGATGCATGCTATGATCTATCAAAGACTCCTTGCTGGTAAGCAACGAAGAAGCTTTGTTTATAAAAAAACTAAGTAAAAAATAAAATTGCCGCTTTGACAGTAAATTGACATCAGATTTTTTGACAATATCTCGCGCGCGCTTTACAACAATGTTTTATTGACCATATTATTATTATAATAAAAATGACACATAAATAGACAGTCTAAACGGGGACAAAGACCGGGTGGTCTCCCGTGAATGTCCCTACTCAATTCAGTATCTTTCTGAGTAACTAAATATTTACATTCCCACCTGAAGTTCAGCCTTGACGCTCTCCAAAACATCTTATCCGCAACATCTTAACTAAGGGTGAACGATGTCCGACGGAAATAAATCGAAAGCTCCCCCACCTGCTTCTCATAATAACGAGAATGTCGACTACGAAGTGAAAGATTTGCGAACTGGTCGCATCACTCTCACCAGACTGGATCCCACCTTCGCTGACTCCGAATACGAAAACACAAGCTGGATACAAAAACTACTGCGGTTCTTAAAATGGACCTGAATATGTTGGTGGTGGATTTGAATTTTTAGTTGATGAGACCGACTCGGTGAAATTTATTAGGGAGTCAATAAATTACAACACCAACCATTTACTCTTGTCGAAGGCGTGTCTTTCCATGGTTATTTTCCTACTACAATTTTTACATAACAATTATTTTTTAACCTAACAAAAAATTCTAATAGTACGTAAATATAAGGGCCAATATAATCAAAAGACAAGTTTAGAAAGTAAAAAAAAAACGACAGCGAAATTATGAATGGAAATTAGAGCTTCGCGCGTACTAACAAAAACCGGCCAAGCACTTGTTGGGCCACGCAAAGTGTAGGGTTCCGTAGTTGTCCAATACTACTTAGGTACCTGCTTAATACAGTTAACATTCATTAAAATATTTTTCTATTAGTAGTACCTTTCTTACTTGTACAAGTACATTTGATAATTTGGTCTATTATTCGACCTATATTATATAAACCTGTAAAGCCTACTTGATGTTGATACTTTTCCTTTTAAATTCATCATATACACTACTACCGTGAATTTTTTCTCATTTCCAAATACAACGGTTTCACTGCTGGTATAGCAGTGAAAGTTGACTAACAAAAATAAGCACTTTAAAACGATTTTTTTCTGAAACGTACACAAATCGAATAAAAATGGTTTTAGGAAACCCCCATGTTTTTAAATTAAACATATCCAACGATACCTCACACTATAAAGTAGTCGTGAATAAAAAAAGTAACCCCCACTTCACGTGTACCACACAAAAATAAATTTTTCGGCTTTGTTGGCATGATTAATATGTTAATATGTCATACTAAGATTCTCTGAGCTAAGCCGCGGTCGGACAGACAGGGACATGGTGAAAAGGGTTCCTTTTTGACGTGTAGAACATTGCAAATTCGGTTTTGTTTACAGATCTGTAAAAAGTAAAAACTTGTACTTACTACTAAAAGTTATGCTATATAGGATAAAACTTGACCGATGTTTTTTCTCAGAACCATACATTATTTTAGCAACTATTTCCCAATGTTTCTCTTGGAATAGAGATTGAGTGCGCGACCCGACATTTGACTGTAGAAGTTATGTTGCGTACCGACGCGTGTCAAGGCTCATGCGTGTAATGTAGAAGGATTTTTTTCCTAGATAGTGTTATTGCCAATTTACTTAAAGGATTTTATACGAATTTTCTCAAATTTGCAATGGGTCAAAAATAAGCAGGTACATATTATAAAAAAACGTCAATAAACTAATACAAAGTGTGATTCAAGTAAATGTAAATTTTTAATACCTCATCTGCAGACCGTTTCAAAAAGAATAATAAAAAAATATGTGGAACTAAAGTGGTTCAGTTTCATGGGCGTTATTGAACGAACACTTTGTATTTTATTATGTAGGGTAGGGTTACCTAGGCGTTTTACTGCATCTTATGTTGTCTGGAAGAGATAAGGTCGCATATTGAATATCATAAGTTAAAACTGTCTTGTTCTATGTGTTTTTTATGTTTTGGTATCAATAAATGTTAAGAATTGCATTGAAAGTACAGTAATCGCACGTTTGTATTTCAACTGTGGTAGCCTAGCTTGTCGTCCAATGTTGCACCCCAGAAACTACCGATAATCTGTTAGTGTGATAATTGATAATAAGTTGAATCTACCTTCATGATATGCTTCATAGTCTCCAAATCCAGGTAGAACACCGACATAAGCCGACCAGCTTCGGTGGACTCTATGCAGCTCGCCTCGTCCATCGTTATCAGTCCAGCAGTCGCCAGGCCGTTCATCGCTTTCACGCATAGCTCTGCGGATATGATATCATTACATGTAGGTAAGTGCTATGAATAGAGGTACAATAAAAAGATACTCTCATAATATTAATCTTACGCAAATACGCAAGTTAAAAGTTGGTGGTGTAGTGACTAAAGAATGCCTAACGGGCGGCTGGTAATAGATCTCCCCCGACAACGTCACGTACCAGCGTTTTTGAATTTTGAACTCGTGGACTTTTTTTATTTGACGCTATTACGTACAGGAATCGTGCCTGTGAAGTAATTCAAAGGTTGTAAGTTGTGTGCAAAGTCTACAATCCGCATTGGCAGACGGGTAGGTATGTGATGGCTACAACGTGCTAATCAAATAACGCAGAACCTCCGCTAGTTCAGCTTATGAAATTGCACAACTTCAAAAGATTCCATCGATATCAGCTGATTAGTTTTGTAAAAAAGCATATTTCTTATTTTGGAAAAGTTCTAGTACTGATGTTTAGATTCACGCACTGAAATGAATAACCACCCAAAAGGTTGTGCGTTTAGTAAACACGTTGTAGAAGGTCTGATAAGGCCGCTCTAATTTAGGGCTGACTCGATAAAATTCCTTGCTCGAGCCCCTCGGTGGGGTTTAAGACTGCAAAAGGGGTTTACCTAGGTAGTGCCGGGCGGTGTACGATAGGCAAGAAGGGGGAATATTGTTTGCGTAAGAAAATGCCTCAATTTTATTCAAGATTTAGGTTCATGCAATATAATGGGCCCTTACGGCTAAGGTCGTAGGAAAAACAGCATTCCTTTCCTTAGTAAAAGCACGTAAAAGTGGATACTTGGTTCGTTTGTCATGCTACCGTCAACTACCGACAGGGGAGCACGATCAGTATTGCCCTTAGGACAAAATATTACTTAAAACCGGTTTCTTTCATGTCCAATGGATAGACAAACAGAGTAAAATCGAAAAAGGTTTTGTGTGAAATAGTATGAATGAATATTTATACCCATCCAAGTACATAATGATGATTCCGTGCTTCGGGTTATTTATTTATTTTATTTATTATTTATTTCTTAAAGACATTATAAACTTATAATCTAACAAAATTCCCGCAAAACTGCGCAGCAGTCGGTTGGTCCCGGCATGAGGCATGTCAGTGGTCTTTGGCGGCTCTATAACACTGACACAGAGTTTGTGAGGTCGGTTGTCGACCTTACAACCCACACGATGATGATGATGGTACATACAATCGGACTACTTTTTTTAAATTTTATAAATCCAAACTTAGTTTCTGCTTACGAAAACTAAAAAAATGTTTGCTTTATCTTTAAAATTGACCGAGTTAAAGGTAAAGGTTTGAAAAAAATAAAGGTTTGAAATTCAATATTAGACAGAGAGGCACATACCCACTTGTGACGTCATTTATTAGTAACGCCATATAATCTCCATACAAAAAATCGTTTTTGAAACTTTAAAAAATCACTGTAAATTCGTTTTTCAACCGATTTTGTTTTTTCTTCACGAATCGTTTGCCACTAATCTATATTTTAAAAATAATTAATAAAATATGGTAAATTTAGGAACAGCCCAAACCCCTATTAAACAAGAAATAGAACACAGGTGGGCGGGCTTATTGCTGCAAAACAATATCATTACGGGATGGTGCAAGTATAAAAAGGAAAAGAAATAAAATTATGAGAAATAAAGATACAACAAAAATAATATTTTTGTCATAGTTAGCTTTTTACACGACTGCCCAAAAAAAGGAGTGTAATATGTTCAGGAGTTTTATGAACTGAACTAAGTACACCTAAAACACTTAAGTCGAGTTAATTTAATATTATACTTATAAATTAAATTAGCATAAATATCGATTCGACCAGTAACACGTATCTACTTCTACTCAATCATAAAATAAATCCTCAAAAATAAATTGTGTGCTAAGGCGCATGAGATTTACAAATATTTGTCACTATTTAGCACAATCATTATACAGGTATTTTATGCTCATTTGTCAGGTCCTCCATTATGATGATATTCAAATACCTTTGCTGTGTATGAATAAAAGGGCATTCAGTTAATTATTTCTTGTTACAAGATAAAGGCTTAAAGCGGATTTTGGGATACCAATTTACTTTACAGGGAGTATGGTGAAGATCTCCCATCTAGATTACCAGATCATAACACAGCAGGTAAAGCGGCATAGGGCCCCATCGTAACTACTACAATACAATAGGGAACATGCACAAAAAAATATTAGCTGTTTTCATAGTTTATCTGAAAGTATACAAAAATAGAATACTGACAGTCGAAACAGAATCGAAATTGATCTAAAAACAAACTAGATACAACATTAAAATAATAATAATAATAATAAATAATTTATTTCAGGCAATATTTACATAAAGGTCTTAAATATGTAAACAGAGGCCCATATAATAAATACCTTAAAACTAACATACATTATTAAACAAATATATCTGTCCCTCTTACGAAAACAAAATTTTCTATGGCGGATGTAAGGCCCGCGCGCACATGTCTCGTCGGACCTCTCTGTCTAACCATCAACTTTGAAGCCTTATAACTTTGTTTCTGAGCAAGATATTTGGAAAATTATTTTTTATGTGTTTATCTGGAACTTGAAATATTTCGAATGAATTAAAAAAAATGTGCAAGTCACTCTATACATTAAAAAATATCTATCTACTCATTTGGTGGTCAATTACTAGTAAATACCGGTGTGAAGTAAGCTCTTAAAATATTTCAAAAATCAATAGCATACCGATAAATACCCACAAAAGTCCTCACTGTTGCTTACAAATCGATGTAGCAAGTTACACTATTCCATGTCTTATAATCGTAAATTAAATAGTCATTTAGCCATTTTTGTCTTCATTATTTTTGGGTTGGACTGGTAGAAAACCCACTTTTGTAATGGATTTATGTTTTAGATAGGTACATATCAAAGCGATGCTATTGATAAATAATAATATACTTGCTGAAAAAACAATGCTATGTTAATGCAACGCCGTGCTCACATTATCAACAAAAAACTAAAACCTAGTCACAAGAATATGTCCCGATCTATGAAATCTCTTGTACCCTTAAACCTTGCATAGCGGATCGCATGCATGAATAAATGCTAAAGATCACGTGTCAAGCGCATCCATCACGATCCGGAACTTGCAGCGAGGCCGCGCGACCATCACTATGATAAATCCATAACTAAATAAGAGGATTCAGATCACTGACCATAGTTGAAGGAATATCTACTACTGCTGAATATCTTTAGAATAAATCAGCCGACTTCGTATTTACATTTACTTAGATCTACGTGATTGCTATATAAAGTCGTGCAATCTATTTACGTGTAGGTAATCTAAAGACTGAAAACAGATGTACAAAATGTAAAACTCGTATGTAGGAGGTACTCTACTTGTTTCTAGAATGCACTTGAAAAAAAAACTAATAGAGAGGTATGTAATAGATCGCGCAGTATATGAACGTGACAGTATCTCTCTCTTACTCCGTAAACTCCTCCTACTTTCGCCATAATATGCATAAGCTAATAATGTATATTATAAAAAAGTAACGGTCATAAGGTCATAACCATAAAAAAACAATTTACTCTTCTGAAGTATGTACCTACCTAGTTATTTATAATTTAATGTGTATAAAAATAAACAGAATTAAAACAAACACGGAAACAATTACAGCATCAGATTTAAATTGCTATTTTTACATGAAAATAAACAACGTATCAAAACTCAATTAGGTAGGTACTTAAGCAGCTCAAACGTTTTACTGTTATTATTTGATTATTGTAATGGGAGATTCAGAATAGGAATAATTTATTGCATTGCACACAAGCTTCAGCTGTTTTTCTTGATTACCAACCACGAGCCCAAAACATTTGTGGCAGAACTGGTAGATATCCTGCAGATAAGATAAACAACAGTGGATAGAACCTACCTATCGCGAAGTATGTTTTACACTTAACGCAATAAAGAAATAATTATTTATTAAATAACGTAACAAGTGTGTCTACATAGTAGTTGCGTCTAACCTGTTTAAAGGTACGGGGGCTGAAGATGAACTAAGTATGCGGGCAAAAGTTCATACTTATTTATGTACATATTAGGTACATATACGGTACCTAATTTGACATGTATACTTACCGGGGAAGATACGGCCCAGAAAGTCTTATGCAAAAAAACATTAGACTAGAATATACTAAAATAAATATTTCTAGCTGGGAATTGAGATTTTAAACGGTAGGTATGAATGAAGGGATCTACAGGTATAAAGGATTAAATTACTTGCAACAGAAATCAAGTTGGTAAATTGATTTGTGATTCATCATCATCATCGTGATTGATGAGCACAAAATGAATACAATGACTCAGGTCAAGAGGACACAACTCATTTCTTATATATACATATATATATATATATATACTACACATGGTCTTGAACTTACCTAGCCTAGCATGATGCTTTAATCTTTACGCATTAAACCGCTTCTATATAATAATAAAATTGTGACTGGCCGATGTCTGTACGTACCTACATGGAAAATCTTTAAAAAATATAAATGAGTAGTCTTTAAAAGAGCAATAGAAGATAATACATTTTTTTCTTTGTCTGTCTGTACTTCAGAGGAACAAAAGACGATTGCTATAGAGGCGACGCGCGTCTGAAATCTTTGGTCTGTACGCGCATCACGCAAAAACTACTGCACGAAATTGAATGCGGCTTTCACAGTTGTATTGCCCCCCTAAAAACTGTTGCATGACTTTAGGTTGATACGATGACGGCGACGCCAAGAAGCCAATTTACCTTTTTTTTTCATTTTTATGCTAAAAAGAGTATCTTTAGGGTAAAATAGTATCACGCAAGCGAAGTCGCGGGTAGACGGCTAGTATAATAAACATTAAAATGCAGTGGGACCGATCTAACTAGGGTGGATGGAAATATATGTGATGTGTGGTATAAAATAATGCATCGGGCGGGGCTAATAATATAATATGATATATCCCGCCATCTTGACGTTCAGAATTTGATATATTCATTTGCTATTTTTCGGTGAAGGAAAACATCGTGATGAAACCTCCACACTCCTGCGAAGAAATTCAAAGGTTGTGTGTGAAGTTGACCAACCCGTACTGGGCCAGTGTGACCCGTACTGAGCGCTCGAGCCCCTCGGTGGGGATGTATATGAGCTGTTGATGATGATTTGCTATTTTGTTCTTAATTGATTGTCTTGCATTTAGTCTAGCATTTAACATAGCATTTTATAACGTCGTAATATCCTAACTTTACCATCAATCGCTAAACGTCGGACTAATTTCATTGACATTTTACAACAGTTTACTTAAAATTATACCCAGAAACTGATCTATTAGCTTAAAGGCAATTCAATTATATCAACTTGAAGCCAGTCGTGAACTTTCTCGTATGGCATGAATATGATAACCAACTTACCCTCCATCTTCTTCGAGATCAAAGCTGGCTGGGCATTCTGAGGCAAGCCGAGGTATCTCTTCGGGTCTTTAGGCGCCCTTACGCTGAGGAAGGTTGAGCGCAGCCACTGCACGCATTGGGCGACGTCACACACGGTGCCTAGAGCCGCTTCGCTATTGAGGTTCTCAGCTAGTCGTTTGTGGAGGTAGCTCTGAAGAGGCTCATCACCACCGACTAGGGCTTGATAACGAGGCTAGGTAGAAAACATTCGCAAATAAATAGCAGCGAAAATATTATTCCGGAGCAAGGCATTGCAGCAAAGTAAAAAAATACTTTTAAGGGAGTTCCGAGGAATACTTCTTTAAGAATGCCATAAGAACAGTAAAACATGTCTTACTATAGGGCAGAACCACTTTCGGGATATTTTTAGCTATATCATAAAGACTTTATATACTGGAAATAGGAGTGTTTGTAAATGCTTTTTTACATACACTCCGCACACTATATAGCGCACTATATAAAAGAGCTTGTGATGTAAATTCCAGAGCAAGAAGAGATATTTACAGATTAGTTTTGGATATGGTGCCAAAGAATGCAAAATACTTTAAAAATTCTTTGACTATATGTGTTCGAATTTATAACAAAATATGTACCTAATGAATATAAATCTCTTAATTTGACTTTATTTAAAAGAAAACTATATGAATGGCTTAAGAAACAAAACTACTATAGTGTTAAGGAATTTCTTGATTAACACTTAAAGATGTAATATTTGCATGCTACTAAACTTTAGCTAAACATGTCTGCACTAACTTTTTTGTCAATGTAACACCCCTATACCATGTTTAAAGCAAATAAAGATTATTCTTATTCTTATTAAAAAACTACCTAACAACAATAAAAAAAAATAGACTCCTTAAAGTTGGCTCTTTCAGATGATAAAACACCCAAGCCCCGCACAATATGTTTATTTAAACTTATTTTTATTGGTACCACAATTGGCCCCCTAAATTAATTTAAAATATTTTTTTATTTACTTATTACTATATTTTGGATTATGTCCTCGTTATAGAGATCTATCACTATGCCATATTTCATGTTTCAAAATTTTGTAGTTTTAAGAAAAACCTTTGTGACGAACGGACGGACACGGGGTGATCTCGAAACCCTAAAAATTATATTATATCAAATTAGCAAAAATATACTGCTGACATAATAATCAAGCAATTCTTTTTATAAACGCAAATAAAAAAGGATTATCTCATTCTCATTAATTTTTTTCCTTATTTTTTTCCAAATAAACTCGGAGGAAAAAGGACCAAGTAAATGATAAAACCGTGCATAAAACCTAAACATGTGAAGGAGTTTCTTATCAATGCTAAATATACCTACATGGTTAATATTTTCCCGTGACACAACGGGGCGTCAATACGTCACCGTCAAAATTGGTCAGTGGAATGTCGCGTCAAATGTGTACAATTTATTGAAGAAAGTTTACTAACGCAATCATATTTATTTATTTAATGTTGACGCAAACTACTCGTATTTAATAAAAATTATACATAGTTATATAAATTTGTTAACTGTTACTGAGACCAATTAGTCATGGCGCCGCTTACAAAAGAAGAAAAGAAAGCTCGAAAGGAAGCCAGAAAGCTGGAGAAACTTCTGGCAGAGATAGAGAAGAGGAAGCAGATGCGCCGTGATGAGCTGACGCGGGAGATGGCGGCCCAGGCTCGGCGGCGCGGAGAACTCGACAAGAGCTGGCGCGAGACCATGTTGAAAATCAAGGAGCCAGTCTTCAAACAAGAAATCGAAATCATGTGGCACATCTTCGAGCGTCTGTACGACAAGAGAGACCATGAAATCACCCACGTGATAAAGCTCATCGACACCGCCGACGACCAGTTCCAGCGGACCATTTCAGCTTTTTGCGACATGATCGACACCATGATCAATAAATTCCTAATTGACTTAGATAATTTGGCAAAAGACAACGATCGCAGAACTAAAAATTTACTTAAATGGGGGGACCAAATCAGAACTAAGCTAACTAATGATCACGATGCCGCAGAACTACACTTGCAGTTACTGTTATTTCATGGACACACTACGTCTGATAATTTTATATGGAATATGAGAGGTGAAAACATGGTAAAGGAAGACGAGGAACGTAGCAATTTTTTGGACATACGCGACAACTTACAGTCTTACCTGGAAAACACTTACATAAAAATGTGGGATGAATATAAACTCGTGCTAAAAACTTACGTTCAAGGTACTGCCGAAAACCAAAAAAATGTACGTAAGCTGCGCCGCAAAGAAAATATAATGGCTGACATCATTGCTTCTCAGGCTAAGAGACTGGCTAATAGTGATAAAATACTCCTACGTCTTAAAAACGAGTTGGCATTGTACGAATCTGGTGAGAAGCAGGCAGCATTTCGGGATCGCCGTGACAGGCACCGAGAGGCTGCGCATCGCTTAAAGAAACGGCTTATTGTGGGACTAGCTACTGACGAGCAACGCCTAGCAACACTGGTGAGGTCATCTGACGACCTGATAGAATGGTTGGGAGGCGTGCATAAAAAGGGTATCAAGATCTTACGCTTAGCAGCCCTTAGTCGAAAATTTGAAACTCAACGCGAAAAGGTACTGCCTTTCGGTTCAGATATACCGCCAGATTCTGTACTAACAAAATCTATCGTACGTCACCAGCAAACAGATGATTCCCTTATTAGCATCGCACTTGCTAGCACTGTTGGCCTCGCACGTCTTTGGAATCGCATCGCGAGAGCAGATTTGGCTAGGCGAGCTTTGCTTCGAGAGAAAATGCTTTTGGAACGCGAAAATGACATGATAATGGAAAGGATCGGTGAAGAAACCTCCATTAATTTTGAACTTCAGGGTTCAGAATCTACGATAAGATGTATCTGCGGCGATGAAAGAAAACCGAAGAATATTGTGAAACCTGTCGCAGTTAACGGTGCACTTGAGGTAGAGAAATACAGAAAATATTATTAATAATTTTAACGTGCCTATTGCGTGTTTTGTTTGTATTTTGAATTAAATTAATTGTTTCCTACAATGATCGTATTTGTGATTTCGTGTTGAGTCGTCACGACGCACACGTATGAAGATGTTCCGGTGTCACGATGGAATTGTGACATAACTTGTATTTGGCTTACACTGTGCGAACTAGCTAGATTTAAAGTTTGAACCTTGTGGCACATGGCATCATTCAGATTCTGGACTTAAGGCCGCGCCTCTTTATAACTAGTGCAACCTATTAACACACACAAATAATAAGTAGGTGCCAACAAGGATAGGTGTCGCGATGGAACTATGAAATAAAATAATGAATTTCGCTTTGGGTGCTCTCGCGTCACATCACACTGAAGATTCATCGCAAAGGCGCGGGCTCGCGTGTCGCAATGACGCGGGACCCTCGCGAGGCGTAAATGATGCTACTTTGACCTTACCTACTTCTGTACTAGCTAGTAGCTACACAGTAGTATAGGTTTTCATCCAACGACGGATATTGTCGTAATTTTAAGAAAGAACATATTAAAAATAAATAATAGGAGTTAAGTTCCCGAAAAACAACATAATGATCGGTTGGGTATTGCGTTGATGTCTTTTGTACGAGGAAGCCGCACTGAGTAGAAATTTGCCTAAATAAATATATTTGTTTCATGTCAACAACTAACACAGCTATGCTTTTGATCCTGCCTGATTCCACTTTTTACCCGTTCAATATTTAATAGTTTTAAATTATCAATAAATAAAATAGAAGTTTAAATAATATATACGGGTTATTTTTTATTCAGTGCACAAACTTTAATATTTTGTTCAGACCATGAAACTGAACAACTATACCCAAGAAACATGGGTCCGGAAATGAAAGAACATTTTGTACCTCCCACACTAATTAATTGCTGAGTTGGCTGCGGCAGTTTGTATGGGAGATCGATTTTTTTTTCAGTTCCACACCAATTTTTTAGTTTTTTAAAGTTGTTTAGTTTCATGGTCTAAACGACAAATTAAAGTTTGTGCACTGAATAAAAAATAACCCTATATATACCTGTTATATGCTATATTAAAAAAAAAAAAAATATATCTTATCACTTAATGGAAGGATCCCCTTTAGGCTTACGAAAATCTGTAACAAGAGGCTCCGCTCCTCCTCCTTCTTTAAAAGTAGTAGTTTTTTATTTTTTATTTATTTATTTTATAAATAGGAAATCGGGTTAGTTAGAGTTTATGTTTGTGGTGTTTTATATCAGTTTACATACATACATTTTTTTTTTGCTATTTATACTATCAATTACAATTTAGATTTAGATTTAGCCTGTAGTGTCCCACTGCAGGGCAAAGGCCTCTCTCCCCTTCTGCCATTCATCTCTGTTTTGGGCCATGTCTTGCCATTTAGTGTTAAGGGCGTCTAATTCGTCGCACCATCTCCTCCATTACAATTACTATATAAAAAACAATAAAATAAAAAACTGTTTTAAACACGTAAAAGCATACCTACTTACCTGCCTTCAGCAAGTGTTGTCTAAAATGTGCATTTCAAGAAGATTTCAAGTCAACTTAACCAATTTGATCTTACTAACTAGTATAACTAGTGATTTAAGTTTGTTGCCTGCAAAAGTGATGAACAAAATTGGGTTTCGGTGCCCTTTGTTTGAACAAAGATCAGTCACGTTGTAAAATTATGCTCTACACGATAATCAGGGGATCTTCCGAAGATAACACCAGTGCAGTGCTAATAAGTAAACGAGCTATTATGGAATTGACATTTAAGAGTCTATTTTGGGTTAGATTCTGTATAATTTCAGTTGCAATACTAACCGTCGTTGCCCATAAAATACAATGTCAGGTGAAGATAAAGCCACTTTTAACATTATTCTACGGTAAAGATAAAGAACATAAACAATTTATAAAATAATCGGTAGTAAATAAAAAGCTAGTAGTTTAAGATTAAGATTTTCGAGCTGTGATACGAGAGAGTGAAGACTTTTTTTAGAAATATCAACATAATCTTCAGGAGCAAGCGTTCTCTATAGAAAATCTGTTATAACGTTTTTGAGACTGTCGTTTATTTTTTTTATTTTCATCATCGCCCAAGTATCGACTCGAAAACATCTTATAAAACCTGCACTATTATTAATTTTTATATATAGGTAAAGACTAAGGGCGTTTGCGCACCACACGTATTCGGTTCTTATTCGATTCTTATCCGGTTTGACCGTCTTAGTAATTTTATTGATGTATTCGATCCGTGAATTCTCATTCCTCCGGATCGTTTTTTTACGGATCGAAACCGAGTCGAAGTGGCCGCCATACAAATTGTACGTACGCTTGCGCACTACACTCGATTCGTATTTGGTTTCACGGATGAAGAGTGAGGTTCGGAGAGGGGAAATCTCGCGCTGCCAACGAAATCTGATGGTGCAATATCTTCTCGAATAATGAAAAACGGATCAGTGCGCAAGACGTGAATTTCTCGTCTTTTTCACGTATCGAACAAGATTCGAATAAGAATCGGATACGGATAAGTGCGCAAACGCCCTAAGTTTAGTACGTATTTAACTGGAGTAAATAATTCCATATCAGTATACCTTGCCGGCGTACATTTGAAGAGCTTGTCAATGATCACAATGCACGCATGTGTGCCATTTCCGCATCATAAGTACTATGGCATATATTTACTTCACTTTCACCGTGTTAGCAGGCAGGGCTTTGGAGTTCAAACTTTTCGGAACAAAACTTTTGGAAATACGTTAAACTAGTAAAAAACTAGACTTAAAATCTATTTTAGAGTTTAATTAAGATCGGTAAACTCCTGAAGGCTTTTATTGACCTTGCTGAAACGGTAAAGATTGCTCACATTCTTCTAATTCTTTCAAATTCGGAAAAAACTCTCGGGTTTTTTAGTTAAAACGTTAAAGCATCATTAGATTGGATTATACTATACCATAATGAATAGCGGATCGGACTGTCCATCATATTTTATGAATTATTTTTAAAATATAGATTAGTATTTTTTTTATTTTTAAAACGGCGTTACTAACAAATGACGTCACAAGTGGGTACGTGCCTCTCTGTCTAATCTTTAATTTCAAACCTTTATAACTCGGTCAATTTTAAAGATAGAGCAAAAATTCTTTTAGTGTACGATAGCAGAAACTAAAAAGTTTGGATTTATAAAATAAAATAAAAAGTAGTCCGATCTCCTATTATAATGCCACGACAATTTATAAACATTTAACTAGGCCCATATGCCATCCCTGATGGATAAAGGATAAAGTAGGCACTGACAAGGAAGAGCGCTGTCCCACTTACTGTAAACTGAATCGTAATGGAACTCTATGCAAAACTAGAGTAATTCACGTCTTTCTTCAAGATAAACTGTCTTTGTGTGCCATTAGGGACATCACGACCCACCTATTATAACATGCAATGCGTAAAGCTCGCTCGTCAAAGCTTGCCTTTATTTAGCTTCAGACTAAATTAAAGGAATGTTGTAATTAAGACTAGAATTTAAGTCCGTATTTTGTGAAATCTAATCGTTAGGTAGGTAAATAGAAACGTGGAATGTCAATCGTAAGAAGAAAAAGATCTTTCAAAAAAGTTAAAATATTCTGGAAAAGTCTAGAACGGAAGAGAAGCATGCTCGAATGATTGATCTATTATGCACTACTATTATTTACAGAGCTTTGATATGCAATTTGTATGCAAGCACGAAGATAATGCTTCCTAGAGTTACGAGTATTTTAAAGGTTATTTGGATGACATGATCGTTAATCAGCAAAATGCTGCTGTTACGCGTTATTTTTGTCGAGTGGAAGATCACGCATGCCTAATATGATATGAAGGAAGAATTATGCCAAAATTATTCTACACTGAAACAACCGTATCAAATCAAGGATTCCTTAACCACATTATAATTGTTAGAAGGTTCACGGTCACAAAGTTTAATACTTTAATTGGTTACCTATAAGCAAACAAACATTTTCGAATATTTCAAAATAATTACTCACTGAATACGTGTTGGTTTGATATTGCTATCACGCGATATAGCTCGTCAGTATGAGCTCGGACCATTTTGTAACAATGCTATGAGAAAAGATACAGCTTCAATGCACATTTCTATTTAGTATCTACATTATTTACTCAAACCATAATGGCGAGTTTTCATCATCTACGCAGTGCATAATAAACGTCATTGATGCTCTATACTAGAAAACCTTTTATGTAACTCGTAAGTAAGATATGTGTGCCTATTGATTATAATGTACTGATGACCATGATGACATTCAAGGCATCTTCTATCGTTTCTTTATTTTAATTTGGTTGTTTTTCCAAACAGAGAACTTACAAAGTTACCTACACAAGTTATTCTGAACAAAGGTCCACTTTTTTATAAGTTCATTATTTTTCCGCCTATTGAGATTTGCGTGTTTACCAAACTTAATTAATTTAAAAACATTTAAGGTTAGTTTATGGTCATAAAACGATTTATTTGTTTGACTAGTATAGCAAAATAGAAGTACTTAAATAATAAAGGTATTTTAATGTCTTTTGTCGAGATGACACTAGGTAAACTTGGGAAATCGACGTTTATAATTATAGAAACATTCGGCAACGATTTATTTTCGAAGATCTCTCAACATCACAATGCTTTTGCAAGCAAGCACCAGAAATTTGAAAAAGTGGCTTGAAAGAAATTGCTACGTAGCAATGAGGTCACTCAACTGTAAACTTTTATTTCTTCCGTAATAAATTATTGTAATTGAATAGTGCCGTTAAATAAATTAAGAAATTGGGTATACTCATAGTTAGTCATAGTTTAAAATTTCTGTCCCAGGTTAATTCTGAAAGTTCACTCTAAACCCTTTTGGGAGAGGAAATCTTGTCATCTCCCGGCGAGATAGCGGCGGAATATGCCTTGCGCGTGCGCCGCAGGGTGCGTATAAAAGCGACAGCCTGACGGGGCGGCCACCAGTCCCTGTGTTACTCCATTGTTACAGTGTTGTGTTGTGTGCACTACCATACGACGATTTTCGGAACTAAGGTGAGATTGTTTCCTTTTTTTTATGTTTTGTAAAAGGTCAATCTTGATGGGGAGTTAGGATTATAGATGCGTCTACCGTAACCAAAGTGCGTGCGGACAAATGAGGACTTTTGAATCATTGCAACATCCCTTGAATACATAAACCCTTATTAGGAAATTGAATTATGAATAGAAAGAACAAAATACTTTACGTGTCGTATGTATGACCATTCTGTGTATTTGTGTACAATAGAGTTTATAAAACAGGGTAGTGCAAACCACGTGCAAACTATAAATCTTTGTGGATTAATGAAATATACTAAAATGGTAGGAGCTTAAAAAGATGACGTTACATTAGGTTTTTCAAATGCTATAGGTACGTAGTAATTTATGAAATTTGTGTCAATTGCTAGTGATTAGGCAGCAATTTACTTTATCAACAAAAAAGCTTCTTTCTTTTCACTTTTAGATTAATTTTATGTGAAGTCATCATCATCATCGTGTGGGTTGTCAGACAATCAGGTGATTCAGCCTGCAATGTCCTAACCAAACTGGGGAAAGTCTCACAAAGAGATTTTTGCTTGACAGTGTCCCCACCGGGAATCGAACCCAGAACCTCCGTAACGGGCGTCGAAATCTCGACCACTCGGCCACGGAGGATTGTGAAGCTAATTTTTAAATATCAATTTCAGTCATCAACATCTCTTTTTACAGATTTACACAATCAGTAAGCAATAATTGGGTAGGCTCGAGCCCCTCAGTGGGGACGTATGTGAGCTGTTGATGAAGTAATATTTTTTTCTGGATATAGATTTATGTTTTTATTCAACATTCAACTTTTCAAGTCTTTCCTGTATTTTTAATTACTGTACAATTACTCTCTAATTATCCAACAAATCGGTATTGCGGTACCCACAAGTGGTATTGGAAACAGTAATGGTATGCAATAAATTAGATTGTGAAGTAAATGCCAATACAGATCCATATTCGCACGGTTTTGTGACAAGTCTGCTGAACAATGGTATCAACGTGCGAAGCTGTAACATCAATGTAACCTAAACCTAATTTTAAAATTAAAATGATAAAGGTTTCAAAATATACGAGTAGAACCGAATTTTAATAGAAATACCTTATATTTTCCGTAATAGACTTATTGACATGGATCCATCCATCCAACTAAACAAACGTATATATAGGTACTATTGTGTGAGAACAACAAATCAAGCAAAGACATATTTTTTTTAATGTTATTAATATTAAATCCTGGATATTGGAAAATTCAGGAAAATTTGAAAATATTTTTATTTCTATAAGATTTTTGTACGAACTCTAGACAGCGATATCAGCCAGCTATATTAAAAATATAGATGTCCTAGTGATTTTCTGATATCTACATACAACACGTTAGTAAAATAACGCAACAACATTTGTTCTTCAACTTAAAATTAACAACATTTTGTTTTTACTTTCATACGAACTAGCAAAACTACTAAAGAGAACTCAGTTGGAACTTACTCTTAAGAAATTAAATTGGCTTCTACATAGAAAATCCAGACTATCCCAGAAACAAACTCTTAGTCTATAATACAATAATAAAACCTATTTGGACATATGGGTTGGAATTATGGGGCTCATCAACTAGCTCGTCAAACACTGAAATTCTACAACAATTTAAAAAACAAAATACTATGCCAAATAAGCAATGCTCCCTGGTTCACAACAAACATCGAGATCCACAAATACCTTGAAGAGCCTACTATCAAAGAGGAAATAAGTAACAAAGCTTAGAGGTACCAGCGGCGACTGGAACAACATGTTAACGTCCTAGCAAGCGCACTTGCTAAAGTTCAGAAGAATGGGTCTCGTTTGAAACGTTTCCAATAATAGTATTGATATGAGGTTTAGTTTCGCTGGACGCTAGCCTCTAATGACATAAAGGTCACAAGCAATCTGATTAAGGCTGATAGAAAAGCTGTTTGCAGATAGAGAAAAGGAGAGAAAAAAAAAACTTTCATACGAAATGATCAGCTGACCGAGTCAATTTGTATATTTCAAAAGTTGTGGATCAAAAGTTCAGTTCCATGGGCTGTCCAACCACCAGAGAGATTTTGTATAGTTTCATTGGCTGATTTCTTTAAATAAATAATATCTTTTAGCGATAGCGTTTTGTAAACAATACCTTGTTTTTTTTTTCTTGCAGTAGGTTACGTTATACATGAACGGTTTCTCAAGATAATAAGTTTTAAGAGGAAAACGGCTTATATTCTATTCTGACTTATGATAAGAATTTTTTTCATTTTGTTCGAATGGTTGCGCGAGAGCACAACATGCCTATTAAAATGTCATCGATACGTAAGTAATTGTTCAAAATGATAAATTTCCGACAAGTGGGGTCATTATGTGTGATTGTTATTTTTTTAATTAACTTTTCCTTAGGTTTTCTAGTCATTCAAGTTACCTACATATAATAAACAAAAAACGTTTTCCGGAAAATTGGAAAATTCGGAAAATAAAGTGCTTTTTTATATAGGATTTTTGTATGGACTTAGGACAGTCGTGTGATGTTGAACATTTCACACTGGTAAATACGAATAAACTGATAAAAAGAAACGAAAGGGCACATAACAGGCTATACGAGTACATACATATACAACGTGTTACAAAAAATACCAAAAAAAAAAGAATATTTTTATCAAATACTTAATTATTATTTAATTAATATTTTCCCATCTCTAGTGATCAGCTGTGTCAAAGAATATTCGGACCAGATATGTAATTTTAGGTCAATGTGACTATTTTTACCGCTATGGTTAAAAATGTTTACGTACTACTTGTACCATGAAATTCACATAAATAAAATTCACACAAATACAAATAAATAAAAAAAACTTTGTTAAATAATTTTTATGAAATAATAAATTAATGGATAAATGAACTAATTATTTCAAAATAATATTTATGTTTGTAAATACGTAAACAAGATAATTAAGGCAAAAAAGAAATGTTTTCTAAAATAAATTAATTTAAGTACTTACATCTCTTTTAAAAACGTAGGCACAAATGTTGTACAAATACTTTTCCGTTCAGAGAATCGATAGTCTATATTTTAGGTGTAAATTGACAATAAAGACGGGAACATTTTAATGAAATGCCTGTGATGAAGAATATTCTTTTTTTATTTTATTTTTGTAACACGTTGTATACTAGTCTTTGATTTAGTGTGTCTTTGATATATAGGTATATTTGATTTAGTTCATAGAAGTTAAAAATGATTATAGATTTATTCTCTGAGATCATGGACCTATTTTCATTATGGTTTACTGTTTTATTGACTATTGCTGTATTTTTTGCAGTATTTCTTCAAATTATTTCTTTCTGATGTAAAAGCTTAGTTTCATAAATTCACGGAATAATTAGCATGTCAACATTATGTGTAAGTTCTCTCTCATTGTCAATAGTATTTCGTTCGCAAAAAGTATCGGATAAGTATGCAATCATACAACTGATTGCCCCTTGACAAGACAAAGCTAATTTAGTGGAAATGATCACGCAAAGATAGAGAGCTGATTCGCAAAACAACTTCATATATTATCCTCGTATTGAAAATCCGAAAAATGCTAGCAAAATTCAAGAAGATTTATGAAAAAACTCATTGTTATAATTTTCAAACGGCAAAAAACGGTGTTTTGTAAAAATTTTATGTTGTAAAAGCCAATATTTCAGAGTCAAAACATTAACTTCAAACAACCAAAACCAATTTATTTTATTAAAAATCAGATATACTATAACACGAATTTCAAGAGAATCAGGGCCTAGGTAAACAAAGTTAAATTATTATCTTATTGACATACCAAAGACGTTTTATGCAAATTATAGCCTCCAATTTTACCTTATTATGGCTAATTTATTTTTTCAAGCCCTGTGGGAAGAACACGAACAAATGAGAAGTATTTCAGGGACAAAGCAGGTATTTTTATAACGTGATAAATGTTACACAAAAAATTCTTGCGAGTTAATGTTTCGACTGAGTTTTTCTCATTACGGGCAAATAAATAAATGACAATGTCGTGTTATTCGCCCTTGACCTTATTATGGAAATAATGTTGGACTAAAGGTTAAAAAAGGAGGGCACTATGCCATTGATAAAATTATCAATTATAAATAAAAAGTCAAGCAATTATTTCATAGACTGAGTGGGTGGTGTTCGCAAAGATTTCTGAAGCGCGTGTCGTCGCCTCCGAAGCGATCGTCTTTTCTTTACTCTGAGAGTGTTCGTAATGTCATACAAGGTTATAATTATAATTTTATATATCAGTGATAAGACTAAGTAAGTATGTTAAATAAACAACAACTTTGACTCAAGAGATATTAATTGAAAAAGAACAAAAATATTTTGACCTTCCAAAAGGCGCCAACAACTTATCATAATTTCTATGGAAGATCCATAATTTTCTTGTCGTTTTTCGACTCATATTTTCGAAAAGATTAAGCACACTTTTCTTAAAAATATGGTTTAAAAACTATATTTCAATATGCGATCACCAGAGAGTTTGTACTAATACTAAATCTTTGGCTTATCTTTGGTGACCACAGTAAGTGACAGATATAAATACCTATTCTGCTAAATCGAAAAAGAAAATATGACCCTAAACACCTGTTGATCTTGTTTAAATTAAGAATAACCACGCATACTCCGATGAATCTTTGAAATTATTATTTAGAATTATATCTTGAAAATGAAATGAGTTTGTAATACAATTAAATTATGTGTTCATCAATTATTACACCACACATCATCACACCTTCAACAGGGTTACACGTCCAATTATCAATCAGTTAGTGCAGAAGCAATGTGACTCAATCACATCAATCACTAGAATTACTTACCTGTTCTTGTGCATGTTGTGAATTGATTTTCCCACAATTTGTTAGTTACACTAAAGATTTTTGTAGTGTGATTTTTTATCTGTTTTGTTAGATAGAAACAGGCCCAATGGTCTTGGTACAAGACACGTCAAGCGTAAAATTCGTGTTTAATCACGAGCTTAAAATCAATAGTCGTAATAAGTTTTTTTTCCAAATTGTAGCACTTTATTTCTTTAGCTTACAAGATACGTACTGCCGCACCATTCATAATAAAATTATGATAAAGTGACCGACGAAAAAAAAGTCTCTATTTTAACATTTTTACCCTATTTCTTCAATTTAGTTCGTGATTTTAATAACTCTGTCTGATAACTCGATTTCAGCTCAATTGTTTCTGTAATTGCGGCGACAATTAATATCCTATAAACAATAACAAGTTTTTAAATATTTACGTACTCGTAGTATTTATAACATCAGATTATGCAGATTTACCTATAGATACCTTGTTTATAAGATGATCTGATTTACATGATAGGATCTGCTCTAATAACCCGGATCTGTTTTCATCATCGCATCGGCTGACATTCCTGGCGAAGATTATCTATCTGATTAATTAGTCATTGTTATTAATGTTATTATACATAGAAGAGGTGGAATCCACGTGCATGACAAATGCACATTATATTAAAAAGCTATACAACGACAAAGTTGACACTGCATTATTAACACGTAATTTTTCAATTAACTTTAATTGATTTGAGTATTGTCATGTGAACAAGGCGTCGTAAAAGCTTGAATATTTTTTACAACTCACAGCATTACTGCCTAACTATTACGGCAAAGTTGAATAAACAAAGCACACATCGACATGACTGATTTAATTTTAATTCGAAATACAGGAAAAAACATAAAAAAAATAGTTGGTGATGGCGACATAACAACGCAACGCAGCTAACAGTTTATTGTATTATAATAATGCAAGTATAGAATTTCAAATCACGAGTGGTGACAGATGCAACGATAAACTGGCGGTGCATCATAAAGTTGAACCCCGATCGACGAGACAAAGGATATACAATTTCGCAACTCACACTGACATGACTTTTCGCATTGCATTGTAGTAAGACTAAGATTGACCTCCTTATGGCACGAAACTTTGAGTGCAGCAACTTTGAGTGCAGCAATGGGTAAATACTACAGGATGTAAGGGACAATAGATCTTATCTATGTGGGTACGGGACGGATCTCCCCAACTCTATAGTTCTTTTTACGCAGTGCAACTTTTAACCACAGTTAAAAATAGCTAAAATTAAATAAAAGTTTAATCATAAAGCGCCATTTAGCAATAAGTGCAACGTTACTACGATGCGATGGATAAGTCAAATCCAGCATTTAAAGGTAGAAAGAGTAACTGCTATGAAATGAAAGTAACTAAAACAATGTTATCTGCCGAAGACGAACAGATTTCAGTATTTATTTTTTGTTACACCATCTAGATCTTGGACAACGGCTCTTTTCCATTCATCCTATCCAAATCCAAATCCAATCACATTACAACCAGCGAGAAAAAGTTTTGTCGACGAGCTTAAAGTCAGTCTACTATAGAAATACGAGTAGTTCGCCACTAACTATTAAATTTGATCTTTCAGATGAGTTCATCTAAATGGGTTTTATGTGCTCTGGCGGTAGTCTGCGTGAGCGTACGACAAGCGACGACTGCGCCCGCGCCGCAGGAGGCTGAGGGACCGCCCATGCCGGTGAGTGACTGACGTCATCGTTTATCCAAGAAATATACTGGCTCAATGAAAGCTGCTTGGGGGAAAACTTAATTTGACGCTCAAAATGTAAGGTGGTCTCTGCTGCATAAGAGGAAACATCGGAAGGAAATCTGCTGCGAAGAAATCTAAAAGCTGTATGTGGAGTCGATCAATCCACACTGGGTCGTTGTGACAGTGGCCTGATCGCCCTGAAACGGCTCTAGTCTATACCTTGGTAAGGCCGTCGAACGAATATGAAGTGATAACTCGGGAGAAAACTTTACATTATTCAGTGTGCAGTACAATATGTCAGCAAAGTTGTTGCTTCATCTAAAAGGCTTACATTATTCTATTTAAGTCCTGAAGTATACTACTTCTATTCTAATTTCAACCCCATTTTACAACTACCATTATTATTGTGTCGCACTAACAAACAAAATTGTAATGTAAAAGGTCCTCACCTAACAATTTATGACCGTATAAAATTAGCAATAAAAGTTGTATTTTACGACTACCGCGTGGCGCAGTCCCGTAACCGTGACCGAACATAAACTCACTTATTACAGAATTACATAAACGCTGCGACATTTGAAGATGTGATCAGCAATTATATCGCACGGCGAAGTAAATGCTCACAACTAAAAGTTGTCTGCCTTAACATATAAGAGACGCAAGGATGCGCCGGCACATAGGCAATAATTTAAACAAAACGTGCATACCTCTGACCTACAGCGCTGCAGCGTTGCGAAGGCAGGTTAGACACCAAGAACTTTATAAGTTGAATTGCAACATGCGCGTCTTCAGTCTTCCCATAAAATGCGAATGACATTAAAAGCTTAATTCAAACCTAGAATACATTATTGCCAGAAAAGGTAATCGATTAAATGCCTTGCACAACTACTACTAAATCATCCTTTAAAGACTCGGTTTTTTTATTTAAATTAATTAAATTGTAAGAAAATTCCAGTTTGCAATAAATGTGTCATTACTTGATGTGTCATCATCCGATTTATACAACAAATGTCACTGAGATGCGCTAATGCGCTATGGGTGCGCCTTATGAAATCTTAGAATCAGATTAACTGCATTAGATTATAAAAGTTACGTAAAGATCAAGCATGAATCATTAGAAGGGCATGTGCATATCAGATTTGAAGTATTATATAATACAAATAATAATAAACTTATCGAAGTACCTAATTGTACATAATTGCATGGTAATAAATCTCAATAGAACAATGCCCATCAAAAACTCAGCGAAAAAATACTTATTATCTTAATACCTATTTTTTATCGCTAGTTTTTTAGAAATACTGAAAACAATAGCGCTTATGAGCTGAGTTAGGCATTTTATATTTATATTTGGACAATGCTACATTAATTTTAAACAAGAGTAGATAAGTCAAATAAACGTTCTTAGCTTAAAACTAACAAGCTCTAACTGTAACAATGTCAATGTAAACAGAGATTCACATGCTGCAAACTGTTTGGTTTATAAAGTGTGTATTTTTATCATACTATAAATTTTGTTTAAAGCGTTATCGTTACAGCAATTAGAGTCATTTAAGTGAATAAATGCTGCAAATCGTGGGGCGTTTCCACGGCTCAGTCGGTCGACATTGTGTGATCTGATAGTTGCATAGAGCACCGCATGGTCGAGTTATTCTGAAAATCCTCACCAAGAATCTCCACTAATAAGAATAGAGATATTATTGTTGGGTTATAAGTATAATTATATTCAATATTTTTTACCAACTTTTGAAAAAATAAATTATGATCTCGGTTATTATCAGCATTTAATTTTGTATTACCTACGACATGTAAGTTATCCTAAACAAAATATCTGTCTTATCACAAATACTTAGAGCTATGTAAAGCGGTACAAGTTAATGTGATATCTTAGGTTGTTTTTCCTGGTGTTTGTTTCATTCATTATTATTCTAGTTTGTCAATTTTAAATTGCCCAACACAGCCGTAGCATATAGAAAGACTAACAAATCCCCACCCGCAGGGATTTACAGATAGAGTACTGTTCAGAATAAACCAACAGACCGCGTTTATCACACATCTAATGCTAACGATGTGAACTGAAAATCGCCTTCTAATTGGCCGCAATTGCATCTCAGCCTCTTTGTGCCCGGCTCTTTGACTGTTATCGCGACTTTATCACAATTAATTGCGTGCACAATAAAAACTCAATCGCATTGTCGCAGGTGTTAAGGTTTTTTTCACAAAGCGTATTATTTTCTTAAGCCATCGGTCATTCTATGTCAGGTTCGCGTGAGACCAAGTATAGAACTATTTACCGCTTATTTATTTAAGACTGGTAGTCTTTTTGAAATATAACAATATTTTAGTTAGGAAATATGACTCAATGCAATTCACGGCTTAAAAGTTTACAGAATATAAATCCTTCAACAATCTATGTAACGTTCATCTTTATTACCTACATCTTTCAAGTCCATGATTTGCATCGTAAATTATTTATGCATTGTCATGCTCGACCGAGAGATGCACGCACAATAAAATATTCCGAAACTGTAATTAAAATCCTAGGTTTATTTCAAACCTAATTCGCACTATGTCTAAATTAGCATAAACAAACCGGTCTCGTATCGCAGTCAGGGTAATTTTGTTTAATCTTATACCTATACTAATACTAGTCGACCAACCCGCACTGGGCCAGAGGCTTAATCGCCCTAATTCAGGGTAGGCTCGAGCCCCTCGGTAGGGACATATATGAGCTGTTGGTGATACCTATACTAAGTTAGAACAGTAAACATTTTTTTTATCTATAGGTATAATGTTGATTAACAATCTTATACCACAACATTATATTGCCGAGTCAAAATAGGCGGGACACGCTGAAGGACCTAGGGCAGTAATTTGATGTTATTACATCGAAGAGTATAAAGCGGTCACCTCGCGTAGCCTGCAATGAGGGACAATGGAGACTCTTAATCAAATTGTCTGAGCTGAGGTGTAATGTAGCACGTGATGGGGTTGAGTAATCGCATGAGGTTGAGCTCAGGTGTTGAGGTTTCAATATATAGATAGTATCTTCACTTTATTAACAAGAAGATAGTGTTTAGGCAGGTCCAGTAACAACATCGAAAGTCGCATATTTGACTGTCGCGACATTTAAATGCTGTACATCAAAAGTACAACACATTTTATGTCGCCTGCAGAGTAACTTTGATAATACACAAAAACATAACTAAATATCAAATTGTTATTTTGATTTGATATTGAGTGTTCTTATAAAAAAAGTTACCCGTACCGACTACATACTTAAAGACGTTTTGTATACTTCCATTCTAATTTGGAACATTTTTTTCCCAGTACGAATATAAATACGACGTGGAAGACCAAGAGAAGACCCTGTTCTTTGGCGCCAACGAGTCCGGGGACGCCCAGGGCAAGGTCATAGGGGGCTACCGAGTGCTGCTCCCCGACGGCAGGCTAATGTCAGTGGAGTACACCGTGGACGGAGACAGCGGCTTCGTGCCCAAGATCAGCTTCGAAGATAACGCCAATCCGTTCGGCAAAGGGAAGTAAGAAGAGTTCATAATCGACGGTTAAGGCCTTTTGGAAGAGATTTGGCTACATCGTTTTTTTGCCTCGTTTTTTTATGTTGTTCATAGCATGATTGAATATAATTTGTGTATAACCTGTAAGGAATATTAAGCTAAAAACTATGTATCCATTTAACATTGTCACAATTTTAAACATACTTACAATTTGTCTTATTAATCCTTCAATAAATAATTCCTTTCATGTTAGGACATAGGTTTAGTATCCTTTTATATAATACCATTACCACCTTTTGACATTTACATAATTTGTAAGCAGTAAATTCCTTCCAAAAGGCCTGTCGATGTATGTAGCGTTAACAAACATACTAACAGACAATAAAAAGAAGACTGGTTGTGAACCGACCTAATGCTGTCACCAAGTTATAACAATAAAAAAAAAATTGAAGATCACTAATATATGACTTGAATCTTGCAATATACAGAGGCATCTTTATGACGATTTTGTTTGAAATCGACCCATGAAAGTATTGAACAGCTTTCTGTTCCATTGAACTCATGTAACTATAGTTATTTAGTCAAACTAACGCTAGAAAGTTATGTCACTAGCTGCCCGCCCGCGCCTATACTCGCAGGGTACAAACTATCTCCGTTCCAAATTTCATCCAAATCCGTTCAGTAGTTTAGGCGTGAAAGCGGAACAAACATCCAAACATCTAAATATATTTTCACATTATAATATTAGTGTGATACTTATTATTAAATCTTTGATCAATACCTTTATATAAAAACATAAGTGTACAAATATTATTTTAGTGAATTGGTGTAAAAAGTGACATGAATGTACAAACATTGATACATGTGGTTACCATTTCTGTGATTGTATTGTATGGAGAAAAGGCCATTATTGCCATTAGTTTAAGAAATATTAGGTCCTTACATATGAAATTGGCGTTTTGTATGGGAGGAACAAAAAGTCGAAAAATTTTTATATAGTATATTTATTTAATCAAAGTATGAGCCATTGTAATCTATGCACTTTTGCCATCTCATAGGTAGTTCATTGATCCCTTTACTAAAAAAACCATTCGGACGGGAATCAATAAAATCTTTGAAGGCGATTTGGACTGCCCCATCTGAGTTGAATTTTTTCCCTTGCAAGAAGTTATCCAAATTTCGAAAAAAATGGTAATCTGTTGGAGCAAGGTCCGGGGAGTACGGTGGATGCCTTAGACATTCCAATTGAAGCTCTTCTAATTTGCTAGCCGTCTGTTGTGCAGTGTGTGGTCTAGCGTTGTCGTGAAGCAGCAGTGGCGTAGAGCGATTGACCAGCCTCGGTTGTTTACCAGCTAGCTTTTCCATCATGGTTTGCAATTGCTGACAATAGTCATCTGCCGTAATCGTCTGGCCAGATTTGAGAAAACTGTAATGAACGACACCGGCGCTAGTCCACCAAACGCTTACAAGTAACTTTTTATTGGTCAATTTTCGCTTGGAGCAGGCTTTGGCTGGCTTGCCAGGGTCCAGCCATTGCGATGAGCGCTTCCGATTATCGTAGAGAATCCACTTTTCATCACAGGTAATGATTCGATTTAAAATCCCTTCGTTATTGTGCCGGTCAAGTAATGTAACGCAGCAGTTGACGCGCGTTTGCCGGTTTGCTTCACTCAATTCGTGAGGAACCCACCTTTCAAGTTTTTTAATCTTCCCAATTTGCTTCAAGTGGATTAAAACAGTTTTATCACTAACACCGAAGCCTGCAGCTAACTCGGACGTGGTTTGCGATGGATCCGCTTCCACAATAGCCTTCAATGCTTCATTATCAACTTGGGTCTCCGGCCGTCCACGGGGCTTGTTTTGCAGGTCGAAATTTTCAGAACGAAAACGTTGGAACCAAAAACGCACTGTGTTTTCTTTTGCGACACAACCGCCATACACATCATTAACCCTTCGAGCCGTTTCCGCAGCACTGGTGCCACGGTGGAACTCGTACTCGTAAATAACGCGATATTTCAAATTTTCCATTTTGTAAATCGAGCGATGCAAACAGAAAAAAGATAAGTAAAAAAACAAATGAATGACGGTTTACGAAACACAACTACATGTGGAAATAGCTGTATAAATTTGAATTTCGAATTCCTAACCAAATAGGAGAAATTTGTGATCAAAGTGGCCAGTACGACAAAACGCCAATTTCATATGTAAGGACCTAATATTATACTTTAATATGTAATATAAATACAAATATACCTTTTATATTCTAAAAATAAATCATACTCCATTTAGATTTTGTACTTAGTGCAATAAAATATTTTTTATAGCTTTATTGTTATTATTTCAAATCATCATAAATTATAAATAGCGTTGAAATAAAAAATAAAATAAAAGAAAATCTTGAAAAATAAACAAAACACAAATACGCACACACACAAATAAACATGCCCTTACCGCGCATTTTCACTTGTGAAGTGGGTATAAGCTTTGGGTATATGTAATTAGAAAATCTAAATAGTCTCATATTTAAGACTTTTTATTTTGCTGGTATTTTTAACGTGATTCATATTTCGCGTTTATAGAGGTAAAAAAATTAGGAAACATGAGGGGTAGGACTTCACTAAGGCTGAATAAGGAATAAAAACGCAAAAGGCGTATAGATTAGTTGTTATTTTTTTTATGTACCTACTTTTCTTTCTTTCGTCTATAACTTCTGTGTATGTATGTTTTTGTGTACTGCAAATAAATTTCTTATTATTATTATTAGGTGGCGTTATCGTTCGACAGCAATCTCTTCCGAGTAAATGACTATTTCAAAAGTGATGAGATGACTAAAGGATTCCTCGGTGAAAATATAGAACTAGTCCGTACATCTGTAATTAATTTTACTATGATATACACATACTATAGATGAACTGGGTATGTAGCGTTCATATACACTGACCTTATCCTGTAGTCTGGTCATGATGACCGCCGTGGCCTCCGTGTCGAACTGCGGTCTCCCCGCGCGACCCACCATCTGCATCACCGTGCTGATGCTGTACTCCTGGTACACCACAACGGTCATAGGATATAATAAACTGTACTATAGAAAGAACACGAGATACGCAAAATTACTAATGAGATTTTATACACCAGATAGATAATACAAAGTTTAATCTCTAATGCGGTACATTTATAGTATTACCAGGTATAGTATAGAATGTGGAACAAAGAAGTAATAAAAATACTCATACAATTTTGATTTAAAAAATACGTGCAATTGTTTTGATATTTGCTAAGCATTACATTCGCATTGTACTAAAATTGTAGTTTTATGAAACGAGCTCTAGGAAAGTCTAAAAACCTTACTATTTAATAATCATCTAAAAATTAAAAACACGACTGCGCCGCCAAAACACATTACAATCCGTTTTTTGGGCAATCCTGTAGTTACACTCCGTTTTTGAGCAGTCGGGTAATAAAAAATATGTGTGACTTGCTACGGGCTACAGGGGCGTAGCGACCGTAGCAGTGCTACGAAATAAAAGTAGAACGCCAATCTTCTATTGGTTCTAAAATATTTCTACAAGCATTTACGAATTTGTTACATAAAAAAAGAAATAAATATTACCTGATATGCTCCGTTGACGTACTGCTGCGTGTTCTTGATGATCACAAGATGAGCTGGCAAATTGACACCCATTGCTGGCGACAAAAAATATATTAAATATTTCATTTAATTTTCTTTATAAAGTTACAAAGTCAATGGTGGATATGGTAATATTAATCTTATGACTACTAGTAAAAAATAAAAGAAAGGATAAGAATAAGAAAACATTTAAAACAATGCGAGAGAACGCACGATGATCCGGTGAAAATGGCCGAAAATCACTGGGCGCTGAGCGGATATATCATTGTGGAGATCCTTAAAGTATTTTGGCTGATATGATGAGAAAAACAAAAAAGACTAGAAAAATACAAAACATTACTTGCTTTTAACTACTAAAAACAAGTAGGTAATTAAATTAGAAACTTCGATCTTACCGCACTGGGCCAGTCTGGGCGACTAAGAGCTGATTCTATACTACTAACCTAGTGTCGTAGTGGTGATGAGTATAGGCAGGTCCCTGTTCCGGAAGGCTTTTTCAATGTTCAGTCTCTCTTCGTACAGCAAGCCCGCGTGGTGACAACCCACACCACTGAGAACTAATGCCTGATAATACACATCATTTGTGAATTACATTGTACTTTATATAAGTACCCTAGCTAAATATTGCGCTTTTGACGGATGAAGATCTGATTGGCAAATAGCGCGTCAATATATTAACTGTATCTAATGGAAGTTGTCAATGTGAGTTAATAGAGTATACCTAGTTAAGAAGAGAAAAAAACTAATATTAGTGTGGTTAACTGCTCTATACAGCATGAAATTTACATCGTTTTGTTCCCGCCGTGTAGTGATAGTACCCGTCAAACTGAACAACTTTTCACGAAAAAAAAAAATCCTGTGACAAAAAAATTTTTGGTCTCTCCATACAAAATGGGTCGGTCGGGAGTCTCACTTTGTATGGAGAGGCCAAAAATTTTTTTGTAGCAGGAAATTTTTTTTTCGTTGAAAGTTGTTCAGTTTGACGGGTACTATCACTACACGGCGGGAACAAAACGACATAAATTTCACGGTGTATAAACAATCGACGACAATGTAGTCGAACGATCATCATACAATCATGCTCGATGGCTATCAAAATATCTACATAAGTGTCCTTTTGTCTTTTTCGTACCGTAAACCTCTTATTTACAGAGAGAGTGTGTTACCTACATGAGTGAGTCAGAAGTCAGTATTTACTACACTAGACTTGTCTGGAATAGAGAAACCCTTCTCCGCTTCGCCACGCATGAAAGCACCTCTCTGCCATCGCCTTTGTTGTAGGTTGTAGGGAAGCGGCAGTAAGCAGCATGCGGTTATTACATCACAGTTATCAGGCCTCTATTAAAGGCTTTATGCTAAACTTATCATTGCTGTAGCTGTATTAATCAGGGACTGGAACCCTTACGATTTTGATCAACTATATCTCGTACTCTTAGGGCGCATTTTGAATCAGACTTTCAGCGCTGTCAGCGATTAGAAAAGCAAAAAAATTTATGGGTGACAGTGATTCGGAACGCGATTACGGGTACTTTAATCGATTTCAGCGCGTTTTGGAACGCAGGGTAATTAGGTATGCTATAATTATTACGTTTGCAAATCCAACAGGGTAACCCTATCAAGGAATCTGATAAATATATATTTATTTTAATTATCATTCTGTAAATACTTAAAACCCTAACGACTGAACGGGTTTTTCAACCCCTATCCCGGTAGTCCGGTCCCTGGTACTAATTTGCTGTCCGCAAATTAAATATGTATAAAAACAGAAGAAAATATAAAAAGATCAAGAAGAAAAAAAAATGAAGAGAAGAAGAAGAAGAGATGATCATGTAGTCGCTAGATCTAGGGAAGCTTAATTGGTGCTTTAGACCTAAAGATGGAACTGACCTGAAGTTTCTTGTTCTTGATGGTGGAGGCCAGCGATGTGAGTCTGGCCTGCTGCTCGGGGGTGAAGCCGACGGTCAGCTCCCGCGAGAGAGTTTCTGCCGTCATCGTCACGCTCTTACGAGTGTTGCAGAATATCTTAAGCGAAAGGTATAAAAAAATCAACTGTGCTTCGATTCGAATGTCAAAGTATCACATTTTACTCACGGGAAGATTTGAAAATCTCATCAACACAGCAAAGGTGCAAAAGCTTGTTTGTTTATATTAATAAATACACCTAACAAATAGACTCAACATAATGTATAAAAAGTAATCTCTTATAGGTGTGTTACAGATAATAAAAAAAACTATGTTGATCTGGGAATCTAAATTCATTTTGCCAAAAGAAACGCGTTCATAGTCTGTATGTGAAACGATCTACTTACTAGCGTGGGCTTTCCATCGTGGTACTTCTGTATGACGGGCCAAAGTTTATAGTTCAGGATGATATCAAACTTGAAGATACTGGTGCCTTCCGAACACGGGTATCCTTCCACTACGCGCTTCAGTTTCACTGGACGACATTCGTCGCCAAACCTGAAAGGCAATGGACGCTTGCACTAATAGGGTATCGGACTGTTCCTAAAACCATATTTTATTAATTAATTTTAAATATAGATTAGTAGCAGACGATTCGCGAAGCAAAATACAGAATCAGTTGAAAAACTAATTGACAGTGATTTTTTTAAGTTTCAATAAGTTGTCTCTTTCAAAAACTATTTTTTGTATGGAGATTATATGACGTCATAAGTGGGTATGTGCCTCTCTGTCTAATCTTGAATTTCAAACCTTTATAATTCGGTCAATTTTAAAGATACAGCAAAATTCTTTTAGTGTTCGATAGCAGAAACTAAGAAGTTTGGATTTATAAAATAAAAAAAAAGTAGTCCCTATTGTAATCTATTATAACGTCCTTGATTGTAATATAATTTTCTGGCGTGTAGCAAATTCTTACGAGTAAAATACATGTAGACCATGAAAAGGTATATAATCGATTTAATTTTTACTCAACATCAGAATAACACAGAATGTGCGAATTAATTCTGCTACGGCGTAGCGACCGTAGCAGCGTAGAGCGCTACAAAATCAATACAAGAACAAAAAATCAGTTTTAACGATAAATAAATAAGTCATGTTAAAACACTTTATAATTGAATAGGAAATAAATTTAATTATGAAAGCTAATTATTTCGGACTGAACGCTCGGCTCCTTCATAAAATGTTTCAAACGATTCAAAAATCACGGTATATTAATACTTACCTGCCTTAGTTACCTGCCCTAATTCAGGGTATGATCGATCTCCTCCGTAGGGACGTTATGAGCTGTTAATGATGATAATTCTTACCTACATAGTTGATACGAGGAAGATATATTCGTAGCACACTTTATACACACTTACATTAGGAACACAGATCATATCTGCAATTTACCGATGACACTTTGACTCACTTGTAAAACACGGCAGGTTTATCACTAGCCCCCAGCCAGGCGGCCACGTCTTCAGGGTTGCTAATGGTAGCCGACACCGCCACGAATCTGATGCGAACTGGCAGACTGCTTTTGTTGGCCATCCGTTGGGAGTCTTGGTTGCTTTGGTACTGCTTTTGCAACTGCTCTATACGATAGGCCGATTGGGATGACGACTGAAATGTTAAATAGCCTTGAAAGATATTGATATTATGTTTAATTAGCTGTCTGTCCTAAACGTCATGATTGTCGTTTGAAAACATTCTTATTACTGCGATAATTGATCGTTATTTAAAAAACACATAATACTTTGAAAGTTGGTAAAAAATCTCAAAATATTGTGTTCTAACCACCGTTCATTGCCCATGCAGTTCTAATTTACCGTTGCAATTGGGAACAAAACGCATCAATGTAATTTGTATTAAGTAGTCACTAATTACTAGAGCGTCGGTGGTCTAGTGGCGGGGGCCGCTACCTCCCGTCCGGAGTCTACACGGCGCAGCGGATCCCCACCACGTACTAATGTGTTTTCGAATTTAGAATTCATATGATCGTTTATTGACGCTCTTATGGTGAAGGAAAACATCGTGATGAAACCTGCACACTCCTGCGAAGAAATTCAAAGGTTGTGTGTGAAGTCGATCAACCCTCACTGGGCAAGCGTGGTCGACTAAGGCCTAATCACCCTAATTCAGGGTAGGCTAGAGCCCCTCGGTGGAGACGTATATGAGCTGTTCATGAATTACTAGATCTAGAGAGGCGTAAATGTGTAATCGCTGCTATAGACTCACTTCAATAGTTTTCATCCTGCTCACGACAGCTTCTAGAACGGGTCCTCTAGTATTATCGTTCAGGATATGGACTTCATCAATGAGGAACAACTTGATGACTTCTACCAAGGACTTGTGGTCGCGCCACCGACGCGTCAGTATGTCCCACTTCTCAGGCGTGGTTATTATTATTCTACATGACATTATTAATTAAATTAGCCATAGATATAATAAAGGGAGTCGTCGCACGTCTTTTTCATCGTCGTTAGGGTTGTAAGGTCATCATTAACCTTCGAAACGGAATCGGTTTGAGTCAATTGTATAAAAGACCTCGTTCACTTGGACTCGGATCGGAAACACCGTAATTTACGCTCTTTTTGCATGGACTTTTTTTTTTATCGGCTCAAGCTGATTGCTTGTTGATATGTGTGGTTAGGTTACTCTCTAAGTCTATGATTTACTAGCCCACACTCAATAGTATTCTTTGGTATCAGTCAAGACTACGAGGCAATCAGGTGTTCTTTTTCACGCAAACCCAATATAAAGAAATGCATTTGACTTGTATAATTTGGCTCTGTGACTTGGCTCATGTAACGACTAAATAGTAGCCGGGACCAACGGTTTACGTACCTTCCGAAGCACGGAATCATCTTTCTTTTCGGACAATCAGTGATTCAGCCTGCAATGTCCTAACAAAACTAGGGAAGCCACACATAGAGACCTTTGTCCCACATTGTCCCCAGCGGAATTCGAACCCGAAACCTCCGTAATGAAAGTCGAACGCTCGACTGCTCGGCCATGGAGGCTTCTATGCTAAGATGTAATGACAAATAGATTGAACTATATATATACTTAGGTAATTTAAAAATCTAAATTATGTTCAGAAATGTTAAGGACATTCTATGTTAACTTGTAGATTAAATAATATAGATGCTTAATTTACCTGTAAGGTTTCAGCTGTGAAAAGTCTACTGTGGTGTCTCCTGTCACTTCAATACACATCAGACCAAGTTTAGTGAACTTGGGGTACCATTCGGATAGCCTCTCTGTACAAAGTGCTTTCACGGGAGCCACTGAAAATATATAACCATACAACCAAAGTGCTAAGAACCATAAGGTTTTAGGTTACGGTGGAAACTAACTTACTGTAAATAATTTTAAAGTCTCCAGTATAATTTTTATCGTCCAAATCCATGAGCAGCTGGACTATGGCCATTTCAAAAATGACGGTTTTCCCAGATCCTGTAGGGGCGCACACCACCATAGATTTATCTGCAGGAACAGGTTGCTGTTACATTTTAAACAAATATTAAGATATAGCTGATATATTTGAATAACACACAGATATTTCGAATTCTCACGACGAAGGAAAACATAGTGAGGAAACCTGTACACTCCTGCGAAGAAATTCGAAGGTTGTGTGTGAAGTCGACCAATCGGCATTTGGGCCAGATCGACTATGGCCTGATCGCCCTACTCCAGGGCAGGCTCGAGCCCCTTGGTGGGGACCTATATATGAGCCGTTGATGATAAATAAGATACAAACTGTGACAGAACCTCTCAGTTCGTGAGACTAAACAACTTAAACAAAATCTTAAAAAAGTTTGAAAAAAAAGGGTTTTGGAATGTTAAGTTTCAGGGGCTGAGCGAGAGGTATTGCGTAATCTAACATATTACAATGTATAGTAAGATTGTGTAAGATTAATTAAAAATTCTATACCTGTATACAAAGCGTCGTCAATAACGCTGGATTGTACCAGATTGAAGTATGGGTAAATAAAAACATCACGATACTTTTCATCTGAAATAAGAAAGTAAATCGAATTTTTTGTACTTTATTTTACACAAAATAAACGGTATGGAAAAACTGCAGTGTGGTCAAATTACCAATTTCTTCAACGCTTCGGAAATCGCCTTGTTGACCAGTACGTCTTGGTGGTCGTTTTTTTCTTGAGCAAATATCGATAGACCTCTGAAATGGGGTATTTATTGTTCTAGTACGATTAGCGGGCGCAGGGGATAAAGACAATGAGAGAGGTTGCGAGTTTCCTATCTCGTCTGCGTCGCCCAGTACGTCGGTAAAGTTCGCTCTGAGGGATAAAAAAAAACGTTATTTAAGAACCTATTGTAGGTACTTTTGGTGAAATAAAGATATTTATTATATTACTTACAAATCCATGGGTTTTATTTGTCAAAAAATAATTTCGTTTAACTTTTCCCGCTGTATTGATGAAAATCGAACATGGCCGCAACCACAGATTATAAAGTTATTTTTAGGGTCTGCGCGCACATGCAACTTTCACTGTGATGCAACTGGATGCAACGCAACAAAATAATTGCCAAACTGTCAAAAAACATCCACAAATTTCAAACAAAACCTGTTACAGAGGGTGTGCACACGTTTGAAATACAAGCGTGGTTGTACAACCTGTGACTTTTTTAAAGGCTTGAGAAATTTTAAATATTTTTTCGTCTTTTTTGGCCTTCTTCTTTCATCCATCCATACATAGCAGAAAGCAGCAAGAATAAATGGTCACACTCAACACAAAATGTCAAGTGTCAGTCAGTTCAGTTCAGTGTCAGATTTCGAAGCAGTTTTCCTGTTTTTTTGGAATCCCTAATTTTCTATAAAAAATGTTATAAATACCGCAAAAACATTAAATTTTGATGTCTTCAATTATTTAAGGCCTGAGGAAATATAAAGTTCATAAAATGTGAGTCGTGTTACTAATTATTTATCTTTTTGAGTGGTATTTTGTGGGTGTTTCTTTTATAAAAGGGCACGTGACGATATACATTTTGTGCTTTTTTATTACAGGGAGCAATTAAGAGATTTTGAAAATGCTGACACCATTAGCATTGATACTCTGGCCCTCGAAGAAATGCTTCAGGAAGAGAGGGCGAGGGAAATTACTCAGCTAAACATGTTGGGGAAAAAAGTGTGTAACTTGCACACCAGTGTTTTGTATTACAGAAACCCGAAGTCTAAGATGGGATCTGCTTGTTATGAGACCTGGAGGACCTTAATTAGGTGGATCGGAGGCACACCTGATACTTGGAAAGACCTTGGATATACTTTAGGAATAGTCCAGGCAGACTTAGAAGTGAGTAGCAACTTAATAATATTAAATATTGACAATGGAATTAATGTTTTCCTCTTCTTTCATAGCAATTCTACTATATTTATTTCTTGTACCTTCCTGTTTTTTTCAGTACATAAAGAATACAGTTAAAGAATATGATCCAGCAGATGTTGTTCTTAAAATATTTATGCAGAGTGAAAATGCCACAATAGATAAAATTCTTGATGCATTTGTGAAAATGAAACGCTATGACATATTAAAAGCAATAGAGGATCCACTTAAAGAGTTAGCTCAATACTTTAATAGAACTGATGACAGTGGTTATCAGAGCAACAGTACAAAAGAAATTATTAGTTATACAAAAGATTTGCCTAATGATCTGCCTCCTGCATTAAATAAGAAATATGTTTTACGCCAGAAAGATCCAAATCTTCCTAAGAAACCAAGTCAGCCTGTAAAACCATCTGTAAGTAATGAAAAAGAAGTAAAATCTGATGGACCCATCTTGTTTTTGAGTTATGCTGAAGATGGCATAGAAACTGCTCACAATTTGAAGTATTATGTAGATAACTGGACTGATTTCCCTGGTGTAAGGGTCATAACACTCAATGAGAGAAAAGGAGAGGTTTTTCAAAACCCTGAAAAATTTATTAGGGAATATTTTGAAAAGGTAAGCTCAAAAAATAAAGATTGTCTCTAAAGTAATTTGAAAATTGGTATACGAGTTACATTATTTTGAGTAGGTAAAATTATGTTTGCTTAAGTACATTAAGATTTTATAGATGAGTATTATAAAGTCTCATAGTCCAGCAGTGGACTGTAACGGGCTGTTGATGATGATTATAAAGTCTTATTATTGTCAAAGTTCCAAACTAAATAAGACTGTACCACAGCCAGCTTTATTATTCTATAGAATTTAATAGTGTTCTTGTATATTCCAGGCTGATTTTGTTATACCCATTCTGACTTCTGGCTACCTTCAAGAAATCAAGTCTTATAATCCAGCCTTGCCAAGTACTACAGATAATTTGGACTGCAAATATGTGAATTTTATTTATAATTTGATAATTAACCAATACATACATGCCAGTGGGTGTATGAATAAGAAAGTCAGAAGTGTTTTGCCTCAAGATAGTGTTCATGTGATCAAAGATGTTGTCTTATATCCTGATTTGATGCCTTGGACTTTTGAAAGTGATTTTGATGACCAATTTAAAGCCTTTTTGATTGAAGGTCAATCTTCATGATGGCCATAGCATTCATACATGTGATTATGATGATGAAGTACAAGTGATCTAATATTTTAATTATTTTATAATTGCTAGTACCTATTTCATAAGCTTGCCATTGTTTTTCTATGAACTTTATTTTATTGCTCTACACTTTTTATGTACCTGTACCACTGGCAGTTAACTCAATAGCAATAAGTAAAAATAAAATACTTAATTTACATATATTTTGTATTTTTACTATATTTAAAGGTTATCAGTTAAAATAAAACATTGATATATTATGTATCAGAGCTTATAACTAAATTAAGTAGATGTGTATTATTAACTGCAGAAAAGATTGCAAAACTAAAAAGAAATTGCTCAAAATAATAAACTAAACTTAGCAGTTTTAATTCATAATAAGCAGTCAAAAATAAAACTTTCTAGTAATACATAATGATCAATCAGTTATATTATGATTTCTTAACTTTATCATATAACTTACTCTACTTTATGCTTTGGAAAAAAACAGCGCAAGTAAACTTATAGTTAAGGTATTCAAAATAATAGAATAAAAGATTTTCCACATCAGTTAATTTTTAGACTGCAATGTGAATAAGTCCCTCCACCCATACAAGATTTAGCTAGATGGACAGACCTATGGACAGTTAACTACTTATTGAATTAGGGTGTCGGAGTCTCATCTAGGTTTTCATTGGTCTCATCAGCAGTGCTAACGTCATTTACGTCTATGCCCGTGTCGTCATTGGTATTGGCCAGTTCCTCCTGAAAATTACAAAACAATATTATTATTTATTATCAAGGAGCATTTTTTTATACATCGGTTAATTCTATGATATTTAAAATTTATTACTAACAAAAATTTATTTTAAAAGTTATGAAAACTTTTGTGAGGAACTATTTGCAAAACAAAATTCAAAAAATTTCAAATTCAAAAGTAGTATAATTAATATTTACTTTTATGACTTCTACAAAAGTATTGGCCTCGTCTAACATTTGCTTGATTTGTGTATTTTCTTCCTTCAAATCTTCAATAATCTTACGCAGTCTTTCATTCTCATCCAGAGCCTCTTGTAAGGCCACCCTGAAATATATAGAATAATATAATTGATATTATATTTAAAATGCAATACAAGATGATCCAACTCATGCATGAAATAAACTACTGGGCATAGCATATCATAAACTTTATTTTAGATGTCAGAGAAAGACATGATACATAATTATTGCATTAGAAAGGTGTACATAATTATTGCAAAAGACAACACATAAACCGTAAAGACTCATACTCACTGCCGCTTTTCAGCTAAAATCTTCCAATAATTCTCCGAAGCTCCCTTTGGATTGGTCAGGTCTTCAACAGAGATCTTTGAATCAAGATTAGCTTGTGTCTCCTTTGAAGATATGTTCTTACGTTTTACTTCTGTCTCTCTGCAAATAACACAGATTGTTTAGAATTGTGTTAGTTTAGCATAATATTTACTTGCATAAGAATACTGATAGTTGGGTAGGTTACAACAATGTATGCAAACTGGTTTGCATATTATATTTTACTGGGTAACTATGTAACCACATTCAAAATTGAACAGTGAAAGAGAAGTTAAAAGTAAGTATGGGACGAATATATAACTTACATTGGTATATCTTGCTGACTTAGTTGATGCTTTAAGCTTTTTGAAGGTCTACCCACTAAGTTTTCCTGGTCAGAAGCAACATGCTGCAGCGTTTTGAGCGATCTCCTAGCACCGTTGGAACCGTTCTGTGATAAAATAGTCCAATATATTAAAAAAATGCAAGCAAGAGTGGCAATAAGACACCAAAACCGAAACATAACCTCACATCACTCATTTTGATGTATCTGTTTGACGTGTTTTAGCAGCTCAGCTTATGGTTTTTATCTGTTTTTATGTGAGTCGCAACCACAACACAAATTGTTAGAAAAAACAAAGATCAAAACGAAAACGAAAATAATTTTCTCTCTCAATTGGCAGTTTTGACAACAGAGCGCTCTATTTCCCGCCTTTTTTTTATTTTTAAGTTTTATGGTCCGGTTACTATACTAAGACCTTTAGACCAATTTTTTTTGTTTTTTGTAGAATTCGGATACGCATTTATTTTATTAACTACACCGCGAGGTTCAGCAGTGGTCAAACTCTCTCTCAAATTAAAGCCGCGTTTCCATTATGCAAGTAGCCTGCATGCAAGGTGCAAGTTGCAATTTTATTTATTTATTTATTTATTTATTATTAGTGATACTTCACAGCACATAAACACATCTTAAATAAGTGACATTAAAATTATACATAGCCAATAACGAAGATCACATATTATATTTTATCAAGGGTAGGGAGAAAGATTTGCAGCTTGAGTAATGGAAACGTAAATATGCATGCAAACTATTCACATGCAACTTGCAGCTTGCATGCATGTTTACGTTTCCATTACTCAAGCTGCATGCAACTTGCACCTTGCATGCAGGCTACTTTACAGTTATGTTAATTTACAGGTAATTTACATCCAGAAAGGCCAGCATAGAAATTAAGAAATAAATAAAAGTAATGGTACATTCATTACAGAAAATTGTACATTGTTTGAAACATTATCCTGTTAAACTCATAAAAAGACAAAAACAAACACACTCAAACAAAACAACATACATACATACTCTTAAAAAATATGTTATAAATCTAACATGACATGACCCACCAACATACCTATTTAGTTAGTCATTTTATTAGGTATGTTTCATTTCCTTTTTGAGCAACTAGCAAGTGTTTTTCACTACTGGGGGTGTGTCTTGGTGTGTTAGAGTCAAATCTTGCAAGCCTACCCATAATTTTATATTTAATTTTCTAATATTTGGTTTGGACCTCACTTCCAGGACATTTAATATAGAATAACTAATAATTAATAAATAAGTTAGCTGGACTTCTTCTGGCTGAGATGATGATGATGATAAAGTTAACACAAAATTTCCAAAAAAAAAACAATATTTGCACATTAAGTATTTTATAAAAGTAATATATTATGTGTTTGTGTATAGTTATATTTTATATTTAGCCATCAACCTACTCCGCTTTGTCTCAACTTTGGAATTTTTCTGCATACACCTGGAACAGCTACCAACCTACCTGGTGGTACCTTACCAATAAGGGCACCTATTAACCTTCTTTTTTTCTATTGTATTTTGTTCTGTGTGTTTTGATGTCCAGCCCAAGAAAGGGAGAAGTGGAAGAAGAGCGAGGTCTTTGCCCAGCAGTAGAGCAGTCTGAGCTAAATATGATAAAATACATTTGCATGCAGGCTACTTGCATAATGGAAACGTGGCTTTAAGAGCTATGCTCTTGTTGGTGGAATAATCGCCACTTTTCTCTATTTTCCGCACATGGTTTAACATCTTGACAAGACACGACATTCACTTTTTCCTTGAATTGTTCGAAATAACTTCTTCTTGGCCTTCCTCTTTTTCCTTCAATCTTCCCTTCCATTATGTTTCTTAAATAGTTGTCGTATCTTATCAAGTGTCCTATCATCTTCCCTTTTCTGTTCTATCAAACTGATTGATGCAAATACCACAAGAAAATTCCCGCAAGGCATAATACTATCGATAGACTATCGCTATCGCAACAACACTACACCCAGCCACATACCCCGCCCGCCCCGCTGCCTCTCTGCTTGTACGCAGCTCGGATTCAATTCGGACTCCTCCGGAACGGAGATTCTAGAATGACGGAAAGAATAGCGCGTAAGCTACCATACAAATACTTGTACGGCCACGCTGGACCTTATTTTCATGGAGACGGATTGGATTCGGATCGGATGTAGTACGTAACCGCCGTAAGGCTCATCATTCTGGTCGCTAGACAGCTAGTTGCAGGCAGGTTCATTTTTCAAGTGGCGCTTCAGCACACCGATGTACCTGAGGTGTTGTCCGTCATGTTTACTTTTGCCCTCCTCAAGTTAAAAGAAGAAGAAAAGTAAAGAAGATGCGAAGAAGATGCATTTCGCTACTCTCTGTTCTGCCATACATGACACGATTCGGCAGAGTATAGGATAGGATGTCAGGCGGCTACAAATAAAAAAATATATTTTTAGTAGCCAGTTTCAAGTCATGTGACGAAAAGATATTAGAATCTAACTTGCCGAACGCTGCAGCTGCAATATTTTACAAAAATCCAAGATGGCGGCCATCTTTTTGCTTATTGTATTGAGCGGTTTCGATGAAACTCGATCTGGGTTAGGTACTTTTCAAGAAAACAACACCGCAATATTAAAAATTACAAGAAACCAATATGGTGGCCGACTTTTTAGTATATGGACCAATTTTGCTAAAACTCTGTTCGAGGTACTATTTTTTTATAAGAAAACAACACCGCAATATTAAAAATTACAAAAATCAAACATGGCAGCAATATTTTTTTATTATTGACTGATTTCTTTGTGAAATTTGTTAAAATAGTACAGGTACCTCAAAAAAAGTTTCCTCGACATCGGTCAACAAAAAAAAAGATGCCACCATCTTGAATTTTTGTAATTTTGTGTAGGTTTTCTTGTTAAAATAGTACCCCAAGCCGAGTTGCATCAAAATCAGTCTATAGAAAACTAAAACAGTGTGGCAGTTGAAGGTGTGACTTGTTAGGGGAGTGATTATTAAAAGTTTTCCCAACGAGTAACAATGTGGCACTTCAGCAAGGCGCTTTTAAGTTGTATGGATACTGTTTTTATATTTGGTGCCACTAGTTTAACTTTGGCGGCCTATATCTTGGAAACCTGACACTTGACGAGATTTTCTCAATCTACAAATTAAGTTTGTATTAAAGTGTACTATAGCTCAGCCGTGTTGTGACGGCAGTGTAGAATACATTTGTCACCAACCCCTACTCTTCCCGTGGGTGTCGTAAGAGGCGAGTTAGGGACTACACATTGAACAGGGAACGGGCAGCAGCACTCTCTGATACAGTAACCTTTTAATCTGCAATCTCCGACCCGCCTGCATAGCGTGGAGATTATGGCAAAACCGTCCATTTAAGTGGAGGAGGCTCATAGTCCAGCAGTGAACTGTAACGGGCCGTTCATGTTCATGTTCATGAACTATAGATTTTTAGTAATGCCCGTCGTTTTTTAAAAAGAGAAGGTGGGCTCTATAAAAAAATCTTCAAAGCCCTTTAAATTACAAAATAATAAGGTGGTTCCTTAGAACTTTGTGCGTGGATCACACGGCGCGAGTAGATGGGCGAGACAGTAAAATGATAGCTTATAAAGTCATTGCAATCAAAAGATAGACCAATATTTCAATACTGTGCGCAGTGTGAAAACTTTGACGCAGGTTCAGCCGAGATAACGCGAAAACGCATACCGCGCGCGGTGTGGAGGAGGCTTTACCATCTTTTCATATCGCGTTGTTACCTTCTGTATCCGAACGTTAGTGTTATGACGTCAAATGTATTTTTTCTCTCACTGTTTCTTTTGGATTGGAATGAAACAAAAAAAAAATCTTGCTACGGAAAGGACAGACAAGTATTTTTTTACTTCGTGTGTCAAATTTTTTCAATCGTGCTTGGATTGGATTGACGACTGACTGACTGTCAGTTGAAATTCTGTGGTTGACAGAGGCCATAAATATAAATATTGAATTGAATTGAAGTGGACGTGTTTTGTGTTTAAAAATATAGAAAAATGCTATTCTAAATAAAGTTCGTGCATAACTTGTAAAGCAACTCGCTCGAATTTATAAACCTCCTTCCTTTCCTGGTTTCTGCGGACGGGTCTACGGGTGCTCTTGCATTTCATCCACCGTGTTGGTCACCTTATCAGCTTATCTTTATCTGGAAACCCTTGTATCTATTGGATTACGGCCTGCAACTTACTCAATGATACGTGTGCAAGCTTTCTAGACCTAATTGTTACCAGTTTCCACTCAAAAATGGATACTTTAAGGTCAGTGTTAAAAAAAGTTAGGTACCTACCTGTGTTGTTTGACGTCAAAGTCAAGGTTCATCTACTTGTTTGCTGATTGTTATCGTGCAAAAGAATTGCTCTTTGTATGATATGTTAGCTTTTTTATTGAATTGTATTTTTTTTAATCTTAACCTTATTGGTGATGTTCTTACTAATATTATAAGTATCGTACCAAATGGCACTGCCAAGTTAACATTGAGTAATATAAGCTTCAAGGTGGTCTAGCCTGTAGGTAATATTACTTTGGCAAATAGTCAAGCACTATGTACAAATTTCGAAACACAGTGTGTTTGTGTTCTGCCATTATAATACAATACAAAAAACAATACACATACTATTTTATTGACATCAAAATATTTTATCATATTAACTCAGACTGCTCTACTGCTGGGCAAAGACCTCGCTCTTCTTCCACTTCTCCCTTTCTTGGGCTGGACATCAAAACACACAGAACAAAATACAATAGAAAAAAAGAAGGTTAATAGGTGCCCTTATCGGTAAGGTACCACCAGGTAGGTTGGTTGCTGTTCCAGGTGTATGCAGAAAAATTCCAAAGTTGAGACAAAGCGGAGTAGGTTGATGGCTAAATATAAAATATAACTATACACAAACACATAATATATTACTTTTATAAAATACTTAATGTGCAAATATTGTTTTTTTTTTTTGGAAATTTTGTGTTAACTTTATCATCATCATCATCTCAGCCAGAAGAAGTCCAGATAACTTATTTATTAATTATTAGTTATTCTATATTAAATGTCCTGGAAGTGAGGTCCAAACCAAATATTAGAAAATTAAATATAAAATTATGGGTAGGCTTGCAAGATTTGACTCTAACACACCAAGACACACCCCCAGTAGTAAAAAACACTTGTAACAAACAAAAAGACAATGCTGAAGCTGAAATTAAGCAATCACCAATCATCATAATGATTTTATAGATTGCTTATTTTAATTTAAATTTATTTATGCCTCTGAATATTTTCAATAATTTATATTAGTTGCTCAAAAAGGAAATGAAACATACCTAATAAAATTACTAACTAAATAGGTATGTTGGTGGGTCATGTCATGTTAGATTTATAACATATTTTTTAAGAGTGTGTATGTATGTTGTTTTGTTTGAGTGTGTTTGTTTTTGTCATTTTTTTATGAGTTTAACAGGATAATGTTTCAAACAATGTACAATTTTCTGTAGTGAATGTACCATTACTTTTATTTATTTCTTAATTTCTATGCTGGCCTTTCTGGATGAAAATTACCTGTAAATTAACATAACTGTAAAGTCAAAATAATTAATTATTATTGATTGATTGATTATATTTTTTGGCTAACAAATCTCCTCAGATTGTAATGAAATAAAAACTGAATTCACCGCTTTCCTCCCAAAACATCATTATATTTTCTGCCCTTCATAAAACGGTAGTAAGTATTTTCCTGAAAACATATTTTTTGCAGGTTTTACATGGTGACCTGGAATGTGGCGACCAAATCACCAGGTCAGGACCTCAACTCACTGTTGGACTTCCCATCACAATACAACAAGAATAAACCTCTGCCAGATTTCTATGTTATTGGGTTAGTCTTGCCTTATTACTTAGCATAATATGTTGAACCAAAGTAAAGTTGCAGATAAAGTCTGACAAACTGCAAAACTTAAGTGATAGTGCAACATGTTTGCTCATAGAACTGACATTTGTTGAGGAAAACGTGTTTTGAGGTGACCACGAACTGAAAGACGCTATGTAGGCAGGCTCGCCGACAAAGGTGGACGACTTTCAGTATGTTGTTTGTCCTATGGTCAAAGGCCCCTATCCTAGCTAAAGAAAAAACAGCTATTGGTTAGTTATATACTCTATGACATGCTCTACCAATTTGCTTTCTATCAGTTTGTGATCTCCAAAAAGTAGCTAAAGATCTGCAGCCACTGGATGTAAGACACGCTAGCGACGCGCCACTGTATATATTTAGATATAAAAACTGTTTAGGTATCAACTATTAAAACTTGTAGTGGGTTGAAGGTCGACAACCGACCTCACAAACTTTGGCATTTAAATAGTTCATTAGAACAAACAGTGTCAGGTTTGTTGTTTTAATTTTGGTTTTCTTCAGTAATTAGCTAGACTAATATTTTTGTCAATTTTAAATCGACTTGCATTATATCAGGCTATAAAATATAGTATTTTGCTAACTTGATTATACCTAGATAGGTGATTAAGCACAGAATTCATACAAACTCATAAAACGTATTCTTGCCACGCTTGCCAGCATAAGTGCGTTTCTCCCTGGTTTTGTTAATCAAAGTACTAATATTGTTACAGCCTTCAAGAAGTAAAATCCCAGCCGCAGAACATGATAATGGACTCTCTCTTCACTGATCCATGGACGTCAATGTTCAACAAGATCCTGTGTCGGCAAGGGTACATAACGGCAAAGAGCATAAGGTTGCAAGGTATCCTACTCCTTGTCTACACTCAGATGAAACACTTGACGCATCTGCGAGATATTGAAGCGCAATATACGAAGACCGGACTAGCTGGAATATGGGTAAGATCATGTGGATTTAGTAGTGGTTTAAGGTGACTGAGGTGATGACGTTTGTGGCTTTATTCATACAGTGCAGCGGTAAGGTAGTTTTTCCTGCGGGACACAGTCGAACAATAATCTCTTGTGGACATTGCAGGCTGAATCTGATTGTCAAAAAAAGAAAGATGATTCGTGCTTTCTACGCAGTTACATATTATACAAGCGATGTCAGTAGCCTTTAGTTGGCGGGTCTATAACCTGGCTCCAGGGTTTGTGAGGTCGGTTGTCGACCTCACAGCCCACACGATGAGGAAAGAAGATTACGGGATAATAGTGTCCTAATTCTGTGAGAAAATTATGCAGTGAAGCTGTGGCGATCTAGTTTCTAGCGACTGTTTGCTGTTAGATTTCAAAGAATTTTATATGGGTTGCGTCCTTCCTGTAATGTACAGTGATGTCAGAGTTTAGTAAAACAGGAAAATACGGTAAGCGCATTTTGTTTTACGTTACTTTTAAAATAAAAGCAATAAAACTTGATTCAATACAGTCATTTTAGGGTACTTTAGACCGTACAAATCACGAACTGAGGCAACAGAAAACAAAATAAATACATTTTGGTAACATTTTTGCAATTAAGTGCATGTTCGCATTGGTTATTTGCAGTTTTTTTTGCGAATATGACGCAGTTTTTTTGTCCATTAAATAAAAAATATATAGCGGATTATGTCTTGATTTAAAATAATTGTACGCATTTTTCATACGGTTATTGCAGATTAAATTATAAAAAGTTGCTTCTATCTACTTATCAGAAAATAAATCAGATTTTTAAAATTACCTGTTATGCCATTTTCTTAATTAATAATTTTATTTATTTGTTTTATGTTCACTATTATAATTTTACTGAAAATAATTATTGAATATCTTTTGTAATCTGAATATCTGATTATAATCTTTGTCGAGAGAGACATAGCAAAACTTGTACAAAATGAAAAAGTTCATAGGTGATCAATAACAGTCTGAACTTGCGTCATTAATGTTTCAATCGTGACCTCTATACAACACCAACCAATCGACGGTCTACTTCTTGAGTAGCAAAATATATATGTATATCGTAGATGGACAAAAACCTGTTCAGTCGACTACTACGAGAAAATAGGTGATCGGACTGTTCCTAAATTTACCATATTTTATGAATTATTTTTAAAATATAGATTAGTAGCAGACGATTCGTGAAGAAAAAAACAGAATCGGTTGAAAAACGAATTCACAGTGATTTTTTAAAGTTTCTATATATATCTGTCTCTTTCAAAAACAATTTTTTGTTTGGAGATTATATGGCGTAATGGTGGATTATAATTATGTTCTCGGGGAAGCCTCACCCCTAGAGAACGCGTCCCCAGGTGGCGGATCGGGGAATGCTCACTGGCATCCTGAAAGGGGTGTCAGAGGGTAGGAGGGAAATAAAATACCTCCCGCGGACCAACAGGCTCATTCGTCGGGCCACTCGGGCATATTCTGATACTGGGCCGGCGGATGACAGCGGCCCCAGACAGGGCGTTGCGTTGAGGATGGCAGCGGAAGAGCGCAAGCCAACGGTGGCATCCTAAGCCCCAATTAGCAAGAGGGGTCACTGTCTTGGCGTCAGGTGGCAACCGGCCGTAAAACTTTAAGCCAAAACTTTCTCCTAATCAAAATAAGCACAGCAAAGAAAAGAGAAATCACAAATACTAGGGCGTACCCCGGAAGCGACGACATGGGCTATAAACGAATGAAGAATACTAGGGCATTCCCCCGAAGCGATGGCGTCGTTGAGCTACCCACCAAATTACCCAAAGTGCGTATAGCGAGCTGGAATGTCGGCTCAATGACTGGACGAAGTTTGGAACTAAGTAATGCCCTCACCAGGAGACGTGTAAACATCTGCTGCGTGCAGGAGACGAAATGGGGTGGGGCGAAATCGCGAAACATCGGAAATGACTATGAGCTCATATACAACGGTTCGAAATCAAACCAAAACGGAGTAGGCATAGCCGTGGACAGAAACTTTCAGGACCGTATAGTGGAAGTAAAGCGGATTAGTGACCGAATCATGGCAGTTAAGTTTGCGCTCGACGACCAACCGTGCATGAACGTTATAGTGGCGTATGCACCGCAGACGGGCCTACCAGCGCAAGAAAAGCAGGCATTCTGGGACGATCTTTACGACCTATTGCAATCGATACCGGCTACGGAACTTAGGTATATGGGAGCAGACTTGAATGGGCATGTCGGAGAGACTACCACGATGTATAACACAGTCCACGGAAACCGGGGTTATGGGGTCAGGAACTCGCAGGGAGATGACATACTTAGCTTTGCAAACACGTTTGACCTTGCGATTGTTAACACTTTCTTCTCAAAAAAACCAAAGCATCTTATTACCTACAAAAGCGGCGGTAGGAGCACCCAAATAGACTACATACTCGCAGATCGCAGGTCACTTGGCGCTTTTAGAGACTGCAAGGTAATACCCGGCGAACCTTTAACTTCACAACACTGCCTTCTTGTTGCAGACTTTGTGACACCTAGGTCCGTGGCAGTCAGGGTGGAAAAATCTTCAAAGATCTGCTGGCATAAACTAGACCAAGAAAACGGCAAAATACTCTATAGTGGGCTTGTCGACCTTCTGAATAAAGACCACTCTGAACAAACAGCTAACGCAATGTGGGATGAGTTCCAGGACCTTTGCACCCTGAAAGCTAAAGAATGTCTTGGAGTTTCGAATGGTACAGCCAGAAAAAATAAAGACCCAAAATGGTGGAAGTCTGATGTCTGCGAGCTACTACAAACAAAGAAAAAACGTTTTAAAACCTGGCAAGAAACTAACAGTGAAGAGGACCGAGAAGCATATCGTATGGCAAAAAAGGCTGCAAAACAAGCTGTTGCGAAAGCGAGAGCTCAGGAAAAAGATGATTTCTATGGTAGGCTGGAAAAGACCAGAAATGATTAACAACTTTTCAAAGTAGCAAAGCAGAAACACCGTGACTCTCAAGACACCAGAAATGTCAAATATATCAAGAATGCGCAAGGGACACTTCTAACATCGAATGATAGCATAAAATCTAGATGGAAAGAGTATTATTTCGAACTCTTAAACGAAACCTATCCCAGTGAACAACAGGAAGAACTGCAACCAATCCCAGGCCTGTAGCCAGTGGTCACAACAGAAGAGGTCAATCTCGCTATTCGTAGAATGGCCAATAGCAAGGCTACCGGCCCGGATGACATTCCTGCGGAACTGTGGAAGATTCTTGGAGAACCTGGACAGTGCTTCCTAACAACCCTTTTCAACAAAATCGCTGTGGAAGGCATACCATCATCGTGGAGGCAGTGCTATTTGATACCCTTTTACAAGAACAAGGGCGACGTTAGACTCTGTGGGAGTTCCCACATCGCGCAATAAAATTAATATCGCATACTTTCTAAATATGGGAAAGGGTAGTGAACGAAAGACTAAGGGCTATGATCAGTGTTACGGAAAACCAGTGCGGGTTTGTGGAAGGTCAAAGTCAAAAGTCAAGTCAAAATTTTTTATTCGAATTAAGATTTTTACAAATCATTTTTCGACGTCAAAGCTATCATGGATGGCACGTTCACTACCAGTGTACGCCCTCTGTGGAGAAGAACGGTAAATCGACAACCGACGCCATTCACACCATGCGCATACTCATGGAGAAATATAGAGAACTGAAAAAAGACCTGCATATGGTGTTCATAGATCTTGAAAAAGCGTTCGACAGTGTTCCGAGACCTCTTATATGGCAGTCTTTACGTTCTCAAAAAGTCCCCGAAGCATATATAAATGTCATAATTGATATGTATGCAAATGTTACTACAAGAGTGCGCTGCCCTGCAGGGACGAGTGACGAATTTGAGGTTAAAGTAGGAGTACACCAAGGTTCAGCGCTTAGCCCATTGTTATTCAACATTGAAATGAATTATCTAACCGAACAGATACAGCAGTCCCCTCCTTGGAACATCCTTTATGCCGACTATGTCGTCCTTGTTGATGAAGACCCAGAAACCCTGCAAAAGACCTTGGAGACCTGTACTGTACTGATCTGTACTGGAGAGCGCTGGCCTGCGTATCAGTCGACAAAAAACTGAGTATTTGAAATGAGATTTCTCTGGAAATAGCACTGCGCACAAGATATTCCTCCAGAATGTAGAATTGAACACTGCAGACAGTTTCAAGTACTTAGGCAGCGTACTTACCAATAACGCAGACATTGACGCCGACGTTACCCATCGTATATCCGCGGGCTGGCAGAAGTGGAGAAGGCAAGGTGTATAAGACCGCGGTGAGACCCGCAATGTTGTATGGTGCTGAATGCTGGGCTCTCAAAAAACAACAGGCGCAACGTCTGCATGTTGCGGAGGTGAGGATGTTGCGCTGGTCAGCTGGAGTTACCATGCTCGATAAGGTGCCCAATAAATACGTGCGAGGTAGTCTGAAAGTATCACCCATGCCTGAAAAATTAACGGAAGCGAGACTGCGATGGTACGGTCATGTGATGAGAAGGCCCGAACATCATATGACCCAAAAAGTCCTAAACATTTCGTCGGGACCGAGACGTCGTGGTAGACCCCTACTCTCGTGGATTTCGGTTGTACATAAGGACCTGAACGATCTTCAGTTAGACCCATTGACGACCCAGAACAGAGAGCGCTGGCGAGGTGCGATTAGGAGAGCCGACCCCAAGTAGACATGGGAAAAGGCCGGAGAAAGAAGAAGAAGAGGTTATATGGCGTAACTAACAAATGACGTCACAAGTGGGTATGTCTTTCTGTCTAATCTTGAATTTCAAACCTTTATAACTCGGTCAATTTTAAAGATAGAGCAAAAATTCTTTTAGTGTTCGATAGCAGAAACTAAGAAGTTTGGATTTATAAAATAAAAAATAAAGTAATCCGATACCCTATTATTACGCACCCACATCGACCAAGGCACTATATTAATTCATTACGACTAGCAGAACCTAAACTATTGGACCTAAGCTTGTTTGGACAGGAGGTTGTTCTGATGTTTGGAAATTCTCGTACTTATCTATTGAAACGAAAACCATGTGCACTAAGTCGCGGGCGGAAATCTAATTTTATTTATTATTTGTATTAAATCTGTTATTATTGTGCATGAAATTAAACTTTTTTCAATGCGTATAGGAGTAGAGGCGTTATTCGGGGCATGTTTTTCTAATAATATATTAAAATTCAATAAGAATATAAACATCTTTTAAAATCCTTTTATTTCCTATGCCTATAATTATTTATTACCGTAACCTACATCAGGATTTTGAGTAAAATAAATGTTACAAGAGTTTCTATTTATATCATCGGTCCTTTGTGACAATAGACTTGAACAATTGCCCTAATTATCTATTTCTACTAATTGTGGAATTACAATATCTTGGCTTGTATTTTGCTATGTCAGTGGTGCCTTAGCTAGGTAGTAGGCATTTTAATGACCACAAGAATGTATTTGTAGGTATGTGTAATAAATAGATCGGGGCCAAGGTTGACAGCAATCGACAACATATTCAAGGTCGTCGCCAGCCGATGGCCAAGATGGGAAAAGTTTAAATTACTCGTTGCCCCCGGTTTAAAGTATCCTTTGTTTTAATGTAGGATACAACCTATCTTCATTCCAAATTTCCTAATCCGTTCAGTATTTTGGTCGTAAAAGCGGAACAAATATCCAAATACTTAAACACGCCGACGAGCGCGAAGCGCGAGTGAAAATTTTTGTTTCAATTTGGGCAAAAATGCTTTCGTATGTTCATTTGTCCGGCGGATGTCTGGCTGTTCTCCTCTACAGATCGCATTTTGCAATTGAGTTTTGTGTAATTTTGTGAGCAGGTTCGGTATATGGATTATTTGTCGACTCGGTTTGAAAACGTATAATTAAAACATATTTCAGCCATTTCAAAATATTTTCAAACTCGCGAGGTCTGCAACTCATATACCCACTATAGTACTTTTAGTGTGATGGTACATTCACGTGAAAAAATATTAGAAAGGAAAACCGTAAGAAAATTTAGTACCGTGATCGGGTACCCACGCGCTACGCATGTTGTAGAAATCGGCGGATAGTACTTTATATTTTTTATTTGGAATAAAAAAAAAACTTTATGCTTCCATACAATTACTATTTGCACGATTACGATTCACGTATCTTAAAAGTACATAATATTATTTTGATACACATCGTCCGAATGGTTTTATATTTTTTCAAGTGTAAAATGTTTTCCCCGATCTACGGCTGCACGCAACCAATAGTCGCCAGCAAGTTTTTAAATTTAAAATCTCTATTATTTCAGCATATTCTTTTCACGACATCACGTTTTCTTCCACAGGGTAACAAGGGCGCAGTAAGTGTCCGCTTCAACATATACGGGTGCTCCGTTTGCCTTGTCAACTGTCATTTGGCTGCGCACGAGCATCTGCTGGCAGAGAGGATCAACGACTACAACACTATCATAAAACAACACGCGTACCACGTTGGGGAAACGACCAATATTTTGTACCATGAGTAAGTTTTATTTTGTCAATCAATCCAATTTGCCAATTTGGCCAATTTAGATAGGTCAGTCAGTATAGGTAACTCTAAAATTAAAAGACAAAGAAAGATCTATTCTAAGGAACCATGTCATCGATTTTAGTAGCAAGAAATACTGCATTCAAAGATTAACAAAAAGTACTTATATTCAGTTCGGGAATCGAACCCGGTCGTATTAACGAAAAAATACTTACATTATTTCGATACCACTTTGGCTGCTGAAAAGAAAATGCAATAATACAGCCATGCGCCCCCCTCCCGTAGGCCCCCAACCGTGGCCGTATACGCGTTTGGTAACAGCGCACCTACGACGTAGGGGCCGCGCAGTCACATAGGAAATTATTGCACCTACGAGGCGGGTTTACGCGCACGGCAGTCTAAGCACGCTCCACCTACGTCGTCGTAGGTGCATAGCAGGTGTCGTGAGATTATTGATTGATTATTGTAAACAAAATTTTTATAAAAAATAAAAGTGTAGAAGATGCGAATCCGGCCGTTTCTTCCGGCGGCCGTTCTTCTCCACAATGAGCGTATACTTTTAGTGTACGGACCATATTGCTTTGAAGTCGAAAAATAATTTTGTTAAATCTTACTTCGAATAACATTTATCTTTTATCTTATTTTTATAGCTATTGATATAGTTTCAGAGTTACCCATCTGCCTCATCTAAATGAGCCACCCTGTATAACTCCCTGCCAATCCGAACCCAATCCGAATGTGGCATGCTAAAATTTCTTGACATCTTGATTTCTTTTATTTTATTTTCTACATTCTTTTCTTTCTTTTTGTTTTACGCCATATTCTCGTACTTTTAAATGAAAAAAAAATAAAAATTACGGTAAAAAATCCGAAAAACCAAATGACCCATTAGACCTTTTTGACGTCATCTTTTACACAAATTCACAAATCTAAGTTTTTACAAAAACCTTGTACAAAGAAGCTTTGTTTACGTTTGACGATTTGATATTAGAAAGGGTATTTTTTGATATTAGAAATTCGTATTTTTGTCATCAATCGAACCTACGAGTATAATGGATATCCGTCAGCGGTCGTATGACGTCACACGGTCAAAATTTAAAACCATAATATAATAGTTTAAAAAACTAAAAAACACGCTTTTAGCACGCACTAAAAATTACAAAACTCGTTTCAAATAGCCAATCCGCCATCTTCGATGTCCGGCATACGTGACTATTTTTTTCGTATTCCTGACAGCAAAGCCTTTCATTTGATACCCATATCATGGAGGTGCATTTCAAATAGCCTGTCCGCCATCTTGGACGTCCGCCATATTGGATTTAAGTCACGTGACTATTTTTTCGTATTCCTGACAGCAAAGCCTTTCATTTGATACCCATATCATGGGGGTGCATTTCAAATAGCCTGTCCGCCATCTTGGACGTCCGCCATATTGGATTTAAGTCACGTGACTATTTTGTTTTCCTGACAGCAAACCCTTTCATTTGATACCCATATCATGGGGGTGAATTTCAAACAGCCAGTCCGCCATCTTGGGAGGCCGCCATATTGGATTTGTAATGACGTTTCTTAGCTAGTCATGTATTGTCATCAGAACTCAGAGCGTGTGCAAAATTCCATCCTAATCGAAGACCGGGAAGTGGGTCAAATTAAGATTCCAAGATTTTCTTACATACAAGTGAAGCTAATAATAATAAAAAAAGCGTGTTAAAAATGATAAATGATCTAAACGATAAAACAGTCAATTTAGTTTCTTAAAATAGTGTGAATTATAATTTAAAAATATAAAAAATACCGTTTACTATCATGCCCCGTTACATAGTTATGATAAGCCCGTGAAATATCTTGTGAAATCGGGATCTAACAGTCGGCCGGTATAAGGAAGTGTAATAAGCATTTTAACAATACCACAGCACAATATATATGTACTTTATTGACACCAAACGGAAACAGAAGAGGAAAACAAAACAGAACATAAAACAAAAAGTCAACAGGTGTCGTTATTGCTGATGTAGCAATATCTTGCGGGCATCATCTGTTGAGCAGTTGTTCATAAATGTCCCCACCTGTTTTCCATCACCATATGAACGTCGAATAAACGTAGATGTGAATTCGTAATTTGAAAATATTGGTACGTCGTCGTGGGGATCAAACCCGCGTTTACCGGACAAGAGGCAGCGGCTTTAGCCACTACACCATCGACGCTCTTAATATTCCAGGATTGGTTTACCAATAAACACCGATTTTAACCGGCCTATTTATAGTTTGTGCCATACGTACGTACGTGTACTCTAGTGGCTAGGGCCGCTGCCTCCCGTCCGGGAGCCGCGGGTTCGAAACCCACCACTTACCACTGTGTTTTCGAATTTCGAATTCAAATGTAAGTAAGTAAGTAACACAGTAAATGTACGTTTATTCGACGCTCTTACGGTGAAGGAAAACATCGTGATGTAACCTGCACACTCCTGCGAAGAAATTCAAAGGTTGTGTGCACTGGGCCAGCGTGGTCGACTAAAGCCTGATCGCCCTAATTCAGGGTAGGCTCGAGCCCCTCGGTGGGGACGTATATGAGCTGTTGATGATGCACGTGTACATATCTACAGAATTAATATACCTCTCGTTTGGCACTTCAAACAAATAAGCCGTGAAGTGAAGATCCTTGTAATAAGCTTGGTTTATATTGTCTGATAGCGTTTCATACCAGTATTGAATATACCGTTTATTTTATAAAACAAAGAAATATTAAGAGCTTTACCATCATAATATTGTAACTGCACACTTGATCTCTATAATAATTAAAATTGGCCAATGATCATCTAGTAGCGGAATCGTACTACTTTGTGTGAGTAACCCAAGCTCTTTTAGAAGATTACAGTGAGCTCGTTTTTCTTGGGCATTCTAACTACGAAATTAAACAAAGTGTCTCTGTACAACATCTATGTAATTCCTAGCTATCAATTCCTCCCTGCTCGATCATCAGGGAAGTTATAAAAAGTAGGAAATATCATTGAATGAACAATGTATTTCCTACATAGCGTATCGCCCCAGGTTTTGGTCTTTTATCGACCTGAGCTTCCTTGGAAGCTCTAGCTCATTATGAGCTTCTAGTTCTCATAAGAACTTTCGTTGAGTCTCTCTTCCTCAACAGAATAGCCGTGCTCCAAGTCTCTCTAATGATACTGCTCGGAGACGGTCACTCTTGCCCTCGCCCTGGGCAACCTTTTCCTTAAGCTATGTCAACCGTATTGAAAAATACAGTTACATAATCTCTCTGTGTCTTCCATACTACCATCCCACAAGAGATCCAGCAAGATCCAGCAAGATCCAGCCCTGACGAAGGAACTAGTTTTAGTTCCTTCAGCTAGTTGATTGCTAGACCCCAGATCCCGAGCAAGACAACAGTTCAGAAGCAAAGACCCGATACGCTCACACCTTTACAGCAAACCAACTGTTAAAGCATTTACGAGGCGAGCGAGAATAAACGCCCCGCCAACGCGCTCTCTGTGAGACACTGCCCATTCTGTCCTCCAGAACGCTCCTGACCTCCCCTCACCACAGAGGTGTAGGAAAAGGTTAAAAAAATAGACAATCCCGAAGGATTGTCTACAGCGGACTCTGGTCCGACCGGTGCGCCTTAAGCGTTGGATGGAGACCAAAGTCTCTTCGTTGAAAGCATAAGCTTCTCGTGGTAAGCCGAAGCTAGTGGACTACGTCCAATCGATACTAGCCGTAGCGTTCCCGATACGGCTGAGCCGCTGTGGTAACCTTTTAGGAGGCTAATCCTGGTCTTCCACCGAAGTGTCCGACGTATTGCGTTCGATGGGAGTGAAGGGAATATAACCCCTTATATATACATTTAAATACTTATTTAAACATATTAAATAACTCCCAACTCTCTGCTCATCTCCTGCCGAACTGATCCACTGGTTCGAGTATGCTCCATGTTCCCTTCGCTGAGTGCAACAATATTTCTCTGAAGGGAACGGTGCTATATGCACCCGGTCCTTTTGGGACACTACTCTTTTGGGCTTGCATAACTATCCCTTGTCTAGCGTGATCTAAGCCACAGCAGCATGTGGTCATAGATTCATTCACCAAAGCCCATTTAGCAGATGCATTTACAATCATATGCACTGATATCGCTTTACGATATTCGGGTCTTATTCTGCTTTGTGATTATACATTACTCAGAGCATAACTCGAGCAGCTTCACGTCCAGAGCAGAAAACTTCACAGAAAGTCGCTCCGCAGACTTGCGTCTCAGAGGAGTCATTAGCCTTCGCCGATGCCACTACCGGGGGTAATACTTGAAAGACCTTCATCGATACTAAGCATCTTGAGGTCCACAGCGCACAGATGTGGACAAGTCCCATCGGCGAAGATGTATTCAAGTTGCTCTATGCGTCTCGATCAATCAGCGGTTCCGAGCTGGGCATGCAGTGTCAACATCAGCTAATGACGGGTATACCACATCTTCAAGCGTCAGACATGGTTTTGAGTGCCCATGTCCGGGGTAAAGGGTCGCGAATCCTCTTCCCTAGTCATGGCCCTCGTTAATAGTTAGAATACATTGCGGATGGGCCTTTGCCATTTCCTCTCCCCATTCTGCGTGCTTGGGCGACACGTGAGGTGGTTCTTATTAGGACAGCGGCATTGGAGACAACGCGGATTCGTGAGAGGTTCCAGATCCATAATGCGTTGCGGCCGATGGTCTACGTATGCTTGTCCTCTGTTAAGTAACTCTAGAGGTATAGGCTCCAGCCGGCGTCTGTATCTGCTATCTAGCATCATCCACTCAGCCACCATAATATATTCTACCAGGATGTGCAGACCACACTGGTTAGTTTGGATTAGTCAATAAAGGTTTAAGGGTGGCCCCTTTGCCTCTCAGGATGCCGTCGTCTCAAGCTAGGCGGCGTAAGAGACGAACAGGGGAAGTTTTTAGCAGCGCCTGTAACTATTATGTAACATATTATGATTTTTATCATTAATACTTGTCGCCTCCGACCATCACTGGCCGACGGCTGCCTTCCCCATACATATATTGGAGAGTCGCATCGACGGTACGCGTAAGGTCAACACGGATTTTCCAACAAAGTTTCCCAATTTTGCTGAAACTCACAATATAGATGTAAGTCGGTCTCGGCATCACACATATGCTCTTAGTTTGGCGCTATCTCTTTTAGTTTTTGAGTTATTCGAAAAAGTTCAATACAAGAACGTATAACGGAAGTGAAAAATGTCCAAATACGGTTTTAAACCTTGTATTCGGAGTTCCCATGCACAGGGATAGCTATTGCTCGTTCGTTGGCATCGTCTGCTCTCAGCCACATATAATTAATTCGCTTTTTAGGAAACATAAAATTTTCGGCTCCGCGCCATGATTTTTATTCAGCCTTATTTCGATTTTTTCTATGCCATTCAACAGACACACGTTGTTAGACATAGTTTTATTTTACCTTAGGGTTGTGGGGTTACAATATGACAGTGTGAGACCGCAACTACGCCTGCGTTATCGATTTTTCCTGCGCAATGAAATATTTTCCGAAGGTCACTTTCCGGCTTATAAACTGCCTTAGTGTAAAAATTATATCGATCCGTCGTTTGCTTCATGATAGAAGGTCATACGGTGGTCATACGAACCATATATAAAAAAAACACTTCTATATAATATTTAATACTAGCGCTCTGCCCACAACTTTGCTTGCGTGAACATATTTTATCTCCGAAGTGAAATTTTTCAGTACAAAAATTTAAAAAAGTAACCAACTTACTAAGCTTCTAGGCGGTGTCTCAAGATAAAACACGCATCAGTTTTTTGTTAGACCTCCAACCGTTTCAGTAGTTTTTGAGTGATGCGCTAACAACACACTCAGCTATCTTCTTTTAAATTATTGTTACTAGATCTCACCCGAGAAAGTTAATGTGTTATAGAATAAACAAGCTGTGTTTGCCTGTAATTGGGTCTACATCTCGTAAATTTTAAGAGCACGCATATGTATACTATTCAGAAGGTGCACCTGTTGGCAAACCTATTAAATAAATAAATAAATAAATAAACAAATATACAGTTAGACAGACGGACATACAGACAGACCAAAATTTTTAAAATAATTGTTTTGGCTTTAATTGATTTTATAAATACCTCTCATATTTTAGCACTCAAAGTCGAGAATTGCATTAAGATAAAAAAAAGTAAGACTGTCTGTTGTCAAAATATTTTTTTTCTTAAATGTCTTCTACAAGTACTAGCTGTCCGCCAGTGGCTACGCTCGCGTTATGTAAGATTTTCTTAGGAATTTTTCCCGTATCCCGTAAAAAGTATCCTATGTGTTAATCCAGGGTACAAATTATCTCCATTCCAAATTTCATCCAAATCCGTTCAGTAGCTTAGGCGTGAAAGCGGAACAAACATTCAAACATCTAAATATATTTTCACATTTATAATATTAGTGTGACTGATGTAGAGACATCGACCAGTTACAATTTTATTATATTATGTACGTATGTATATAGGTAGATTGTTATGCGTCTCTTTGCGTTTTAAAGTAATGCATCAAACTGCAATCAAACATACTTTCTAAGTAAGTAATATTATCGTTACTCACCTTATTACTAGAAGTCGATATCGACCTACTAAGTGGGTCTTCAATGACATTATCGATATTTGCATTGGCACACAAAGAGGTAGATAGGCTGATAGATAAGATTACAAAGGTATTATTTCCATAACAATGTCAGTAGGAAAAGCGTCAAACGCTTATATTATAATTGTACGATACGATATAATGCCCTTTTATCTATGCGAAATGATGTTCTTGGTAATAACAGTGCGTGGAATATTTCCTGTTTTTTATTTTGTACTGTATCTAATTTTATGGTATAAAATTGTGTAATTTAATAGAAAAAAATAACTGGCCAAGCACGTGTCGGACCACGCAAAGTGTAGGGTTCCGTAGTTATTTTTTTAAACCCTATCCAACGATACCTCACACCATAAGGTAATCATGAATTTAAAAAATAACCCCCACTTCACGTGTATCAGAGGAACCTTAATTTTTTTTAAAATATTTTATTCTTTAATTCTTTAATATTTTATTTTATTCTTTATTTTAATATTTTATTCTGACGGCATAATTAATATCTGTGCCTCCTGTGTCGAGTGATTTAAGTTGAGTTGTACCCTTTTTGTGTTTTTGACATGAGTATTATCAGAAAAAAATTACGTTTAAAATGGTCTAACTCACGTTCTTCTATCTGCTATAGTTTCAGAGATAATTTTGTGCAAGGTGATACAACTGCCTGGATTTTGGCAAAAAAGTCGTGAATATCAATATTTGTGGAGTTGTAACCTCAAAAGTATTCACTCAGCACACAATTTTTCGTGCTTCGTGATTTAAATGCGATTGTATTCAATTTCACTTTTTTTTATAGTACATTTATGGTGAATATTGATGTGTATAGAGTAATATCCCTTTGAACCGACTCTTTCTGACATAATACCTAGGGTACAAATCGACATGTACCTACCATTTCGAAAAAGAATGTATACCTTTTTTTGGGAAAAGTGATACATCGTGACATGAATCTTTCTACACAAAACAGTTTTTATGTGTAAACAGATATAAATGTAATTGTATCTAAAACTCAAACCATTTTTAAAAATATTTCTGTAGAACAACTATGTGCTTAATGATACAAGTGCGGATGGCCGAGGTGCGCGGGGTGAAGCGCCCCGCGTGATCGGGGATGCGCGCGCCGCGGTCTTGATGGACCAAACTAAACTAGCTCCGCTTTTCTGAATGTAGAAGGTATTTTGTTCTGCCATTCTTCCCTTTCGGGTATAAGAACTTCATATAACCTAACAAAGTTCTGTTTCATAGTCATCACATCAGAGGGCATCGCCATGATAGGATTCCTGATTAGATTTTCAGCTAATCTACTCATCACATTAGAGGACCACCTCTTCCTTCCGGCTTCAAGCGAGCGAAGCATAGCTGTTCGAGCTTCTTTCTGGACATGTATGTGAAGCGGTGCTATGTTAAGCACCGCTTCCATGGCCGCAGTAGGTGTCGACGAGATGGCCCCTGTGATAATCAAACAGGCAAGTCTTTGCAGACTGTTCAGGGAAGCAATATATGTTCTAATAGTGGTTTTCTTAAACCACGACAGGCAGCCATAGGTAACCATAGGCCTGACTATGGCAGTGTACAACCATAGAGCGTGTCGGGGTTTAAGCCCCCACCTAGAACCGACCAGGCGACAGAATGTGCCCAGTGCAGACTTTGCCTTTTTAACCACATAAGTGTTTATTCCATATGAGCTTATGATCAAGGTATATACCGAGATATTTAGCTTCATATGCAAAATTTATAGTTTTGCCGAAGAGTGTAGGAGGCCAGAGTTTATCTAGAATCCTTCTCCTCGTGAAGGGAACTATAACGGTTTTGCTAGCATTGACAGATAATCTGAATTGCACGCACCACCGTTCAACTTTCCTAAGAGCATTTTGCATAAGACTTGATACCGTGTCGGGACATTTACCCACAATGGATATGACCAAGTCATCAGCATATCCCTGGGTATACAAGTCTGCCGAATTAAGTTCGTTTATCAGGCAATCAACTACAATGGACCACAGTAGCGGGGATAAGACCCCTCCTTGCGGGCACCCCCTCGTCACTCTCACATCAAGAGTGCAATCAAAGAGGGTCATCCGAACTGTCCTTGTAGTCAGCATTGATTCGACCCACACTAATGTCGTCTCATCAATACCTCTATCTCTCATACATTTGAGTATGATGTCTGTCTAGGTGTTATCAAAAGCTCCCTCAATATCTAGAAAGGCACAGAGGGCGATCTCCTTGTCTTCAAGCGCTCTCTCCAAACGATCCGTAAGCTCCATAAGGGTGGTTTCGGTCGATTTTCCTTTCTGGTACGCATGCTGCTTCACATGCAGGGGTATCACACTAAGGTAGTTCTCCCTGATGTGCAGATTAATAACCTTTTCAATCGTTTTTAGAATGAAAACGGTGAGACTTATCGCTCTAAAGTACTTAGGGTCGGCTTTATCCCGATCACCCCCCTTGGGAATAAACGTTACACGAAGCCTAGTCCATTGTAGTGGAATATGTCCCCAAGCCAAACTAGCTCTGAAGATTCTCACTACAATCCCTAAGATGGCATCTTTACCTTGCTGGAGTAGTGCAGGAAAGACGCCATCCTCCCCTCCGGACTTATAGGGCTAAAAGCTATCAATCGCCCACGCAACTCTATGAGGTTTAATTAAAGATGTGGCCCTCTTCCAGTCTTCTACAGAGGGCCTGGACTTAGTCATCCTTATAGCCGGGGGGAGACTTGAGTGGCCCAGGAAACGCAAAAGATGCGATGACTGTGGAGTTTCTTCGGTGAGCTCTTCTCCACAGATTCCGCCATTGTGTTAGTGAACTCACCCAAAAAAATGTAATGACGGATCTAAGTGATGTAATAACATCCTATGGAAATAAATTATTTTGACTTTGACTTTGACTTTGACAGGACTTCTGAGCCAGGAAAGTGAACTTTTGCTAGGAGTTCTAGTGTCTCCCGGGCAGAGTTAGTAAAAATCCCATTCAGCCCTCTTAGTAGGCCGAGATGAGATGGAGGCGATTTAGACAGAATCTTGTGAATCTTGGCAATGTGAGGCGTGCTGTTGATCGCCTCACAGAACCTTCTCCAAGATTGTCTTTTTGCTCTCCTCAGTTCCTTGTTGAAGCCTGTGAGGGCAGAGCTGTAAGCATTCCAGTTAATAAACGTTGATTAATTTTGTAAAACTTGTATTTATTTTCACATTCCACATCTTTTTCATTGAGCGGTACATCTTGACTTTTATCATTTAGCACATATTTTAAAAGACTAGGATTTTAGTAAACCGATACAATTCAGGTAAATTATGGAAATAAGCGAATGCTAAGTAAATAAACAAAATCTCTAGGGTTATATTTTCATCTTTTGTTTGAAGAACATTGTGCTAGGATCATTATTTTTATGAGTTATTAGATGTTTTAACTTCGTGTATATCAGTTTACACAAAGACAACTTAATTTTAAGTACTTAGGTGCAACGTAATTTAACTATACAAGTATCATTTATTACATGATTAATGCACGTAATAGACAGAAGAACAGGTGCAACTCACAGGTTTTACATGAATTACTTATAAGATTTAATATTTACCAATAAAACTAAAATATGCTATAAAAGAAAATGTTTTACTGTACTAAACAAGATACTCAAGTTTAACTTAGCCCACTTAGTTCATGAACTAGAATTTTTTAAATCTTGTTTTTGATCTCCTGTAAAATGATGATTTTTCATTTGTATCACTTATCACAGGAGGCACAGATATGTATGTCCATGCCAAATTACAGCCTTCTAACATTCATCAAAATATTTTTCTATGATATTTGTAGTACCAAATTTCTTACTTGTACTAGTACTTTTTATAAGTTGGTCTATTATTCGATAACCTGTAAAGCCTACTTGATGTTGATAGTTTTCCTTTTAAATTCATTATATACACTACTACCATGATTTTTTTCACGTTTCCATATACAACGGTTTCGCTGGTAGATGGGGGGAAACTTGACTCTAACAAAAATAAGCACTTTAAAACGGAATATTTTTAAAACTTACACTAGCATCGAAAAATGGTCTTAGCAAACCCCCATTGTTTTTAAAATACCTATCCAACAATACCTCACACTATAAGGTAATCGTGAAAAAAATAAATAACTCCCTCTTGACGTGTACCAGAAGAAAGCTAAAATATATTTTTTTAAGATTTTATTCTTCAGCTTTGTCGGCATGATTCATATGTATATCCATGCCAAATTACAGGCTTCTGGTACTAAGAGTCTCTGAGCTAAGCCGCGGACAGACAGACAGACGGACAAACCGAAACTATAAGGGTTCCTTTTTTACTACGGAACCCTAAAATAGGACTTTACAGTGACTATGCGACCGCATGTAAATACAATAAAATAAATAAATATGTGGGGACATTTTCACACACGGCCATCTGATCCCAAACTAAGCAGAGCTTGTACTATGGGTACCAGACAGCTGATATACATTACATAAATAGATAAATACGTACTTATATAGATAAACAACAACCAGACACAAGGCAAACACAAGTGCTCATCACACAAATGTTTGCCCTGGGTGGGATTCGAACCCGCGACTCAGTGCGTCGGAGGCAGATACACTACCACCTGGGCTACGGAGCCGTCATGTTTAACTACTATATGTTTTCAATTCACAAGTATTTAGATTGTTAATGCTGATATCCGATCCGATATACAGATAAATCGACAATCCTTGGATATTATTAAAACGGAGCTTAAGCCTACCCTGAAATAAGGGTGACCAGGTTCAAGTGGATTGGCCGACTAATATTATTTAGGTATTTAAAATGAAAAAAAAAATCAGGTTGTTCGTTTGTTCGTAAGTTCGCTATGTACAGGGTGGCCCATTTAGATGGGTCAGTTCAGCATGGGTAACTCTGAAAGTACAAGACATAACAACATAACATTAAAACAGAAATTGTATAAAAAGGTTACTATAGGATATCTGATTACTTAGAGGACTCATGTCCATGGGAATAGATTGTTTGAGTCAGGCTTTTTCGATTAGTATTAATTTTGTAATTGACAATATTTTATTTAAAAAAGGAAACGCAAAAGATGCGACGACTATGGAGTTTCTTCGGTGAGCTTTTGTCCTCAGCTTTTTTGGGTCTCAATCGAAGTGCGGTATGAGGTGCGACGCGAGGGGCTGTTGGTGCCAAAAATGTATCACTGCGCATTCAATGTTATGACTATGGTTCAACTTACGCGCCGCGATCTATACGTTTATGTCAAAAGTACATTTTGTTTGAATTTCGAAACCATGATATACATCCGTGTATTTTATTTGAAAAAAAAAAACGTATAAAACTGAGGTTCAAAAAATGAGGTTCAGTCCAACACAGATGAGACTTATGTAACTGAATAGTATAAGGTTTTTAGTCAACCGGTGATATATTTCTTCTAGAACCGAACCGATAACCATAGAACACAAAACTAAATCGTATTGGACAAATGTTCAGCGACGCGGACTGCATTTCGTCTCGCGTCATAGAAGTCCTCTGTGGTGCACATTTTTATATATTTTTAATCTGTAAAAGTTTTTTTTTCTTCCAGCTACGTATTCTGGATCGGCGACTTAAACTTCAGAACAGACCACCCTTCAGGCAGCAGTCCAACATCAGAAGAGATAGTTGTACAACTGCAGAGGATAGAAAAGGACAACTATACCGCTTTACTAAAACACGATCAGCTGATTGCTGTAATGGATGCGGGCGAAGCATTTTCAGAGTTCAGTGAAGCTGAGATACGGTTCCCGCCGACGTATAAATTCAATATTGGAACGGACGATTATGATATCAAGTAAGTATATTGGAGACTGATAGCACCCCACTAAAAACGATTGTAAAAGAAAGAAAGAAAGAAAAACCATTTATTCAAACTGCTGTGACAGAGCACATACTAAAATGTAAAAACTTAAGTTACCACACTATAGTAATAATATTACAAGATAATGTTTCTGAATAAAATCAATCTCTGTATAGATTATTTTGAGATATGTTTGGCGGAAAACAGCACAAAGCGTTTGACCAAAATCATCGTAGGATGTGATTGATTGATAAGATTCTATTCGAGGCTTACTTTATGCAATGAAGTTTATAGCACCTTATTCATACATCGTATGCCCTCGATCTTATCGTTAATCAAGTGAGACTAAGGTCAATCCAATAAACTAAAACATGAATAATATCACAATTTCAAAACACTTTTTAATTCACCGTACATTTCTTTTTATTTTTTAAATTATATAAATTGATCCCATTTCTTTGCATTTACTTATATCCTACTTATTCCTTCCAGACGCAAGCCATCGTGGACAGACCGGGTGCTGTACAAAGTGGTAGCGAACAACTACGAGAACATCACCCTGAGAGCAGACCTCGTCGCTTACAACCACCTCCCTCACTACACCGTGAGCGACCACAAACCGGTCATTGCACAGTTTAACATTAAGGTCAGTATTATAACTACTACACCACCTATGCACTTGTTAGCCTGCGACTACGCACATGTTCTTTTTATTTTTTACCTTGAGAACAGTGTTTTCCCACGGTTAAAAGTAGCCTTCTTATTATTATATTATACTTATAGTTGTAGTCGCTATCGAACAGCTAGTTATTGATCCTTGAGGTGTAAGAAACACATAATTATATAATCCTCACCCGTACTATACATCCAGAGATTTCAAGTCTGTCATTGCACAATAGGGGATCGGACTGTTCCTAAATTTACCATATTTTATGAATTAATTTTAAAATATAGATTAGTAGCAGACGATTCGTGAAGAAAAAAACAGAATCGGTTGAAAAACGAATTTACAGTGATTTTTTAAAGTTTCACTATGTCTGTCTCATTCATAAACGATTTTTTGTATGGAGATTATATGGCGTTACTAACAAATGACGTCACAAGTGGGTATGTGCCTCTCTGACTAATCTTTAATTTCAAACCTTTATAACTCGGTCAATTTTAAAGATAGAGCAAAAATTATTTTAGTGTTCGATAGCAGAAACTAAGAAGTTTGGATTTATAAAATAAAAAAAAAGTAGTCCGATCCCCTATTTAGTATTTAGGTCAGTATTAATCATTGGGTGTGATAGTCAACTAAAGTTGAATAAATTCTGAGAACAAACTTCCCATCTTAAAACCACCTTCAGTCCCATATTCAGCTAATAAGTCAGTGATGATGGTCTATTCTTTAGTATTGGTTCTTGAAGTCTAAATTAAGGAGATTTCATAATGATTTCATTAAAAATCTTAAAAAAAAAACAGCTACATAGTGTGCAATTTTTATCAAGATTAATATCGTCTACAATAGCACAGCCACTTGCAGAATTATTGCTCGAGTAATTTCATAACCAGCACTGAGTCATGAATTAAACTTTGTATCACTTTTTAACTTCTAATGCTTCTTTTAATTGCTTATTATTTTGTAATTCAGTGTTAAGCAAGCTGCACGTTTCACTAACTGTGGTTTAGGCAAGAATGCTACAAAAAACTTTATTACTTATTATTGTAGTTTGTATTTGTATTTGCTTTGTAGGTATTTTCATTATTCGTCCGTATATAATATCTAAGCGATGCCGAAATGTACAGACATACAGATTCAATAAATTGTTTTTTTTTTAAATTCAAAACATTACTTTACTATTATAAAGAGACAGTATTTCAAAATTGTGAGAACTGGGGTTAAATTACATATCATAAAAAGTTTCTTCCCTATATTTTCACTCTTATATAAGACCCTGTTGTCTGTATTCTTCGTCATAGTGTGGATTGTAAGATCGACAGCTGACCCTGTCTGATTATTAACCTGCATGAGATGACGGGAATGGGATGCACGCACATTGGTGTCGATTCCCGCAGCGAAACTAAATTTAATCTTAGTCTTGTCACTTTCTGACCCATGACGATGAAAAAGAACAGGAGATTGTCAGCCATTGTGAGCGCCAAATTATTAACGGCTTGTTTTAGGATCCTGCTTAAAATTGACGTTTGTGACATAAAATTTGACGTTCAAAAGAGCCGACAATCTCCCGTCCTTTTTCATGGTCGTTGGTCAGAAAGTGTCAAGACTAAGATCAAATTTAAATTTAAGTTTCGCTGCGGGAATTGACACCATTTACAGATTATTCTATTCACAAACTAAAGTTATTTCTTATATCTGCTAAGTGAAGTTAACTAATGAATTACCGGACCACCCCCGCTCGAAACCGATGATTTTTTCTCAGGAGATTTATTATATTTTTACATAAGATTGTATATACTTGTACAGTTTATAACAGGCATAATTTTCGAAATTTCATGACAAAGCATAAACATTTACCCAAGAAAAGTATCGGTTTCGAGCGGGGGGGGGGTTTGGTAACTCTGGGGGGTCAGTTGACTCCACCAACCTCAAATGACTCACTAGCATGTCCCGCACGCTGTAGTCACCTGTGTCTAACGCGCATGCTTGCACTACCGTAGATCCGCCACGCGTCTATCCGCGCCTTGATAGAGAAGGAGCATGAAGCGTCCAAAATAACCCGCTCTTCCGTCCGGATGCGTAGTGCTATAATACCACTAAACGAAACTGGCTCGCGAATTAGCACAGACGGGCCTGGTGGGAGGACTTCTCAAATTGGCGTCGTATTATCTGCGGCTATGACGCCAGAGGGTCTGATTGACGCTGAGCGGTCGAGTGTCGATGCTGTTGACAATGCGGCGGATCAGGTATTTCAATGTAGCTTTTGTTTCCTGAATACTTCTTTTCGGGAGAATTTGAACAATTCTTAAAACTAAGTTCTATACAATAGAGAAGTATTCTGCTGCACATGACTTGCATTATTTAATTTGGCTTTCTTTCTATGTTAGATTAACTAAGCCCTTGTTGCATGCTTGCATGATTGTTTTTCTTATTACATAACAATTTTTGCGTTTACTAAACTAGAATATCCGTATAAATATACAGTTTACATGACATTGTTGGCTATGTAACAAATACCTCACATCTATGAATGTCCAACGTTTTGGGTACAATTTGATTGATATTTGGTACCTTCCGCAGGTGTTTTCGAACTACACGGAGAAGACGGTGGACTTCGCGCCCATCAGCCGGATATGGTATATCGGGGACTCCGACTTCCGCACGCACTGCACGCTCTCGCCGGACGTGGAAATCAGCCCCAACGACTGGATCGGCATTTACGATGTGAGTCACTAATTTATGTACGAATTATAGTAATTATAGTATTAGTAGTAATTATAGTATTTATGAACATTAAGCGGCCGTAAAGTCCCTTTCAATAGAATCCGGCAATAATGTAAACAAACCAATTTAAACACGATTACTCCATAATTACTTACATTTTCATCCTGATCATATTCATACATTCTTCTTACAATCATTTCGCTCCCTATTAACTTCTTTATGATAGTTATTTTAATAAAAAAATCTCGGACGACAAACCTTTCAATAATTTGTAAAACTCCCATATACTTTTTTTACTCATCACAGTCTTGTTTGTCTTTGGAAAGTTAGTATCAAAAAATTATCTTGTTTACATTATTGCCGGATTCTATTGAAAGGGACCTTAGGTTTGGCTAGGCCAACGGTGGCTGACCGTTTCATTTAAAGCGTCTTCTTTGCTTCGTAAGGCACGCTAAGCTGTTAGTACTGGGTGATCGTAGAGAGTGGTCCTAAGTTAGAGACCGAACCAAAAAAACTATTAGTGATCTTTTTTGGGACAGAGTTTGTTTTTACAAGCTTTTATTTAACTTGCAATGTATAGGTATATGTAGGTATCTAAGTATGTTCGGGTGGAATCTTGCAACCTTGAAATTTTGTATACACGTTTAGTGTGAATGACAATGCATGGTTAGCTGTGTGACGTCATGGCGGAACACCCAAGATGGCGGACTAGTTATTTTTAATCAAGGACCGAAACCGGTACCGCAAATACCGGTATTATTTGGTAACCACCTATATTTTTTTACCGGTATTTTAAAAAGGTAAGCTTTTGGCGTATTAACCACCGATTCGTAATACCAGTAACCGAAATAAAATTACCTTTATTTCGTGAGATCTCGCGACACGTCGGCACGCGCTATGACGCACTGTCTATCTCACTCGCACCCGTCGCGTCGTTTCGTCTCGGTCGTGGGTTGGTATATTCAAAAAGCGACTGGCTCCTGTCTTATTTGTTAGTAAGTGAGGAGGTCGCCCAATCGCGGTTAGCGTATCTTTCTTTTTCCAGTTTCAGCGAATTTTCGATAGTTTGGTCTACCCGAGTGTCATAGTTCTACTAGAAATATTAATTAGTCATGAGACGGACTACGTTTACTTTAAAATAAAAATAATATACACTAAGGAGACGAATACCTCAAAATGTGACATTTCCCCGTAAAAATAGGATCTTTTCCTACAAAAAGTATCCTATGTGTTAATCCAGGGTACAAACAATCTTTATTTCAAATTTCATCTAAATCCATCTAATAGTTGAGGCGCAAAATCAATACAAATATAAACATCCAGACATATTTTCACATTTGTAATATTTTATTATTATATCTTATTAAAGTGTGATAAGACGCATACGTATGAAAAAAAAAAACGCATTTCGTTATACTTTTATAATTTATATTTGTTATGATAATAAGTATTTTTATATATATTTTATATAACTACTGAGATTAATATGCTATTTAAAAAAAAAGAGAACGTAAACTTGTGAAATTCAAAATAGCGCCCATTGTATGTTTATTTTGTTGAGACTTGGTTGGAATAATATTTTGACATGCAATGAAATCCGTTTCGTAAATACGATGACACATAGACTAAAAAAAAACAATAAAATTAAAATATCTCAAAAACTATGCGCCGTAGCGAAAAAATAATGAAAATTTATGCCCCCTTAATAACCTTGAACACGACCATGGTCGTTCTATATAACGACCTTACTTGACCTTGACAAAGTTAAAAAAGTGAGTATCAAGGTCAAGTAAGGTCATTATATAGCATGACCATGGTTGTGTTAAGTGTTTTAAGGGGGCACAAATTTTCGTTATTTTTTCGCTACGACGCATAGTTTTCGAGATATTTGAATATTATTGTTTTTTTCTAATGTCTGTCTGTGTGGCATCTTATTTAACAAATTGATTTTAATTTCATGTCAAAATATTGTTCTAAACCAAGTTACAACAAAACCAGTCCATAAACATTCCCAAGCCAAGTTTTAACAAAATCAGTCCATGAACCTAATATAGGCCGACATGTTGGATTTTTGACATTTTTAACATTGCTTCGTTAATAATTGGAACTATCTTACCATTCTCAATCAATCATTAATGTTTACAGGACCATTAAGATATATTTTTCACAAAGTTAAAAAAGTGAGCGTCAAGGTCAAGTAAGGTCATTATATAGCATGGCCGTGGTTGTGTTATGGGTTATAAAGGGGGCACAAATTTTCGTTATTTTTTCGCTACGACGCATAGTTTTCGAGATATTTGAATATTATTGTTTTTTTCTAATGTCTGTCTGTGTGGCATCTTATTTGACAAATTGATTTACATTTCATGTCAAAATATTGTTCTAAACCAAGTTACAACAAAACCACTCCATAAACATAAAAATTGGTTGCCATCTTGGATTTTTTACATTTATATCATACCGTTGTTAATCTCATGTCAAAATAATGGTCCCAAGCCAAGTTTTAACAAAATCGGTCCATGAACGAAATATAGGCCGACATGTTGGATTTTTGTAATTTTTAACATTGCTTCGTTAATAATTGAAACTATCTTACCATTCTCAATCAATCAATTAATGTTTTACAGGACCATTAAGATATATTTTTCACTAAGTTAAAAAAGTGAGTGTCAAGGTCAAGTAAGGTCATTATATAGCATGGCCGTGGTTGTGTTACGAGTTATAATGGGGGCACAAATTTTCGTTATTTTTTCGCTACGACGCATAGTTTTCGAGATATTTGAATATTATTGATTTTTCTAATGTCCATCTGTGTGGCATCTTATTTGACAAATGGATGTTAATTTCATGTTAAAATATTATTCAAAACCAGGTTTCAACAAAACCAGTCCATAAACATAAAAATTGGTTGCCATCTTGGATTTTTGACATTTATATTATACCGTTGTTAATCTCATGTAAAAATAATGGGCCCAAGCCAAGTTTTAACGAAATCGATCCATGAACGAAATATAGGCCGACATGTTGGATTCTTGTCATTTTTAATAATAATAATAATAATAGTAGTAGTAGTTTTCACATTGCTTCGTTAATAATTGGAACTATCTTACCATTCTCAATCAATCAATTAATGTGTACAGGACCATTAAGATATATTTTTCACAAAGTTAAAAAATGTGAGTGTCAAGGTCAAGTAAGGTCATTATATAGCATGGCCATGGTTGTGTTACTGGTTATAAAGGGGGCACGAATTTTCGTTATTTTTTCGCTACGACGCAGTTTTTGAGATATTTGAATATTATTGTTGTTTTCTAATGTCTGTCTATGTGGCATCTTATTTGACAAATTGATTTACATTTCATGTCAAAATATTGTTCTAAACCAAGTTACTACAAAACCAGTCTATAAACATAAAAGTTGGTCGCAATCTTGGTATTTTGACATTTATACAATACCGCCGTTAATCTCATGTCAAATTAATGGTCCCAAGTCCAGTTTTAACTAAATCAGTCCATGAACAAACAAGTTGCCCACCATTATGGATATTTGTTATTTTATAATTCAGTTGTTTTTTTCTTTTCAAAATAAAGTATCAAACTGAGTTTTATCGAAATCAGCCCATAAACAAAAAAGTTAGCCACCATCTCGGATTAGCTTCACCAATGCGTAATATTAGATGAATTTTAAAATAAATTGCTTGCTAAATAGATTAATGAATTCACATTTTGATCGTAATCGATAGTATCGAAAATACAGATAGCCTATCGATACTATCGATAGACTATCGCTTTCACAACAACACTAGCTGGCATTAAGCTTTATATTAAATAACTACGGAACTGCGATCGGATCGCAAAGAATTTATAACTATCTACATATTCGATAGTTAGAGAATATACAAAATCTAAAGAAAAAACCAAAATATAGTCATGTTCTCAACGTAGAGGGGTATATTTTAATAATTTCATGCATAAGCAACAAATAACTCTTAAAATGGCGCGGATGAAAATGGATTACTTCCCAAAACATTTCTAATTTTCCCTGACTCCGAGTAGACCCACCATTAATCGGGCTAAGTTGTGACCACAATGCAATGTGGTGTTTAAGAATCTCACCGAGTATTACAATTTTATTTGTAAAGCTCATTATTTGACAGTTAAATAAGGTCTAATAGTCATTCCAAATATATTAAAGTACTTACGGTCACTACCCAGTTTCTGTAGACATCATGTTTTTTAATTTAAAAAATAAAGTCACTTTATTAATGCAGATGAGTATATTTTAATAATTGAATGCAAAAACAACAAGAAAATCTTTAAATTACGCGGATGAAGATAGATTACTTTCTGAATCATTTATAATGCCGACGATACGGCAAAAAATCGCTAGCGTTGCTATTATTAATTCCTTTCTAAATCAAGGACCTTTTTCGGTAACCGATATTAACACCGGTAACCAAAGCTAGAGGTAACACGTTTATAGGTTTCGCTAACCCAAATATCGGTTACCTTTATCTTAAATGTAACCTAGAATTTCTACCTTTACGGCATACCTTTACCGCAAATTTTAAAGGTTTTCGGTCCCTGTTTTTAATGCACTTCTACAATATGGGTATCAAATAAAAGGGCTTGCTGAGAGTTGAAAGTGAGTTAAACTCCGTGCTCCAATATGTCCGAAAACTTCTCAGCAGTTTAAAAGCTTGTGTTTAAAAAGGATTTTTAATGAAAACTTATTATTTTTTCCTCTTTCAGGCGAACTTCCACAGTCTAGACGACTACATAGCCTACGAGTACCTCGCCAAAGTGGGCATCCCGTCCAACCCGCTCGGCGCCGGCCAACCGCGCACCGTCACGCTCAGCTTCTGCGTGGGCAGCGGCGTGCGCACGCCCGGCTTCTACAGGTTCATCTACTTCAGCCAGCCCAACCACGACGTGCGCAGCGTACTAGGTAATACCACTCAGAATTAATATTAATATAGAAGTACCAGAATGGCTACTCACCTGTATGGACGGCGCATCATCTTCCGGAGGCAGCAGCTGAAAAACAGCGTTGAGTTGTGGTTCCTATTTGCTGGAACTACACTTCAACTTATGCTGAGCTGTAGCCTTTTTACAGCACACTGTTAAAATGAGACCACTTGCAGTGTACGCTTTGCACATCCTGCGATTTAATTCTTTCTTTGAAGAAATCGGACGCTCGATTGCAGTGATTGTGTCTGTCTATTATTATGTTATGTACCTGTCTTGTTTTTTGTTTAATTGTTGTTTACTGTGTGCTGTAAATAAATGTATTCTTATTCTTATTCTTATTATTCACCTCCTCCCGCCAGTCGGTGTTACCTCGTCCCGCCCCGCAGTTTTGACATCTGAGTGGGCGAGCTTAGAGGTATTGGTATGGTACGTGTATGGTACGTGTAGGGGGTACGTGTAGGATACGTGTAGGGTAGATGTAGGGTAGGTGTAGGGCAGGTGCAAGGAAGGTGTAGGTGGGTAGGTGTAGTGTATTTTGCCTCAGTTCGGTCGTCGCGGGCAAAAACTATTTCCACGCGGACGAAGTCGCGGGCAACAGCTAGTTTATTATAATTTGTGTGCTAGGTAATACTGTATGCTAGGTAATACTGATGTGATGTGAGCAGTGTGCTAGGTAATACTGACGTGATGTGAGGAGTGTGTTAGGTAATACCACAGTAATACTGACGTGATGTGAGGAGTGTGCTAGGTTGTATTGACATGCACCGTCACGCTCAGCTTTTGCTTTAACGTGACCCCCGGATCGTGTAAAGACCTAGTTAATAACGTACTTTATTTCTCATCTGTATAATCTGCTTTATATTTCTTGTATATTCTTGTCAGAAAAGTGTTTCTGATCTGCTAATTTTCTCCCGCAGGTATATCCGACCCCTTCGAGGTAAGCAGTAAAGAGGACAAGTTAGTGACAATAGTTCCGAATGAGGAGCCTTGCTCGAGTACGTCCCCGAGCGTATCGAAGCCTTCCACAGCAACCACAGATATCTTCACGGACTTCACTGGCCTCGACGTGGCGAAGCTCTCGCGCCACTTCAGCAACGACCTCAGCATCGACTGACTAAAGACCTATCTGCCTGGTTCGCCGGCTAACGTTAGAAAAAAGAGCAATGAGTAAGTGTAGTTAGTTTAGTAGGTATAGTCACAAACCCCGGTATGTTCTCCGTTCGCTGTATTCTGTCGATTTAGGTTCTTAACTAAGGGTAAGCGATCTTGATAGGTCGTTTAATCTAAAAACACATTTTATAAGATGTTTAAGGTATCAGCCAAGAAAGCGTCATTAAATTACTTATAATAATCTTATGTCGTTGCTCACAGTTACAATTTATTTTATAAATGTGTTTTTCGATATATAAAGACATTTGGTTTAGTATCTAAACCGACAAAGTATAGATTGAATTGAACTGAGAATTCAATAATAACTTGCGTGAATGAGTGTTACTACTCATCACACATAAATTTGAAGCTTTAAATCCCTCCTTTTAAAGGGGGATCTGTATATTTCAGTGTCACTCCTAAACGCCTAATTTTTTATATTGGTTAAATAGCATTGGAAATCAAACAGTTTTCAGTTTTCTCTAATTTTAGTGTGTATCATGGTATAAATATAAATACATAAGTTGACTTTACATCACACCAAACTCTTAACAACTGTATTATAAACCAGTTATTTCAGGGTACTGTTATAGCAATACACAAAAAAACAGTACCTACTTCCAAGGAGTTTTTTTAGCTCACAATCACAATAGAAAATTTGCAAATGTGAAACACCATAGGAAAAAAATCTTTTTGTTTACCATTTATTATGCCTAAATACGTTTTAAATGGAAAAATAAAAGAAGAAAAGTGTTCTTTTTGAAACTCGATATAATGTATGCTTTATAAAATTATTTCCACATAAGAGATTTATTCAAATTAGCGTGGGAGTGTCCATTGAATTCGAGTTGACGGACTCTATTAAAAAGTCGTAACATTTTTATGGCCTCACTTCTACACTCAACAATAGTATCTACGGTTGAAATCCTATAAAACTTTGATAGCATTTAGCCTAATAAATTGAAAATATACGGCGGGCTAGTTAATGTCTAGACAATTTCGTCAATCAAACTGGACTTTTATGGGGTTCTCAGACGGTTCTCGTTGCTTTTAAGGGATTGACAAATAATACTATTAAAGAACGTTTTATATTCTACCTTATAGAAAGAATATCCACGCATAATGCTTAAAAATGCCATTTAGTTCGAATAATCCCAAATATTATTCAAGCGCAGTATTCTAATATGTTATTTATTAGACAGTAATAGAAAAATAAAGGCACACGAGAATGCGTAGCAAGTCGAGTAGAATTACCGAATAAAGTAACACAAATCGGACAACTTGGTTATAAAATAATTTATATCCTTTGTTTCAGAGATATACTCGTAGTATTCAGTATTTAAAGATAAATACATATAATTATGTATTATTGATTTGATGAAACTTAAAGAGCGACAGATACCAATATTTTATCAGTCTGCAATCTGTATCAGTTTTTTTTAAATCTAAAATACGACACTTCTAAACTCTAAACCAAGATAACAAAAATATTTTCTATTTCATAATATTAGATTGTATCGTAGGATAGAAAACTCTATTTTCAAACACTATCTCGTTTTTCACGTGTAAAATATAAAGTGTAGGATTACAACGGTTCATGGTTCGTTTGTTTAAACTTACTATTTAACATAAAAAATAAATTAAAACAGAGGTGACTTAGGATTAGAAGTGATTGCTCATATTAACCCGCTTTTTCACAATATACGCGTACCTAATAGTAGAGCTAAATTTTGTTATTTAACTTTATAAATGAGACCCATATAAAGTATTATTGAACGACAACAATAAATATAATCTTATATATTTTGGTAATGGTGTAGGTAGGTATAATATAATAGGTGTTTGTTACAAATTTTATGCATTTTAGAAATATTTGGTAAGTACGAGACACCATAGCTTGTAGACAATAATGCGACCATTTGCTACCGAATTCCTATACGAAGAGGTACTTAACTAACCTGTAGTTAGTGTAAATAGGTTTAATGTATAACATATTATGTATATTATTGGTGATGTTATTGTTACGGGTAAAATTAGAAGAGGACTGATTAGAATATCAGTTTTTGGACATTATATCATCATCCGTATTATTGAAATGACAATTAGTTGCTAGTAGGCTCGTATATCTTAAAACGTCCATTGAAAAGAAAAAGAAAAATTTAACTTAATTATTTTCATCGACCTTCTTTTATTCTACATTACTTTAGTCTTACATTTTAAAACATCATAATTCTAAATTTAAAGTTTGTTTGACATCAATATTGTACAAAGGTTTGTAGAATGATAACAAACACTGCTCTAACCTCAAACTAAGTAAGTATTGTTACACTAGTACACTTTGTATACTATCGCAAGTATACATAGGTATATGCCATTTTTATATTTATATAATTCTTGTAACCTAACAATATTAATGTTATGATGTTTAATTGCCGAGTGATTAAATTAGTACAATTTGTAAATCATATATCATTGAACAGTGCAATATAATTATTAATTACATAGAAATAAGTTGTAGGTAGAATGTTTATGACATGTATCATAATAATATTATGACCTGCCTAGTGAGAATATAAGGCATAATACAATAATCCTTGTTTAATGTAATATGTAGTTAATTAGCAAAAATAATAATATCAAAGTGACTGACATTGTTGTAGATTTTGGTAGGAACCTATTTATGTTTTGAAGTTGAGAATAGATACTTGTCATGTATGGAATATTTGACTAACATTCCATAAATAAGTTTTACATAGTGCACGCAATAACTAAAGTTTTTAACGTTTTCATATAAATAAAAGAGTTATTTTAACGATTAATAATCATTTAGAAGTCTTATTTTAAAATTAAAAGTTATTATACCGTTGCAAATTCTATTCTATTCAAATTACAATATAGTTTCTACCATTATTAGTGTTTGGTCTGTAATATGTTGTTTTATAAACATTGACGCAAGTGTTCTTGTGAGCTTGTCCAGTAAAACGTGACCGTCACGTATCGACTTACCGATTTAATGTTCCACTAGTGCAATGATCTTAAATAAAATTTGTAATTTAAATTATAATAAATAGGTGTTGGCGAAAAAATATGATGCATTTTCTTGGAGAATTTGCTTTTAATGGTTTAAAATAATTGGTCACAATTCTTGAGATTTAAAAAGATGCGCTTTACTTCTAATTTACGCTGCTTTATAGTTAAGAAAACGTAAGTCACTAAAATGGGCCTGTATGGTCTGTTGAAACAATTAAACCAATGTCATTGAAATTATCTCAGTTATTGTAATTGACAATAATAGTAACATAGTATTATATTTTTTAAAGTAAGTAAAGTTGTAGTTATTTGCTTGCTGTTATCTTCTTCTGATAATAGTTTTATTTTAAAATAACTATTTATATTTTTTAATACTTTTTAATTTGTTTGCCAAATTGTTCCCGTCCTTTTATTTAGAATAAAATTAAAATGTTTATAAGGATCATTTTGTCACCAACGATCTTTCACAAAACAATTTATTTTATTCACAAAGTCAGTCAAATACTACACGGACATTTATTTTTAAATGGTACTAGATTTTTTAAATTATTTTCTCGGTTCTATTTGTAGCGTAGCAGGTTGTGAAATCGAAGTATTACAACTTTTATACGAAATGTTACTATAAAAATAATCCAGTTCACGCCACTCGACACTGATTAAGTTTTCTCATTAAATTTCGTGTTATTGTGCAAATTAGTAATCCGAACAAGTGTGTAATTTTATTAAATATAAAAATTACACAAATTACAAAAGCTTCATTGCCTTCGGGCAGCTTGTATCTTTACTAACTGTACCTACACGTTTCGGGCTATAATCAAGTATCAAAAATATCTTAGTCCAATTAATTATAATATCAGATACAATATCGGTACTTAAATCAAATAGCAATCAAGTTTATGATAATAAATAACATTAGTTGTGTAAATGTTTTGTGAATCGATGTAAATAGATTGTTTACATTTTAAACGCTATATATATTTTATTGTTTTACTGAATTATCAGCTTTTTCTAGCGATATGTTTAGAAACAATATCGGAGGAGTCAAATCATTCAACGTCAAGGCCCTAATTAAAGGTGACTGACTTTGCTATGTCTATTGTTAATCGTGATTGAGTGGATTAAAAATATACTTTAAAAACAACAACATAATCAACAGCTCATATTACGTCCCCACCGAGGGGCTCGAGTCTGCCCTGAATTAGGGCGATCAGGCAAGGATCGAACTCGCGTCTCCCGCGCAATAGCCGCGTAAAAAACAGCGCCTCCAAACTTTTATCATGTAATTATTATTTTTATTTGTTTAGTTCTTCGATTACAGAAAATATAATTTATGTCCCGTTTAGAGGTATTGTTAGTGATGCTTCGCTTATTTATCAGAAGGTAAATTATGTTGATTGTGGACCGCAAAGCAATCTAGTTACCTATATTATGTAGTTGTTAGAAATACTTTCTGAATAACTCTAATAGGGGATCGGACTGTTCACCATATTGTATGAATTTACCATATTTTATAAATTATTTTTAAAATATAGATTAGTAGCAGATGTTTCGCGAAGAAAATAACAGAATCGGTTGAAAAACGAATTTACAGTGATTTTTTAAAGTTTCAATATGTCTGTCTCTTTCAAAAACGATTTTATGTATGGAGATTATATGGCATTACTAACAAATGACGTCACAAGTGGGTATGTGCCTCTCTGTCTAATCTTGAATTTCAAACGATTATAATTTTAAAGATAGAGCAAAAATTATTTTAGTGTTCGATTGCAGAAACTAAGAAGTTTGGATTCATAAAATAAAAAAAAAGTAGTCTGATCCCTTATTATATTTTTGTTCAATGTTCAAAAAGTGTAAAATATATGAATGATATGGCTCTTACTTTATGTAGTCGTATTAACGCAGTGACATAATGTTTTATTCGAACAATAAACTTGTCTTTAGAATAGAAATAAAATATTCTTAGGTGTCGTCATACGGTGGCAGTAACGTGTTTTATCTACGATTACCCAGACAATTTAACTTTTTTATGCTAGTGCGTCATTCATTATTACTTGAAGGAGCAAAACAATTATTTAATTAAGTAAAGGTCATCTGTCATTCTCATAATGATAATCTAGGAATATCTTATTTTATTCTAGTGGCACTTAAAGAAATACTTGCCAAATCATGTGACGGTTTGTAGAGTCAAACTCTACGTTAACTATTATTATCAGATATCTGTTATTTTTGTTACTTATATTGTTGTGATTGTTAACTGTAATGCAGTTTTGTTTTGAAGTACAAAATTATCCAATTGTATCGCTATAGTTGTATCACGTAAGTAATAGATTTTATTTAGTTCACACACTTTTGTTTTATTTTATACTATCGACATGACTCATATTTTCTAACTTCCTAAACACGTAAGTACATCAAAGAAAAAGATGTTTGATGTTATTATCTGCAGATAACTAAACTATACAATGTTAATCAACAGACTTAACCCTTAAATGCATACATTATCAAATATTTTTTTTTGTTTTTATTAGCTATGGTGATCTTCTTAAGTACAAAAAAAAAATCGAGCATTTTTTTTAATTTTTAGTTTTTTTCTTTTTTTTTTTACGGCAGGGTAGAGTTTGCCGCCAAAACAAAGTCAGAAACTCCAAATTTAAAGAATTAAAAAAAAAACTTACACATGTCCTATTGAATATAAAATAAATTTTTATTAACAAGTAAAATTTTAAAAATCCGAAAAAAAAAACGTTTTTTTTTTACAAAAAAATATTATACCGGGTGTCCAAAAAGGGTATTTGAACTTTTAAATATCAATAAATCGTAAAAAACAAAAACAAATATAATGTCATACGTGGAATTTATTGGAAATTTAGTTGAAATGGATATGTATACCGGAGCTCAGCGCGCGTTTTGTGTAAGAGTTTATTATCAAAACAATAATTCGATAATAACAGCTCGCCGCTTACATCGCGCGCAGTTCAATGTACGGGACGTTTCTTTATCTCCCGATGTGAATATCATTAGAAAATGGATTAAGATGTAAGATGGACGTCATTTGGCCAACATAATTTTTTTGTCGTTAACTTTCTATTGTATGTACTTTTTGCAAATAGTAATAAAATTATGAAATGATATATTTTTCGTATATAATTTTTGGTTATAAACTGCCAACACCCTTTTTGGACACCCTTTATTATTATAATCAGCCTGTAATGTCCCACTGCTGGGCAAAGGCCTCCCCATTTTTCCGCCATTTCTGCCGGTCCTGGGCAAGCTCCCACCAGTCCAGTCGATAGCCGTTTAACTCGTCTCGCCAAAATAAACATTTTTTTTTTACTTTTCCCATTTTTGTGGACCAAAAACAAGCTTGATTACCAAGTATTATTAAAAAATTCAAAATCATGCATTTAAGGGTTAAAGAATCTCTAATATCTATCAAAGGGCTATTAGTACGTTAAGTGTTTTCTTATACCAATACAATTTCACATAATTATATTCAGCACTTAACGTAGTCTCAAACTGAAAATCTGCTCAAGTCTACGCTGACTGGAATATTATCAGCAAATATTATATGGTTTCTTATTCTTCTACCTGTCTGCTTTACTGTTCTTCGATGCGTGCGAAACACATAATGTTTGCTTATTAAACACATCGCGCCGTGATAAGCGATATTTATCACGACACGAGGCGCGCCGAGCCCGTAACCCGCGGCCGTCGTCGTAGCAATCCGGTGCTACGGAGCGCCTTATCGGAAAAGCGCGGGAAAGCCAGCACTCCGACAGTAGGCTCGCGCCCGCCGTCAGAGATGGTCGTTTCCGCGCGCGCGCTCGCCCTGGCGCTCGCGGCGTTCGTACTCGCGACGCGTGCTCACATACCCTCCCACGACAACATTCTGAGAATACAGCTGTGGGACGCCGAGGGCTTAAGCCGGGAGGCCCGGGAGCCCGAGCCGGCCACCACGCAACAGACCCTCAAGCACCACAACACCATAGTCAACTCGGATGCTCTGTACAAGGATATGCTGCAGGAGTTCGGCGCCGACTTTGGACGGTTCACGAGGCACAAAGTGCGGCACAAGCGACGACGGCCCCGGCAGAGTGGAACAGATCTGCCGTGGAGGTTCCACACCGGGTCCCAGATGTGGAACGTGAAGGAGTACGAGTACGATGTTCCGTGGGATGCTATCAAAGGCGATGGTAGTGCAGTGAGTGGTGAGAGTGAGTCGGCGGTGAATAAGACGGGGGACGCGTCGCCGTCGATGGCGCTGCGCCAGCCGGAGGACGACGAACAGGTAATGAGTGCAAACACTCCACAGAATAAGATCGCCTTTCAGCGTTATCGTCGCCCGAGGTGGTTAATAGCCTTTCACTGAACTGATAGCCTGCCGGCGCGCCCGCAGGGCTGCTATTCACGCTGTCCTTTCAGCACACCCCTCGGCGATGCGTTGATAAAAGTGAATGCTTTTCATTGTTTTTACTTAAAATATGTTTTTCTCGAGTACAAAGATAGTGCGGGCGCGGACGCTCTATCTTAATGGAGAGCATTTTTTCAAAGGGGAGATTGGCTCTCTTTAGATTTGTATCGGTCTATTATATTTAAAGGAGAAAGTTACAATAGGACGGTCAAAGTTTTGAGATTATTCCGCAAAAAAAATCTATTTCATGGAATTTTATAAGCCGTTGATATATTTTGATGGATACAAGTACCTGTGTTTATCGACGTGTTATCGTGTATTTCGGTAAAGAATGCGTTCAAAGATAACAAGTACCCACCCTTCCTCCCACTATCTGTTATAGCTATAGGATAATTTTAAGCATATTAGGTATGATTATTCTCGTTTAAAAATAATATAGGACGATAGCTAATGGATTTCTGATTACCCGTTGCTATTTCAAAAAACATCTCTATAATAATCGTCTTATGTGACACATATAGGTACCTACCTAAAAATATTAGGAAAATAAAAATATGACGTTATGAATATTATCAATCTGGATTTAACCAATTCATTGTTTTGCTTTAACTTTAAATTTCTTACGCTGTATAAGGAAGTATAGCGAAATAATTTACATTCAGAGCAATAAAATAGGTTATCAAAAATATTGAGCTTGAGACTTAGAGAGCTTAGTTTCATCCAAATAATGGAACTAATAATAATAAAAATAATGACTAATAATTGATCGCGCAACATTTTGTGGAAGAGATCATTTTTTTTTTATATACCTATTTGTATACTCTTTTTTGACGTTATAATGCGGTCTCGTTTTTGTGTAACAGAGTTTGTAGTGGACATTACAATAGAGTGGTAATACCAGTTATTATAGCTGTAAACACAGGTCGATGTCGGATTGGGAAACAAACCACCCAAACCAAGGTTAAACGACGAAAATGGGTCGCCAGAAAAGTTAACACCAACGTTTGCAACTCTGTTCTAAAAGTATTATGAATTATTATGAATGTACTTTATTGACCGGATGAGCGAAGCGTCTCCGTTTCAGCTTGGCCATAATTGCTTTTGTATGTCTGTCTGTCTGTTTGTTCCACTCTACAGGTCGCGTTTCTCAACCGATTCTCGTGAAATTTTGTGAGCAGGTTCAATAAATTAACCGTCTTTTTTTTGCTGAGTCAGTTTTTGAAAATTTCAAAAAGTTACGGAGTTATGGGGGTTGTTAGCTTATAAAGTCTACCGCTGACGCTGTTATCCTCTACAGGTCACATTTCTCGAAAATGTAACGAAAGCAAAATGTAACGAAACTCATTTAAGGCCGTCAAGGCAATTAATAAAACTAATAAGCATTACAATATTTTATAACAAATTACGTAATAAATATAATTAAATATAAAACGCAGCAAGCGTGAATTCAAAACAAAAACAACGGCCCGTTACAGTCCACTGCTGGACTATGAGCCTCCTCCACTTAAGTGGAGGGTTTTGCCATAATCTCCACGCTTGGCAGGCGGGTTCCAACCCGCAGATTAAAAGGTTACTGTATCAGAGAGCGCTGCTGCCCGTTCCCTGTTCAATATGTAGTCCCTAAGTCGCCTCTTACGACACCCACGGGAAGAGTAAGGGTTGGTGACAAATGTATTCTACTCTGCGGTCACCACACGGTGGAATGCGTGAATTCAATGCTTGGAAAATAAGTAATTGCGTGGTTATAACTATTCTATAATTTCATGTCCGCCTACCTAATACCTATGTCAGCCCAGCACTATTACACTTTATCCAGTGGTATTGTCTAACTTTAAAATACCCACCGTACCCCCAGAGGTATATGGCCAGGGGTACGGTGGGTCCATCATGATATGAAATGATAAGCTACAGCGTCCGTGGTGTAGCGGTAGTGATTAGCCCCCTTCCGAAGGTACTGGGTCTGGATTGGATCTTTGGTCTAAAGGTCTTGTAACCGGACCAAAGGCCGCTGGGTGCCGGTGGGGATGCAGGGGACCGTTTGGTTCTTTATGGCATTGGCTGAATCGCTTGAATGTCCAAAAAGTAAAATGATTCTGTGCTTTGGAAGACACGTTAAACCTTCCGAAGCACATCATCATCAAACACAGGATGTTAAGAGATGTAGCCGCTACTGAAAAAATAATAATAAAAAGTAATAATGAAAATAAAATAATGATAAAAAAATAATAAATAATAATAATTTGACTATTCCTCTTTAAGGTGAACTGAAGCAGTTTCCCCAAATAATAATGTAATGTCCGTTGGCAGCTCAACTCTGACACCGGTTTGTGAGGTCAGTCGTCGACCTTACAATTAAATCGATTCGATGACAATAACTAGTGTAAGAACTACTAAAAATAATGTTTTTATTTAATATAAAATTAACTAATTTAGTGCATAGGTAAAAGTTGTGTACTCGGTATTGTAAAAGTTATAACGCAGCTTCGGGCTGTAATTAAGTTGCTTGATTGTAGTTTTCTTCAGTTCCTATGTAGTTCCTTTAGTAGCTTCGTTGTTTGTAAGGCAATTCGGATGCACCTTAAGAGGGAATAATAGTACGTGCTCGTCCATACAAAAAGAGAAAACGTTTTTCCACTTCTAAATACTTATTTTCCAATCTCCATGATTTTTGAGTATGTTATTGACACAATGAATGACTAGGTTTATAGCTTTTCCTTTTTTCATAATTGGCTATAGATTCAAACTTACAGGCACCTCAAGCAACGTAATTTTTGTGATTAAAACTGTGTCAAATTAAGCCGTTTGTTGAACAAAAACAATGTATTTAAAAAAAGCGAAACCTATAAACCTAGAATATATTGTGCTGAAACGATCGACATCAAAATCAAAGTGGTTTGTTGAAATTTTGTTAGTGGAAACCGTTTTCTCCCGAAATGGGAATTTCATCAAGAAAAATACCTATTGTCAGTCGCGAGCTGCAACGCTCTCTATCGCACGATTGGGGGTCGCATGAGCGCATAAGCGATAGCAAATGTTTTCCTAAATACTTATTTCGTTAGGATCGCGAAGGTATTCTTCCCTCTTAATTCTCAAATCTTCATGGAAAGGTCTCTCAGCGTCGCGTCGCATAATACTCGTAAAAACAATGAAATGAATAAAATTAACACAAGTCCGGTGATTCATGGAAATATTTTTAACAAGTTATTAATTTGTGAAAAGCTAAGAGTTTAAAATGCTATGAGATAGAGCTTTGGAAATAGCTGTCAGTCAATTTGAGACGACAGAACTAGGATCCAGAAAGACTACGATATTAACATAGATAAATATATTTATTACTAGCAAAGACTTTTAACAAGTTTATCTGTATAGGTCCTAGTGTTTTATATTCATTTTAAATTCAAAATAAACTGGAATATTATGTCTTACATTATTGTTGAAGTTTTTGATGTTGACCTTATGAACTTTCTCCCCTTCTTCTTTTTTTTTTTTTCTTTTTGGCTTTTTTTTGTTTGATGCAGGAAACTGTCGACTCTCTGTAACTGTCTTCTATAATGTTGGGACTTTGAATCGCTTACCTTACTTACGGTGTTGATATTTTAAATATTGAGATTATGACTGTTATTACAAACGACGCATTATGTTCGTATATAACAAAATAATTTTACAGAGTATACAAACTACTTCGTTTTCCTCATCATAGGCAATTCAAATAAGATTACAAAGACCTCTTTCCTCTCAGATGCTACATTTATGTTGTTAGTGTTTTATCACTAACAGGAGTGGGGCTAGACTAGATTTTGATTGGCAATTACAAGTCACCGGATCTATCTATCCGTTAATGGCTCACCTGTCCTGGTGGCAGCCCTGACCGCGTACACGCCTACAAACTATATACGAGCATAGGGTTGTCAAATGTATCTATATTATTAGGAATTATTCTTAGAATCTGACTGTTCCCGATTTTTAATTATTATAGGTTCTTAAATGTGAGGAAGTCAGTATATAGTATTGTTCATTCCATATTTTTAAAAATAAAAAGTTGGTTATATACGTAGGTCAACATAATGGTGATATTATAAATTCTTGAACCCTCTAATATCATTTAATAGACAAGTGAATTAATAAGGATTTAGATAGAAAAAACACATTGTCTCCAAATGGAGATCAAGAGTTTGATGTTAAAACTACAAAATGAATAATCATACCTGATCCTATACCTAGATGCTTTCAAGAATAGACTTTAAAATAAACATCCCTCTTCATGTAATGTTATCAGCCCTAAACAGGCACGCCTGCTGACCATAGGGCTGGCACAGGCGATCGCTGTCCGGAAATTACGCGCGAATCAATAATTTCTCGTCATACTCGCATGAGCGTAGTGTGGACCGGTCTGGTAATAAAGTCTGATTGACTCCCGATTGATTCGTCTCTGCGCTCAAACAGAAAGCATGGGCAATTTTAGTGCCATCAATATTGTAGATAAATTGTAGTAACTTGCGTGTGTTGGGATTTAGACTCTCAGAAAAAACTTGTTATAACAAAAGTTATGTTTTTCAAAAAGTATGAAAAGAGAATGTGCGATGTGCCATTAACAAAGTTTATAACCAAAGCCGGCCAGTGCCTGCAAGAAGTATACAGTAGAATAGACAATAATAGAATCACACTAATATTATAAATGTGAAAATATATTTGGATGTTTGGATGTTTGGATGTTTGTTCCGCTTTCACGCCTAAACTACTGGACGGATTTGGATGAAATTTGGAATGAAGATAGTTTGTAACCTGGATTAATACATAGGATACCTTTTACCAGGAAAAGTCTTATTCCCACGGGAAAATCTTACATAGCGCGAGCGTAGCCGTGGGCGGACCGCTGGTGGAATACTTTTAATACAGTACAAATAAATCTAGGTCAGAATATTGAATGAGTTACTCGTATTTTATTGTTTTCATAACACTTTCTTTTTGGTATGAAGTGGGTAATAGATTTACATTACTAAAATCATTTGAAAGTAAATAAAAATTATCAATACGACAAAAATAGGTTTAAAAACACCATTCTTATTTTTTTTATATTAAAGATTTTATGATTCTGAAGTTAGTAAACAATTTATGTAAGTCCAATCATTCTGTAATTTGACATGAAAGCACCACAATTTCAAACATTAGATAAGTTTATACTTAAGAAACAAAACTACCTGCTACTTTTTACTTGGTTTTTAATTATTAAAAACCAAAATAGAATAGAATATTACAATGAAAATGTTAATAATATGATATCCTTCAAAAGGGGGTAAAATAGGTCACGCCGGCGTGTTCATTGTTACAAACGAAATAATTAAACGTGGACCATTACTAAAACTAACACCCTGTCATGACTGGAGCATTTTGTAAGCTGTGTTAATAAAATTAAATCCATTATAATAGCCATTACGCTGTCACGCTCCGCTTGGACATAAATTATTAAAAACGTCGTACGAAGCTTTCGAAGCCGAGTTATTGTCTGTTTGGTAAGTACGTTATTTTAATATTAGGGTTCGAAGAAGGGTTCTTGAGTTTGTATCTACTTATTTATTTAATTTATTTGTTTTTTCTTTGGACCTATGTTATCAAAGGATGAATTTGATTTGCCCAACACGGACACGGTGCATAAATACCTATCAGATAAAACAGACAAGAGATCACAAATGGATAGATAGTAATATATTTGGATATTGAAAATGGATTTTGGTCTGAAACCTGTATCCTAACTTTAACAAATACACTTTTTAATTTTCTTTCTTAACACACTGGTTTAAAACATAATTAGCGATTTCAGTGCTTAGAAAATAATGATCGAATAGGAAAGGAACTGCGTTTAGGAAAACAAACTCTACATAAAAGTTTTGAAATTATTGCTAACGTCGATTATCCGTTAATAATGCCTTAATAAAATCCTAGCTAGGAGTTTCTGTTTTCTTCAGTGGTTCCGTCGAGTAGGTAATACTTTAGACACAATTTACACAAGCACGACACGCGCTGCCATCCTCAGTGGGCAGTAACACTGAATAAAATGTAAAACTTTGCAAATAAATAGCGTCCTGTGGAAAAAAATATTGTGCTATAAATGTAAGCCAAATGTAACATGTTATATTATTGTAGATCTGTTTTATCAGTCCAAGTGTTTCAGTTTTCTTTTAATTAGGGTTTTCTTGTAAACTAGGTACGTCAATAAAGGTGTCGATTCGGCATACACCCAACCTATAATTACTCCTGTCATTTTCTATCATTTGGACCGAAGATCATTGGTTTTGTTTTTGTCTTTGACTTCACGACTAACTGTCAATTTTAGTGGCTTTTTATTCGTCATGGTGTTAGGTATAGGCACTAAAACAAGACTAAATTTGACAGTTAGTCGTGCAGTCAAAGACAAAAACAAAACCGATGATCTTCGGTCCCTTTTCAATTAAAAATGATAGAAAGTGACAGGACTAATTTAGTTTAGTTGGGCGTATGCCGAATCGACACCATTGTAAATAGATAAGCGTTATCATTCTTTGAGCGCAACTAATCCATTACAAATAAATAATGTACACTTAGTAGGGTAGCAGTTGGTCAAGTGAAATTGTAGATGGCTTTCTTTGCTAGCAGTAGGTGTGTTAGCTTTACAAATTAATATAGGTACGTGTTTAAAATAAAATTGTTACCAGCCAGAAAAGCGGTCTGAACGCGGCGGGCGGAGGCTCTAATTAATTACCAAGGTAATGAAGGTTCAGGTGTATAATTTAATACAATATTGCACCGGGAGGACACATTTGAGGCCGCCATATCGCGCCAGGATCGTAGCCGTATTTCTCCTTTATCTCTATCAATTACACGAATTTACGGCCAAAAATTTGAAATTCCGTTTGTTCGCGTGACAAAAAACTAACGCTTACGATTATGACTCATGAAATTTCCGCTTTACGAAACAAAATATGGCCTTTAAATGAAAGCGCGTTCGTTTTCGTCGGCTTTACGATTACGGTCGTTATATTCAACCATATTTCAGAATCAGACGGCGAAATTTAATTATCTTCTCTTTATTGTTGACGTAAAAATCTCTTTATGGGAAATAGGCGATCGTAACGCAAGGACATAATTATTATGTTCCCTCGTGAAGGAAGATGTTCGCGAATCAACATCTGCCTTTGAGTCATGGCAGTCGTCAAGCTAAATAATTATCTGTTCCTTGCCGTCCCCTAATGATTACGGGCGATGAAGCGAATATTTTAAGGGAAAATCCATAGTCTACCCCTCGATCCTAGCACCTGTGACTTTCGCAACGTCTCAGCTACAATGGTAATTTAGCTACAAGATGAAAATAATAACGGTCGTATCTACAAAAACATTTGTCTGGACAGTGATGGAACACGCTCTCAACGCGACCGCAGAAATTATTTTCTTCGCAGAAAAATAAATAAAAGGCATTGAATGTCTGGCCATGCGTGAAGACCTAAGGATCGAATTGAATCGGCAATTGCAAATTCAATTTTCCGGACGTGTATCATTCGGTTTTTATTTACGCGCCAAGTGTGTAATTTTCGTACGATCGCGCTACGTCTCAACGGAAATTTATAGCTTTTCGTATATGGAAAAAATATGGAGTGTACATAAATCAAAGCTGGAATATTAACAGCCTCCGTAGCCAAGCGCTAGAGCGTTCGGCTTTCATTGCGAAGGTTCCGGGTTTGAATCCCGGTGGGAGCATTTTATTTTCCAAAAACAAGATGATTCCTGCTTCGGATGGCACGTTTCGGATGGTTGATCCTGGCTATTTTCTACGGGAATATAGTTACATGAGTCATTGGCGGTGCAATAATTTTGACTCCAGGGTTTCTAGGGTCAGCCATCGACTTAGCAACCCACACGATATTATGATAATTGTAGATGGGTCAGTATGGGTAACTCTGAAACTATAATACATAGAAAGATCTGTTCTAAGGCACCAAGTCACCGATTTTAGTGACAAGAAAAACTGCACCCATCTAAATGGGCCACTCTATATCTTATCTTGTCTTATTTAGCCTAGACTGTCCCACTGCTGGGCAAAGGCCTCCCTCCTCTTCTTCCATCCTTCTCTATCCTGGACTTCCTCATCCCAACTCCTTAAAAAAGAGTCAAGCTCATCCCGCCATCTCCTACGAGGCTGTGGGCTCCAGATGGTAATTTGTTTTGTCCATAGCAAGCTAAGCCAAGCTAAAGTGGGACTGGGTCGGACACGTCTGCCGCATGCCACTAGACTAGATCTATGGGCAAAACAAATGACACCCTATATATATATATATATATAAATATATATATCATAAATTTTATTTATCATATATATAAATAAATAAAATTTATGATATTCTCGCATGTTACTGTTCCAAATATCAGACTAGAATATGCAGGGTGATATTTAAAGTGTCTTTTCGCGGTAATCCCGTTTAAAAGCGACGCTCAGTTGCACACGACACGATTAGCGACGAAGACGGCCAATTTACCAGCAAGCACGAAGCTATGTAACTTTATAAGTATGTTGGCTTTGCTGAGGGTTACATAAACATAAACACGTGAGGGTATGTAATGTATGCGACGCCTGTAGAGTTTCTTCGATGAGCCCTTCTCTACGTATTCCACCATTGAACCAAACAAAAAAATGTAATGATGAAGCTAAGAGATGTAACAGTTACAACTTCTTATGAAAAATAAGCATTTTCATTTCAAAATTTAAATAATACTTTGGTAAACAGTTTAAATTTGAATTCAATTTCTGTTTGGGATTTAGATCCTGCTTGAAATTTATAACCCTCGGTACAAATTTAGTTTACATTTCCTATCTTCAAGCAATGGGCGTCTACATTCTTCTTCTATCGTCAAAATGTTTATGCATTACACCTATATACCTATAATAATAGTTAATTATAAATAATAATTTGAAGTGTAGGTGATTGAATCTAATTAATCTGTAAACCGCACGTAAATTTCAATAAATAAATAAATAATTTAGTGTCAGATTGTGTCGGACTTTATTTATTCACACGATAACAAAGACATTATTTTTTTAATTACATGATGTACAAAAGCGTTACGTCTATTCGAAATGTAAGAAATGTTGTTTTATTTATTTTCAATCAAAACTCAAAGTCAATTGACAACATGTACCAGTTTTAAAAAGTGATAAGGAGTATTATCGTAAAGCGGGATAAAATTGATACAAAGATACAGAAAGCAATGGTTTAAAGTATTTATCGCTATTGATAAAAGTAGAAGCAATATTTATTTATATCCGAAACAGTTTAAATTCTGGCGCTGCAGTAATGAATGTTTTTTGTACTGCTGTGGCTACGAGATTTTACTCTTAATATAGTATAAAGGCATTTTAAGCGAAAAGTATAAGAATTAAATATGTAACTAAAAACTTTCCCAAAATAGATTAGAATTTTAAATAAGTAGGTAAATTCGCCGTGTGGTGACGGCAGAGCAGAATACATTTGTCACCAACCCCTACTCTTCCCGTGGGTGTCGTAAGAGGCGACTTAGGGACTACACATTGAACAGGGAACGGGCAGCAGCGCTCTCTGATACAGTAACCTTTTAATCTGCGATCTCCAACCCGCCTGCCAAGCGTGGAGATTATGGCAAAACCCTCCAGTTAAGTGGAGGAGGCTCATAATTTAGCAGTGGACTGTACGAGCCGTTGATTTTGATTGATTGATTGATTTTTATTTTGAGGTAAAGTGATCCAAACATATTAAAAAGAAATGGTCAGTAGTTAGTATTGCGCCACCCTTAGCGTCTCTCGTATTAGTATTGTGGAGAAGGATCAGTTAAAAAAAACATTCTTGAATAGCATGAATTAATTATAAATCGCTAGGAAGAAATGTTATGTACAATACAATACCTTCATTGTCTATACCTAGGTTCTTTCTCACACTCCTCGCTTTCGAAGTGCACGGCGAATGTAATGTTTAATTTAATGAGTAAATACAACTTGCTGTTATTGCGTTAGCTCATTGCTATTTTGCGTGAGTCAATTTTATTTCATACGATTTTGTCATTGAACTGGCTATCAGAATATGAGTCCGGCTGTTGGGCATCTATCCAATTTGCAACTGTTGTCATTTATATATTGAAATGAAAACTGCATTTAGGACGTATTGGCAAAGCATTATAGACCATCTGAACATCATTGTCTAATTGTGATACTGTGATAACAGTTAAAATACGTCCTCACCTATCTTGAATAAAATTGATCAGTCATAACCACGCAAGTCCAGTGCGGTAATTTCAGAATTTGACATTTCTCTTTTAAATGTGGTAACAACATCAACAGCTCATATACGTCCCCACGGAGGGACTTAATCGAACCTTGGAATCCACCACGCTGGCCCAGTGCGGGTTGGTCGACTTCACACACAACCTTTCAATTTATTCGGAGTGTGCAAGTTACCTCACGATGTTTTCTTTCACCGTAAGAGCGTCGAATAGACGTACATATTGATTCGAAATTTAAAAACACATTGGTACATGGTGGGGATCGAACCCGCTTCTCCCGGACGATGACGGGAGCCAATGGTCCTAGTCAATATACCACCGAGACGCTCTAAAATGTGATAAATATATTTTTTATTCGATACTCGCTGGCTGCGCGGCTTCATTCAAAAAACCCTTTTATCTAACCACTTCATGGCGTAGGCGTCACCCTTTCTATGGACATTAGAAAACAAAGGTACAGTCACCCGCACGCCAAACGTAACACTTCACGGATAAATACCGTCTGTATTTCTACAGAACGAAGATTTTTTGTACGTAAATTTGTTACGGTAGCTGTTCGTTCAACTGTATAATCTGGCACCTTTATTGGTATTTGTTAGGTTTATTTCTATTTTTGTTTTCTAAAACAGGTTTTTTGTTGATTGCTTACTTTGTTCTTACTTGAAATCAATAAACCCTTTGATGAAATATTTTTGCTTCATACCTTCTACTCTACCCTACTTATTTATATAAATCACTACTACGTAGGCATATGGTACCGATCAAAGTACAAGTTACGTTAGATACGTAGATATTTCATAGCCAATATATCAGATGTTGACCTCAGTAGATTAGCTTCCGATATTTTGGATTACCAGTGTCATTGCTTTTGCAGTATTTATTTACCGTCCCAAGTGCGATCCAAACACAGCAATGTATTTCGAATCAGTCACTAGATCTATAGAGATGTATCGCTGCTTAAACCCTATACTTCCTATGTCATATTAGCAACGCATTGCATTTGTAGCTCTTTTGTGGTTCATTAAGACAATTATTATACTGAACTGACGAGTACGTAAAGCGACGATTTAGTACGGATGGAGTCTCTATCAGTTATTTTGAATATCATTCTTAAAAAGATTCCTTTTTCTTTTTTTAAACAAACCGTTGCATCGTACGACCTGCTAATCCTGCTATGCATACAAAATAAAATTTGTAGGCAGGGAACCTGTATTATCTATTGATGGCGATAAAGATACTAGCTATAACAAAACCTGATTTTATTGCTGGACTAACATTTTAATTTAAAATGTTATCTTAATCATAATTTCCCTGCAGTAAAGCAGTTATTAGGTTACTTAAAAATCAAATTAAGTCACAATCCGAAGGCGGACACGCCGAGGCAATCGTTTAAGTGAAATTAAGTTATTACAAAACTTAAGATAGAGATATCTTGAGACCGGTCTTGAGATAAAGGGCTTCTTGTACAGGTTTATAATAGCTCCACTGGCAGTTTTAATATTACTTATTAAAGGCCCGTCCGGAACATCTTGATCCTAACTAGGGTTGTTGGCTTCAAATTATTAACACGTAGAATACTCATGTTCAAATAAATAAATAAAAATCACGGAAGTGGTCATAATTATGACTACGTATCGTATAGGCCACTTTTGCTCCCACAGAAAAAAAAAGCATTTATGGCTATTATATATTTGTGCACATTAGGTTATTTCATATCGTCAAGAGATTGTCAATTATTTTTCCGTGGATGCTAAAGTAGCTAGGTATCATTGATTTTGTTGTAAATCAATGCTAGGTATCTACTAAATTTTGGTTCAAAAGTAAGTACTACTGTTAAGTAACTATATTTTCGTAAGCTATTTACCCTTTAATGTGAGAGCCTATAAAAAACTCGTCAGCATATCTACCTTTCTACGTAAGTTCTTTAAAATAGCTCCTCCTATCTTCGAAGTCTCTATCTAAAGCCACTGACCGGCCTAGATATTTGAAAGAAAGAAAAAACATGTTCCTACAATCATAATGACATTACGTAAGTTACGCAACAGTTCCGTTAGCCGTTAGACAAGGTTGAGCGAAACGAGTCAATCATTACGACTCATTACCGACGACCAACTACTTGCGTGTAGGCAAAAGAACAAGAAGTACGTAGATACGTTAAAAACTACTTTTATAAAAAAAAACTTGATTAGAATGTTCATGATTACAATAAGATTGGTTGTAAATTGATGAAATTATTTAGTATTTTTTAGCAGTAGACGTTAGACCTTTAATAATAACTATAAAAAAAACCGTAGCTACCGGATATAATGGATGCATCTATATTTCTTTCGATAACTGCTAAGCTAAGTAACCACAACGGCCCACATGCCAGTACACGCAATCACATCAATGGTAGGTAGTTGATTTGTTAATGCCCCAGGTTTAATGCATAGAATTTCAATGACAAACATGGACAGCTTTTTGACAAGTTGTTTCGATCATATTTTATTATGCCATGGTTTCGACTGACAATACAATTCAAATGAGCTTGTTGTCAAATGGGCGGTATCACACATGTGAAAATGCAGTTAAAGAATTTGTTTGATTTTTAATAATATACTCAATTAAAAGAAACATCAGGGTGGCGGCATACTACTGGGCGAACAAATATAAAATATTTGACGAGCCGTTGACTCGAAAGAAGAAGAAAATTAAAATACTACTAGACTAGTTATCGATAACATAACAGGAAGAAATAATATAATAGCAGCTACGGCAGATAACAGTTATTTTGCCCTTATCCCTACGAAACCTTCATTAGTAATAATAGTAATAAAGATATAGATCTGGTCATCTGATGGTAAGGTGATCCCTGGGCTCAGGATATCTGTTCGGCTCTCTGTGGTACAGCTTACATGAGCTGCAGCTACACTCATTTAGATTATACCGAGCAATTTACCAAGAGCTTCTCTGATGTTCATGATATCCTAGTTACTACTCCTTGCAGGCAGTAAGGTCTTATGTGTTTTAGTAAATTCTTAATTTAAAAAAAATCTAAATTACGCTAGATATAGTAAAATTTAGTTTAGTGACTGCTTGTATATTTGTCAAAATTTTAATCTTGCTTGCTTATTTAGTCTACTAAAAAGAAGAAATCAACTATAAATAAACTTCACAAGAAGTTAATAATATTTAAATATGATTTTTTGTCATCTATTTGTAATTATGAAGACTTTATAGAAACGTAATAATTAATAATTTAGTCCGTCGACGATTGAAATGTCACTGTCTTCAAGTGGCATTTCGTGATATCACGTCCGTCCATACAAAATCACTTATTTTACAGAACGAGCCTTATTCAATAGTGTTCCGTAGGCTTATTTCCCGGCAGATAATAACCTATTGTAGCTATTCCAATAATAGTAGGAAATTGAACTCTATTGTGATCAAAAGAAGGAACATAAAGGCAGGTATGTTTCCGGTAAATTAATGAGATCCGATTTTCCTTCTATGATCTAAATATAATTACGCAGAAAGTATAGACTGTTAAAGATATTGAAATATTTCCTTTCAAGATTTCCTTAAGACATCTTTTGTTAAAAAGTAAACATTTTGTTAATGCCTTTTAACAAGATTTTCAGAATCAAATATTGGAAGTAGAGGCTTTTCTTGAATGGCTACGACTTTCAAATAAATGAAAAAGCAAATTCATACGATTACATTAGCTTATCTACTATTGGCCTTTTTCAATTTGCGAACAAATTCAATTTTGCTATCGACATCGAAAAAAAAAACTTTCACGCAACAAAAAATCAAGCTTATTATTATCACTGAACATTAAAGTTGATAGATAAATAATACATTATTTTCTGGACATATACCTACCTACAGAATGAAATTTAATTCTTTACAAATCTGATGAGAATTTACGGCTATTAAAAATGCTGAATAAAATTACTATTATCATTTGTTAGAAATTCTACACCACCAGCAATTATTTTCGTTTCGGTCTCGTTGAGGGGCATTTGTCTTCTTTGAAAGTCAACTTAGGAGGTATGCACACAATCAGTTGGATTGTCGGACAATAAATAACGTTTCTACGCTTTGAGAACGAACTAATTAAGTTCTTGTGCCATCCACGTCGCGTGGGCAGTGGATACTCGTCTACAACAATCCAAACTAAACTCCAACCTTATGCAGTTTATAATAAAGTTTATACTAACCTTTTGAAGTTATAAAATCATTATGTAAATTTCAAATATTTAGTACTGACTCTATTTCAATAATTGATAATGCTAATGAACACGCTAAGTATAAAATATGGATCGAATGTTGGCGGCATGTAGATGAGGACATGGAATATGTGAACCTTACTCGTATTAGTTATATAGGCACTAACACTGTAAGTTAGGAACAGATTTCTATTTTCGTATACAAAGAAAATAACTTTGTTATCGACACACCCACGCCATACTATTGCTGAATTAGAAATGATAAAATACACCTGTTATTTGGGAGATAAGTACACGTTCAGAACGAGTATATTATTTACCGTGCGTGTTTTTATTCCATTACATATTATCGAAAATTGAAAAATGCGTGTACTTACGTATTATTATAAATGCTTTTAAAATAAAACTTGACCCATTTTGTCACAATATATAGGTACGGGTCGACCATCGGATAATTGGCCCTTTTAAAATTCCTCACCAATTTTTGTCACGCATGGCCACGTACACAAATAATCTATTTCAAATTAGCATTTAATGAAAGCCTTACTAATTTTCGGTTTAGGAGACAGTCGTTCCAGAAAATTATATAGGTAGTTTAATATTTTTATTTAATGTCGTATATATTTATGTTTACGATGTTTACTGTCCGTGGCCGAGTGGTCGAGATCTCGACGCCCATTACGGAGGTTCCGGGTTCGGTTCCCGGTGGGTGTCCCCAACTGTCAAGCAAAAATGTCTTTGTAAGACTTTCCCCAGTTAGGTTAGGACATTGCAGGCTGAATCACCTGATTGTCCGAAAAGAAAGATGATTCCGTGCTTCGGAAGGCACGTTAAGTCGTTGTTGGTTCCGGCTACTATCTAGTCGTTACATGAGTCAAGTCAGTGGCTTTTGGCGGTTTTATAACACTAGCATCAGGGTTTGTGAGGTCGGTTGTCGACCTTACAACCCACATGATGATGATGATGATGATTGTGTGATCTTTAATTTTATAATAAGGAATTCTAGATTGTTGTTCAATTATCATTAACTTACTATTGTCAGTCAAAGAACAGGTATTTGTTTTTTTATTTGTGTATGTATGTAATGTAAGTAAGTACAAGTTGCTACTATTATTTCTTCTGTGGTACAAGCAAAAATTTCATGTTTCCTACGTTAAGTAACCAGTCGCACCAAAACGGCGTTAAGTACCTTATGATAAATAAATGTAGCAGAGACATTAGCGACTAGCCGAGGGCTAGAATAAAATATTAGTCCGCAATGCGAGTAAAAACATATTTTATTAAATGGTATATTAATAATACCTTTTTCTACAAACACTGTGTTTCGTTAATTCGTTATATTATGTACGATGGCGGCGGAAACTCGCATATTATTCTCTTGAAGGTCGAAGAAAGTTAAACAATGTACGAAAGCTAGACTCGCCGACTGCTATCGTTAGACAAACTTCTCTAAAATTAGACCTCGGGAAGGCTGTATATACTAGCAATTTCCTGCATGCGATGTAGCTAGCATTATAGGGCGGTTATTATCAGACCGCAGGCAGGAGAGCGAGTGTAGCGTAATAGAGAGAATATTAGTCTGTTAAAATGTCGGTATGATGTCAGCAATGAATTCCAGATAAGAACTACAAATTAATTGCTCGACTATTTTGTATAACAACTTAGTAATGTTAGATATAATGAATAGAAAAGAAACAGTGGAACAGATCAAGTAAAAATATTATTAGTTAGAATACGTAATACACTGTTTATGTGTACCTACATACTTGCATGATTTGCTGTATAATTGCAATACACCATTCTTCTAACTGACTTAACAAATAACTGCGAAGATCTTCACTTGTTTGCGTTATACAAAATAACATTTTCAAGTAACTGCTACTTTTCGTAATGGTATTTTTATATGCCTCGTCATGTTGATCTGTTACGATTATGTTGCAATGTAGCCCGTCTCTAGAGACTAGTACTTGGCCGGACCCCCAGTGAGACAGGTCTATAACGACCCTAAATCACAGTGCTTCCTTGCCACTGGCGAACTGATAGGCTATAGGCTAAGCAAATGAATTTCCAAAGGCATGATTCCGGTCAATTATATTAATGTTTCGAGGAATGTGGTTATTTTATTTTCCATTATAACATGTTGGCCGCATGTGCTTATTTTTCTATGACGAGTTTTTTTTTGTCGTAAAAAATTGGGCTGCCGGAGTAACGTTAGCGACTTAAACCTAAGTTGAATTGCTAATCCCAAAGACGTCAAAATCAGCTGATCTAAGTTTACGCCATGTCTGTCAATTTAGAACGACCGCCAGAATAAGAGATAAGAAATAGAGCACGATTTGACATAAGCGACGTAATCCTAATTTGCATGACTGCGCGAATCGTCGCCGCCAGTGTCTAATATTAGTGTCTTATAATATTATTACGTGGTAGGTTTACTATATTTTTGTCTTCTTATATAGAAAGCTAATATATCGGAGCTACTATTTATTAATAGACAAAATCTGCGTTACTCGAATCATACAAGAAAATTGGTTGCACTGAGGTCTATCAAATCCGTATTTCTCCAAAGCTCAGCCTCATTCAGGTCTTGATGGTCAATTTGAAATGAAATCATTGTAGCAAAGGCGTTTACAGAATCGGTGCCCAGTTCTACCCAGGTTCACCCAGATAGCATCGTCTTGTCCATTATGTTACGAACAATGTGCTCGGGGACGATTTGTCATACACTGCCGGTTAGTTAAGCAAATACGCCCAGCAGTGGACTGCGAGATTTATGGGCCCAGTGGAACAATCTACTCAGGAGTCGGGATAGAGTTATATTATCTACTAAAAATGAAGGTACTGAATAAAATATTTATCGACTATCGCGTTGCTTTCGCCGTACAAAAAAAGCTTGTCACAAATAATTTTCTTATCCACGTCAAGTACCTAAGTACCTAAGTAACTGAAAGAAATATAAATTGCTTGTTTTTTTATTGGTTGGATGAAAGAAATTGTTCAAAACTAATAAAATCATGATACGAATTAATCTGAACACCCCTTCATCTATCTAACTCTTTATCTGTATCCTTGTGTGCAATTAAGTATATATTCTATTTTTATCACACTTCACACTAATCACACTAATATTATAAATGTTAAAATATATATTTTGGATGTTTGGATGTTTGTTCCGCCTTCACGCTTAAAGTACTCAACGGATTTGGATGAAATTTGGAATGGAGATAGTTTGTAATCTGGATTAACGCATAGAATCATTTTTACGGGAAAAAGTCTTATTCCCACGGGAAAATCTTACACAATGCGAGCGTGGCCGCGGGCGGACCACTAATGTTTAATAAGAAGTTAGTAATCATTTTTGTAAGTCTTCATTGAGAAACGTCTGTGCCGTATCAAACAAGCAATCTGACACCTCATCTAATGAATATTGATGACCTGAATTATAATTGTACAATTTATAAAACCTTACCTTTCTTTACAAAACCTTATTCTTCACAGAACACGATGCCGCAACAAAATGTATTCTATCAATATTATTTATTACTTCTCTCTAATTTTTACCCGCTGCTTTGCTTGGTGTTAAATACTATTAATCCTAAGTAATAACAATTCTATAACTAATAATTATAAAGCAGATAATGAAAAAAATTGTTTCGTTTCGTTAACAGACGTAATCTGTAACGATAATAATCTATAATTTTATAACTCTTGCAATAATTAAATCCTGCTACTCAAAAACAAGTGAGTGTAATTTGTAAATTAAATCAGTTACCTAATCATTCGATTTAAATACATAAATTAATAGTGTGAAATGGAATTCGCCTGGCAAGAGCACTTTACTAAAATATGTGATATGTCTTAGGCCGAAAACTTTAAAATTATTTGATGCGAGAGACTGCTTTAAAAAAAAAACTTAGACAGTAGGTATATTTTTAGACTGTAATAAACCCGATTACCTGTTATGCTTTTTTCTAACCAGAATCATTCATCAAATGACGTATCAGGTTTCTAATGGATGAAAAGAAGATTAAAAATGTCGTTTGTATTCATTCAGTTGAACTATTGTTTAAGAATTGTTTGCATTTGTTTTAGTATTATTGATATGATCGGCTGTCTGTTACTTATAAATGATTTATGATTCAGTTGAATCGAGATCAAATATGTTCTGGGTGGTTTACCAACGAAGAATTTATTAAAAAAATGTTACCGTGTTTACTCATACATTTTAATATCAATGACCAATAAAAACGAAGGTAGAATATAATTTTTAACCAGAATATGCCTCATTGAATTTTGCTTCGAAAACACCAAGATTGTAAACTGTAATTATCTGATACATATTTTCCAAAGAGTAGGAAAGTTACGATATTATTATGAAAATGAAATATGACCGAAGTGAAGAGTTCTTGACAAGTTTGTGTAGAGAAAATTACCCAGGGGTGGCTGCGTATCAGGAAGATTCAATTATATCTTCAGAGATTGCCCATTGAATAAATACAGCAGACAATTTGTACGCCCTCAAACACGATAAAATCTAGTGGATGAAGAATCTTCCTATCATACTATATAGATATATCAGTAAAAAAGACTGTCATGTCAGTACGAGTACTATGGATATACTTAGGTTATGCAGGAATTATATCCAGTAAAAATGTTACAAATATTTTGCTCTCCTGAAGAATTTAAGAAGTGCGTCTTGAGAGTTGTTCAAACTTCAAAGAATCCCGTTCTACCGAAACGAGTACTTACGAAAATTTAATTTCGTTCCTTTTTAGAGCCTTGATATTCTTTATATTTACAAAAAAAAAGCAACTAAAGATACTTCCGAAATATCTCTTGAAAAGTTGGAAAGAAAATTTTCTTAAGAAAATAAACAAATTTGTGGTTTCGTCTATTTATGCACATAACACCCTCGGAATTTATCTCCATCATTTGCTATTATTACCGCCATTTGTGCACGAAACATCAGCAAACAGATTTCCAAGGCGTATCGTGAAATTGAGCTTGAAAAACAGTGCAAATATTTTGATATAAGCCGCGGAGGCAAGGATAGATGTCATTGAACTTAGAATTTATTGCCTAGATACATTTCTTGGTATAAGAGAAACCTAATTGATGGTTTCAAAGTTTCTTTTATAGTTAGTTTACCTAAGTATAATCTAACCTGGCTATCCTCGCTAGTGTGTTGTGGGCCCAAACCCATCTTATAGCTTTTTACTTCGGAGTAAATTACTGGGGAGTGATGAATAATAAGAAGAAGAATAAAGAATAATAATAAATGAAGAATACTGGAATATTGGGATTTTTATATTGGATTTGATGAAGGATATTGTATTGTAAGACGGTATAAGACACTCAAGCGAGAGCATTGGTCCAGAATAGACAATAGTTTGAGATAATTATAGTTTATTATACCTATATAAATAACTACAAAATAAAATGACGTATGAATACAATACACGATTAAAGGGGTACGAGCCTTCTGCTCCCCCGCAAGTCCGCGCCCACTATATTACCACTCTGGTATAAATAGTGATTAGGTCCGTCAAAAAAAAAAAAACAATACACGATTAACTGTGTTTATAATTAAATTATTTTAATTAAAGTAAGTGTATTATTGCAATACCTAGAATACGATAAGGGAACCTTAAACATCTCTAAATAAAAAAAAACTAAGTAGTTTATCTAAATTGTTGAATTACAAGCTGTAAAGCGCGTATTGGCAAGGTTGCGCTCGAAAAACAACGCAAATATTATATTATGATGATACAAGCCCGGATGAGGTTGTCACTGAACGACTGAACTAACAATTTATGCATGGGCCTAATGGGCGGTTCCATCAGCCATTGTTTGCGAAGCTTTCTATGAAATTTTATTCGGTAATAGCGGAGGCAGAACCCTGTTGACAATATGCTCGTTGTTAAGTGATTTGGGGATCCCATTACTAGCAAGGATCATTTGTTGAAGGGGTATTTTGGTTGGCTATTTTTAAAGGGGTGCTCAAATGTGTGGTTAATTATGTTAATATCTTTATTATTAGCGTTGTAAATGTAAAAGTAAGCGTTTTTACGATAAGAATTGTATTATTTTGTAAGTAAATTGGTTCTGAGAAGATACTTTTGGTAGAAGTTTGCAAGTAGATATTACTACGTATCTTATTCCAAAATATTTGAGAAATAAACTACGTAATCTGCTAACATAATTTAAGAGTGAAGGATCCAAATGCACTGTTTTCTAAAATATATTTTAATTTGTATAGTTTTAATTAGATACTAGATATTGTCTAACCTAATGTCTTTATATTTCCACTTCACAACAATTCCACTCTTTTATTGAAGAAAATTTTATCTCCTTACAAATCCGTGCAAGACACGAAGTACTTAAAAGTACTCAGAAAGTAATAAAAGTAGGAAAAAGAAATAAGACTAGGTGAAATAATATGCATCGTCTGGTGCACACAATGGGAACTTTCGTTCAGAAATGGAACAGGCTGAATAGAATTCTTCTAGTGCCTTTATCGACACGGCTTGCTGAAACCACTCTACTGGCGGGATAATGGACAGAAAAAATGCTATAAGACCGCGTATACCTAATAAGTAAAAACCTACAAGCAGGTAGGGCGAAGGCTCTACATTTTTGCAAACAAGGCCTTGTTTAGTTGTATTGTATAGTACAAACAGGTTTTGTACCATTATTATTTTATCGTTCGGTCATATAAGATGCGGTTGCCGCCGCACACTGTCTTTGGCGCAAGAGGTTCCGGGTTTGATTTTTGATCAGTCTGATTTTTTATGGCAAATCATAATAAATGGTTTCGGTCAGGGTTTTATTTGTGTTTATATGCATACTAGACACGATAAGTGTGTAAGGCGTTTGTATTGACGTTCGGATGATTCTCTGATGATCTTGCTAATCTTAGAAGAAGACTTCTTCTTCCTAGCGTTTGTCCCGTCTTGCGACGGGGTCCGCTTTCCTGCTCTTTCTTCTCCACTTCCAGCCCTATCCAGGACATCTTGCTCAATGAGGTCCCAACCTCTGCATGTCGTTCTTAACAACACTCAACCAACGCAGCTTCGGTCTTCCTCTTCGCCGCTGACCAGGGGTGTTGAGGTTGAGTGTTACATTGCCGATGTACTCAGGTGGTCTCCTAATCAAAGTCAATAATATATTTGTACTAATTAGGATTTGACTAAACTATTTATGCAGTCGGAATTAGCACATTCAATTTAAATAAAGTGATATTTTTTAAAGAGAATCATGTAAAATTGCATCTTTTGCATTGGTAAGGATTATGAACGACAAAGAGGTGTAAGTTACTGAATTTGGAATTTCAGCAAAACAGTAAAACAAAACCGTAAGACACTTGTTTCTCAAATGCAATAACATTTTTACAAGCATGCTTGTTTGCCAAATTTATTCATAAATGCGATAAAAACACTACAATGCCTGTGTTCAATATTGCACTCGCCAGCTCTATGCAAGCTCTATTTCTGGGTACATATTCTGAACGCAATATTCGAATACCAACGGAATACTCAATGAGTAGGTATAGAGTAGGAAGAAACACGTCTGCAGCAAATTTTCATTATCTTTGTACGAGACTTAGAAAACGTTTGCTATAAATAATTATGTACCTATAGTTTAGTTTGTGAACAGAACTTGCACATTTCCTTTCTTCTTCTGTTTGAATTATTTTGTCGATGACGACACTACTAGATGGCAAGTTTGATTTACGAAAAAGCAGATATCCTTTTTAAAACTTTCACGGTTGTCATATCAATACCATATCAACGGCCCGTTACAGTCCACTGCTGGACTATAAGCCTCCTCCACTTAAGTGGAGGGTTTTGCCATAATCTCCACGCTTGGCAGGTGGGTTGGAGATCGTAGATTAAAAAGGTTACTGTATCAGAGAGCGCTGCTGCCCGTTCTCTGTTCAATGTGTAGTCCCTAAGTCGCCTCTTACGACACCCACGGGAAGAGTAGGGGTTGGTGACAAATGTATTCTACTCTGCCGTCACCACACGGCTACGGTTGTCATCATTATTATTTATTTAAAACGGAAACACTCACGTAAAAATGGAAAGTATGTCTTCCAACGTTGCGATCCTGTACAAGTAACTTCTTCAGGGAGGCCGACGGGTCACCCACCAGCCACCACCGCCCAAGGTCCCTCCTAACTTAAGAGGATCGAAACGTTGGAAGACATAGTTTCGATTTTTACGTGTTTCCGTTTTAAATAAATAATAATCTATAATAAAATCACGTATCGTTCAATAATAAAATCATTATTATCATTACAAACGGGATATTTACCGTGGTTTGTCTTAGTTTTTGTGACCATAATACCCATCCAATTTTGTGATCATATCCCCCCATAAATGGGTAAATAAGATACCCCGTTTGTAATCATAATAAAGCAGATATCTACCAAAATAACGAAGTTAATCTGAAATAAATATATTTCAGCTCTGGGCATGTTTTGTTGGTATCCTTGGTACAAGGAATTTATTATCCTAGAAGGTAAGAGTGCATTGCTGTTTTTTTTTTACTGTGACATTAAGAAGCATGTCCTGGGTGTACCTGTGTGAGTTAGGTACAGGTCCCGGGACAGTAAATAATGCACATCGGGCTTTAGATAGAGAGTAATCTTTGCTACGTGTGCGAGAGAGACGATCTCTACAAAGACGAACATCTAAATCTTTTTATTTATTCTGAACATGTTTTTGTCAGGGAACTGCACTTTGCTATATTTTTTTACCTTTATTTAGCTGACTTAATCTACTTATCGACAGAAATTTATAAATGACACAACATAATTGTCGCAATAGCAAATTGCATTATGTAATTGATAAGTAAAAGCCATAGAAAACTAATGACCTTATTAGAAATTCGGACAGTCACGACGACCGCCCATAACTCGGTCAAGACGTTACATAATACTACTTTAAGTAACACGTTTGGTTACATTCACCTACTATTTGGGCCCTTTTTGTGATGCAATAAAAAAGCTAAAAGTCAGCTCTGATGTCGCTTTGTATCAGCATCACATCAAATTGTCATTTCATTCTTTCTTTTTTTTGTACAACCCCCCGAGGGTTCTGAATTAGGGCGATTAAACCTTAGACGACCATGTGCCCCTGTGCGAGTTGGTTGGTGCCATGCTTTCTTTCTAGATATTCGTTCCTGTCCTTTTCAAACCTACTAGTAATATTATCTCAAATTTAAAATTGGTTAAACTACTGAGCAGCAAAATATCATCGGAAATAGTTACACATATAAAAACAGTTCAATATTATTTTGAGTTAAAAGCAATATCGTTCGGGTTTTCACCACATTTGGTTATCAATTGCTGCCTTGCTGCGAACCCATTGTTGGAGGTATGACATACGCACAGTAATGTATATGTTGGGATCCATTCACGCGTGCAAGTGTCAAAGGCATATTGACGTAATCATGCCACATTCGATGTGCCGCTCGGTCGGTTATATCGCGGGAGAGCACGCTTATTTGCGACAGTCAATACCATTTGTTTCTGATGGGGAATGTAGGAAATATTAGTGGTTTTATGTACGTATACAATACATACGTAGTATACAGGATGTTACGAAAATACCTGTCAAACGGAAAAGGTTCAGTCCATAATTAGTGAACTGAACAAATGAAAATAAAATACCTCTCCTATCGCATCGCATCTATAAATTATTATTATCTTCGGAGACCGCGCGGTTTTTAAAGAATCAACTTTTTTTGTCATCTGTTAGACTATTTCTTTACTTTAGATAGTTGTTGAGTTACATTGGTGTCGATTCGGCATACGCCCAACTAAACTAAACTAAAATTAGTTAGTTAGTCTTAAAGTCAAAAACAAAACCGATGATCTTCGGTCCCTTTTCAATTAAAAATGATAGAAAGTGACAGGACTAATTTTAATTTAGTTTAGTTGGGCGTATGCCGAATCGACACCATTGACTGAACTCTCCTTTTTCTGTTTTACGGGTATTTTTGAAACACTCTTTTTTATAATAATCTTCACTTAAGAGAGGTCCACGTGGTCGTCTAAAGCAACATGTAACGAATTCCTAGGATAGGTCTCGGTTAGCTTCATTACTAAAATCTTTGTCTACCTTAACTAGATATTCGGGATATTCCAACCATACTGTGTTCCCAGAAACCTGCTGCTGGGGTGGGCGTATTGTAAGCTGGATAGTGCATTGGTTCGTCTTATACAGCAACTTCAATCAATAGTCCAGTTTAGGGAACCTAATTCAATGACCTATATATTATATAAACCTAATCTATATAGTGTCGCTAATACTGATGCAGTTATTTCTTGCAATACTTTACATGTTAAAGAAAATACATCTTAGGGTTTATTGATAGTCGAAAATCAAACGAGAAAAAAAATTACGTTAGATCCGCTCAACAAGTTACTGTTTTGACATAAATTAATTAGTATTCGACTCAAGATTTTTTTATAGTCTTCAGTAAAAGGTTGCTGAAAATAGTCATTCTCAAGATTTACATTGTGCATTTACAGAATTTTGTGTGCTTAAAATACACAATCTTTAAAACGGGGAACGATAAGTTTTTCAGAATCAGAGTAAGCATAATTTTCAGGAGACAGCCACATGGCAGTATCCGGATAGCAGGCCTTAACACAATGTCAATCAATCAATCAGCCTATTGCAGTCCACTGCTGGACGTAGGCCTCCCCAAGGGTACGCCAAAGCGCACGATCACCCGCTTTCCTCATCCAGCCACCACCAGCGACCTTCTTCAGGTCATCAGTAATTAACGCAATATTGCTCTATAAATTAATAATGTATTCGTTTGATTACCCATCCGATAGCGATCTAAGGTAAACAAGAACATTGTAATACGTTATAGTTATAGGTAGTAATTTTGGATATTGTGTTACGATATTACGGTCGTTAGGCGTCTGAATAAGTTATGTCTACTAATATTGACTTACGTGTATGATAGCTGGACTAATCGTTGGTACAGTGGACAGCAGGTCAAGTGTATCAGTTTTACCTTTGGAGCGATTTTATTCCGTAGCAATAGGGGAGAAATTCGAAGTTTTACCTAAGCTTGACATTCAACATAATATTATTTTGTTCTTGATACGTTTTATAGACTAGTGTACTTAGTAATAATTACCCAAACCATCAAATTAGTGACCAAATACCTACTATTGTACACGTTGTGACCAAATACAACATACACATTATTAACTAACCTACAAACACATTAAGTTTGTTGTAATTTTAATTTATAGCCGCATCATATCACGATAAATAAAAAAAAAGTTTTACCCAAAATACATTACAGTATATTATAAAATAAATATGCGTGAACCAACCCTTTTTGCGACACAATCACGATAAAAAATTCAAAGCAAACACATTTTCATATCTTGCTAACTAAATGACACCTGTCCGATAAAAAAATGTTAGAATTAGCGTAAAATATGAAATAGGGAATACAGAGTTATTTCGTTATACGTGTGAGGAAAGGGAGTAAAGTTTTACTTAAAATATTAAACAACGGACTGTGTATGTTGTGTTAACTAAATAAAACGACCCAAATTCTCGGGTGGTTGTTTAGCAGTCCATGATACTGAAAAACTTTGAACTCAACAATTTTTTCGATTCAGATTTTATGTTCGGATTTTTAGCTTCGTTGGAATAAAATAAAACATATCTATCTATACTCGAAAAGAAAGACCAATGTCATCGACATAGCTTTCAGGATAAGTAAGTTGAAGTGGCAATGTAAGGCGTAGGTGGAGGTGGTTTTTTAACTAAAAGCTAGATATATTATTATGTATGTATGAAAATAAATCCATCTCTGGTGTAACATCTATCTTTTAGTTGAAAAACCACCTCCACCTACGCTTTATGCGAGAGGTACCGGGATCGTTACCCGGCGCCTCCACCATAAGGCATAGGTGGAGGTGGTTTTTTAACTAAAAGCTAGATATTACTCGAGTGACGTATTTATTTTCATTTGCTCAGATCTATTCACACGCGCAGTCTAACCTAGAATCAGCTCTTTTTTCTCATGTCAAAACTCCAAATTTAAATAAATCCAAATGTTTACGGCCAGCAACAGCCAGAGAGGCAAAGAGCTATAGGTAATAGGTATGTAGTCATACCTAACACAATGGGCAGGCCATATAGCCTGAGATAACCAATGGGGATACAAGTAGCGCAGGACCGTTTACGGTGGAAACCTGTGGGGGAGGCCTATGTCCAGCGGTGGACGTCTTCCGGCTGAGATGATGATGATGATGATCTATCCTCGCGTCGTAACTACGTGCACTGTGACTAAAACGACATTGCATTTTGTGACTAAAATATCTGGATTTTTACTGAAAAGTCCGGCTTTACTTCGAAATGGTAACACTATGTGCAGTTGTATTGTATGTATGTTATCTGATCGACATAAATCAAATGCGCACTCGCTGCGCATTTTTCTTTGGAATCACTGATAATAGAATCACTACGTTAAGAATACTAGGTATTTAATTTGGACAAGGAAACTGGGAACATATATTTCCGCGCATTACAAATTCACGTTATTTCTAGCGTGATTAAGATATTATGTCATTCTATAAGTAGAGACGTTTTAAAAATGTATAATAAATAATGGGAAATTCCTTAATGTTATTTCGCTAACAGCACATGGAAGCAAGGAGTAATCTTTATAACATTAGGCGGCCGCGAGCCGTCGTAATTTGCCTCACAAATGTGCTACATTCTGCCCTTGTACCCTCCATGTAAAGGGTGGCTCGTAAATATTAGAAAATTTAAAACTTTTGACAACATCTTTTACCTAATCAAAAGACGTAAACAACTTTCCAATGAAAATAAAAACAGGAAAAATAATACTTTTGAAATATAAAAAAAGCTGACATGCTTCGTTTTTCGATTTTAAAAACCACAACAAAATGCAAAGTTACATATCTACCTATATATTATAACACCTAGTTAAATTAAGCTATAGCTCACCAAAATAAAAATATTTAAAATAATATTTATTTATCACTCAATGGTTTGACTTGCAATCTAACGTTGGTTATTTATTTATGGTGTTAGCATGTATAGAAACCTCCACTTCTATTAGATGTGAAAGGGAACATCCTGTTTTCACATAATAATCCTAAGAAAACTGTATACGTTTACTGTAACACGACTTAAATAATTTTATGAATATTTCATGTTTCATGTTTAGGAAGGCTTCCAAAGGAAATAAATTATGTTACTCAACCGACCTGAGGTAGCGAACGACGTTGAGTTGAGTATTCTTGCATTATATTTGTCAATTTCCTTGATGTTTGAATACAATGTACAGGATACGTCTCTTCCGGGGAGATCCATAGCTGTTCAGTAGAATGAACCCATTACCTTGTCACCAACAAACTTGACTTTACCCTAAATTAGAGTGTTCAGATCATGTGCGTGATCCCGGTGCGGAGGTGCGGCCAAAGATTCAAAATTAACTTTTTTTTTAATATTATATTCTTAAACCTTCGTGGAACCTAACAATTTATCAAATTCAGCATTTACAGCTTGGCATCTGACTTGAGCAAGGATTTATCAAATAACAAATAGATATACCAACAGCTAGATTACCCATTTGGAATCAATGATCTCAGATCTCGAAATTTGGAATTATATATTTTTAAATTAAATATGTTTTTTGTTATTGGTTCATTTGTTTTTCATCTCTATATTTTCATCAATACATATTCTGTAATATCAACTTATAATAAGTAAATATTTTTATTTACATATTTCATACTGATGGGTTGTACTGTTTTTACTCGTTTTCTCTTTCAAAAACACATAACATCGCATCGTCCGTGGCTTAAATCTTTTCTAATTTTATTTTAAAACTTAGTTTTCGCGGTTACAGTAGGTAATGAGGTTAAATGCAAATGCAGTAGGTGAGTAATGTTTTCAGTTTAAAGTAAACACAGTATAATTAGCTTGCAGGCGGTAAGCAGCTACTAGCGACCTACTCCACCCTTCGCGCGAGCAAGGTCGTCAATTAAGGCTTACCTGCTACTAAGTAGAATTTACGTCCCTACATCTTTAGAGCTTTTGTGATAGGTAAAGTATTTGAGAGCTTCGCTCGTGCCATCTGTTGGAAACCTTTTGGACCACGAAAAAATATATAAGAAATTTTAATTTTTGCATTTAAATAACCAAATGAAAGAATAAAAAGTAAATAACAAATAAAAAAAAACATGAACCAAATAAAAAAATATACCTGTCGAGATTCAAACTCATGACTCAAAAACCAAAATAGACTTTACAGACTCGCGGGCGTATACTGATACATATAAAAACGGTGGCGAAATTACCTTTCTATTTTAATGATATGGCGTATCAAGTTTTTTAAGCCTGAAAACACGGGGAAATCCTATCGATTTATCGTCCTCAAAACGCTGTCAGATAAAAAAAAAACTCGTATAGGAAAATGATTAGCTGCGTATAAAGTTTTTAGCCTGTGTTCATAGGGTAAAGTTGTTCAGTTACGTAACCTGTAGACTATCTTAAAATTTTCGAAACGAATAAATATTCACACTGTATAACTTTTAAGTGGTGGTAATAACAGTGCGGCAGAATATTTGCTATTGTACTCGAAGATTGCAGCTTTAGTTTTCAGCTGGACTCCTTCCCAGTTACTTTTTTCTTCACAGTTAAATATAAAATAATAAAATATACCTTAAGTTCGTATTAATTACGATGGACTGTTCACGGCGGCACGTCACTGTCTCGGCGGTAATGAGGAGAAAAACCAGTGAAATGTAAATTGACAAAAAGAGAAAACTAAAGACCAAATGAGAGAGGCTTTAAGAGGCTCTACATCGTCATCGGCTTGTTAGTCTACTCTACAACTGTACTCTACAGTACTCTACAGTTGTAGAGTAGACTAACAAGCCGATGACGATGTAGAGCCAGAATATTCTATTTTTTCTTCCTGTAATCTAATATTCTCTAATGGCCCATTGACTTTGTCTGTCCTTGTGAAATTAGAATGGAAGTAAGGAATCAAAGTGCCGAGTGCCGACCATCTGGAAGACGTTACGTAAGAGACCATCAAAATAATAACTTATCGAGAATTTACATTTCACTGGTTTTTATCCTCATTACCGCCGAGATAGTGACGTGCCGCCGTGAACAGTCCATCGTAATTAATACGAACTTAAGGTATATTTTATTATTTTATATTTAACTGCGAAGAAAAAAGTAACTGGGAAGGAGTCCAGCTGAAAACTAAAGCTGCAATCTTCGAGTACCTTAGCTGAGATTTGGTAAAGGTTGTGATGGCGCTCGTTTAACCTGTATTTTATTGTATTTTTGTTTGTTGCGTTCGCCGTGTGGTGACGGCAGAGTAGAATACATTTGTCACCAACCCCTACTCTTCCCGTGGGTGTCGTAAGAGGCGACTTAGGGACTACACATTGAACAGAGAACGGGCAGCAGCGCTCTCTGATACAGTAACCTTTTAGTCTGCGATCTCCAACCCGCCTGCCAAGCGTGGAGATTATGGCAAAACCCTCCACGTGGAGGAGGCTCATAGTCCAGCAGTGGACTGTAACGGGCCGTTGATGTTGATGTGTTTGTTGCAACATTATTATTATCTTCTCTAATTATTTTGTAAGTGTCTTCTGATTGATACGAAACAAAAAAAAATCAATATAAAAATATAAGCATTTTTTAAATTTATTTATTCACAACAAGTACAGCCCAGCTTGGTTATTCGTCCACGGTACAGCCACATCCAAAACATTAAACATAAAATAATCTAAGTATAAAAACAATCTAACAATAATCTCAATCATCATCATTCTCATCTCTATCTATAATCTCTTTTATTTATTTTAATAAATTATTTTTATTGTTACAGGTAAAACTTAGTTATTTGATGTTTACGAAGCACCTATAAAAGTAAATTCTTACTTAAAACCAGGTAAATATTACTATGCCTAATATTCCAAGGTCTATGGAGGGCTTAGGGAACCTATTATTATTTTAAATAATAATAGGCGAGAATAGAAGATATAAAGGAACTGATTTGATGCGGAAGGTGAAACTATACACACGTTCTCATAGATATTGTAAATGTCCCATCAGCCAGCCAGCTTATGATAGCTTGTTCAACTATACTTCCTTTATATTTGGTGAGATTATAATAAAAAATACAACAGTTCGAGTTTATTCGAATATTCTAGTTAGTCACATCACTAGCTTCTCAAGAGCCGTCGGAGGAGGAGTCAGGAGTCCAAATTAAGAAAATTAACTTTTTACAATAAAAACGTTTCGTTGCGGATGACGTCCCATTAACGACGGTGTAATTAAACGCTCAAAACGCTGTTTGTGCGTTTTGATGTCTGCAAAATGAGGCGGAACAACTGATCGTTTGATAGCTCTGGGAGAGATAATGAGTGTCTATATTTATTACGTGTCAAAACGGTTAACTTATATGAAAAATGTATGGACGACACAAAATCGACATTACGTCTGTGGAAATACGTTTGATTGTAACTGCAATGAGTAAAGTTTAACGCAAGGTTGGTTTTTTCGTAATATTTATGATGGTGTATTTCCTGAATAGTGTATTTTTTGATTTTTTTATACAGTCATCAACCCAAAACGTGAAATGGCCTTGCTAAAATATAACTTGAGCTGCTGTTTGACAGCTGTTTTGGGTTGGGTCTTTCGTGAGCAACATCAATGATATTCTAAGTAAAAAAATATCAATGGATCGTCGTCGCCGCTATCAACTCATAAGCAAAAGTTCGGTTTCTTTTTCAACTTTAGTTTTGAATAAGCGTTCGACATCAAATAAAAAATAGAACTTAGTTTTCAGAGACCAAACCTTATTATATAGGTAGTTATTTTTATGTACTTTAGGATCGACAAAGTAATAAGGTCTAACTAAGTAATGAACGTGAATGTGAAATTTCTAATGGGTTGTATTTAATAGCACTTTAAATTTAATGAAAACAGCTATAAAATTGTACATCAGCACTTTAAAATAATTGTATAACTACAATATAATATTAACACTTTAACAAACATGAACCAAATTTACAAAATAAATATTCACTTTAAAAACAACATTTTTATGTCGTATTTTTGATATTTTGATTATTGTTCTGATTCCGAAGATTCTGCTGAATTCGACGAAAATATTAAGAAAATAGACCTAACCTGCGGTCGCCGACCCCTGCCGGAGTACGCTCGCTCCGCTCGCTCGGCTCCCTCCGTCTGTTGTTGACACCAGTCTAACCTAACCGACTGTTCCAACTTCTGGGTAGTTTTTTTTTTTTCGGGTTATGCCCTGTCAAGTATGTAAGGGCACAAAATATACACAACTGAACATTTGGAAATTTTTAAGCTATGCATATTCATAGTGGAAACCATTATTTTCACAGTTCATTTAATTAGTTTTAAAGCTAACCATTATTTTATAGTTCATTCAATTAATTTGAAAGCTAAACATTATAAAGTGTCAAGCATTATTTTCCAAGTTTGTTTTTATATATTTTGTAATAAGTACTTCAAAGAATTTTAATTTCATGTTATAAGTAGGTAATTTCAATGATCTTTAATAACTTGCCTAGACATGCGTCTAATTAAAATTACTTACTTTATAGCACAGATAAAAAGAAACCCTTTTAATTTAATACTACGTAAACCGTCTCTTTAGATAGGGAAAAGCGAAACTTCTTTGCCTATAAACGTTTTATTATCACTCATAACATTACAGATACAGCCTAACTCGTAATCTGCCATTAAAACCTTATCTTGGTTATTGCTAGGGTACCCACCAGTTTTAATAAAGTCTCACATTAAGCAGGAATTTAAATTGCGGATTTCATACTACGCGCGAACTAAGATAAGATCTCTTGACGCCTTGTAAAGTTTCTATATCATAAGGTGTGGTCAAGGTGACGACATTGTAAGAGAAAAAATGATAATTTTTGTATGTAAGCTTGTCTTGTTGTTGTCAGCTCGTCTACTTCCCGATGCTATGGTCCCCGGGGCTTAAGTCTAGCCTGAACTAAGGTGATCCGGCTTTAGTCGACCACACTGGCCCAGTGCGAATTATGGTCACTTCACACATTGAATTGCTTAATTGTGTGCTGATTTCCTCACGATGTTTTCCTTAGCCGTAAGAGAATGAACAAAGTATATATAAATTTGAAAATCGAAAGAAACAACATTGGTACTTGGTGGCGTTCGAACCGGCGCCTATGGGATGGAAGGCGGCGTCCATGTCACTACACCACCGAGCTCTCTCTCACTACTCTTCCTGTAATTATTTTCCTATAAGAATTTTTCCACGGTCAAAAAATTGTATGTCTTGGATGTTAGTCAATCTATACCTTGTACCAAATTATATCAAGATCGGTTCAGTAGATTAACCGTGAAGCAGACAGAATGCAAGGCCGTAATTTTTTCCTTATTTTTTTAATGGTTTAAATTGTAATTGTCCATCTTGATGATGCCTTTCTTGTTGCCATCTATGGAAGTCAATCATCGGTCGAAACATGTACAGTCATTCACAAAATAATGAAACCTTTGAAGAATACACGACCAAAAATATTAAATATGTCTTATGATCTGCCTTTCTTTAAAATAACGAACTTTATTTTTAAAAAACGCAAGCGAATTTAAAAATGTAATTTACAGAAAATTATAAATTGATTTTAAATAGCTTATTTATTGAACAGTCATCGAGTACTCTTTATGACTATCTTTGCAGCATTTTAATGTTACGTGCATGTAGGCCCAAACCCATTAAGTATATTAAGTTCTAAAAATTTCATTTTATTCCATGTATTTTTCATAAAAACAAAATAACAATATACGGTAATTTGCATTCCTATAGAAACATCACTATTCTAAATCAAAATTGTAATCTGCAAACTTCTGAAACAGCGCCATTTCTGCCTGACTCGTTAAACGAATTTTCTCCGCGATAGTACGGGGGTCGGAGTAGTTAAAATTTAACACCGCAGCGCAGATAGGACAGGAGTGAGATGTTAACAAGTTTACTGCCGCGCAACCACGGACCACTTGTTTATCTCGACCAGCTATTTGTATTCGCGCTTAAATTGCTTATTTAGTCGGTTAAAGCATTTTGAATGGATGTAGACATACATATAAGTACATAGGGATACAGCAGTGGTGCATGAAAATGTTTGACGACATGTGATTGATGAATCGATGATATGTTTCTGTTGTTTTTTTTTTATTACGCGGAAGGTGGCTGTGAGCACGAGTTTTGTTTCAGATTCAAACTTGTTATACTTTTACAGTAATTTCTGACATAGTATTTATGTACAAATAGTACGTTGTACATAAATACTATTGGTCTAGTGGCTAGGAACGCTGCCTTCCGTCCAGGAATGGTCCACACGTCGTACCAATGTGTTTTCGTATTTCGAATTCATATGTACGTTTATTCAACGCTCTTACGGTGAAGGAAAACATCGTGATGAAACCTGCACACTCCTGCGAAGAAATTCATAGGTTGTGTGGATGTCGACCAACCCGCACTGGGCCAGCGTGGTCGACTAAGGCCCAATCATATATGTGATATTTAAAAAGTTACAATTTTAGTTTAATAAGGATTTATTTCTGGAATGATAAAACACTAATTAAAGTAATTACGACTGAAGGAACATAATTAATTAGCTGTTTTATAAAAGTAAAAAGTCTAGGTGGATATAATTTTGTAACTGTCTTAAATGAAAATTGGTGTAATTATTTTTCGTAGAACACTTGAGCACTTTTATTAAAAGGTATTCCTATTTTCGAAAAAACGTTTATTTAAAATACGTACGTACATTTGATATTTGAGTATCCTTACTATTCACATTTATCATTAAATATCAACAACAAAACACTCATAAAACAACATTCAATGTAAAACAATTAAATGAAAATTTTACAAACTTGGCGCCAACTACAAAACGATAGTATGTTTCTTTTTTATAAGTATAATTACGGAGAAAAGGCTCTGGCGGACATTCAGCCTCTACGAATATTATTTGTTGAATCGAGATAATTTTATTTTTATAATTGAAATATTACTGGCTGATAATATTTTTGATACAATTTGTTGAAATAAAAAAATATAATTTACTTTTCTCTTTGTATGAATCGATTTAAATATTTATTATTGTCAAAATGATCCTGGCTGAATTATAAATTCTGAAGACCGTAGGAATTAAAAAAAAAATTATAATAAAATCGCACTAGTGCGGTAAAGCGCATTTACCGCACAGTTTACTGCCTTCGTAAGTTAAATTTTCGAGCAAGGTGTATTGAAAAAGTCCTATCTACACAATGGTCTTCCTCGTAGCATTCACACGCGCGCTTTGCAGTGCAAAATGTTATACTTCTAGTATCCGATTTTATTATTCAAGGTAGATAAATATTTTTTAAAACGAACAGCAACATTTATTTTAGCTTTGGACATTTATTCGAATGGCGTAAGCATTATTGAAAATCGGGATTCGTTTCCTCTTCCCATTTTTCGCTCGGCACTGAAAGCTCTGAATTATCGAGGGGGCATTCGATGCGACAATAACTCATCGGAATAAGACCCGGTATTAAATTATGAATGGCGATGTTTGAATCTAATGTAAATGTTTCCACTGATTTTGTAGGGGTCAAAAAGTACGATTACGAAGGGAGACAAGAGATTGGATAGAACAATGTCTGAATGATAAATACTACTATAAGAAACTGATTGACTAGGCTGCATAGTGAAACTTTTAATTCGCGAAATAATATGGTCAAACATGTCTATTTTTACCATTGAGTACTGAATAAATCTTCCTAACGTCAAAGTCGATATTTTTACTATTTTTATATTTCAAAATCACTTGACGACCTCGGATTGTATCTAAAAGTAAAAGGCTTTAAATTTTTTGGTGAGCATATAAAATAACAATAAATAATAAAAACAAAATATCTGATACTCCGTACTTGCACCTTAAATTACAATCAGTGACATTTCAGAATCCCTGTAAAGCTGGCGAGAAGGCACGGAATGGGACCATCCGAATTGAAGGAATTACTAACCCCTTATTGTGGTTGTCTATGGCCATAATTTGTTACCCACCCTCAATTTCGATTCGCATTATTGGATTACGGGTGAATTACTTGAAAGAAGTGTTGAACTATGACGAAGGAACTTTATCTACACGGATAGGAGCTTTCCGCCTGCTACTTCATCTTCGTAAGTTGCATATTATTATAAACTTGGAATTTAATATATCAGTCATCTATACAGACAAATATACAAAACGCAGGACTATATTAAACTTTAGGAGCTTGCAAGATGCAAGTGAGATCGAACAATACGCGTCAATCATTTATAAGTAGGAAGTAAGAAAATGATACTCTCTCGCTCTTATCTATCCTTTAAAAGAAACACCGTGTAGAAACACGACACGTTAATGCACAGACAATACTGCCACTTTGTCTCACACCCCTTCACTTCGCATCACAACAGGCTCGCAACCGTCGCAGCTGAAAGGCGCAAATGTCAGATTTGCACAAAAATAGGCCGTGTCAAGTTGCAGTTAAGTGTTCCAATGCCCCGTGGCTTGACGATTACACAACTGGAGCTTGCGCTATTTCGAAGTTAGGGTTGGCTACAGGGGTAGTGAGTGTTTTGTTAGTGCAACAAGTTTGTTTTATTATATTATAATTAAGTGTTTGTTGCAAACTAACAAAACACTTAATATTATTAGAGATTTGCTTATCGTGATGAAGATGAAATATAAGCAAGATACCTAATTAGAAACAATAGACGGGGTACTTCAAATATACGAAGTGTTACAACTGTAAAATTACAATTATAGAGTACAGTTAGATTATAAATAACACACATAACTACCGCGTTACAACCGCGAAAACCTAAAAGTGTTTAGTTAGATATAAATTGGGAATAAAATTTTAGTATTTGCAGCTAGTAAATAAATGAAGAGATCAAGACGACAGCAAGTAAATAAGAATTTAATTTAATAATAATGGCTCTTTAATAATAATGGCTCATTTTTTTTCTGGTTTGTTCTATACTCGTTATTTAAAAAGAATCTCATCGTCAGTTATTTTAATTTGTACGAGTTGTTCTATTTGCTCGCTCACATGTCAATAAAATTCTTCTTGCATTTTATACATGACAGCAAGGCAAACGCATTCAGTTTGATCTTCAACGATTAAACTTTCGAACGACATACAAATAAGACCAGTGAACTTTTAATATCAGTAGCAGTTGACATGTTGTAGGCTGTCAATATTCAGATTGAGATAATTATCAAAACATGCGGTCAAATTAATAACGGTGACTTTTTTAAATTAAAGTGACCGTCCGTCATGTCCCTTGTCCATAACTTGTCAAATGTTTCTTTACAAGTTTCCACCTTGCCGTAGAGCGCGCTGTTATCAAAATGATAAATGCTAAAATATTATTAAAAACAAAACAAAAACGATAAGTATAAAGCTCGCTCAAGTGTTAATAAACAAATCTGATAAAAGAATGCGTTCTAATAAAATAAAAGCAGTAAAATCTCCAATTCGTATGAATACACTTGATTCTTGGCTTAATGCGTACAAAGTATCTATAATAAATCATACAATCACCTAAAATACTTACCTTTAATACGTCGTCGTTCCCATAACACATAAATCAAGTGGCAGCCCTCACACTGGTATGAAAGCCGTGACGACCCTCGTCATACGGAATGTATGGTACAGTAGGCAACAGTGGTTGATCCAGTATAATTTGACATACGACACCAGCAGACACACTCGGCTTGCAAGATCTGTGTTGTACTGGTGTATACTCAGTGGGTTGGTTTTGAACGTTTGCGCCACTGACCGCTTTGATACCATTAAAGACGATTTACCTTCACTTTACACTAAACATTATAATTCAGAGAACGTTTATTGTGTAGTTACGGCCTTATGCTATGGATGGGTGATGCTTTCCTCTGCTTTATCCATTTAAGCGGGTCTAGATAATTACTTGTCCTACACCTAAATCTAAATCCTGAATACAGATCTCAGTCTGACAAATAAAAAAAAAAAAGCAAAAATCCAATTTTCTTCATCGTGTGTAAGGTAGACCAACCAATAAGAAACGATTAACAAAAAAAAATTAAAGTATTAAATGAAATTTGTCATGGCTATCAGTTTTTAATTTCACCAATTACGCTACGTACGATGTCCATTGCGTACGTACGAGATTGCGATAACTCAACATTCTTCTACCTTTTTTATTCGAGTTTAAATTATGTACTATTCAAAGTTTAAGTTTGATGTAGGTATTGCGTAAATTATTCGCAATAAGCTACAAATTCCCAAAATAACACTGATACCTAGTGCAAACAACTCAGTGGTGGAAACGGTTCATTTACCTTCGCCAGTCATTCCAATTATACCGTGTCGTCTCACTTCATATTATGGAGTGAGAACAGAGTGAGAATTTCACTAAGACCTCTCTTGACGTTGAAATGTGGTAATTTGTTCAGGTGAAAAGCGTTCTACCCTCATTTGAAGTTGCAAACTGCATGCGATTCTGTAGATATAGAGCATCTTTCTCTAAGTTGTGTAGTTGCTGCATAAACGTAATAGATGAGAGTCGTTATTCTGAAATGGAGAATGTTGTTGAATGAGTTGCAAGAATATTTTAAAAACATTAAATGAATATGTGGAAAGATATGGAAGGTACTTAATTAAAATGGATTTATATTATGTTTAACTTTCATTGAACCTTTCTTAAACCAATATGATTTTCACGAAATATTTCTGCTGATCGAATTGCTGAACTGCCTTTAATATTATATTAGTATTCTCCGCGGTTTCCATTTGCTTATTCTACAAATACTTAGCTAGATTATGAATTTCATCATTATCTCCACACATTTTCTGATTTACGCGATTTGAACCGAAATTCCAGCGACACCTTCCACTGGGAACTCTTTTAAAAGAAACATTATTGCTATACTATGTGGATTCCGTCGCATTTGCATCTGAAGCGGGTGAATAAATCGGCCAGCCGGCAGATAACCTGCGCTTGATTTATTAATATTGCATCAATATCGGGACCTGATCGCGCGGTTTCCTAGGCCGCAGGCGCCGACACAATGGCCAAGCTCAGTATAGGCTTTGCTAGATGTAAACTACTTATTTAAAGCTATAAGCATCATTCAAAATGGAATAATGCAATGATTGCAAATTGGCTCATTCGAATGCAATCTCAAACCAAGGGAATTATTTTCAGGAGTTGTGTTATGGCTGTCTCAAACTTAGGATTTTTAGGTGCAACTCTGATTTCAAGTTCAAGATTTCATGATAAAGAAGTCGGTTTAAAAAGAGACCTAATGTACTGCTGCAGGAATAAAACATATAGTACCTAGTGCTGAAATAACCAGTAGTACTTCAGACAGTTAACAGTATCGTTCACTTCACAGATAACATTTAATTTATTTACTTAGCAAGAGATTAACTTGTGGAATCGAGAGAATACAAAAGACAATTAATTGGTAATACCAGCAATTTGTGCTAAGAATAAGTTGTATTTTTTTAAGTTATTCAATATATTTTCCAACATGTAAATATCACAATTAAAAAATAGGATAAAAATAATACTTATCAGTAATATGAGTATATTTGTCTAACTTGAAATGATGAAAATAATAGAGGTTGATCGTTGTAATTTCATAATGTAACTTCTTAGTAAGTAGTTTAATTTTGTAGTCTTTCTGTCACAGCGGAATGGAAAAGAATAATGTTCACAGGGATCGCACATTAACACTCTTTTATAGTATGGTAAGTACCTATATAACTTTTTGCTAAGCCAGTTTTCCGGAGGTTTTGTTACGTGCTCGGGTGTCCGAATACCAAGCCTTGGCACTCGAAATATTTCCGTTTATTTTATTAGCGAATTTATTTAGGGCACTAAACAAACACAAACAAACATTAAGAGACCATTACTGTAATGAATGATCCTAATCATCCCTATTTGGAAGATTCCCGACGGAGCCCTGGGGCTGTTATTGGTGAAAGGAAAGCGATACTTTCTGTCTTTACCTTTCGATGAGATGGCTAAGATAAACATCGGTCGTTAAGTCAATGTAGAGACAATGCCTTCGTGTAAATTGAACCATCTCTCATGTAGCATTAAGTGCTATGGAGGAAAGCGTGCTTGCCTTATAAGTGCTTGGTGTCTACTTACTTGTTGTACAGGTGGCTTCGTTCAGTGTAACAGGTTTTTGAATGAATTTAACCTATATCCTTCCTTATTGCTATCCTTATTAATGCAAAAGTGTGTTTGTATGTTTGTTCGTTCTTTCTTTTCTGATATATGTTTTAAGATTTCGTGGTTTTTCTTTCTTTCTTGGTTCAACAGTCTGGTCAATTTAAATAATTGGCTTGCGTAGCATGCTGTGGTAGAAGATATAAATAATTTATAAATATATGTATTAAATTACTGAACAAGGCTGAAAAAAAAGAACATTTTCAGTTTTTTTTCTATTATATGTTCAGAAATTCTGTCAATACTGACGCAAATAAATAAAGATACCAGCTAGATAAAGATGATATCTAAATCCCTCACGTGAAAATGGAACGTCTTACCCAATTCCGATTCATCGATATTCAAATCGAAATCGAATTCGTCCGTATACCTGACCGTTTCTATATTGTACTTACGAGTACAGCTTAACGTAATGACATAGGTAGATCAGCATATTTCGTCCTAATGATTTTGTCGAAAGCTGGTCTACATTTTGAAGAAATTGCGTACATTACAAACATAATTAAATTAACTATGTACCAACCGGCAAACCGTTATAATAATATTAGAGTAACGAGGTTTGTTGCATGCAAACTGTACGCGAATAACTTTTGTAGGTTTAGGCTTTCCAGTGCCAAAAAAGGAAAATATAAGTATAAAATATAAAAAAAGCGCATGGAATATATTATATTATATTAACCCAACAGCTCATATTAATTCAATTATTGAAAATACTAAAGCGCTACAGCGTTATCTAGCTGTACCTCTTTGCACACACACACACACTCACACACATATTACTCGGATCTTTTTGTGACAAAATAATTAAATAAGTATTATGACTAAAATCGTGTACATCTTTCTGAATATTCTGAATGGTACGAACAATATAGGCCTTTGCTAATTAATTTTAACGAAAGGATTTCTCAAATTAATTATACCTACAATCATTATTTTCTTCATTGTTCAAAGCACAAAGATCTTCCGTTTCGTAAATATAATTTGCACGCAGTTTATTGTTTTGCGCGAAACATTGTGGCTTTTTGTTTCGTTATTTGCTCGGCCTTGTTGAATTTGGTGACGTGAAACTTTAATAGAAAATAGTTTTCCAATATATATTACCATTCAATGTTTTTACGCTTCGTAAAAATAGGTTAATTGAGATTTGCATAGTAAAATTTTAAAATGGTTAAATTAAAAGTAAATATTGATTATAAAATATTGTAGTGTAGGTAATACTAGTATGATCATCATCGAAATATTTTCTAGGTCCAATATTTTAATTATCTCTCCACAAATTGACATTTATACTACAATTTACTAATCGTTGACATTCTTTCATTTGCATATCTATAAAAGCGTTATATTCTTATATCAGCTTTACTACCATTATACAGCTTACAGCGGTATCATATACGAGTATTTTATAACAGTAATTATGTAATTTACGACATACCTAAGCTACATAATGTGTTATTGAGGTCAACCGATGAGAATATTTTTTTATTGGGAATGTAAAATGATCTATGTTGTAGGATTAGGGAGGTGTTTATGTGACATTTTGATCGATGTGTTATTACCGATTACCTATTAAATCAATGCTAATAAACGTGTTAATACAATAACCATCATACGTACGATCGGCTACATTATGAAAGGCTCAATGGTGCCAGTGCTCTCCTCAAATGTCTGCTGATTGCTTTTTAAGAAAAATTGCGTGTTTAGGTAATAGGATTAATAATTTTATAATATGAAAGATGTTTAAGAAAATAAAGTACAGCACTGATGTGTTTCCGTGCGGTATCTGAGCTGAAATGCTTTTCATACAGTCAGGCAACCTTAAACGGTTTCAATGATTTAGACGACATAATGCTACTAGTAACTATATGTTTGAAACATTTGAGTCTAATTTTGGTCTAAAGAGACAACATTTAGGTAAAATTATTTACCTGGGTTCCCCGAGTTCATTACAACCTATTTCTCAGCTGGGACTTTGACTAAATTCCAAATGGAAGACTATTTTCAAGCCATATTTAATGAACCTTCCAGGTTAACCTGAATGACCTTAGAGATGTGACAATTTGAATTATAGCGAACAGTATATTGGCCCAGACTTTGTAGAATAAATTAAGGCCTACCTACGTGTCTAGGGGATACAGAAGTAGATTGTTACCTGGCTGTTTTATGTTACAAAGTACTTCTAATGGCATATTAGTCGCCAGCTTATACTATTGACCCACGCACTAAAATTTGAAACAAATTCCTATAAAATAAAAAAGTAAACTAAAGAAGTCGGGTAAAAAATACATATATTTTATTCATTCATTCAAATATTTAATTACAGAAAAAGTACTTACCAATGTATTATTATGTAAAATAATTATGTTTTCACCACACTTTTATGTGTTGATACAAGATGAGATACACGCACAAATACAAACACTTAAACGACTTTCATACTATGAGAAAAGTATATTAGTCAAACAACTATGCTTTAGATTCTATGACAATAAATACTCGAAAACTGATAAACAAGCAATACATGAATAAAAATGTTAAGCCATAGTGATAAGAAGGTGATAAGTTACGAAACCGTTAATGAGATGTTTGGCTTAGCACGTTATATCACCGATATACGACTGTTAGCCTAATTGGATAGCTTTAAGAGTATTATACGGCTGAATGGCTGTTTATGAGTGCTTGAAATGATTCCGGATTATCGAGATTTGGGGATTATCGTCCAAGTTGCGCTTATACTGGAGGACAGGTTCGTACTTTGCAAGTTTTATTATTTAGTTCCTTGTACAGCTGTTGGTTTCTGATTTATTTCTATAAAAATATCTCATGTAGTTAAACTAGTTTCTCTATACAATAATGCAGCGTGAATGTTTGTTCGTAGATTTCGCGGCAAGATTTCAGCTCAGAAAGACAAAATAAAGAGAAACTACTATCTTTATGATGATGGTATTCAGGCAATAAATAGATCGATTATGTAAAATATCAAATATTTTTTACTGAATATTTTAAGATTTACTATTAGAAATAAAACTAATAATAAAAATAATTTTAACAAAAAAATAGAAACCTCCTTCAAATTGCCTTATATGGTTATCTCCACTAAAAAGTAACAAATAAAATAACATTCCAGATGAAACATGAAAAAAAATATTGCCAATATCCTCAATTAAATAGATATGTAGTGTATTAAGTAAATATTTAGAATTTTGTACTTCCTTTTGGAGTCGGTGCCAGCCAAAAATTGAAGATGACGAAACTACGAGTATTAATTATTTATCGAATGAAACCTACCCGGACTTTCTTGGTAGTCGCTCCTGTCGTTATCCCTGCGTTTGGTCGGGTGCAGCATTGCATTCCGCGCAGCACAACAAAACATTTATATCATAAGCGCCCACTACACTCTCGTCCGAAGTTCTTCGACGAAGTCTCACGAAGTGTCAAATTGGTGTAAAAGTGAAGCCCGAAGTTGCACGAAGTGCCTCTCTATACTCTCGTCCTCAGCTTACTTCGATCAACTTCGCGAGTAGTGTAGTGGACGCTATAGACTATCAAAAAATTTTATTGATAGTCATATAGAAATATGTACTGACTTAACGACGACGACGACTTAAAACAGTTGCCCACGACTAATCGACGATTTTTTGGCTGGCACCGACTCCAAAAGGAAGTACAAAATTCTAAATATTTACTTAATACACTACCTATCTATTTAATTGAGGATATTGGCAATATTTTTTTTCATGTTCCATCTGGAATGTTATTTTATTTGTTACTTTTTAGATAAGGCAATTTGAAGGAGGTTTCTATTTTTTTGTTAAAATTATTTTTATTTTATGATTTTCAGTGTTTTATTCAATATATTTTATGTAAGTAATTAATCCTAACCGCGACACATTTTCTATTATTTTTCTTCATTATCCAAAGCTAGGTTTTGTTATTTAACAGTTTCAGTACAAAGATATTATATTTTTGGTATTTGCTTAGTTTAGACTGCGTCTTTCGTGCTTTGCAACCGCGTTTAGTTGTTTATATAATAGTTTCTAAAATAACATAAGTTAAACTGGGTAAGAGCCTACGAAGTAAGAGGTCAATTGGTAGTCCAGCTGGCCACTAAACTGACAATGCTAAGAGGAGAGAATAGCTTCGCGATCCTAACGAAATAGGTATTTAGGAAAACATTTGCTATCGCTCGTGCGCTCATACCCCCAGGAGAGAGAGAGCGAGAGCGTTGCAGCTCGCCGACAATAGATACTTTTCTTGATGAAATTCCCACTTCGGGAGAAAACGGTTTCCAATTACTAAATTTCAACAAATCACTTTGACACAGTTTTAATAAAAAAAATTACGTTACTTGAGGTGCCTATATAAGTTTGAATATATTGCGAATTTTGAAAAAAGCTAAAACTATAAACCTTTCATTGTGTCAATAACATACTAAAAAATCATGGAGATTGGAAAATATATATAGAAGTGGAAAAACGTTTTCTCTTTTTGTATGGACGAGCACGATTCCTCTCTCTTAATAAGCTTACAGTTTACCCCGATACCTGGGCTATTCGTAAGGAGTTTCAGGTTTGAGATGGTATCTTGAAAGTCTATCGTTAGCTGATTACAGATAGTGAACGTAAGCTGGCTTCTTCTTTTTCTTCATATTGTGGATTATAAGGTCGACAAGCAACCTCACACACCCTGGTCACACAATTAATATAGTACTGGGCCCTTGTCAAAACCCACTGACTTAGCTCGAGTAACGACGCCTTCTGTAGATATTAGAGCCGAGACACACGGCTTAACGTGCCTTCCGAAGCACGGAATAATCTTTCTTTTCAGACAATCGGGTGATTCAGGCAGCAATGTCCACACTAAACTGGAGAAAGTCTCACAAGGACATTTTCGTTTAAGAGTGTCTTCACCGGGATTCGAACCCGAAACCTCCGTAAAAAGATTAAAACACTCGACCACTCGGTCATAGAAGCTAAATTATTTGTGATTTCCAATACAATATCCGAAGATTGCAGGTTCTTGCCCTGCCACGGTCGCCAATAATGTGATAAAATCGAATAAATGGAACAAGGGAAACGTAGATTTTCAGCAAACTGACAAAACAAATTTATTTCGTTGCCTAGCAACATTCCACCACAAACGGTATCGCGCGCGATGCATGTTGCTATCACTGGTTGAGGAGTTTCCGCTTTTATCTCTTATTCCATCATCAGATTTTAACAAAATTGGTATGGATCTATCCCTAAAGCACGTTCTATCGAATGAAAAAAGCATCATCAAAATCGGTTGAAAACTGACTGAGATATGACTAAAAGAATAGACGAATAACGACGCGAATGCTACATTGTTGAGGAATTTCCAAGTTTTACCTCATGTTTCACCATCAGATCTTGACGACATTAATATGGGACCACCTCGAGAGTAAATCCAATCGAATGAAAAAAGAATTATTAAAATCGGTTAGCAATTGGCGGAGATATCTAATAACATACATAAAAAAAAAAAAATGCAGACGAATTGAGAACCTCCTCCTTTTTTGAAGTCGTTTAAAAATAGATCATAAACTATAATCGTGATGTCACACCACGGGTTCTCAGAGAAACAATCTCTAAGCGCGAGACGACGCGCGTTAAATTTTAGGGTACTGTTTTGACATTATGTTTAAAGAAGCTGATTTGACAAGTCAGTCAACTACCGGATACTGATTAATAATAGTTTGTATTCCTTCGACAGGTTGGTGAAGGAAAATACGTCACAATGTAATGTACTGGAAACTGATATTTAGATTTACCTCAAGGACATGTCGTAATTCCTTTGAAGTAGGTACTTGGGGAAAAACGAGAAACTGCCATCTAGAATACCTGTGTTAAAATCTGAAATCACATATAAGGAAAATCCGACTTACTCACTATCAATATCAATACCTGTATTTAATTAATTTTCCCCCGAGGCTCTTATATTATTATGTACAGTTAATTTACAAACTCTAATAGCTAAAAGCTGCAAATAGAAAAAAAAAACTCAAGAGATCGGAATTTGCTAAAAACCAGTTCGCATTTTTTTCGCTTTTTGCTGACATTTGAGTCATTGCGGCTCGTACAGTCGCCTACACAGCTAAATTAACGTAAGCTTTCGAAAAAAAGATTTTATTATATGAAAAAGTAGTAACCCTGAATTCGCTGTTGCTACATTAATACCGTAGATATTTCGAAATATAACATCAAACTTAACTTTTACGCAAAAAAAGGATTAAGAACCAACTTCACATTTTATTTAAAAAACTGAGCGTCTGGATGCTCATTGCTCATACGCTTTCATCGAACGTAGCAATTTCAAGCAGGATAAAAAATGCTAAGTCTGTGACGTCACTAGGCCCCTATTTGATCGGTTGCAAATGAACTCCGATGGTACTGGCTGATTATCTGCGGGTTTCACGGAAGAGGCGGATCGGAAGCTGGGTTTTCCGAGAATTTGAGAAATGATCGGAGACCCATTTATAAAACCTATGATTTATAATACATTGCGTAGCCAATATCTAAACCAAACTATAAACTCTAAACTTGGTATCGTATTGGCTGAGCTATGTACATCGAACTTGTAAATTGCAGCTTTGTGGAACAAGCCCCGGGTATTACCTTTTGTTGAAAGTGGTTCTCAGGCAGGTTTATGTTTGATCGTGTCGTTTAATTAAAAGGTACTGATTGGATATTTTGAGGTCGTATGTTCCTCGAGGAGTTTATATTTTATCTTGTGTTGTACACTAGTTTGTAAAGGTACTGCGTCTGCGTGGTGACGTAAATTACCTATAGTTCTGTAACGAGGCATTCGTCCTCTTTTCTATTTTATGACTGGCAATCTTTCTTGCTGGCAGTTTTATCTTTCATTTTAAATTCATTTTAAAATTTAGATTTCTTACGTTTCGATTTTGTCTTTTTTTCTGCTAAATTTCTCACTTCATGTCCCGATCTCTAACAGTGAAAAGCTCAGTTATCTTTACCATTTCGAATCCTTGTCACCATTTTCCAGTTTTTATAATATAAATTATATAAATACATAAATAAATACCTTTTCCTACGGACTGAACCCTGTTTTTGCCACGTTTTATATTAAAATACTCTACAACATCCTTCGTGTGGTGGTCAGCAGCTCAGTGGCGGCTGTTGGGCCACAGTTCTATTTAATTTGTTCACCGTTTGTCAGCAAGCCGATATCGTTGTAGGGGCAAACCAAACCCCATATTTTTTCTGTTTTTTCATATTTTTTCTATAAGTATCAAATACGTTTAAAAAGCTTTCATAATACGAAGATCAAAAAATGTAGACCTTAAAAACAAAATTGATTACCACCGTAAACAGTAACCTATTCGCTAAATTAATATCACTTTCCTGCGTTAGTTTAGCAAACAAAAGTTCCTCTTTATACCGGGTGTCCAAAAAGGGTATTTGCACTTTTAAATATCAATAAATCGTCTTAATGAGGGTAGATAGTAAAAACAAATATGATGTCATACGTGGAATTTATTGGAAATTTAGTTGAAATGGATTCATATACCAGAGCTGAACAATAATTCGATAATAACAGCTCGCCGCTTACATCGGGCGCAGTACAATGTACGGGACATTTCTTTATCTCCCAGTGCGAATATCATTAGAAAATGGATTAAGACGTAATGGACGTCATTTGGACAGCATAATTTTTTTGTTGTAAACTTTTCATTGTATGTACTTTTTGCAAATAGTAAGAAAATTATGAAATTATATATTTTTCATATATAATTTTTGGGTATAAACTGCCAACACCCTTTTTGGACACCCTGTATTATAATAATACTAATAAGTAAGACTAGTAGATCATTATTTATAAGCAAGTAAATAAATAATAAATTGTATCAAAGGATACACCTGGGCCTACAAAGTTCCTCTTTATACCGGGTGTCCAAAAAGGGTATTTGCACTTTTAAATATTAATAAATCGTCTTAATGAGGGTAGATAGTAAAAACAAATATGACGTCATACGTGGAATTTATTGGAAATTTAGTTAAAATGGATTCATATACCAGAGCTCAGCGCGCATTTTGTGTAAGAGCTTATTATCAAACAATAATTCGATAATAACAGCTCGCCGCTTACATCGGGCGCAGTACAATGTACGGGACATTTCTTTATCTCCCAGTACGAATATCATTAGAAAATGGATTAAGACGTAATGGACGTCATTTGGACAACATATTTTTTTTTGTTGTAAACTTTTCATTGTATGTACTTTTTGCAAATAGTAAGAAAATTATGAAATTATATATTTTTCATACATAATTTTTGGGTATAAACTACCAACACCCTTTTTGGACACCCTGTATTATAATAATACTAATAAGTAAGACTAGTAGATCATTATTTATAAGCTAGTAGATAAATAATAAAGTTTGTATCGAAGGATACACCTGGGCCTACATTACGTCAAGAGTCAATCTCTACACTGACCTCGTATTACTTCATAATGGTCATAAAAAATTGCAATGAGTCAGACATTTTACAAAACAGATTTGTAGCTCGTTTATATTGTCCAGTTTTAAAGAAGCATGTATCTATTACCGTTTGTACCACGCGCATGTACAGATCTAACAATAAAATAATGTTTAGATTAGTCACAAGGAGTTCTTCTGATAGTTTTTAAATGTAAATGAGTCATGTTTTTATACCTATAGTAAGATTCCGAGTAGCGACAATGACTTTACTAAGAAAAAATCTTGCTCTGAAGCGTACCCGACGAATAATACACATATGATCGTAGAAACTTTTACTAACGAAATTTGACTGGTTAAGTTTTTTTAGGCGGACAAATTCAATTATCACGTTTCAATCGTAAAGGATAGGCCTCTTAGGTCTTAAAATAATAAATAAGAGGCTTAGGCCTAGACTGATTAACGAGGGAGAGAAAATGACTCAATTTCTTAAGAGTTAGTACAATAAGAGAACTATGTTGGAGTCACGAATCTTGCCAGAGAGAAAGGTCAAAGGTATTATCATCACGGTATCCTCATAGTACATAATTTGAAAATATCTTCTATGTCTGGAAGAACAAAACGCTATTTCCTAAGAATTCTGATATGCATAATAAAAATACTAGAAATAAAAATAAAATAGCGCACCCAAAATTTAGACTGTGTAAGGTTAACTATTCATTAAAATACAAGATGATATTGTAAATCTGTCCGATTGCCAATTTAAAACTAAAATTAAAAATATCTTATGTCCTAAGGCCTACATACGATAAATGATTACTTAATAAAAACGTCTGGTGAACTGTTATATATTTAAAAGAAAAGTATTCCTGTGGAGTTTCTTCTGGCCGTCCTTCTCCACAGCGAGCGTACACTGGTAGTGAACGTACCATCCATGATAGCTTTGACGTCGAAAAATGATTTGTAAAAATCCTAATTCGAATAAAATATTTTTGATTTTGATGACAGAGAGCATCTCGAGGCGTCGGTGAAACAAAACGGAAAAAATACTAATGCTAATGATTCTTGGAGAGCTTTCTGTACAGTGTAATCTGCTGAATTTGGTTGACTTTAGGAATAAAGCGACGATCGATTTAATAATAGTATAACTGGCATCAATTGAAAATAAATTAAAATTGACGAAGTTCTTGCTTAGTGACATTGGCCTCGATTCGGGATGTTATGCTCTTATTCTAATTTTAAAATCCAGCTATCCTCTTCGTTTTTATGACCAATGAAAGAGAGGTGATGAACGAATGATATTAATTTGAACGAATGATAACCTAAAATAAGGGCCAGTTTAAGAGATTTTTAAGTCGCATGTTTTAAGTGCTCTCTAAAATTGTGCAATCAACACGGCCATAAGGTTCAAATTCGATGTTTGACAGCTCTAATATTAGGATGGCCATCTCCTGTCCCTTTTCAATCTTTAAAAGGTAAAAAGGACAGACTAACTTAAATTAAGGATTAGAGCGTGACAGGGAGAATCGGGGCCATTATAATAAGAGGTCTATAAATCTATATAACATAGACTTATTTACAGAGATGATGATGATGATTATGATCAGGTGAATTGGAGGAAGGTACTTCTGAGGTCTAATCGTTATTAAATATTGTGTAGGCGGAAAAATAATCTCTTAATTTGGTTTATATCCCCTTATCCAGAGAGTTAAAGTACAATATTAGGTTACTAACTAGGTAATTGGGTTTGTTATCAATCACTGAGCTTTGAGAAAAGATAGTGGGCGAAACCGCGCAGGTACTCGACAAAGGCCTGCTTACACTGGCCGCAGTTTGCGGAACAAATGCGTGTCAAATACTCGTTCGTGGAACTGTGTAATCGCGACAGCTGATAAATTGGCGCGTCCGTCTGTGATCGCAGTATGATACCTGTGCCCTAGAAGAAGGTGCGCGTTTTATGAGTAATGAAAAATAGACAGCAATTTTATTGCGTTTGCACTTGTCAGCTAATCAATGTATACAGAATGTATCCAGATGTGGATCCAAAGATTTTTTTCCAATATTATCTGTTATTATACACCGTGAAATTTACATCGTTTTGTTCCCACCGTGTAGTGATAGTACCCGTCAAACTTAACAACTTTTCACGAAAAAAAAAAAAAAATCCTGTGACAAAAAAATTTTTGGTTTCTCCATACAAAGTGAGACTCCCGACCGACCCATTTTGTATGGAGAGACCAAAAATTTTTTTGTCACAGGATTTTTTTTTTCGTGAAAAGTTGTTCAGTTTGACGGATACTATCACTACACGGCGGGAACAAAACGATGTAAATTTCATGCTGTAGTATCGTTACTTTCTCGCTGCAGACTCGGTTGTAAAACTTCTCTCTTTCCCACTCACGGGCCTTATGGGATGACGCGTCATCAGGCCCATAAGGCCCGTGAGTGGGAAAGAGAGAGGTTGTCTGCAGCGAGAAAATAACTATACTATAGTCTCTATGTTGTTTATAACGAGTCGATTGATTAACGTTTTTACAGTTATTTTTTGAAGCTTTATAAATACACCAAGAAAGTATACTAACCAATATTATACAAATAACATTTCAATATTATACATATATCATCTCAAATTTCCATCATGTCGTGACCATGACCTGTAAGTTGTCAAGCAAAGTTTTAGAAGCAAGTGGTTGCTAGCCGTGTACTCTACGCACGCAAGATCGAGGTAAGGTCAGTCAACAAGACCACATTTTTTTTTGCAGAGTCAGCATAATGGAAATATGTTACCAAAGGTATTGTAGACGGTGTATGTAATAATAATTAATTTATTCTGAGTGAAGCTTAGAGAAATAGCAATGTTTCTCCCCAACTCGTCCTTAGGGAGCACCATTAAAACCGGACAGGGACACGTGCATAATCAGAATGTAATTTTACATGACATTATTAATTTTTTTCCGGTACCGGATACATCAGTGGATGTTTGTTTTTCCGTCTCCTTTTACTGTTTTCTAAAACACATTTTTCTTATTCTTTTTCGAACTAAATACCATCCTTTTAATCTTCCGCATTATTTCTAAATGTTTGATTGGTAGTGGGTGGTAAACGTTTAAAAATGTAAAATTGATTGAAAACTTGGTATTTCACATAACATAATGAATTAAGTAATTCCAAATTTCAGGGTGTGGGAAATCATAAACCTAAATTAGTTAATCTCGTAGTCCTAATTAAGTAGGGAAATCTCCAGGTAAACTCTAAACGAACAAACACGGTGCGTTACGTGATGAACGTGATTTGTGCGGATGTAGCGCCAATCAATGTCAATGTCACAAACACCAGCTGCACGATAGCGCTATCGACATTACGTATAGTTGCGTGTGCTGCCCTGCTTTTATTTGAATAAATTACGGTTACTGTGTATATTACGTTACGTTACGGCTTCAATCAAAGTTTTTTTTTTATAGTAGCATGTAGACGAAAACTGAAATTTTGTATAAAATAAGCCAATGACCTCTAATTGATATTTTAAGCAAAAATGTATTTCAATTTTTTTTATGTATTTTTTTATTTGGAGTTATAAACCAGGCTGTATATATTATTGACTAAAGTAAAGTGCTTCTGATTATTCGAAAGTTTTAAGACATTCCTTCCAAGCTAAGTTTCTAATTATCGCACCATAGTTTACTGAGCAGAGTGTACTCAGATTCTCGAGTAGTCGTGGTTCTAGGATAAATGAACTTACGTCGGATCTCAACTAATAATGTTGGAATAGTTAATTCTCTCATTTCTATCAACGTAATGGAATAAATAATTAAACATTATCAAGCGTTAAGAACGTTTAGGACGTTTATAATAGATGATTTTTTTGGTTAATACAGAAGTAAATAAATTCTCATAAATTCTTCTCACATCAAAAACGGAACTAATTTGAATCAAAACAAAAAATAGAAAGGATACATCTCTCAGCACGTGTTCACACGATCTGAGTTCGGGGAGCTTAGGACAAAAATTGCTCCTGCGAGTCAGATCGCTCGTGTTTTCGTAAGTTTAAGATTCTGAACAGCGGAAAAGTTTCAATTATAATTTCTAAAAAAAATCCCCCTGAATTAATGCCCCACTCTAGCTGACTTCATTGTTCTGAATAACGGAAGGGTTTAGTTAATAATTTTTAGGAATACTGCACATAAAACCTCCAGCATCTCAGATTGGTCCAATGCTGAAGTCGGGTAGCATTTCCATATACACCGCGACGCGCTTCAGTAATCTTTGCAATAGAAGTACAGAAACAGACAGTTGCCTAAAATTTAAGAGACAAAACGCGAAATACCTTCTCTTTGTTCGATAAATTCATCATCCATCCGCTAGACATCTACCAAAAAAAAAAGAAACGTTTAACCTGACAAAGTCCAGCCAATTGATGTCATCAGGTTTTTCGATGTCCGACATGCATTCTTGGAAGCTGTCTTTAAATGTACACGATCTTTTATTCATGACAAAATGTCTTGTACCGAGGTGTGCTCCGGCACTTGTCTTACCTTGAGTGCTTACAAACAAATTGAATGTTTGAACGACTCAATAACACTACTACTTGATGTCTTTTTTATTTGATTAAAGGTGAACGTACAAGCTTGTGATAAATAAAGATATTAGATGAAAATTAAAGATCGTTCGTCTAGTAGAAGAGCTGGTCAGGTCAGCCTACAAAATCTTTACAGAATATCGTGTTCGTGTGAGTTGCTTACTTGTAACTAATTTAATAGTTCGAATATCAAAATAACTAAACATAATATTATAAATAAAAAAATGGTATATTCTATAGCCGTCTATCCATCGTTTTGGCTTTCACGGCAAATCTGTTAATCCAATTTTGACGAAATTTGGTACAAGATAGTTTTGGCTTTAATACAATACAAATATATGTAAGACATTCGTAACGTAACAGAAGAAGAAGAAAGATAATTTGACACTCGAGGATGGACGTAGAAACTCCTACCATCTTCGCTTCCTAAATTACTTGGAACATTAAAGGTTATATTTTATTGTTCTTCGTATATTAATAACCATTCCCCTGCCTGAATCTGAGTCATAGTCTTAAAGTGCCTTTAAACGAAACTGTGGCGAATTGAACAGTAGCAATTGCTTTTGATTCTACTAATTCAATCATCTGCAGTTTTAAGGTCAACGAAGTGTTAGTCACTCACATTTTCAAGAGAATGACACATTTTAATTATGCATTTTTTTTTGTAATTAATAAACAAAATAATATTAATAACACATAAACTAAATAACTGCCAATAAGAAAATTTCTAAAATATAGTGGAAACAAAATGTGCTAACTCTTTGAAAAAGCTCCCGATTTAAACACGTAATTGACGAATTTTCATTTGCGTATTGTTGATGTTACAAAACATCTTCCTCGTAGTATTATTTTTGTTTATAAGATAACTTACTATAATTGAAAGCAATAATTTGAAGAACAGAGTTATAAAATAAAACTAGTAGCAAACTATAGATTTTCGTAAAACCTAGGCGAAATAATCCATCTCGTTTATCATTTCAGTAACTTCGTTAAGAACTTTAGAGGTAACCTAATAAACTCCGTGCCGTGGTGAGGGATTGATTTTTTTTACTTTTAGAGAGAATTTTTAAGAGTTAAATTTAACATAAATAACTGAGCATCTCAACCAACACTAGACCCTTAATCGTGAATTGTAACTTCTTTCTTGAATCGACGATATGTTACTCAATCAAATGTCCTGTGGGAGAACTATTTTTAGGATTGGACAGGCAAGGTCTCGGCCAGAAGGTCCAGAGGCACGTCAAGGCCTTCTGGAAACCCTTGTCACCCCGAGGATCACTTCACTCAAATGTCTTGTTCACCGCACGATATAAATGTTTTGGGCGGAAAGGGATCCGGGTTGGCGGCTTGTAAATACCTAATGGGACTTTATCTCTAAATTATGTCTTTACTTAAGACTGAAATTTTATTTTCTCCTCGCAATTTTAATTTACTTATTTAATTATTTTGGCAATCGGGCACACGTCTGCCGGAATATAAATTGTTCTTTACACGTTATTAAATTTAGATAATTATTTTGTAAGAGTTTTATTGAGCAGATGTAAAATAGCAAAATCAATAGACATATTTTAAGGAAATCCCATAAGAACTAGACTGGACCAAATTAAGAATAGCCTTGACCATTTCCCTATGCAACTCATGTGCTTTCTATTATAATACTTACTATATTTAATAATATAATATATTTTTTTATCCGGTAAACAGATAGATGAATCTTGACTTAAGTTCGACTATTAGTTTCTTAACGATTTATAACAACTGTAAATCTATCTCAGACATCCAGCATCATCGAGGAATTGACACCTTCCATCCGCGCGAACATTATTATGCACTAATTTGAGGTTCCAACGGTATCTTTACGATGTACATATTCAATAGGTAAAAGTGTTGAAAGAATAATGATTTAAATGTTGACCATCTTATTTTATTTTTTTACTTTTGTGTCTGGTGCTAGGAAAAAATTAAGGCTTGTTTGTTTGTTTAAGTATTGAAGCAAAATAAAAAGTTAGGCAGTGCGAAGTTTCAACTAATGTAGTGCTGAAGGCTAAGATAATGTTAATCAGCCTAGAGCCACGTCACTAAAGCTCTGCTCACATAAGATCGTGGTCATAAGAGCACGACTTCTTGTATGTACACAGGTTCATAAGTGCATCTAGGGTTGCCAGGCGTCCGGATAAAGGAGGAGATAGTCCAGGCTTTTTGGTTGCGTGTCCGGCCAAATTATACTGTATCAGGGCTGTCCGGCTTTTGTTATGATTTTGAAATTCGACCATTACATTGTTGTTTGATTAAAATTTGAGAAATTTTATTGTTAATACACTGTTTTTGATCTAAGGTTAAATCATAAAAAAGGCCATGTTTGACTTTAAAAAAATTGTCGTGTCCGGCTTTTTTGTGTCCGGCTAAACTAGGTTTTAAGACCTGGCAGTGCATCAATATCACGTGCGTCTATACTTTGAAATAACTAATTTTCTAAAAGTATTTTCTTTTCTGCCTTTGCTGTTAAAGATGAAATGTTCGGTACTGTATCCACAAGAATAAAAAAATACGAAAAGGGTTATGTAATTACAATGATATTTCAAGGTATAGACGCACGTGATATGGATGGACTTATGTATTCGACTGTACATAAGTTAGTGGCTGTCACTAAAGTTTGGCCAGACAAAAAGCACAATTGGTGTTTTTTGTAGTTCGTTAGACACTAATGACCAATGACCGCGTTATGGAACCCGACGTGAGTCAATTACTCCGGAGGCTGGATCAGTGAGAGAGTTAGTTAGTTATTTGATTTAACAAGTCCATCAATTATGTGGGATTTTGTGTCTGCTAAGAGAGTTTTGGGGGGCGTAGATTTTTTTCTTGGAATCAGTATTAAACTCGTTAGTAAGATCTTTTTTAACTTAATTTTTTAAAGTGGCTACTAAAATTTAAATTTTGTTTAATATACCTACAGTGTGTTAAAAAATACCTGAAAAGTGAAAAGGGGGAAGTTCAGGCCATTTAACTAAACATCTTTCCCCAAGGAATATCACAAAGAAAAAAAATATGCATTTTCCGTAGTAAATAGAATAGCTGACGGCGCGGCTTTGTATGAAAGGATGTACAAAGGACCAACTTGTTTTGCCTGTGTTCCTTGGAGAAAGTTTTTCAGTTTCGTGGACCATACTGCACCTTTTCCACTTTACGGGTACTTTTGTACGTAACACATTGTACGTTTTAAAAGAAATATAAAGTGAACGCTAATACACATTACACACCAAACCAGTAAAACTTATCAAAATTCGTCGGTGTTACATTGAAACGCAGATGCTCTACCAACTACGCTACGCGAGTCCACAAAAAGACTATGTAAAGCAAACTCACTTACCCAAGTTTTTACCACACCCTTACCACGGTATAAAGATTAATGCTCAGGCCGGTTTCACACAGTAGTTTATCGACAATATTTTTCGTTTTGCAGATTTTGGCACGTGCAATGTCATTGAAAAACATGCAAAGTTCACAATATTAAATTATAGATATAAAAGTCAAAATTAAAAAATGCCAAATAAATAAAACTTACTGCACTCTATTCTGACAAGACTAATCTAAAAGCACAGAACATTTCAAAATATTGAAGAAACAAATAAAATTACAAGTAGGCCCGTTACTGTACGAAACAAAAAACTTTTATTCTACCTTATAGGTATTTTTTTACTGAGTGCAATGCAGCGACGTATATAGGAAAAAGAAAGTGTAACACTTGAAGAGACGGTCGGGATAAGTAACACAATTAGTGTTAATGGCGCGACTCGAGCGACTTGTTTGTTTGTTCACACCGACCACTTGGTAAAGTACATATGAACTAGTAAACGGGTTTGATAAAGCACTCTTGTCTTTCCAATGCAAACGAATCAGCGTAATATACAACGTTGTTTATTTAGTGAAAATAAACAACTTTTTCTAGAACATTTACAAAATGTGAGAAACAAAAGTAGTTTTACACGAATTAATCGGCTGACCGAGTCAATTTGTATAAAACAAAATTGTAGATTTAAAAAAAAGATGTGGATCAGAAGTTGTTTAGCATGGGCTGAAGAACGAAGACGGAGTGCGAAGGTGCCACTTTTTTAGACAAACCCTTTGATTCTTTTTCAATCTGTGGAATGTTGTTGGCTGTTGTCGCTGAGATCATCAACGGCCCGTTACAGTCCACTGCTGGACTATGAACCTCCTCCACTTAAGTGGGGGGTTTCGCCATAATCTCCTCGCTTGGCAGGCGGGTTGGAGATCGCAGATTAAAAGGTTACTGTATCAGAGAGCGCTGCTGCCCGTTCCCTGTTCAATGTGTAGTCCCTAAGTCGCCTCTTACGACACCCACGGGAAGAGTAGGGGTTGCTGACAAATGTATTCTACTCTGCCGTCACCACACGGCTAATGTCGCTGAGATAGGAAAATATTTTTTAGTATGAAGAAGGCCAGAGGCTGAACTACCGATGTTTTATGTTACTCAACTGAGACGTTATTGTAGATACTATCTATATTTATGTTTTCTATGTAATTTTATTAGCATAGCCTGAACATTTAGAACAACGATTATGTAGAAAATAAATAAAGTAATTGCAAAATAATCCGTGCACTTTCCAGTTAAAAGCTGTCATAAACCCCTTTATGCTGGTTTTGTACACGGCATGTTGTCGTTCACTGTGTACTCATGGGTACATCGTCAAGCTGGTTTCTAAAATAAGCTAACACAATTAGTGCTAATGGAGCAACTTGTTTGTCTGTTTGTTTACTTCAGACCACCCCTAGATTTACAAGTTTTAAACATGACGTAACATCCTTACTATTTTCACAACAATATTATGAATGAAAGTAGTAAACAAAGGCTGTTATTAATGAAACTATGGAGGACTGACACAATACAATGGACATAAAATAAATGAAATGATGTCATCACTACAAACTGTTAGCTATTCGATAAATCTATTTAGAATAGAATAGAATAGAATACTAGAGTACTTATAAAAACTGTAAATCGTTTAAAAATATTACATTGCACTTCTATATAAACATTTCCAGTTTAAACATAACTCCCCTCGGAGGGGACGTATATAAGCTGTTGATGATGAAATATTTAGAAATACTGATTTGCACTACCTACGTAATTTAATTCGGTAAAAATACTTTGGTAAACCCTAATGATTTTCATTTTTAAATTGTTTAAGCGGCCATTGGATTTTATTCACATGATGAGTTTTTTTTGTATATTTGGCAGAAACGATATTGACATTGTTATTGTATTCATCAATTTTCCAGTAGTTAACATAACATACCATCTTGAAGCCTTGTCTATTATGTAAGTAAGCCTGAGTAGATACTACTAATATTATAATAATAGACTTCCAATTTCCGTTATAATGTGTTGTGTATTAATATTACTCGTAATCTGCAAGTCACACCCACCACCACCGACCGATCCATTTCAAACTTTAACAATGGTTAATCCTGAGTTATTCTTGTAATTTCAGTACCCTGAAGTTTGAAAACGCCTCCAGATGTACAAATTAATTGAGTAATTGGCTACAACAAATAGGTATGAGTATTGCAAAGGTCAAATGTTATCCGTGAAAGAGAAATATTAATTTATACGTTTTTTAGTGTACGTACAGTTAACAACAGCTAAAGCTAATTACGATCACAGCGAACTATGCTCCCCGAGACAAGGAAGTTACATAAGCCGTGTGGTGACGGCAGAGTAGAATACATTTGTCACCAACCCCTACTCTTCCCGTGGGTGTCGTAAGAGGCGACTTAGGGACTACACATTGAACAGGGAACGGGCAGCAGCGCTTTCTGATACAGTAACCTTTTAATCTGCGATATCCAACCCGCCTGCCAAGCGTGGAGATTATGGCAAAACCCTCCACTTCAGTGGAGGAGGCTCATAGTCCAGCAGTGGACTGTAACGGGCCGTTGATGAAAGCTAATTAAGCTGCTCTACCTTATATGACCCAACTTTCACTCATGCATGTTTTTGTCACACAGATTGTAAGTTTCCCTTTAATAAATTAAAATTACCTTGACGAGTTTATTCAACTACCTAAACAAAATTCTGTTATTTTCACAAAATTTTGTTTGCTTGCATGTGACTTTGACGTCCAAGCAAACATTTTGTTATGTTTGCAATCTACCTGTTGTAGACAGCTTGAAAACAAGTTCCTCACAAAATTTGTATGATTGTATGCATATTGCTCAGAGATTTTTTATTTCATTGGTTCTGGAAAACTGTAGACATGCTATGCACCTAATAAGTTATACATTGTTAATTACGTTACCAAGTGACCGACGATATGCCATTAAAAAAATAATTTATGCAGATATTGGCCTCGAGGATGTCACGCTCTAATCCTTAATTTAAGTTAGTCCGTCCTTTTTACCTTTTAAAGATTGAAAAGGGACAGGAGATGGCCATCCTAATATTAGAGCTGTCAAACATCAAATTTGAACCTTATGGCCGTGTCGATTGCACAATTTTAGAGAGCACTAAAACATGCGACTTAAAAATCTCTTAAACTGACAGCTATGCCCTTATTTTAGGTTATCATTCGTTCAAATGAATATCATTCGTTCATCACCTCTCTTTTATTGGTCATAAAAACGAAAAGGATAGCTGGATTTTAAAATTAGAATTAGAGCATGACATCCCGAATCGAGGCCATTCTAACTGATTTTTGGATTTCGATTTTACTTTTTTCGTCGCAAATAACCTAAAATAATTACAATATATAATGTAAAATGATATAAGTGACTTCACTATGTTGTTAAATATTCCAATGCAGATGCCACCTAATGTAATATTACTACTGAACTTAAGTATCTTTTATCTCAATCCTTACACCGGATCCTTACATTACATTTCGTGCAAGTTAAAAAATTTGGTGTTTGGTCAGGCATTGTTTACAAAGTTAATAATAACAAATGTACCGAAGTGATATAGTAATTAATAGCTCAGTGCCAATATTGACATGGTTACGCCGCACACTTTTGAACCATGTTTAGCGTAATATTGTCAGCTACTGGAGCCTTGGACACATACTTAGTATACTTAATACTTGATTTGTGGTATATTGTAGATCAAATATTTTTTCCTAAATCTTTCAGTGCCCAAATTGTGTACTAATACAATATCTTGCAGTATCAGCAATTTTACTAACATTCTCACAATTCGCGGGTTTGTTACCATCAGGAGGGTAGACAGATATGTCTGTCCTTAGATGCAGTCCACTCACCACCAGTCTACTCGTGACCATGGAGCGTGTAACCGTTCCGAAATATCGAGGTAACAATATTAAATATTACCGTGGTAACAAACCCGCGAATTGTGAGAATGTTAGTGTAGTGAACAACCACCAAAATCTTAAAACATATATCAGCAATTTTTACAAAAATATTATATTTGTGCCGCAAAAAGACCAGTATTCAATAAGATAAACAGCAGCCTTCGTGGCTGAGCGGTAAAAGGGTTCAACTATCAAGGAGATTCCGGGTTTGAATCCCGGTGGGGACACTGTCAAAATTAATTTAAAAAATAGTCTCGAGTTCAATCCATAGTTTGTTTAGGACAGTGCAGGCGGCAAACGCCAGATTTTCTGAATATGGTCCTATGCTACGAAAGGAGACGGAAGGCACGTTAATCCGCAGGTCCCGACTATGATCTACGGAAAATAATAATATCCTGAGTGGGCCTTTAGCGATTCCATATAGGGTTTGTGTTGTGAGCTTTGTTGTCGACCTTGCATATCACAAGATAAGAAAGAAAGATAAAAAAATACAGAAATTGTCTAAGTTTTCTTTCAGTAGTAGAGTATTTTTTTCTTACTTGCAGCGTAAGCAGAAAATAACCCATCAAGAGATGACAAGGAATCTTCAATTCAACAAGCACTGTTGTCTCAAGCACTGGAGGAATTCCAGTATTGTACAGGGCCTTAGGCAATAATATAGCACTATCAATAGACCAGACAAGTTTCATTAAGATAACGGTGTAGTGTGGTCAAACGCTAGACGAGATATCATATCAGTTTGTAATAGACATTGGTTTGTTTTTATAGATATCCTTATATCACGGTAGTATCTTGTGCGTTGATAATATCAGTTGTGTGTGTAATTTGTTTATTTATATTGTGACTGTTGCGGGAGCGATCGAATAAAATTATTGACTCTAAAGTGATATTATGGTCACTTAAACAGTGCGCGTGTTAATCTTACTAATTATAATTTAATTAAAATTGAAAAAAAAACAAACAATAATAATTAATAAATAAATAATAACCAACATTGTATAGGACCTATCAGCAAAATATGCTGTCTGTCCTTAATATTATAATAATAATAATAAAGTTAACTATAAACGCATTTAGAATTTAAACAAGATCTTTTTTTTCCAAATTAGGACAACAAAGAGGACTATAATTTGAAATTATAATTTGTTTTTAATTTAATTAGGTAATTGTTTCTATTTTCACCTGTGTATAATTTTCCTTATTTTCTGTTGAGACTACTGTTTTTCATCTATAAAATTTATTGAATACCTTTTGCTTTATTTCAGGTACTTACTTTCATTCAATCTTTGCAAAGGAAATCTCTACAGGGGTCAAAACAAAGCATCTGTTATGAAACTGGTGAGATTATTTATTTGGTTAGTTGTTTATGATTACAGAATAAGCTTGGTCAAAGTCGTAAACACTGCAACAGCTAAGGCAACAGAGTTTGATTGCATCTGCTGCAATTATCCATTGTAAAGGTAGCAATAATCCCATTTATCACTATACGTAAATTATTTTCTTGATCGTTATGACAAAGGCTGGTTTACACCATGCCAGTAAACCAAAGTATGGTGAATTTGAAACTGGCACGCCATGCGCTAGTTCCGAGTGCAGTGCATTGAGCGTTGCCTCCAATTTAGAACAGATTTGTGGTTCCAATTCTGGCTGGATACAGTTACGCCTAAAAGCAATAGACGTTCATGGTTTATTTGCATGTTGAAGACGGGCCTCCAACGATAGCTAAAGGCGTAAAATCCCATAAGTCCGTAATCCTGTTGAGAGGGCGATATCGTAGAGTAATTCAATTTCTTGTCCGGTAATTGCGCTCCGGGCGCTTAAAGGAAAGCAACGCGCCGCCATCATATTGTTTCTGCTTTGGAATCTAGTTTATAATCGACTCCTAGGCTAGCAAGAAATAGCACCTTAAAAGACTTGCAAGCAAACTTTACCAATACTTATACTCTAACAATCGTAGCCCTAAATAAATAAAATAGCTTCCTATATTTGAACCTAAGTATCTTATCAGGATACAGGGTTCCATACATCGAATGCCGAAAAATCGAATAAATATATATAAATATATTTTGTTGAAATTGATATAATTATATCATGAGTCCAAAAGTGTGCTGCCTTCATCGACAGCTCATATATGACCCTCCTGCTTTGATGCATTCAAATCAAATTTCGTATGACTAAAGCTCGAAACAATGCCAACACGAAAGTTCACAATCATAAAACATACATTTTCCCAAAAATTATTTACATGTTTTGTTCGTTCGAGAAATAAATGTTTTTGATAAGCTGCTGGTTAAATCACCCTTTTTATTCATGGTCTTAATTTTTTCAATTAGCGTTAACATTCCCTTCATCAAATACAATCCCCTTCTGTAAGAAAAAGCCTCAAGATCTGTGAAGGGAAAAAGTATCTAATGATTGATGAGATCCTCCCTCTCTAAAGAAATTATTGAGTTTAGGCATTTATCAGATTAAACTTGACGGATCCACCACCTTTCGCTTTCAAATACGTTCTTCTTCAACTTTGCTCTCAGCGCTGGTGTTGTAAGATATTACGGGACAATTTATAGAACAAAAACATTGTGGGACGTGACTGTGAAAAAAGTTTGAACAAGTGACGATAGTCCAAGCAAACATTTTAGTATGTCTTAACATTTAAATTATGATTATTACGAGCCTAAATTACTAATTTAGGTCCACTGATATTTTAATAGGTACGTAAACACTTTTTAAGAATAACATTATGATAATTTGTATGTAATGACATGTATTGGAATAATAAATTAGTAAATCTAATCGATAAAAAATATGAAAAAAAATGTAACATACACAATAATATTTTTGAACACAAGAGGAAGCAACGATAATCATATACTATTGTAACTTACAAAACATACAAATGGCCAAACTAGCTCAAAACAAAAACAAGTAATTGGACAAGAAATATTAAAATGAAATAAATAAAAATAATTAGCTAGGTTTAATCAATCAATCAGCCTATAATAGGCAATAATTGCAGTCCACTGCTAGACGTAGGCCTCCCCAAGGGCACGCCAAAGCGCACGATCACCCGCTTTCCTTCTTCAGGTCATCAGTCCATCTGGGAGGGCGGCGTCCCACACTACGTTTCCCGAGACGCGGATTAGCTAGACTAGCAAAATGTTATAAAAATCCGGCACATCCCGTTAAAGTCAGGATATTTCGCAGCTCTTTCCATCACTCAAACTAATTAATTTTGTTATTACGGCTTATCGAGAAGGAAAATTGGTTTTATACGTTTCTTATTAATCTAGGGATTTAATGGTCTTTTTCTTACAGAATTTCAATTAGCCTTCCTAATGCCTATTGATTTATCTGGCTACTAGCTCACCACCAGTATTGTTTTCCTTTGGGAATTATATTTTTCTCGCAGTAAAAAATGTAGTCTATGTCCGTCTTGAATGTCTAACTATCTTTAGGAGATACATCAATAACGGTTTAGTAGATAAGCCGTGAAAGACGAACAGATATACAAATTACAAACAGACTGTCGTATTTATATTTTTAATATGGTTTTTCCAACGTATATATATATATATAATACTTGAAAAATGACTACAAGCCAGAATATTCACTAAGTTCACAGGAAAAAAAAGAACAGATCTACAAAACAAGGTTACCATGAAAAAATGTTATTGTACCTTTTTGAAATAAAGCATAAATTTTTTTTTTTTTTAAACGGACTAATCACTATTTCTTCCAGAGTGGCAATATAACGGGCGCGGATTTGACACTTTAATTAGTTATTTTACGCACTTTATAAACAAAACTTTTAAGCTTTATGCACTGTGGCATCTGACTGTACCAATCAAAGAAATGATTAAACCGAATTTTCTCAACATCGATGACAAGGCCCAGAGGCCTTTACCTTACAATTAACCTTTATAAACCGACTGGTTCTGCAATCAATAATAAGTAGATGGGTAAAAACCACGTTATAATAAAATACTTCGTCTTGTTTGCGTGTAGGCTGTCCAGAAGTCTGTTCGACAACGCTTACAAAAAAAAACAGATGAAAAGTAGTTTTTTTTCTTTGTGAGGGTCGTAAGTCTACCTTCCCTATATACTCTGGTGTTAAAGCTAAGTGTCAAAGTTACTGAGCCACCATAAGCCTCTGAAATGGCTTAAGAATTGAATATCTGTATACAAAGATGCCAGGACCATGCGGCTAAAAAATATAAATTTTCGGGCATACACATCATTTATTTAGTTATTTGAAGAATAAAACAATGTAGTTTCTGATTTCGGAAATTATTTATTGAAAATTCTGAACATCTTAAACGCCCAGTAAGTAGTAATGGTTTAGTAATGATGCATAAAGGCCGATTTACACTTCGACAATTAGCAAGTTGCAAGTTTTTCCTGAAACATTCGCACTTGCAAAAAATAGAAGTACGGTCTATTTTTTGCAAGTGCAAGTGTTTCCTTGGCAACGAGAAATAATAACTTAAACTTGCAACTCGCACTTGCAACTCGCACTCGTACTTGTCGAAGTATAAACTGGATACGGAATACTCGAAAGTATTCAAAGCTCAAAAATGCTGCATCCGGAGTATGTGTGGCCTAAAGATGACAGACAGCTGCAAACTATATTTAAAAGTCTGAAAATTTTAACACTTCCGTCCCTATATATTGAAATACATATCTGTGTATGCTAAAGTATATCTAGAATTAATTGTAAAAGTTTTGAAAAAACATAATATAAATTTATAACACAAATCTCGTCTTTGTTTTCGCAAGGCAAATACTGCGTTGCGAAAACCTTGTATTCTGCATAATACCTAAAATTTTTAATAACTTGCCAGAACACATCAAAACATTAGATTTAAAAACAAATTACCTATATAAACTGCTAGCCAATTAATGTTACTAAGTATAAGTGTTTAAAAGACGAGTGAAGGAACAGTATCTTTCTCTGTGCGAATAATCCGTGTTAGGTTGTTGTATTTATATATGTAATTGTTTACATTTGTATGTATTATAATTTAGTTTTGTATTTATTAGTCTATATTATATTTATTATACTTTTTTAGGTTTTATTTTATGTAGGTAGGTTTATCATGTATGTATGTGTAGGTATATACGAGTATTATTAATTGAAACTGTTGTGCACGTTACTATCCGCTTCTTTTCTAAATTCTCACTTCCAAGGTCTGCTGTAAGACATTTCGTTAGAAATAAGCAGTGCCTGTTGTGTCGTTTTTCTATGTGATCATTTTCTGTTAACTTTATTGTGTACAATAAATAATTAATAAATAAATGATTTCCTTTTAGATAAAATATAAATTAATGTATTTTAGTCAATAAATGTTACATACGTTTGTACGCCAACTGTTTTTGGACAACATTTAGAGGTTCTTTGTTTTTACACACATTTTCACAAAAAAATAATAATTAAGTATTCAATAAAAATATTGACCAAATACGCGGTCAACGTAATGCCGAAGCAATTATCCATATGAAGAAGTGTGAAAGAGATATCATTCACAAATGGTAGGTCAGAGAGAGATAGAAATATACTGAATATAGGTGTTGACATAGCAAACATCAGATGGGAAATGAAATGAGGCGAGCGAGTGTCACCCCCTATTGACATAGAGCTGGAAAAACTGGAGCTTTTAATGGCTGCTTCATAAAGCTGCTGGTCTTGTTTGTCTGCATCGCTCATAGAATGGGACTTAAACTTATTAGAACTATCTTTTGAATGACCAATTTTCTTATGTTTCACTTTCTAGTTGGTTATTGTATAAATCCTCCAGCTGTTGGTCCATTAGGCAGGTCTATGAGTCACATGAAAAAAATCTTTTTGCTGTAATGTTCTGAAAATCCTCCCCGTAGTTAAAAGTTCTGCTAAACTTTTTATTTAGTACCTAGTTAGACTTTTATTTCTAATTGGGAAATAAAAATTAAGTATTCTAAAATGAAAAGCAAAAATTGGTTAACTGGCATTTTTGGGTAGGCTTGAGCCTCAAATCCTTGAGTTGGGAGTTGGAAGAAGTTGAGCTGATGGGCCACAATGTCTTCTACGAGCGACTCTGACAGTTTAATATTTCATAGACATCGGCAGAGTAGAGCCTAGAGTAGAGGCGGTACATTTTTCATGTATTGATATTGACAGTGTCCTCCACTTCTATACCGTGGCCTAAAAAGGTCGGGACCGCGAATTAAATATTAAAAGCTTCGCCTAAGAACGATGTTTCTCAGAAAGTCAAATTCATAATCAATGAAAAGAAAGCTATTAGTGTAATAACTTCTTTTTCTTTATATAGTAGGCAAAAACTACTTTGTTCAATTGAAGTTCTAATACATTTTGCATAATTAATCATTAAAACGATATTTTTGTAGCCTAAAATATACCAAAATTCATTTGCCAGGAAAAGTACTTAAAAGCGTGATCTACTAAGGCTTGATCACCCTAATTCAGGGTAGGCTCGAGCCCCTCGGTGGGGACGTATATGAACTATTGATGAAGATGACAAAAAGTAAATGGTAATACAATAAAATTTCATGCAGTCAGGGTCTGGGCTAAAAGTTTGAACGCAACAAAGAAGAAGTCTTCCTACAAGAGGTTACACAGGGATGTGTGGTAATCAATTACAAATTCATATAATATACTAACTTATTCAATATTTCTCTCTTCTTTTCTTTTATGACCATATAAGAGTAAAACCTCTTATACACGCCTTAACAGAAAAAGTACTTTTTAACAGGTACTAAGTAGTTTTAAAATAACTACCGTGGTTTCCTCTCGCTAATTAAAGTTGCTAATGAGACAGACAAGTTCGGTCCAAGAAGCTGTACGAGCTAAGTTTAGGAGATATATAATGTTACCTTAATGTAAATTAAAACAGAAATAAATTAAATATACACACCAAAGGCACCAAAAATAAAACTGTAAATAGTAATAGTCTTAGTATCATGTTTAAGTTCTTATTTATAATTTAAAAATTTAGGTTTGAGGTTTTTTTTTGCATTCTGTATAACACTGGTGTAATTATTATCTGTAAATGTTATTTTATTATGATAAATCAATCACCTAAAACTTAAATTTGGATATAAGTATAAGTAAAATAGGTGAACGGGCTTTATTTATATTTAGTAGGTACTTGAAGCTAAAGTGTTATCTAAACATCCAAGCAGACGAGGTTCGTAATTTCTCATAACGTAGATAGAACCTGCTAATTTCTCTGCCTAGGGATAGAGGCAATCGGAACGACTATCAGAAAGCTATATTGAATTCTGCTCGCCTTGAGCCGGGTTAGGGTCAAGCTACACTTACCAGCAGCCTCGGACTAATCGCACCTCTAGCTATTATTACAACAGACAAAATGAATGAAAGCACTTAATACAACATCAACATCAACAGCTCATACCGAGGAGCTCGAGCCTACTCTGAATTAGGGCGATTAGGCGTCATTCGACCACGCTGGCCCAGTGCGGGTTGGTCGACTTCACACACAACCTTTGAGTTTCTTCGCAGGAGTGTGCAGGTTTCATCACGATGTTTTCCTTCACCGCAATGAGCGTCGAATAAACGTACATATGAATTCGAAATTCGAAAACACATTGGTACGTAGCGCGGTGGGGATCTAACCCGAACTCCCGGACGGGAGGCAGCGGCCTTAGCCACTAGACCACCGACGCTCTCTTAATACAAAGCAAGATAAAAAGATAAAAGACAAAAATAATTTATTTTAAGATGATATTATTTTACTTGTCTTTATGAAAAATATTTCTGTTCTATGTGTGTGTCATATTAAGATATATGAAATTGCGTAACATTTTATGAAACGAAACAAACTTCGAAGGCAACAAATAAGTCTTGTAAAAAGAGAGACATACAGCGTTAGTCATAAAAACAGTTGTCAAAACGGATATAATATACCGGAGCCAAGACTTTGTTTATCTCACCAAACTTGAAGAAAAAGTAACGTAATGTGACATCCTTCGGTTCTGAGTTGTGGTTTGTTTATTTACTTATTTTACTTTGTCCCAGATCTAACGTGGCTTATAAAATGTAAGACAGGGCTGTCTCTCTTTCAACTTTAGCAAAAACAAATAAATACAATTCTGTCTCAAAGAAAATTCACAATGAATTTGATAGTTAAATAGTTCATTCCTGTTTTTTTAACTTAAATAGAGGTATATTCTGAGCAACAGGTATTTTGTTTTAATCCAGCAGTCTCCAGTGATGTTCAAAGCCAGCACCAAAAAACAGCACTGAATAAACTTTAGAAAATTTAGATACAATCTTCCTATTATTTGACTGTTAGCTGCGAATATTTCGAAGTAATGAATTATTCGTCAAAACCAATTTCCTTTGAATTCAAAATTTAATTTCCTTTTGGACTAAAATAACTCTACCTCTTACGAACCATTATAACCATTTGATGGACTTGATATATTATTATCTAATGTATACGTACTTACAGAAAAAAAGTCAACGGAAACATATACTTTTTTAGTTTGTGTATTAAAAAAAAATAATGCAAAAATGTAAAAGAAATGAAATGAAATCAAATTACAGATTATTGGTTTAACGGTATAAAATATGCGGTCTATAAATTCATAATATAAATCTATAATAATTCTCCACTGAACAATCAAAGCACATCCTTTATACATACTTGACATAAATAGACAAAGGGAACTATGAAATGAATAAAAAAACATTAGTTAATATAAAAGGCACAATTAAGGAAGGTTCAGTCAGATGTGTCTGGTCGCACGTGGGCGTTATCGGCTGTCACCGGCAGCTACCGGCCCGGCGCGGGCGCAATCTCGCTCGTCATGTCGCTAGATAAGCGATACAAGCTATTAAATACACGCTTTATGGGACGCCCTTACAGACCGCTTCACAGCCAACGACACGATTTAGGGCTCTCACAGACGAAACTGTTTGTCGGGTCGTCGACGTAAAGAGAAGCACAAAATCTGCAGCTTCTCATTTTTTTTATTTTTTAAAAGTTATTGGTAGGAGTTATTATTGTAATAAATGTACTTCTACTACTTATTGTAGTACCGTGAATAATAAAATATTAATGTGAATTTCTTTTTTACCACTTTTTCTTTATTTTAACTTTTTCTTTTCAAGATATTCATCAACATTAAAAGCATTCACATACTTGGAAGTAACCAAACCATTAAATCGAAGATTAACTGAAATTGTTAGCCATGATTTCCATTAAAGTATAATTTAATAAGCAAAAGTTTGTTTTAGTAGCTTCTATAAACGGAAAGTTTATTAAATTAAATTGTTTTGTTCAACTTGGAGTTCCTGCCATTTAAGTAGGTGAATTTAATGATAAAAGTTAATCTTCCTTCCTACATTTAACATTTTACCTACATTTACTGTGAGTGGGTGTAAACATTAACATTCAGAATAAATTTGATCAAGTTTAATCTAGTTAAAAACCGGTTTACAACTGAGCTTCTGATGTAGAAGTCGTCGCGTGTGCAATAGCCTTAAATCATTGACGGTAGGTAGCTGTTTATTTGAGCCCGGACTTTTTACGGGATTGATGTGCAACTTGCAGTGTTATTTGAAGTAGAAAACACAGGGTAACATTAACTGATATTAAAATATAGATTAAGTGTTCATATTTCGTCCATAAAACAGAAATTCTGTGATCAAACTAAGAAAATTAATTTATATTATAGCTCAGAGCTAGTAAGACAAAATTCATTTAAACAGAAATAGTTTTAAATATGTGTTTTTTTTTAATAAATATCGCTATAGCACTTACTTCAAAGTTCAAACCTCGTTATTTGTTTAAAGGTGACTTCAATCCGGTGTAAAGCCGTTATTTATAACATTGCTGGAGTCGTCGCGTGTGCAGCGTTCCTAATTCACTTTATTGGCCGTTGTTTATTTTATAGTGGGTGTGCTTGATAAGCCCGAGTAGGAAGGGAGAAATATCTACATTTAATCTGAACATAAAACAACTCGACTTGTAGATTAAATGCTATTGTCGTCTGCAGGCGCGGTCAACATATAGCAAGAGGATTTAGTTTTGAAGTAAGTTATCTGTTTTGTTGTTAAGAAGGTACTGATAACATACACGTATTTATCGCAGAGAATTTTATGGTATATCATAAATAAGTCATAACTCATAGGTGATTTAGTATAATTAATTACTTCGTGCAAATAAATTATTAAAGACGCTTAGGTGTATTAGACTGTATTAGTTATAATTATATATTCGAAAAAACCCAATACTAATTTGAATTATGTGATAAAAAATATGAAATAAGGTTCAAATTCCTACTGTCCAATGAAAATAGTTTTTTAATATGTTCACGTAAAAAATCTTTCTCTTGACTCTATATATGAGCATTGCATCAGTGAAGTGTATAAGTTTCTTAAAAAATATACCTCTCCATGGAGGATATCTTTCTACACAATAATAAACAAATCCCATGATACACGAAATTAATCAGTTCCGTCCAATTTTACAGGAGATTTGTATTCCTCGGGCAAGAAAACAATGCAATTTACATGAAGGACCGCGTGGGACCTTGGGTGTATGCGGGAATAAATAACTAATAAAGCCCGATAAGGCTAGTCTCGGAGGAGGCCACTTAAAGAGATTGCCCTGAGGCATCCACGCACTGCGTTCATTCTTCCGGACAGGGATGTAGCCAGGTCTCAACCAGGGGGCTATTTAGGAGCCTCTTGTTGCTAAATTAGTCCGGCGCAGGTGAAAGAAAACTCGAGTCTTTTATGTACGCTTTCATTATTTCAAACAAAGCTGGTTTTAAAATTTTGACAAAAAGAGTAACTACTCGTAGTAAACTTGTCGAGGTTGTCTGAAGAATAAAGCTACAGCATTGCAATTAAACAAATTTGTTTAATTCTTGAATTATTCAGCCATAGTTGATTAATATGAATACTAAATATTTATAAAAAAATAAAATAACCTACAACCCAAGTTACAACAAACATATTAGCGAATCACAGAAGAGTGACAAATCACAAAAAAATCTGACTTAAAGCCAATAAGTATAAAATATTTATATTCCTAAATATGTCCCTGTTAAATGAGAAAGAATTCAATTAATGTGAACATTTTCGTACAAGAAAACTCCTTAGCACCCAAATAAATATTGCTTACAAAGGATTTTTGAGACACTGAAAAGATTCTAGCTATTTAACTAATTATACAAATCACTGCAAATCGTAAGAAATTAATGTTGGTTAGTAAAACCCGTTAGAAAGGGTTATACTATCGACAGATTGTGAATGGATGTTCACAATTTAACGCTTTCTAACGAATTCACGATTGTTTACGAGTAAAATTTAACGATGTCTGAAAAATTTTAAACAAACATGAAGATAATGAGTCTTACAATTGAATGTGTTGATATATTGTCTGAGAAACTATCACACGTCCAATTGTGAATCATGCTTTGTAATCGTTTTAAAGAGATTTGTACACGTCTTTAATTGATTACTGCAATGAACAAAACAAAATATAACGTTATTAAAATCACTCCATAAATTGAAACACCGTATATCGTAATAAAAAGATAAAAACATACTACACTAACATTATCACAATTTGCGGGTTTGTTTTATTTATTATTTATTACTGTACGGTTATATTTATTATTGTATTGTATTGCATTATTACCGTGGTAACAAACCCGCAAATTGTGATAATGTTAGTGTAGTGAACAACCACCAAAATCTTAAAACATAAATACATACTATACGAGTAGAGTGTACTCGATGTAGGATTTCTGTCGTAAATTAGTAATAAAATAAAAAATACTTTGTTTTTTCTTAGGTATTGTAATATTAAGTTATATCTCTTATCGATCCCCATGTTTCACAGCGAAAACTTCAGTTATACTTTGTTGCACGGTCTCACATGTGACTTGTAATTGCCGCGGTAGCCTCATCGTATATATTTCACTTCTCTGGTGTAAGTGTTCATAAACGCAGACATTTAATCAAAAGTTAGGGGCTGTTGTGGAGGAGACAAGGGCAAACGAGTCTATCCAAGTTGGGAAGAAGTTTAGCTAACAGAACTTTGAGAAATAACTTGAAGTGTTTGTTGGTACCAGAATTCAGATAAAAGAAGACTTTTAAGATGGATGACGAAAAAGTAGATTTGTTTGATGTTGTTTGAGCTCACTTGTTGAACTCGTGCCTGGAATTTGCCGCTTATCCATTATTTCCACCATTTCAAAAGCTGTCTGATACTACTACGCCTTGCCAGCATTTCGTGCTTAGAATAATCCTTTGGTCTTGAACTTTGAATCTTAAAATTCCAAAAAGAAAAACAAATGTTTGTATATCCTCAAAGTTTTATTAGAAATCGATAAATATTGGCACTGTTTGCAATATATCACAACAGTGGACTGTAACGAGCCGTTGATTTTTGCAATACATTATTTAATGTCGTCGTCTTTTTTGATATCAGAACAAAACCCAAAAAAATCGCTCGTCTATTCCAGTTGTAACCAAAATCATAAAAACATATTTATTCAGTTGATACACATCTAACAGACAGGTAATATTGAAAAGCTCAAGTATCCAGATCACGTGCGGGGAGGAAAATAAGTAGTACGACACGGAAGGGGTCTCGTCATCTTGGGTTATGGGATGCTTATTGCTTCGGCTTGGTCGTGTGTGCTTTGACATGATTGCTAACACTCTACCCTACTATACCCTCCTAGTACCACTGTCATCTTTTTTGATCATTTAAAATGGAATAGGAAACGGAGACAAATAGCCTGATTTGTCTGACGTCTTTCCTATTTTGTAATAAAAAAAAAACAGTTTTGTCTAAATTATTAACCGTTAAGATTAAATTAGCTGGCTCTCTTGGCCTATCAGTCAGCCCGCCTTGTGGGGAGCTGCTCGCTCTTTTATTATAATAATTTAAACAGTTTAACATCCTATTTAAATTTCGGAACCATTTCCATAAGGCTGTCAAATTTTCTCACATGCTTTAAAATATTCTTATACGAGTGTAATAATAATATTTCCACCCAGCGCCGACCTTGACGCTGGAAGTAGTTCAGGAGACGGCGTTTGATATTTATTCTTCGTTTTCGAGGTCCTTGAAGAAAAAAAAAAACAAATTTCTTTTTCATCGTGTGGGTTGTAATGTCGCCAACTGATGTTACAAAGCTTGGTGTCAGTGTTAGAGCCGCCACCAATGGCCACGGACTTAGTTCGTGTAAGGACTACTGCTGTAGATACGAGCAGGACCCGCTAACTGCCATGCCAAGATTATTTCTAGGAATACTTCAGTGTTTTAGTTTCAATCAGTTATATCTTTCATTAGACACATTAATTAGTATTCAGAAAACACATTTTCTATTTATTGCAAGAGAAGAGAAAGTAAGTTTAAGTTTATGTTTCATCGTTCTATTAACTTAGAAACCAATGTTGTGTCTGGGTGTTGTTTATCTATATAAGTATGTATTTATCTATTTAAGTAATATATATCAGTTGTCTGATACATGGGTATCAGATAACTGATACAAGCTTTACTTAGTTGGGATCAGATGGCCGTGTGTGAGATGTCCCCACATTTATTGTTTATTATTATTGTTATAATGAATCTCTCAGATTTTGCATCTCGAAGGTTTACATTAACCATACATAGGAAACAGTCACTACGTTTGACACGTATGAGCGCCCCTGGGATTACCGCGAATATCTTCATCCTATTTATTTACCTAAGAATATTCCTAGGCCCAGTAAAGTTACTTTACGATACCGGTTTTATCAATGCTAACAATAAGTATTATAAATACAAAAGTGTGATTCTTCTTCACCTTCTTCACACAGCAAAAAATTAGTGACCAAGGTTCTTTAGGAAAAATAAATAAATACATAAAGAAACAAGGTTTTACGTGAACAAGTTTACAAGGATAAAATGTGGCCACATATTCACCAATATTTATTTATCATCTCCGTTAGATCCCTTCATTTAGTTAGCATCTAAAAGGTTCAAGAACAAATAGTATATTATGTTGACTTAGTTTATAGCCTTCCGACATCACAAAAAGGTCTAGGCGCTCTACGTTACGTTGTCGCAGACACTCTTGGCTAGCTACGCTAAGAGCTCTCAGGATGATCGCCAAATGTTGACTTTCTATCACCTGGGGCTGTCACCCGCTCTAAGTGGCCCTCTGAATAATACGCTCGCGTGTCAACCCTTCACCGCAGCGAAAATACCCTTGTTTTTATACTGAGAAAATATTAGTATGTGAAATTGAGATAAGATATCTGTCTTGTTGTGGATAAAAACCGGTCTAAGGTAAAATAGGTAGGTGTTAGATCAACCTTGTTTCGCCTCGTCAAGCATTTTGTCTTTTTACGATGCTGCCGTAAGGAAGCGTGTAACTAGTTTTTTGAAACTGAAAAGCTTCTTTATGTGGAACTGTGGACGCAAGCTGTTGATAGATGAAATTTTCAAAATATCGTTTATGTTCTCTCTTATTGTATTCATCATCTCTATCCAGTTTGGTAAATATACATGACAACCTGAAATAATTGTGTAGCATAATATGCATATTTCCAATTTTGCGGAAACCGGCGGCAGCGGCGTGCGAACAAATGAATGTTTTGTGCGAGTTTACGAGACCACATTTTGTTTTTATTAAAAACGCCAACCAATTTGCAACACAGATTTAGCGACATTTGCAGCCATAAAAATTAATAGGTCACATTCGGAAATAATGGTAGAAATTAAAATGCCATATTTAAAAAAATCCTGTAATCTAATGTGGTTCACGAAGCCGCACAAGTTTTCACCTCAAAATTCCGGTAGTTCCGGCAGATACCGAAAAGCATAGAGATATCTGCAATATGCGATTAAAATAACAATTCTACGGAACTACGGCTAACTTCGCGAATGCGCGAATTTCGCATAGACTTTTTTTGTATTGGTCTGACAGAATGACGTCACAAAGCAGCCATTCACATTTTAATAGCATCGTATCTTCGACCACAGAGTCCCTTTCTGTGATCGAAGCATTGTATGAACTGAATAAAGAGGTAGGTAGGTCTATGAGACAAGGACTAGAAAGAACAAAGACGATCTCAAAGCGATTGAAACTCCTCCGTCCACAAATTAGTGTGATTATTTGACATTCATAGAGTAACACTCGTCTGAGAGCATATTCGGTGGTCTAGTGGCTAGGCCCGCTGCCTCCCGTCCGGGAGACGCGGGTTCGATCCCCACCACGTACCAATGTGTTTTCGAATTTCAAATTCATATGTACGTTTATTCGACGCTCTTACGGTGAAGGAAAACATCGTGATGAAACCTGCACACTCCTGCGAAGAAAATTCAAACGTTGTGTGTGAAGTCGACCAACGCACACTGGGCCAGCGTGGTAGACTAAGGCCTAATCGCCCCAATTCAGGGTAGGCTCGAGCCCCTCGGTGGGGACGTATATGAGCTGTTGATATAGAGTAACACTCACCTTTGTTTGTGTTGATCTATGAAAAAAGTTTATGTACCGAACTCTTTAGCCAACTTTCTATCAGTGGCGCTACTTGGGATCATAATTCTTGAACAAACACCATGTTCTGACACCCGGCAATGCTTGTTTACTCACACGACTTATAAATGGTTTGTAAACAGAGGAACGTGATCTTACTATTAGAAGATGTACTACTCCAAGTGTTTGAAGATTATACAGAGATTAAGATTAGAATAATGGGATTCGTGACAAACCTTTTTGTTTAGACTTACATGTAGTTCTTGTTAAAAGTTAAGTGAGAGTTTAGCTACGTAACTCAACTAGATACTAGATACAAGGGCAAATGATTTTTAGTTACATTTATACAACTAATCACCCTCTTGTATAATGAAATCGATAGATTTTTATATTCAAAGGAAACATTACAGAGCTGTGAAAACGTTTAACCTTTCAAAAACAAACACAACCTAATCGCCTCCATCCAATACATTCAATTCAATAAATGGAAAGGCAACCAATGTTTCTGCAAGATTAAACACTCTTTGAGCATGCCCAACCAAATTCCTACGTCACTCCAACATCGCTTTGATGATGATGAAATCTTGTTTGATTCCCACGGACTGACGTCTTTTCCCTGAAATGTAACATGTTCCCCCCTCCCCGCCCTAAGGCTCATTACGTTCTGCGAGCACGTTTCTAACAAGCTAGAGGTCTGACGCAACGTGGCGCCTCCAATATTGAACTTTTTGCCCACGATCTTCCACTTTCCTTGTATGATGTCCGAAATAAAACTTTATATTTTACGACGTAGCGTTCTTGTGTTTTCGTAACTTTTCATTCTTTTACAGTCCTCTTGTATTTACTTACTTGCCATTGTTCTCAAACTTTCTATGAATTCCTAGTATTTGCCCGTATTCTTTCTACCCACCCGTTTGGGACGGGCGGACGGTCGGCCATGTAGTGTAATTTGGCGGAATCCTGCGTGCAAGTTTTTCTGATAGGAAACAGACGGTCAGCAGAAAACATAATTCGGGAGCCGACTTGAATTTGTATAGAGAACCTTTTTGACATGAGATCCCTCAAATACGAATGTTATTCGGAAAAAATACAAATTGAGACAGTTTTTGCCTTTTGAAAGATCACAAGAAAGAAAGTTATTCTTGGCATGTATTTTGAATATTATGTTTGATTGGCTCTGCTTTTGTGTTGTTACAAAACAAACATGCTTTTCAGAAAAGTTATAATAAATGTTATACGTTGTTGTTTACAGATTACAACTTCCACATTTTCGAAAACCGTGGCTTAACCTTAAGCTTCCACGTCACTTACCAACCAAAACATTGGATGTTGACATTCATCGTCTGAACATAAAACGGGTCTGGCTCGTAAAGCGTATTTATTTTCATTTACGTGACCAATTTCAGTTGAAATATCACGTCAACCGCAACAAAATTTCTTATGAGCTACAAAGTTCAAATGCTCGTCTTGAATTTTGATTACTCCCGTCATATGATACGGCCAATTTATCATTGTTTGAATGACAACCGTAATTAACTTGGCCTTCGCTTGTAAATGGGCTCTTATGTGACTTGGTAACCTGATTCTGAGTCAAAACAATCAAGTCAGTCTTGGGGATTTAAAAAGGAAATGCGTTTTACCTCAAAAAATTTTGTTCTTAAGCGCGGTATGAAAATTTATAAGATTGGTAATCACTAAGTGTAGACTTTGCGATAAATTCTGTGAATTTATGAACTGGCACAAATTAAACTCGAGAATTTATTACAAAACGAAGTCAATTCATGAAGGAATTAAACTTAAAAATTAATTAAGTAACTTGTTTTTAGTACCAACATTATAGGTATGATGCGAACTTAATGGGACTATCAATCCACCTTCTATTTAAAGCGCAGCATTGCTGATTCAAAACATTTATTATTACTAAAAACAGAACAAGTTGTCCATTTTTTATGTACTTATAATATTAAAATTAGATCTCTTTTATCAGGATGAAGAAGACGTGAAGAAGCAGCTTCCAGTCGTTCCAAAATGCTGTGCAAGTGGCCAAAACCTCACTCGTACATACGAAGATGGAAAGCTGAAGTGGGTCTGCACCAGGTCGGCGTTGACTTTCCAGCCCATTTTCCACCAATCCAACGAGACCCACATCTTTAGTTATGACAGCAATGTCTTTGAAACCCTAGTGGGAAATCCTTGTAAATATGAATGGTAAGATTAAATTAAATTATTTCTTATTTCGATCTATGTTGCTCAAAATCAATAAATTAAAATAATCCTGCAAAGAACATTATCTTTAATAGTCTTTCCTTTATTGTATCGATTTCTAGTATCGTTCCCTTTAGAAATAAATTGGAACATTATCATTTAAAACTTTCTCAATTCCGATACAAACTCGAGTACTGAGTAAAGTTTCGCACCAATTCTCTATCATAATATTTGCTACAGTTCAATGACAATATAGCTTAGTTCAATTGGTTACGATAAAGTTATCAAAACAGTTATCAGTTTATTAGAATTTTTTTGTTGCTATATTTTTACCAGGTCAATTCTTTTACAGGTATAGGTTGAATCCACACCTTTCCAGTCAGGATGAGTTTTATCTTCTGGTGAATGGATCATTGTTTGCTCCATATAACACACCATACTTGTTGGGACCGAAGGAGTATTGTATGGAGACGTTTTGGAACGAATCCTATCCAGCAGGGTTAACACTGCCACTTATTTGCTTTCAATCTACAGAAAATGTTACTAAATCATCAACAACACTTATACTTTATGCCACAGGTAATTTAAAAATGATAATTTTATTTTGACGTAATATTTAACTTTGTATTTGGACTTAGAAAAGGAGACCGGTATTTTGTACTTGTAGTATGTTTTAAAAAAATATTTTTTTAGGTCTTCTCATATCAGTGCCATTCTTACTAGCAACAGTATGCGTCTATACATTAATAAGAGAGCTTAGAGATACCCATGGAAAAGCGTTAGCTTGCCATTGTATGTGTTTGGCAATAGCGTTCTGTAGTCTTGCCGTTACTCAACTAGCAGGACATGCTTTTCCTTCAACAGCCTGTACCATTATAGGTAAGAGATAAAGTTACTGTTTAAATAAATTTTCAATGAGGAAACGTTGAGATTTTCATTCTCACACTAAACTAATATTTTTCCTTTTTTGCAGCTTACATTATCCAATTTTCCTTCGTCTCGTGTTTCTTTTGGTTAAACGTAATGTGCTTTGACATATATCTCAATGTCAGGTAAGATTTATATTTCTTGTTTTGTATTACATTTAACTTTTAGTGTTTTATTTAGCAGTATTAATGAGTATTGTAAATAATTTAGTGCCGACGCAATTTAGTTTACTGCTATTGCATCAGGGCTAATATTGAAGTGTACAGCCCAGACTACTACAATTTTTATTGGCATTAGTATAAGACCAAGCGGAAGACCAGCGTTATGGAGGGCACTTTATGTGTCCTCCATAGCACCATGCTGAGCTGGGACCTCTTTGCTTGCCAAATCGCAACAAATATAATTTTATTTTTGTTTTCTTTAGTATTGTAAGCAAATAAACGTTTTTTCTTTCTTTCTATTATATTTGTATACTCTATTATTACAAATAATAGTATATTACTGCCGCGGCCGCAAAATTAGTTATTGCTGGACAAGGGCACGTTTAAAGTCCGAGCCGCCGCCGCCGAGGACTTTTATTGTGTATGAGTCTTGCAAGAATTATTGCGGCCAAGGCTTGCATAGTGTTTTTCTCTGAAATATGTGAGGAAATTATAAAATACAAAAAAAATGCGGCAACTAGGATTTGGTTTAGATGTTATTAACGTAGTACTAATTTTATCACTTTCTACTTCGACTTCTTGAACCATTTCTTGTTATAATGTTTTCCTAATTCAATTATTAGTTAACTCCATAGTGAAAAATACAGCCAACTCCAATCACTACGATTCGTGCACGATTCATACATATAAAATTTGAATTTAGAACATAACAGTAAAGACTCAAAAACATTGAAATTTCTGATTGAAAGTTACTTTGCTGGCCTAGGCCGTTTGAGGGCACATTGCTGGCCGCTGGTTTGTCAATGTTTCGTCCAAAAATGAGTCACTTCGCGTACTGTTTTTTTTACAGTAAAATGATCACATTTTTGAGCATGTCGGAAAAAATATACTTAATCTATCTTGTATGCTTCAACCTAATAAAATATTTATTTTTTCAGGCGATATATAAACACTTCAGTGTCAAGACGAAGTATGAGGCGTAGATTCGCCTGGTACTGCGCATACGCCATCATTCTACCTCTTATCTTACTTATAGTCACTATCACTATGCAGCTTCACCCAGCTGTACCTAGCCAATACCTCAAACCTAACTTCGGGGTCAAAGCCTGCTGGTTTCAGAGTAAGTCGATCTTTTAATATTCTCTTGCCTTGTTTGAAATGTATCTTTCTGCAATTTTTACGAATTTGTTCTGCTTTTGTATCCATTTCAGTGTTAATACATGTTAGCTGTATCTGTCAAGTCCAATATTGTGAGTTTTATATTATTTCGTTATGATTGTCTGTCTTTAACCTTTTGTCTATATTATTATGTTTGTTTTATTTTTAAAGTAACTGATTTATGTTTTATGTTGGTTTATAAGATTGCTATTGGCAATGTTGGCCAAGTAAGTAAAGTTTCTTACAGCACTGAAACTATTTGTAGTATTCATATATAACCATTACGGTATCATCACAAATATTTAAGTGGGTGTCATCATGTTCGTAGGCTATCATTTATTCTGTGTCAGTATAATTATGTGGCGGTGTGTTATGTGATATTTGTCGTAGTTTACCTAATAATCTTTTTAGTATAATTAATACCGTTGAAACTCAATTATTTATCAATATTTTCAACAGGCTTTAGTAATTAAGTAACTTATATTTCTTGCAGCGGACCAAGCAGCTCTGCCCTACTTCTATGGACCAGTAGCAGCCATCCTTCTCCTCAACCTAATCATATTTTTCTTCACGTCACGCGCCTTTGCCATCCACTACGATAAACTAAAAGACGTCACGCGTGAGTCACGTTTTTATTTACATTTTTATTCCAAGTCCTACCTTTATCAATTTATTACTAAGCACGGGTATGTAGTTCTATGAAATTATAGTAAGTTTATTGGAATTTGAGTTATCATATTGTATGACACGTAATGAAATAACTGCGCCCAAATGCAAACAATGACAAAACGGGCTTGTGATAAGATATTATTCTGATTCAGTTTCCGGTTTCAGTTTTTACAAGCTCATGTTTAAGTACATAACGTAACACCTCTCGGTTGGTAGCCTATGAAACTGCGTTTATAGATACCAAAGTTTTTGAAAGTTTGCGATGTATTTTTCGAACTTTCACACCAACAGATCTACTGACTTAAACAATTTTCCTAATTACCTTAATTTTTTTCGCATAATATTTCCAAAAGATATGGAACAAAAATTTACACTAAAGTTTTCACTTTTTTCGGGTTTGTTACCACGGTAATATTTAATATCGTTACCTCGATATTTCGGAAGGTACGGTTTCGGTATTTAGTGTAGTGAACAACCACGAAAATGGAACAAAAGTTTGTTCAATTTTAAGTGCTGACCCGAAATGTTTGGCGTTATCAAACAAACACCTTTTTTGAATCCTCAAAGACAAACTCAATTAGTTTTTTTTACTTAAGTTTAAAGAGTATTTTTAATCGTATAGTTTTATTTATTTTTCTCCGGATAGGGCTCGAGCCTCTTGGTGGGGACGTATATGAGATGATGATTTAATTTTCTCGTTTAGCTTTGGACATGGCGCATTCAGACTCAGACGACTGGGTGCGGTTGGGGACGGTGTTGGGGTCACCCATCCCGCCACACGAGCAGCGGTCGGCATCTCCGCCACAAACGCAAGTCGTGAACTTCAATCAGAAACTCAAGAAGTATCGGAAAATGTAAGTATTGTGGAATTTGCTGCTATTTAAGTAAAAATACGACTGAGGTGACAAAAAAAAAGAAATCAGTGTCACTCGGGCTGATGTAAGGATTCTAACGATATCCCACATAGCCAGTCATCTGTTCAGGCATTTAGAAATTATGGATATATGAACCCTGAACACATTACACTCTTTTTTTAGCGCAGTCGTGTAAAAATATGATTATTATTGTCGACTAACCCGCACTGGGCCAAAGTGGTCTTATTTCAAGGCAGGTTCGAGCCCCTCGGTGGAGACATATGGGAGCTGTTGGCGATGACGATGATGACGATTGTAAAATGTGCGGAAATCCATTTGGTTAAACAAATTATCTAATAATTTCATGACAAACACTGAAACAATGGAAATATAAATTGAATAAAGATTTACTTGATAAGTACTTGTAATAATAATTGAGACACGCATAGAATCTATTTAAATTACATTGCGTAATAATACCAGTCCATCAGACAATTGAACGCTATAATAGCAAAGTTATTGATTTACCCAGTTTCCTAACTAGGTATCTAAGTAATAAAATATAAATTAAGTTGAAGAAGTTTTATACCTATCACAATACCATTATGGTTAGGATCTCGATAGCAAATCCTAACCTAGTTTAGCAATGAAATATTAATCTAGCGCATAAAACCACGTCGATGTATCCTTTATTTGCAACATTGGTGACTAATATAGAAACCCATACGACTGTGACGCAATATACATTCTGTATTCGGTTAGAATATGAGACTAGTTGGTATTTTCCTTGAATGAATAACATTTAAGGGTTGACGACACATGAACGGGCTTCCCCTTCCAAGGTTAAGTTTCCAATCGATAACGCATTTACTTTATCTACACCTGTGTTCGGCTTGTTATCTCAAATTGAATTAGCATGTTGGATAACATACCTGCCGTTAAGTGGGTCGACAGTATCTTGCCGTCTTCTTTTTATTGCATTACCTGCATACTCACCTCTAAACGTGAGAAGTATGTTTAGTGAATCAATTTTTTTTTCAAGATCATGATCAGGTTCAACAAGGCAGTTATGGTTTTTTATTACGGTCCTTATCATGATCTTTAAAGATCTTTTGATCTTTATGTTCTTTTGTTTGGTGTCTTTTTTTTCTAATCTCAATTAATCATAAGACATGGCTATCCATACTTTCCGTAGATAATAACTAACACCAATAGGGTATTTGACTATTCCTAAGTTTACCATATTTTATGAATTAATTTTAAAATATAGATTAGTAGCAGACGAAACGAGAATCGGTTGATAAACGAATTAACAGAGATAATAAAAGGGCAATTTGATTTTTGTGTAATTTTTTCTTGACTATATTTTGTCTTATAATTATAAGGTATAACACATAATGTAAAGAAGAGTTTTAATAGGGTATCTTGTCTTCTTCTAAAACGCCTGACAAATTCTAATTAGACCCAACAGACTTATGATGTCACCATTAGTCATTTACCTCCTTATCTAAATTAAATCAACCATGAAAAGGTGTTAACTAGAACCGCAGAATTAATATAGTACTAACCAGAACTCAAAAATTGATATTTGTGCGACTAAAATGATTTAAAAAAATAACACTATAATTCAAATGTCATATTAAATAATTAAAAAGTAGGTGACTAGCTACTCACCTCTCTCTCTCGCTCTCTCGCTACTCAACTCACCATAAATGGCAATACAAACATCATGTCAGTCGAAGGACGTCCACTGCTGTACTCGTACTACAGGCTGTACAAAGGCCTCTTCCCTAAGAATTTCCTCTCCATGTTTTATGTTAGAGTTTCCTTGCCATGGACAAACACTGAATGAACATATAGATACCTATAACAAAACAAATTAAAAATATTCCTATTGTCATAGATTTCGCACCAGCTGCATGCTGTCTGCCATCATGGGTGTGTCCTGGGTGCTGGAGGTGGTTTCGTGGGTGGTTGGAGCTGGGTCAGAAGTGGTCTCCGTGTGGTCCGTCTTCGACCTCATCAACGCACTTCAAGGTGTGGTAATCTTCGCCATATTCGTCCTGCAGCAACCTGTGAGGACTTATGTTAAGGTTCGTTGATATCGTATTCTACCTGTATGTTATTGTTTTAAGTTTTAAGTAACCATTTATCTGTCGTACCATCTATCAGTCAGATAATGATTTAAAAGTTCTGCCATTGAATATTTACTTACCAAGGTGTTACAAAACGCAATATTAAGATAAGTTAGAAGAAACTAAATAACTTTACCAAGGAGTATAGGTTGTAATTTAAAAATAGACTTCTGTTGTTTTCATTGAAAAGTCTTGGACATTTAAAAAAGATCCATGAAAAAGTCAGCTCATCTGAACTCTCCTTTATTTATAACTTGAACCTTATCGATTTCGAGAATTTAAACAAAACGAAATTAATGATAATATTGTTTCTTTTCAGAACTCAAGAATATTTTCGTCCTGTCGGAGGAAAACCGACGGGTCGGAAGCGGCTGTGGTGAGTGAAAGGAACAGCATCATAGATTGTAGCACCGCTATGAGTGGACGAAAAGACTATGTGTAGTTATAAGATGTTGAAATCAAGAACAATATAAGAAAGTGTATGCGAGACTGACTATAACAGTATTATTGTTTGAAGTCCGATAAGCCCAGAGGCCCGGAATACTGACGGGATGTGTTCGTACCTACAAAATATACTGGGTGAAAAAATGGCGGTAGTTAAAGGTAAAATACCTCTCTTTATATTTTACCGGTTCGATTTCCTACTAAATCAAGTGATCAATCAACAATCTATGCCACTTTACTTATTTTTTAAATAAAGAGTGTTTCCATAGCCAACATTTAACACTTAGGTACTATGCAACTACCGTTTTTTTCCAGTACTAAATTCGCTTTATCTCTGAATCGAGAGTACAGCCCTGACATGATCGAAATGTTGAACAATATAAATATAACCTCAAAAGTTTAAGGTCATTGAATTTGAGGTAAACTATTCAAAGGTGAATATAAAGTTTAGTTTTATATCGAAAAAGTTCGTAGGGATGATTATGGCCTACGCTGGTGTTGGGAAGTTGAGTGCGGTTTCTGAAATGTATATTTTGTTTCTTTATTCCTGTGATAGCTTTTATTCTTCAGTTACTGAGTGTTCTTATCCAATTCTCGTTTAATACCTATAATAAATATTTATTTTGTTAAGTTATGTACAGTATACTAAAATGTTTACAAATATTTAGTTTTAAATTATATTGTAGTGGTCATGTTTGCATCTTTTCTCTTTAATTTTTTTTTTTTGTTAAAATAAAATTATATGCATAGGGTTTTCAGTTTACAAAATTTATTAATAAAATAACTAACTTGTAAGTTTGTCCAAAATGTAACCGTTTCAAACTGCTTTTTATAGCTATGGTTGTTCAGGTTAGTGTAAGAGAAGATATTTTTATATCTAACTTAAGATATGCATGACCAAAATGAATGTTTGATTATTGTATTTTGCTCTAAATTAAAAATTTTATTTATTTTTGATTATGATGCTCCAAGAGACTAGTTAATAAGACTAGAAATAGAATAGAGTTAGACTTATAATTTTTCTAGAGAAAGAATGCTGAATTTGACATAGCTAGGCCAAGACTTCCGAACTTCCCACCTCTATTTTCAGATTTTTAGTTAAAAAACATGACATTTATTTGTAATGAAAATAACGTCAACATTCTGGATACCTATTTTTAGGAAAAAGATAAAATTGAGTGTCACGATTATTAGAATTTGACATATTTTAACATTGGGATCGGAAAGTGTTGCAGAAAGGTGTTTTTTTTTGTAATATGTATTTTATTTATTAAACTTTAAATTTATTCTTGGAGTGTCATGTAATCATAAAGCAAACTTCATATTTAGTTTTAAAAAATGTGTTAGTAGTGCCATAACGTATCGTAACTAAAGCAAAAACAAAAAATAATGGTGCATTGCATTTCCTCCCGGGAGCTAGTCATAATAAACAAAACTGTGTAACTAGAATTATATTATTATCATAGTTTAATAGTTGTTGTAGCATTTTAGTTGGTTATTTATTTCGATCTTTAAGTTTAGTGTGTCTTGCAAGGAAAAAGTTATATTTTGCGATATGGACTTAAATAAAACTACAAAATGGAGTCAATAATTTATTAGTGTCAAAACGTGGTCAAAACCGCCATAGTTTCCAAACCAAAGTCTTGATTATTTAAGTCGTTTATAGTCAAGTTATACTTTATAATGAAATCCAATGATACCTTTTTCCGTAAACGATCACATTTTATATTTACAGAAGATCCAAACGCTGTAATATTAAGAAAATACAAATTAAGTAGTTTCTATGATTGATTATAAAAATGATTGGTTGCGAGTTATTGTTGTAAAAATATACTGGATAAGACTGTTTGTATTGTATATGAGTAATGGAACGGCGATACGTAATAAAGTTATTAAAATACCATTAGGTGCGATAAGGGAAATGAAGCAGGCGGCTAGGTAGGCCTCCGCCATTACAACATCGTTGAACAAGCGTGTTTTTTTAACTTGTAACAAGTTTTTTTTAATTCATATTTACACAGCAGCGTACTAAAGTGTTCAAATAGCTAATGAAACAAAAAATCTGAGGCAGACAAATAACAAAATACTTAGTGTATGAATCCCAGGTATGCAAGAAGTCAGTCCTACTGTATCATCTTTCTGAAATAGAAAATATGCTGAGTTAACGAATGGTAGCGAAAATTTTCTATTGCATGTGATTTTCAAAATTCATAATATACGACACGATAATAAAAATAACATTGACTACCAGTTAAGCTGTGTGTGTACTAGTGAAATGGGGCCAGCATATACTTGAAAGCCGAAGGATAAAAAACAAAAAGCATTTAAAGTGCCGTAAAATTATACGTTGATTGGAGCAGTGCCGAGCCGCTCTCACTCAACCAGTTTTTCGTTTCAAACAATTTCTTAACTCAGAATTCACTAATTAATCAAAATTAAGGACACCGCGACAATAATTAGATTTATAAAAGCGTAAATTGATATTTAATTTCGAATACATTGCGTGTTTCATTCATTACGAAACAATCAACATTATTTGTTTGTTTAATTAAACGTTAATGTAAATTAAACTGTACAGCACGAGTATGTAAAGTGTATTTTAATTAAGTAAGTACGTGTGTATTTATGTAAAATAATTGTTATAAATGTTGATGCGAATTTTTTAAGTAAAATTACAATTTAAAATGATGTATATTTGTCTATTTTGCAAAACATGACGTTAAATAAACAAGCTTTATAATAATTTGTGTTGTCATTTGTCAATTACCAACTCTAACATTAAGCAAAATGTTTATAATAACGACTGGACAACAACGCCAAAATTAATATAGACTGTAAGTTAAAAGTAAGTAGTATTTGTAATCAATTGTTTTTTAAAGGTGCACACGTCTCAAACAGTAAAATAATTGCATAAAGAAATCGTAATTAGCTCAGAGTAACAAAAGACGATCGAATTACCAAAGATTTCTGACGCGCGTCGCCTGCTTTGGTAATTAGTTTATTTACCTGATTGTCACGGATAGACACTAAACCGCCGTAAAAAAGTAAATGCCTATATCACAGGTTTTCAATAACAACTTTTTAAATAATTTTCTATGCAATAAGCCGTTTACACACAATTTGTATTCAATTCTTTTTAGCACATGTTGCATGCAGAGAATCCGAAAGAAAAACAACATTAGAAAAACAAATACATCACCAGAGATATTAGAAGTAATTAGATACAGTCACGGAAATTATATGTGAGCGAGTGACGATATCCACTTAAGTGGAGGAGGCTCGTTAGTCCAGCAGTGGACTGTAACGGACCGTTTATGATTTTTATGTTTATGAGTTTTACAAAAATTTATATGGTTTTACGAAGATAGGCGGCAACGAAGTAATGAATCCATATTTTACACTGATGTAAAAACTCCTTGCTACAGTGATAGAGTGTTTATTTTGAGTTATTACGACTGTATTATTTAGGTATACGTCATCCAGATCAACATAAAAACCGAACTATAAAATTCTTCGGATTTTCGATTTCTGATTTCCACGTCATTCATTCCCTCGCGATTGCAATTCAAACTAGCGGAACCACTTCCAGACCGGGACCGTCCAATCCGCTTCATATTTTTCCAGAGATTTACTATATTTTGCTCTCAAATCAAACTTCAATCAAGTCTAGCAAATGATTTCTCTTGCATAAATCTCTACTTGGGTTCCTTGGTCAGCATCAGACAATGGCTGACGTGTCTTCGTTTTAATTTTTTAATTTTAGTTTATTGAAGTGTTTAGTATATAATTTCGATAGTGTATTATCCAGTTAATATTTCGGGACTATAAACTTTAATAGAACAATTGAATCGCTTACACGTTGCTGACATTTTTTATATGATGCCAAGAGACCTTGTGGTGGCTTTCGGTAATTGTACTATCACATTACTGAGCCCAATTCACCGAACAATCATCCAAGAATATATCTTATACCTACAAACATCACTCGACACAGGCGAAATGTGTCTATATAAGATGTGTCGCCATTAGTTAGGAAGAAGAAAAAAAAATCTCTACTTTTTACTCGAACTCTATTAATAAGCTCACGCTTAGTTCTAAAACCACCTTCTTGTCAACTTATCGAGAGGGTCCTACCCAAATATGAAGGTGTTAGATCGTAGTCAATTCTCTGTTTAGAATTTCTTCTATAGTGTTTTCAAAAACCTTAAGCGTGATTTCAAAACAATACTCAAATCAAACTATAAGTACCTACCAGTATGGTACAGTGGACAGCTCATCAAGCTATACATTTTTGTTCCAAACTAGGCGTATTACACGTAGTAACTATTATCTAATCTGTAGTATTACCAACAAGCAAGACACGCCGGTGTACAGCCTGATGTGCTGATCACTGTAATTTACATAATATGATGAATTTTGTGAGTTCAATTGCTATAAATATTTAAGGCATAGTTAAAAAGATTTTGACCCATGTTCCTAGCTTGAACGTCGCCGAGAGAAGAGGCAAATTAGAGTTCAACTAAAGAATACACATCCAGATAGGATACATCCTGTAAAATATCTATGAATTTATATACGAAAAACAAGAGTTCTTAAAGTTGTATAGCAAACTCTGCAAAGCACTACAGTTTGAAACTCTGTTCGAATTATATCAAACTTTGATCAAGCTCTCCATTATCGTTCCAACTCTCAATAAAATATTTAAAATAGTTTTAGTTCTGAAGCGTTTCCGATCGTAGAATATTTAAGCCCCTAAGGTAAATTTATTGACCGGAACTCCTTCTAGCAATACGGCAAAGTTTACATAGTCTGAGCGCCCTGCGCAACCAAGCGGGCACTTATATTGTGAACTGGACTATATAATGGTTCCTTAGTATAGAAAAAAACTGTACAAACAAAATTAGGTAAATCTGGTAGAATAATGACGTAAACTTGTTTTTTTATCTATATTAGGTATCTCTTTTATTTTATTATTTTGCCCTCTGTGTTTGTGGTGTTGACCAAGTCGGTCTGTGGTCTGATTGAATTAGGTTCATGAGTATAATTCAAAATTTCTAAATTGTTTAGATAGCAAATAAGGTTACACTACATAAATAACTTCTGAGTCAATTTTCGTGTTTTCGTTTCAACAAATTGTCCCTAATAAGTATTAATTATCAACCCACTTATTTACGAGTAAGTTCGTTCTACAAAATAGGATACTGCGGCTATCAATTTCAATAAACAATTGAGGTAAATTTTCTACGAACCAGTATCTTACTAAGTTTAGTCTTGTTGTCACGTTATAATAGCAAAATACATAATAAGTTTATTATTCATGCCGGCACAAAGGTGTTTAAAGTTCAAAGGTTTGTCTAGGAATAATGTCGCCGAGTTTGAAGAGAAACGCTGAGAACAGTCCGGAATGAAACATTCCTGAGGCCAAAAAACTAGAGTTGAGCGGATTTAATATTGTATTAGGTAAAGTATGATATTTAAATTACTCCGTTTACTCCGAGTTCCGGTAACGTCGAGTTAGTTTTCGTCGAGTCCGGTAGCGTCAAACCTGTGAAATCAAACGGTACGGTCAACCGGGTGTTATCTACTTTACAACCCACATACGATGAAGAAGTGCTTACTGTATTTCAAAATGACGATTCGAAGCAGCAAAGACAAATTATTATGACCACCGCTTACTTGTAGAAAGAATAGTAAGTTGATGATTTTCAGCACTTTTAATAGCTTAATATTGATTAGACATTTTGACCAGATTTTAATTTTTGAACAAGAAACAAACTAATGACTAACACTTTGTAACATTATCCTAATTTTCAGCAAGTTTCATGGCTTCCACCGGTCACATATGGTGAAAATTAAGTAATCACCAGAACAAATTTGGTGCATGCCAGTCGGCAGAGACTAATACCGACACCGTCTGCGTCAGTCGTTGCAACCGCATTTTCAACGCTCTTTGCATAATAGAGGTGCCAAAGCTGCAGCAATACTGCACAAAAATTCACCACAGTTATGTGGACTGTAATCTGGACTAAAATTTACTATAAATTGAATGCGTCGGAGACTGACGATTGTAAAAATGTTTCAGTAGTGGTCAACTATTTCCTTTCAGTTTTCTGTAGAGATATTCTATAGTAAGATAAACACAGATTTTTCCTAACTACTAATATTATAATACCTTATACTCGTATTGTAGGACAGAATAGTAGGTACGGTTTAGAACCATTAGAAGGATATAGGCTATTTTTGTACCGCGGTAAAATGTCTTGATCTCATGGAAAACATTGAACATTACGCGTGCAAAGTGGGGCGGATAGCTGATTAAGTATAAAGCTTATAATATCCAAATTTTAAAATAGCATCCTGCATTTCCGGTGAACGAAAAGAGCTCAATAATCAAGTTTACCGAAAACCCGCATCGGTAATTAAATTTTATGAGCCTTATTTATACAATAAAAATAACTGTTTTTCAACTTACACGGGATGTTACAATGTTGTTTTATTTAGAAGAACATATTTAAATTGTAATGAATAAACTTCCAGTACGTGTACGCAAAAAAAAGGGACAGGTCTAAATGATTAATGCGCTCGGAACACATAGATCATTTCATATTTGTCCAATCTGTGGCAAACAAGGTAATTTATGTTTAAATTCATTCCGGTTTTTATATAACGATGTTTTAATAACTATGAGCAAGTAAAATAAGTAAGCCCAAGGAGACTGCTGGAAATGTTGAAAATGCTCGGTTATAAACTGGATATAACAGGTACATGTACAATTTTGTGATGTAAAGTTTTAATGGATCAAAAAGACTTTAAGAAACTTTTTTCCAATTAGAAGAAAAAGTTTTATATTGGTTAACAAGAAGAGTTAATATTTTATTTAGAAATCCTCCTCGTCCATTATTGCGCAGAAACAAAAATGAGGGGTAATTTTCATTGATGTTTTACATTTCTGTTTATATATTATTAAAAGATGTGTATTACAAACCGCACCCCTTCAATCTACCCTCGAGATACCCGCAGCGATGATTATGAAGCGGGACGCGTGAAATATCGCCGCCACAGATCAGAAAACAAGCGCGCGGGCATGTTAGAGGGGAACCACAGACTCTTAATTATTTTTTGTAATATAACAGCCTCCGCGGTAAATTGTTTGCCTCTCGTTATGGAGATTCCAGGTTCAAACCCAAATTCATTGCAAATTCTACGAGTAATTTTATTTATGAGTGCAATACAACTGATGCCACGTACTCGTATCTCGTTGCATTGCAAGCATTTTAGGATCAAGAATGAAAAGAGAAGGGGTTCGATAGACAAGAAAATTAAAAGATTAGGATCATCATCATCATCATCATTGTGTGGGTTGTAAGGTCGACAACCGACCTCACAAACCCTGGTGTCAGTGTTATAGAGCCGCCAAAGGCCACTGACTTGGCTCGTGTAACGACTAGATAGTAGCCGGGACCAACGGCTTAACGTGCCTTCCGAAGCACAGAATCATCTTTCTTTTCAGACAATCAGGTGATTCAGCCTGCACTAAACAATCGAATTTAATACAATAAGTATTACTTGTGAGATACATTGTGTTTTCATGCGATGGCTAAGTCAATCTATTTATTTATTACATAAAAGATATTTAATATTAATATGGTCACTGATGTTGTTGGATTAGCTAATTACGTAATAACTTAAGACAGAAGGACCCTTAAGTAGGCACTGAATAAATTAACCGACTTGGTATTACATGGATCTCACAACTTTTTACGGTAGAAGAACTGAATTGCGAGACTTGGTTTTTTTACAAGTTGTGTTTTTGATGGCATCTAGTCATTACACGAGCCATTTCAGTGGCTTTTGGCTCCTCTAAAACACTGACACCAGGGTTATTGAGGTCGGTTGTCGACCTTACAACCCACACAATGAAGAAGAAGGCTGTTAACTGACGCAAAGCCACATTCAAACAGGGACCAGTTGCGGAGTCTAGTTTAAGTGGTCCGTGGTTGCTACCCGTGATAGTCTTCAACTCTTGTTTAAACCCTGACGCGTGATTGATGGGAACCCGGGGGACTTATCTGTGGGGATGCAGGTTGGACTCTTATGGAGATTTATACTGGGTGTAATTAAAATACATGTGACTTTTTTTAAGATAAATAATTTTTTTTATCCTTACTAAAATGTAGTTTAAGGTTCGTACGTAACATATTAAGTGATCCAATGTTGTTCGAAATTTCTTAAGTAAAAAAAGTTCTAATAAAATTAATAAGGTATTTTATGTCACACGTTTTAAAATAATATGTATTTTAGCGGGTCTAATCAAGCTAAATCGCGAGAGATTTAAATCTTATTTTAAGTCGAATTCATCAATTCTTCGCGTTCTGTATACATTTGACTAAAAAGCATAAAAATCCGAAAAACACTCACCTAATTACGTGCAACAAAATACGCTTGATTTACAGTTGTACAAGAACACAATTAGTATTATTACTCAACAGTTAATACGTCTAAGAGAGTTCATTCCATTAAGCATCGAGTGGGTACAACGTGAATCTTCTCTGGTGATTATGAAGCGAGGCCCGTGAAATATGGGTCTGCCTACCCCGCAGACAGCACTGTGGGCCACTAACGTTCTGTTTATGGCATGAAGTGTGATTGATGGCAGCTTATCTGCCGAGGTGCACACTGAACCCTTCCCCTTTGAAATATGAACAGAAGCACTTACAGGAACGAACTAAGATTATTTTTTAAGTGTAGACTAGATGAGAGATCCATGATAGCTTTGACGTCGAAAAATGATATGTAAAAATCTTAATTCGAATAAAAAAAATTGACTTTTGACTTTTGACAAATTTGTGTGTATGTGATTTCCCTGAGAAGTCGGGATTAAAAGCATTCAAATTCACTCAGAAATCCTAGACTTTAAGCCCCAAACTGATCGTTAACTTTACGGACTTGACTCTTTCTTAAAATAGTTTTCTACCGTGGTCACCGCGGCGCGTAAGCTACTTCAAATAGAAAGTAAGGTGAGGTTCTTATTCTCTTACGGTGAAGAAAAACATCGTGATGAAACCTACACACTCCTGCGAAGAAATTTAAAGGTTGTGTGTGAAGTCGCTGGGCCAGCATGGTCGACTAAGTCCTAATTATCCTAACTCAGGGTAGGCTTGAGTCCCTCGGTGGGGACGTATATGAGCTGTTGATGATGATTGTTGAATTTATGGTTATTAATTTATACAAAAATTAATCTTAGCTCATGTTTATTTTAAATGAGTTATAATTCAACTGTTGTAAATATGAAATCTGATTTGACTATAGCAGTTATTGTATAAATGAGTGAAGGTGAGTGAATGAGTGAACGAACCGCCAAATTATCTTTCGTTCTGTCTGGCAGTTCTGTCTGTTCACATTCGGATTTTCTACTGCGTTAGTAACGGTGGTGTAATATCTTCCCAGTGCTAAATAAGTTATAAAATAATATACTAATTATTTATTTAAAATAATATAAAGTTTTCTTTGGCTCATAACCCTATTTCCTACAAGTTATGGGCCCAGTGGCGCGAATTTATTTTTCAGTTGTTTTTTGACGTATATAATCACCGTAACATTTGAATTGGCAGACGGTTATATTTTCGAAAAAGTGCGGAATGGAGAATTCAAAAAATCAAACGAAATATCAAACCGTTCAGCGGAAAAAAGTACAGTGTTTGGAAATTTCGAATCCGTGCATTGCTAAGCGAAATGGATGTGATTAAAGTTATTGACGAAGATCCAGTGATACGATGCACACATGGGAGAAAAATAACTGGATTGCTAAAACTACAAAAAGGAGTGCAATTCAAGTTACAAGCAACTTGGGCATTCAAGGAACCCTGGAGGATGTGTTGTATTGCCCGGAAGTACCATACAACTTGCTTTCGGTTACTAAGATGCAGAAAACTGGTATGACGATCATATTAAACGGACAAGGTGCCCAAATTTGTAAAAATGGTAAAACATTGATGAATGTAATGTAGTGATGTTAGATTTTGTAACCTGTGCTAAAGTGATTCATTTTATGTCCCAAATATGCAACAGTAAAAAAAAAAATCTTATAAATTGTGACATCAAAGGTTAGGTCATATTAGTAAAAATAAATTTTGCAATTAAAAAGTTGGTTGAAGATGTAAATCAAATTCAAAACGTTGTAAGCAGTGACGATTTGTGTGAAGCGTGCATAAGTGGTAAACAAGCGCGACTTCCGTTTAATCAGCCTAAAGTTAAAACTCATTAACCGACCTGTATAAGCCCAGTTAGACTTATACACTTAATAAAAGTGCTGTAGTTGTAGTTGATCTGCCGGTAAGTACTTGCAGACTCGGAGCACGTCAAAGAGAAAGAACACCAAAGTAGTAAAAGTATGTAAAATAGAAGTTAAAAAAAAAACCTAAGTATAAAATAGGTAAATTATGGCAATTCCTTTCTTGAGTAGTGTTTACTGTGTGGCAGTAGTCGACGCACTAAATTGTACTTAATAATATAAAGTTAATAATAACGAAAACATAAGGCATATACATGCAGCCAAATTAAGTCGCAGCATTGACAAAATGTTTGTGTGGCAGTGAGACCATACACGACCTTTAATGTTGTTCACTCCGACGTTTGTGGACCTATAACTCTTCCAACTATTGATAATAAGAATTATTTTGTTTTATTTGTTGATCAATTTACTCATTACTGTGTTGTGTACCTAATAACGTACAAATCAGATTTATTTTCAGCTTTTGAAGATTACGTTGTGAAAATTAAAGCTAGATTTAATTTTAAACTTGTCAATTTGTATTCTGATAACAGTGGAGAATACTTATCTACTGAAATAAAAAAAATACTGTGTTGAGAAGGGAATAACATATCATTTGACAGTTACAAAGACAACACAGCAGATTGGTTTTTCAGAAAGTATGGTTAGGACCATTACTGAAAAGGCTCGTTCCATGTTAAGTGGTGCAAAATTAGAAAAAGTTTTCAGAGGAGAAGCTGCATTATCAGCAGTCCAGCCACAAGAGTCCTATTACAATCCAAGACACCATTCGAGCTGTAGCACAATAGGAAACTTCAGTTAAAGTATCTAAAAGTGTTCGGTTCAACATAAACTGTTTATATGCATGATAAAACCAGTAAGGCAAAATTTGATGACAATTCATGGAAAGGTATACTGGTAGGATACGAACCAAACGGGTATAAAGTTTGGAATCCTAAATGCGAAAGGTTTGTTACTGTTAGAGATGAAATCACAGACGAGACTATTTTTTTTTTGCAATTCAGGCCTCTTTTTTTTAAAAAAAAGCCTGAAGGTAATAATTTTCCAATTTCCCATGACAAAACTGATAACTATGTTATGCCTAAATCAGTGTCAAAAAACTGATAACAATGTTGTGCCTAAATCAGTGTCACAAAACTGATAACAATGTTGTGCCTAAATCAGTGTCACAAAACTGATAACAATGTTGTGCCTAAATCAGTTTCACAAAACTGATAACAATGTTGTGCCTAAATCAGTGTCACAAAACTGATAACAATGTTGTGCCTAAATCAGTTTCACAAAACTGATAACAATGTTGTGCCTAAATCAGTGTCAATAAAGTCTCGGTGTTCAAAACCGGCAAGTCGGGTAAGTCGGGTGTTCTAACAGTACGTAAATCAGATAGGTAAAAAATCTGATGGGCACGAGTGCTCTAACAAACTTCGCAAAATAAACGACACGGTTGATACTTGAACTGAGAGTTCCTGAGAGAGAAAGATGATAATAACACAGGATACAAATAATGAACTGTCTTGAATCTCGTCCCCCTATATCTTATTATGAGAGTGATGATGACTACTTACTATGTGCTCAGTCTATTTTATGTAAAATACCAACCTCAAATGCGGAAATAAAAACACGAGACGATAGATCTCAGTGGGAGGCCGTAATTAGGGATGAATAAAACTCTCTTTCTATCAACAACACTTGGATTTTAATGCCAAGGCCGTCAGATAAAAGTGTTGTTGATTGAATGAATTTGGAAAACCTTTAAGGTACAAGGCGCGTTTAGTCTTGAATAAAGCGCTATACGGATTAAAGCAGGCGGCAAGGTGGTTTTCGAACAATCTCTTAAAGAAAAAGGTTTTCAAAATTGGTCTGTTGATAGGTGTACCAACTCATATATATGTATATGTCGAATAATGGAAGTGTAAATTCGTGATCTAGTCATAGCGTGTGCAGAAATTCAAACGATGAATGATTTCAAAAATTATTTAATGAGTAAGTTTGAAATGACAGATTTAAAAGAAATAAAATTATTTCTAGGCATAAAAATTACACGATTCAATGACAAAATTAAATTAGATCAAAGTGCATATTATATTAAAACAAATGCACGATTGTAATCCCGTCACCTGGAAAATAAACTAAATTATGAAAGATGAATGTCGAAATGTGATCGGATGTTTGACGTACATAATGATATGTACTCGTCCAGATTTAAGCACATGTATTAATATATTAAGCAGGTATACAAACAAACATAATAAAAAATTATGGCAATGTTTAAAAAGGGTCCTCAGATAACAACTGACTTAAAATTAACTTATAAACGATGTGATTATAGCAATATTTTATGTGGGTATGTAGATTCTGATTGGAGTGGAAGCGATGCAAATGACAGAAAAAGTACTACAGGGTACTTATTTAAACTGTTCGATAATTGTACTATACTACCTGGAGTACAAAGAAGCAAATGTCTGTTGCAGCCTCATCGACTGAGTATATGGCTCTGTTCGAAGCTATTCGTGAAGCATTATGGCTAAAGTCTCTGGCATGTAGTATGTAAATATTTCTAGTCCTATTCTGATTTATGAAGATATAAGTATCGCAAATAACCCAACTAATCACGAGAGGTCCAAACACATCGATATAACATATCATTATTCCAGAGAGCAGATTGAGAAAAATGTAATAAAATTATGTTATATTCCCACAGGTAAACAGTTGGCGGATGCATTGACGAAACCCTTACCTGCAATTACTTTTCTAAGAATGCGTGCTGAGATGGGTTTACAATAATTATTGTTTTTAATTTTGTTGTATATTTTTGAATAATTATCATGAAGTTAACACAATTTGTATACATATGGTTTGATTAGGTTTTTCCCTAATCCTTGCAACAAATGTTGGACCATAATCATAATAATGTACTTTTCCCAGCATACACTTGGAAGATATATACGTACCGTATAGGATATCGTCGGTGAATTATGTATTTTTGAACATAATAAACAAATCAAAATATTTTTGTAACTAAGATTCATTTTTGAGGGCGCGTGTTGAATTTATGGTTATTAATTTAAACAAAAATTAATCTTAGCTCATGTTTATTTTAAATGAGTTATAATTCAACTGTTGTAAATATGAAATCTGATTTGACTATAGCAGTTATTGTATAAATGAGTGAAGGTGAGTGAATGAGTGAACGAACCGCCAAATTATCTTTCGTTCTGTCTGGCAGTTCTGTCTGTTCACATTCGGATTTTCTACTGCGTTAGTAACGGTGGTGTAATATCTTCCCAGTGCTAAATAAGTTATAAAATAATATACTAATTATTTATTTAAAATAATATAAAGTTTTCTTTGGCTCATAACCCTATTTCCTACAATGATACAATCAGTTATTTACTAGTAACCCAAAATTTTTATTTTTTAAGTCTTTCCTTTAAGAAATATTTGACTAATTCTATCGGTGTAGCATGGCGCCTACAAAAAGTGGGTCGTGATTATGGAGGCTTCGATCGTTAGTAGCACCTAAAACCTATCACCAAGTACAACCCTGGGGTTGAATATTTGGAGATTAAGGAGTAAAAAGGTGGGTGCATTAGCTGATATTGGAGTATTGGCGTCGCAGGTGTTGGCATCCCACAATTTATGGGGTTCCAACGACGAATTGGCAGTTTACGCATTAGCACCATACGTAGGAAAGCGTTTTTTTAGAATTTCGGGAACGATACTTGCTAAACTGCGTTTCATCTAGTAGAGTATCAGTAACGATTTCGACGCTTTTATAAAATGAAACCCCCAAGATTAATCGAAGATAAATTTCAGAATAGGTATGTTTTACATAAAATATGTCTATTTTGTTTGTGAATAAAGTTACCAAAAGGAAAGCTTTCATAACATTTTGCATTACCTGGGCTGATTGATAACTGGCCGAAACGACGAACTTAAAAAAATGATACGCAAAAAAAAAAAAAAATACATTATATTTTGGCATCTTTTTGAAAATAGAACGCCAAATTTGAATTTAATCGAACTGGTGGAATTTGTTTGATAGGACGTAGAACTTTCTCTGTCGTAAATTTTCTTAACATTGGAAAGAAATGAAATTCGTGCGGTGATAAAGTTTTACGTTTTAAAACAGAAAACAGCAACCCAGATTAAAACCAAGCTAGACAGTGTTTTAGGTAATTCTGCTCCTGCATTGAGTACAATTCACACCTGGGTAACTGATTTTAAACGTGGAATACAGAGCTGCGAAGACGCCCACAGGTCTGGCCGTCAAAATGAAGTCACGAATCCGGACATGATCAAAAAAATTCAAAAAAAGGTATTGAATGATCGGCGCTTGAAGTTGCGAGAGATAGCAGAGATGGTGAGCATTTCATCTGAACGCGTTTTTAATATTTTGCACCAACATTTGGGAATGAAAAAGCTTTGCGCGCGATGGGTGCCGCGTTTGCTCACTGTTGACCAAAAGCAACGTCGAGTGGACGATTCATCGGAGTGTTTGGCGCTGTTTAACCGAGATCCTAACGAGTTTTCGCGGCGTTATGTAACAGTCGATGAAACCTGGATACATCATTATACTCCCGAGACAAAAGAACAATCTAAGCAGTGGACTGAGAGCGGAAGACCTGCGCCGAAGAAAGCAAAAACGGTTTTGTCGGCCGGCAAAGTGATGGCGACTGTTTTTTGGGATGCTCGAGGGATTATTTTAGTGGATTATCTGCAAAAAGGAAAAACAATAAGTGGAGAGTACTACGCAAGCTTGCTGCAAAAATTAAGTGAAGAAATCCAGAAAAAACTACCACATTTGGCCAAGAAAAAAGTTTTGTTCCACCATGACAACGCACCTGCACACACGTCAATGGTTGCAGTCGCCAAACTCCATGAATTGCGGTTCGAATTGCTACCGCATCCACCTTATTCCCCGGATCTGGCCCCGTGTGACTTCCACTTATTCCCAAACCTGAAGAAATGGTTAGGTGGCCAGAGATTTTCATCAAATGAAGAAGTCATTGTTGCCGTGGACGAGTATTTTGAGGGGTTGGAGAAAACATTTTATCAAACTGGTGTAACGGCATTGGAGAAGCGCTGGACTAAATGCATCGAGGTAGAAGGAAACTACGTTGAGAAATAAATTTATTTTAAATAGATTTTTAAAGTTTTTCTTTGTCGTTTCGGAAACTTATCAATCAGCCCTCAAGATATGGGCTCGTTCATAAGTGGAGCCCATGTATAATTTGAAATACCTTTTTAACCGACTTCAAAAAAAGGAGGTTCTTAATTCGGCTGTTTTTTTATGTATGTATGTTATTAGGTAACTCCGCAAGTTATAAACCGATTTTGATAATTTTTTTTTCATTCGATAGGATTTTTTCTAAAGCTTTTTTCTTTGTCCACTCTGTTGCGAATTAAGTGTGCTAGAGCAAGACTAAAATACGTTTTTTGACTCACATCAAAAAACTATTACTTGTAGAATTGCTAGAATCTGAAGTTTTCATTATCTACGGAAATAATCGTAACATGAGACATGTTAGAAGCCATTGGCCACTCAATAATTCTTACACCAGAGTTTGGGGGGCTGGTCATGGACTCCAACATTCCGAATCACGTCAGCTTGCAATGCCTAGGAAACTGATTATTGTCTCGTGAATAGAGTCAGGATTGACTTCGCGCAGTGCAGCGAAGCAGGGTGAACACACGCGGCGAGGGTTGAGCGATCCGCAAGAAAACCGATAAGGCACGTCGCTGCACCCACTGTACTCAGGGTTGCCAGATGCACTAAGTGATTTGGATTTTCGTACCTGTAGAAATAAATTAAAAGCGACAAGGTTTTACGACTGGTGTTGACGCAATCATTTTGGTATAACTTATACGAAATTAAGGGTATGGCAATGCTGCTCAAAATACGTAGTAAACTTTGAAACAATGCATCATAAAAAAACAGTCAATATTTTAAGTCAATATTTTCCTTGGCAACTATGAAAAATCAAAATAGAAGATCTCGGTAAGTACGAGTAGTTCTATTTATGTTGTAGAAATTTATGAATGTTGTTTAAACATTAGAGATTAAATATTAAAAAGTGTCTTATAATATGATAAACGTTTGGCAACCCTCCACTTGTTAATGTAACTCACAACTATGTGACACCATTTTCCGCGATATTGACGACGGTACGATAACTTGTGCGACTCGTTCGTTACATTCGGATATCAAGTTCACTTTTATTTTTAATTTCCATTTTAAGGTAATTAATTGGTAGGGTGGGTATTTTAAAACACTTCGATATACGGGGCTATTTTTTATTCAGTGCGCAAACTTTAATATGTTGTTCAGACCATTAAACTGAACAATTTTCCCCAAGCTCCGTTTGTACCTCCCATACTAATTGCTAAGTTGGCTGCGGCTGTTTTTATGGGAGATCGAATTATTTTTTCTGTCCTGAAATTCTTTATGGTCTAGCGTTTCGGCTGAAATTATAATGATAATTAATATTCAACTGAATGTTTTTCAGTAAGTATTCGCATATAAAAATACTCACGCAGCAATCAACAACAAAGCGATGTTAAGTAGGTACTTTTTTATTTTTTTTTACACTCGTAATATAAAATGCGTTAAAAGCTTTTTTCCCGTATGACTTCCGCAACGTGTGATGAAATCAAGCGTGAAAACCGCGGCGTAAGCGACGATTCCTTTCACGTTTTTGAACGAACCGTGTGTGGGTGAAAATATAGGTCAGCGTTAAACTAATCTGTATTATGAGTTTTGTAAAATGCGAATCATCGTTATAGTCAGATTTTTATTTTTTCTCTAAAATAAATGTGAACATATTAGTTTTTCCGTCTCGACCGCTTACCGAAAGTTGCACTTATTTTAATGTCACAACTAGTACTAAAGAACGTATTTAAAAAAAAACTGCATGATAAAAAACAATATGTAATAATATTTTAAATTTGATATATAACCACGTACTGGCAAGCGCAGTGTGGGACGGCCACCTACAAGATGGACCGACGACGACCTGGTGAGGATCGCTGGGTCTCGTTGGATGCAGGTGGCTATGGACCGGTCGCGCTGGAGTGCGATTGGAGAGGCCTATGTTTAGCAGTGGACTTTAACAGCCTGAAATGATGATGATGATGATGATAAAATAAAAAAGAAGTTTTGTAGACAATTAACAATATGATTAAGGTATATGGTAGTCGACTTGAGATAAATTATTATTATACCATACTTCCTGGTTCACAGACAGTTAATCATAACATGGCTACGCACGCACTAACTCGTAATATCATCAAGTCCCAAAACAAAATTCATTCATCATAATAACCACCCTTGCTACCCTACTCACTACTTTAGATCATTACTTCCGCTACTGATATCATGTGTGCTGTCAGGCCCGTAAATCAAGATGGGTGATCAATTGCCGAGTTCCCCTAATCGATCGGAGACGCATCCGATTTGTTCCTGGTTCTTACATTAGTGATATGGAGCAAGTTTACTTGTCACGTGATCCCCTACGGCTCGCTCCTTGCCGCGTAGTAGCGTTGCTACGACAGCTACGATATCAGCTACGCCGTAGCAGTAATCCGTTATTTATTAAAACTCAAACTCTAGTGTATTTGCGTTTGTCAAGTAGTGATGGTGTAAGGGTACAGCAACATGGTAAATAATAAAATAAGGGGGTACTTACCTACTATATTATCACAGTCAGTTTCACTACGTACCTACCCCAATGATGTTCTAAGTAATATACTTGGAATATAACTGATAGTCCCGCAATGGTTTAGGACCACTCGGAAAAAAGCAAGGCATATTAATGTCAAGCCACAGTGGGTTAGAGATAGAAAGATCTAATCACATTCAAGAAACCCTCTTTGTTGCGCGACGATATTATTGAAATAAACAAGGAGAAGAACATACAAGTGCTAGTGACAGATTATCGTGGGAAGTTTAGCCTATTTCCCACTTCGGTGGAGTACAATAAGGAAGTGATTATTTCGAGTTCCGGTGTGCCATGTCTCGGAAATTGCGGCGTCCTGCCGCGGGACGTTCTGGATAATCACCGCAGCGCTTAATCCGCTTTAGGCTATTCTAAAAAGCCCATGTAAAAAGAAAATGTTGTTAACAGGTTCATGTGCATCCCCATGGAGTTGTTTTGGCCTACTCTACAATTACAATAAAGTCCCTACTGATATTAAAAACTTGCCTTTAGACAAGTTTAAAATAATTATAAAACAGAAGTTGTATAAAAAAGGTTACTAGGATAGGTATATAGGATATCTGATTACTTAGAGGACAGATGTCCATAGGAATAGATTGTTTGAGTAGCACGCTTTTTCGATATATTATAAGCATTAATTTTGTAACTGACAATATTCTATTTAAAAAAGGAAACGCAAAAGATGCGACGACTGTGGAAATTCTTTGGTGAGCACTTCTCCACAGATTCCGCCATTGTGTTAGTGAACTCACCCAAAAAAATATAGTGATGGATCTAAGTTATGTAATAACATCCTATAGAAATAAATAAACTTTGACTTTGACTTTGACTTTCTAAGTAAAAGCGATCAAGCTGTCGAACATGCAGACCTAGAGCAGATTGGTTTACTTCACTCAAAACTTTTGAATATATTCCAGGTCCAGGTTTTCTTACCGTCGAATAAACGTATGTATTTTTAAAACATTAAAGCTTCTAGGATAAAAACTAAAGAAAGTTAAGAATGTAAAACAACCGCCTTTCAAAATTTATATCAGAGCAGCTTCCTCGGCTCGTATGCGGCTTGCATCTTGCATATTTTAGGTGCGCATACTAAATAAGTCGAAGCATAATTTTCGAATAAGCTTCTCCTCGCTGATATAAATCTCCGCAGAATTCAAGTACGTTTAGAAGGTGACGTCACCGACACGATAAGAAGAAGAAGAAGTGTAATGTACAAAATGCAAAACGGACGTTTAGTTTGTTTAACCAACCGTAGCCACTCTCATGCTCTATATCATCACAGCATCAAATAAACCTAACCTAATTAAAACTAGTGGCTCTGTGAGCCTGTAGACGTCGCGAGTATGATTTATGTTTTTTTTACGTTTTCAACCCTCATAACTGCGGAATCGATTTATTTATCGAACCTGCTCACAAAATTTCACGAAAATCGATAGAGAAACGCGACCTGTAGAGTGGAACAAACAGACAGATGAACAGATAGACATACAAAAGCAATTTTGGCCAAGCTGAAACAGAGACGCTTCGCTCGCTCGGTCAACTACGTCATATTTCATCAAGAACTCCTGCGTAAGTTGGCTTCTCCTGGAAGCAACTTTCATAAAAAGGCCAAAGCTAAGTTTCCTTTTTTGTACGGCTCATCCAATCATAACAGTCGCCTTGTATCGCGCCGGGCCGGAGCGGGGGGAGCAAAAATGAGCAAGATTGATGGATCGTCATCGAGACGAGGGAATATTACGGAGCTCTGTACATAGTAGATCAAAAAGTAATTGTTGATGCGAGTGCTTGTGTTATAATTATTATGTTAAATTAATGCATTCGGTAAGAAAACTAATACAGTGCGTAAAAATAATAATGAGTAACATGTCCACTACTTAACGCACAACCGTTCGGGTAGTTGTTGGGTACATGAAACTGAAGAACAAGTAGTTGATTTTCATACAAGCTAATCAAGCTATTTATTATCTTTGATGGGAAAGTAAACATTTCCATTAAAAATTAAACTGCGTGAAGTGTGTCCCGGCGCGGCGGCGTGAGATAAGTCCCGGACGCGACCTCGCCGCTCGTCAATTTCCGGGACAAGGCTCGCCGGGACAAGCATAAAACAATCCTCTTAGTTCTATTAAAGTTTAAATACATAAAGTTTTTTTAAAATAAATCGTATTTCAAACTGTGAAGTAGGAAGAAAACCGTGCAACTGACTTTCCGATATAATGTATTATTTTTCGTAATTTTTAGCTAACTAGTAAGGCATTGTAATGTAAGTCATGACTTTTATTCTGTTATTGGATTTTGTAACGCTGTTTACTATAATTTTCGACCTAAGCCTTAAGTTGCGCCAATAAAAACAAGATAAGATGAGACTGACAAGTCTGTAAGACAAAAACAATAGCATATAAAATAGACAGTCGATCGATGCTATGATCTATCTATATATGGATGGCTTAATAAAAAGCATAAAACGTCCGTATATGCAAATAAATGTAGCTGACACGAGTTGGGAGGTGCACACCATTGATTAATCGCTTGAAACTGTTAACTTCCGACTCTATAGCTGCTAGCTTTACTGTAGGAGGAACTTTTTTTATACACAAAAAACAAAGAATTCAAAGAATTTTCATTTGTTCAATTGCGTCTATTGATGAATCGAATAAAAGCCTAAGTACACATGAACGAAGGCGTATGTAAGTATAGTTTTTGCGTCACTTTTCACCAAGTAGTTTTATGTACTCACAAAACTTGATTTTGTGCATTTCCAGCAAGATGACAAATGCTCATCATCATCATCATCATCATCATCATCTCTGCCGGAAGACGTCTACTTCTGATCATAGGCCTCCCCCATAGGATTTCAACGCGAACGGCGGCCCTGCGCTACTAATGTTATTAGCAAGTTAAGCAAATTAAATTTCTCATTAAACCAGGTACCTACAGAATGAATATAATACCCGGTATTATACCTGGGTTCTGGCAAAATGATCAGCGTCATAGCCTGGCTGCGACATTTTGCTGAGTCAGAACCTTTTTGCCAGCACAGTATACATACAATTGCATCGCGTTGTGGTAGGTAAGCTTAAGTATGTCTTAAGTATGTCTTAAGTATGTCTTAAGTATGTCTTAAGTATGTCTTCTTTGTATGTAATTTTGTTATGTGTACTGTTTGTTGGCAAATAAATGAGTTATCTATCTATCTATCTAAAGTAAGAAACACAAACAGGTCCTCTACTTATGTCTCTATACTCGAAATGGCATGAGTATTAAAGTCACATAATCCATCACATAGAAAAAAATAAATCGACGAAACACGGCAAGCTTTCCAGAAACTTGTCTATTCAAATAACATCCGAGGTAACTCCCTGAGCTTTGTTTCAACTCAATCCTCACAAGATTCCGAGTATTCCGACTCAGGTCGGACGTGCCAAGCACGTAATGGGATCACGTGACGCTGCCAAACCTATACAAGTTAAGGGCTTGACAGACGAACTGTAACCGGACCACAGAACTAGTAAAGCATTACTTATAGAAGGGGCTATTTTCCGCCATTGTGTTAGTGAACTCACCCAAAAAAATGTAATGACGGATCTAAGTGATGTAATAACATCCTATGGAAATAAATTATTTTGACTTTATTCACCTCTTTTTTTTATTCTATACACTTCACCCCACCCCGCATTTCGGGGGCAAGTTTATCGAACCGCCGCCGCCGCCGCCCGCGCACCCATTCAGTCGTTCAATAGAATCCGGCAATACCTATAATGTAAACAAACCAATTTAAACACGATTACTCCGTAATTTCTTACATTTCAGTATCAATCCTGATCATATTCACATTTCAAGGAACTATACATTATTCTTACAATCATTTCGCCCCTTATTAACTTCTTTATGATAGTTATTTTAATAAAAAATACTCGGACGACAAAACTTCCAATAATTTGTAAAACTGCCATATAAATTTTTTACTCATCAAAGAGTTTGTCTTTGGAAGGTTAGTGTCAAAAAATTGTCTTGTTTACGGATTCTATTGAAAGGGACCTTACATGCAAATGTGCAGTCACACGGTTTTCAACTAATTTCCGTCAAGTTGAAACTCGCAATACTGAATTGTTGCTATGTACGGGACTTGCTTATATTTGGCCTTTTTATACGACTGTCCAAAAAAGGAGTGTGATGTGTTCAGGGTTTATGTATGGTATAATAATATATAGGTATGCGAGTTTTTTTATTCCACGAATAAGCCTGAACAGATTTGGGTATCGTTGGAATCCTTACATCAACTCGAGTGACACTGGCTATTTTTTTTTGGCAGGACAGTCGTGTTTTTAATTTTTAGATGATTATTTATTTAATGATCTAAAAATTAAATTATTAAATTAATTAATTAATTAGAGCCGTGTGGTGACGGCAGAGTAGAATACGTTTGTCACCAACCCCTACTCTTCCCGTGGGTGTCGTAAGAGGCGACTTAGGGATTACACATTGAACAGGGTACGGGCAGCAGCGCTCTCTGATACAGTAACCTTTTAATCTGCGATCTCCAACCCGCCTGCCAAGCGTGGAGATTATGGCAAAACCTTCCACTTAAGTGGAGGAGGCTCATAGTCCAGCAGTGGACTGTAACTGTTGATTGATGGAAGCTTTCTTTCGGGAGTATGGAATCAGTTTATAGTAACTTCAAGCTGTTGTTGGTCTGTGTACATCGTTAGACCCAGAGGTAAATGCCAAACGAACTAATGCTAGAGTTGAGAATGGGGGTCGCGGCCAAGGGTTTAAGTTATGCGGCTAATATGTTCAATGATCAATTGCATGGCGACCAAATATTAAACTGGAAGAAGTTACTATGAAGCTATTATTCCGCCTATCTGTGCAATTCTTGTTAATCTGTATTGTTTCAAGTCTTTGTATTTACTTTAGTTTTACAACTAAAAATAGTATATTACTGTGTGTTTTGTTTTATGTGCAGAAAATAAATGTTTTCTTTGTATATCTACGTAAAAATATTTTTGTGCTTTACTAATATGGAAATAAAAGGTATTATGTTTGTGCCTTTGCTCATCCATATAAAAATAAGAGGATGACAATAATGGTCCACACACTGATCTTTGGAAGTTCTTTAAATACCTACTTAATGACATTAAACTTCGACTTTGTTCAAAATAATATATCTTAGTAGGCACTTCCGTAAGAGCGTGGAACAATGAAGAAAATACACGGACAAATCGCCTCAAAAACACAGAGTTCTTATAAAAATATGATGACTGATACCTACTAAATATTCTTTTCCCACAAAAGCTTACCGCGATATTATTAACCAAACAAGTCTCCTTTCTATCAATTGTGTTCTTTGTTGATTCTTTTGAAAAATAAAGAAAATAATATCTTTTCAGGAAATAAGAACTCACAAGTTCTTATAAAAGTAACTTACTCCATTCTTGTGTGTACAAAGGCGTGCTTAATAGTATTATTTTCTTGGTTTTGTATTTTCACTCGCACAAAAGCGGTCGGTGTCACATATAAATAAATGGAACCGAAACACAACACGCCCGGCTAACTTTAATTTGAACTTCTTGACAACTGCTCAGAACTTCATACGAAGTTTTAAAATTACCAATACGTATTGGCACTTAAAGAGCGTCGGTGGTCTAGTGGCCAGGGCCATTGCCTCCCGTCCGGAAGACGCGGGTTCGATCCCCACCACGTACCAATGTGTTTTCGAATTTCGAATTCATTTGTACGTTTATTGGACGCTCTTACGGTGAAGGAAAACATCGTGATGAAACCTGCACACTCCTGCGAAGAAATTCAAAGCTGCGGAAACTACTGATGATAGAACAAAAAATGTTCTATAATATTAGAGGGCATATCAGTATCAACAAAAAACTTTGCGATACTATATGTCCAACTGTTGTAGTTATGTCAATATAACCACTTTAAAAAAAAGTTAATAAAAAAGCTGACCAAAACCAGACCATGATAACCATACCTTCGTATTAATCCTTATCCAAGTAAATAATTTAATATTCAAAACTGTTTCAATACCTATAGATAACTTTTTGAATTACTCAAATCGGACATTCCATTCAGAAGATAATATTACGAATTTAGGAAAATAAACACCGCCGCCGCGCAATGACCAGTGTGGCCCCACGCAAAGCAGCTCTTCTCCACAGATTCCGCCATTGTGTTAGTGAACTCACCCAAAAAAAATGTAATGACGGATCTAAGTGATGTAATAACATCCTATGGAAATAAATTATTTTGACTTTGACTTTGACTTTGCAGCAGCCGTCCGTAGCGTAGGCACGAAGTGCGGGGCGGGTACTAAGATTGGGATGAAATTTGGAATAGAGATAGTTTGTACCCTGGAATAACACAAAGGATACTTTTTACGGGAAAAAGTTTAATCCCACGGGAAAATCTTAAACAACGCGAGCGTAGCCACGGGCGGACTGCTAGAACGCCGTCGCGGGCGTATTGCTGAAATGCGAACTGAGAACCTCCTCCTATTTGAAGTTGGTTGAAAATATGTATGAATTATTCTACCCGTGCGAAGCCGGGGCGGGCCCCTAGTCTACCATTAATTCATGCTGTAATTATAGTCGGTACTAAAAATAGTTGAATCTTAGGTACTTTTAGTGTCTCACTCACTTATTCATTGCATGGCTTCAACTTCGACTCACAAAGTGTACTTTACTAGAAATCAAACTTTTTTTCTTGGGTAGTAGGTAAGTACTTGATTAATTTCTGAATTATAAAACTAGTTGTATTTTCACTGTATTTCATTTTCTTCGTTCATTTTAGCTGGTAAAACTAGTTAGTAGATTAGTAGAAATTTTTATATGTATGTGTGTGTATATGTATCATCACGTGGAAGGCTCAAAAGTCGTCATACTTTTATCAAAGATGTGACGGCGCTTAGTACACAAGTCCCACAAGCGCGCCTGAAACTTTAGACGGAGAGATACCCCACCACATCACTTATACCGCTTGCAGAGCAGCTTCCCCCTGGAAGTAACCTTCCCTGGCCGACGTGGAAACTTGGCCGAAGCAAGGAGAATATGTGATGGTAAATGTTACAACGCCTATAATGCTACGTATTGGTCTGCACAAATTTAAAAGCTATTATATCGATACGATAAGAAGAAGTATCAATCAAGTTATTGAGAAAATAATATTTTGTCTAGTATAAAAAAAAAGAAAATTATTTAAATGCTCTGTAGAATTTATACAGTGGATTTAATTAGCCCTTTTCAAATAAAGATAATATCCAGATTAAACAAAACTATTACAATTTTCCCAATGATACAAAACAAACTAATTGGAAAACCTTCGTCAGAAAGTTATTGACTGAGTCCATTACGACTATAATATAATTTGTTATAATGTCCATTAGAGAATTTCCAGCAATTTGCCTTCAGAAAATTTAGTTTGATTTATTGTTTGTTAGTTTATGATTAGGGATCTAATCGAATTGATAATCAAAATGTCATTTACACACTATCATCATGATAAATAAATTAAGGTATTATTTTAGGTATTAAGTTATAAAGGGGCTTACTTAAGTTACAAAATCTTTGACAAATGGAATTCAGATTCATTCGAATTGATAAAGTATTAAGTTCGCCCGAAGTAATACATAAAAAAATTAGGATACAAACAAATTCATTGCCTGTTACATACCTATAGAAATGTAAACTTTAGGAACGAGATTGGTTGAAATCATTTCACAGATAAGTTGGTGGGTCTGTACCGTGAGTGCAGTCGACCAATCTGCCCGCGTTTTGGAATATGTCCCTGGTCGCTAGAACTATTATAATTATATTCTGTGGTCCTGGTAAGTTTGAGCTCAAGCCCCTGGGTCATACGTTACTGCAAATCCTCGTACAGTAGCCAGCACATGCTGCTAAACGCTTTGACCTCGAGATCGCCGTTCCATATTCGTATTGCAAGTGTCTTGCTGTATATACTGGCTTCTGTACAATCATATCGTCTTGCGGAGCTCATCTCTCCACGTTGAACCCGATGAGATGCCAATTTAGCCAAAGTTAGGAATTTGGATTAAGCTTAACATGCACATCCGAATCGTGGTACTTACCAGCTCCGAATTCACTAAATCCTTGTCTTTTGTTAGGGTTGATTAAATTAAACATGTTTCATGTAAACAAATAAAAAAAGTATTGTGTTATATTGACGTTGGGAACATTCAAGCTTATAGTTTTTATTATTTACAATACGTTTTAAAGAATAATAATTATATTGAAAGGAAGAAATTTGACGAATAATAATTTTGTTACATCTTACTTCGGATAAAGACATTTTTTATCTTAACTCTTATCTAAATAATAATTAATTTGGTTACGATTCACACAGTCACGCTCTAATCCTTAATTTTAGTTCGTCGGACCTTTTCATCTTTTAAAGATTAAAAAGGGACAGGAGCTGGCTATCCTAATATTAGAGCTGTCAAATATCGAATCTGAACCTTATAGACGCATTAATTGCACAATTTTAGAGAGCACGTAAAACAACCGACTTAAAAATCTCTTAATCTGACAGCTATGCCCTTATTTTAGGTTATCACTCATTCAAAATAATATCATTCGTTCGTCAGAATTCATCACCTCTCTTTCATTGGTCATAAAAACGAAAAGGATAGCTGGATTTTAAAATTAGGATTAGAAGATGACTTCCCGAACGAGGCCTTTGAATCAAATATTTAAATATTTTGTCTAGGTAGAAAGGAGAACACCGATAGGTTCTTATATCACATTAAAGCATTACATTACTTTTTATTTCACTTCAATACATGCAATTTTACCAAAGTTATGACCGCGAGAAGTTACGAGCGTGTGACATCATATGCATGCAGTGTAGCAGTGTTCGCGGGCGATGGCGGTGGCGTTGCGTGCATATGACGTCACAGCTACTACTCGCCTCGTGCGGAAATGTGCACTTTAATAACTCGGTCATTTTTAAAGATATAAAAAAAACAGAGTATTTTTGTATTTTTTTATAGAACATTTTGGGATTTTCAGCTAAAATCGTCGGTCAGACCCATTATATTCGGTCGATCGGTACCGTTAGTATTTTTATTTACAAAGTAGGAAAAGTAAAGTGAAACATTTTCCCATACCTACTTTGTGTAATTCTAATTTAAATCATTGTTTGTTTCTATATTTTAACGTAGTAACAATACAATAAGACCAGTCAGAACTAGAAAACATCAATGAATCAATAAAAACCATTTTAAAACCACAATGAGTTCGCCCCTCCCTCGATAAAATTTCCGATGGCTCAATAGTTTGGATTGGATGAAATAAATAAAACAAAAGTACCCCAATAATACTAATACAAGAACCTCATGACTCATCAGATGTGTTCAACAAGCTGCACTAATAGTGGAATCCGGAGCCAAGCGCACAGACTACGAATGGATTTACTTATAGTAATCGCATTGTAAGAATGCCGTCCTGACAGCAGGCAGGAAATATGAAAACCAAATGGGTGTAAAAGAGACAGAAAAAAAATTGTACGTGTATGACAGCTGTCAGGACGGCATTCTTACGTTGCGATAGGTATAGAGACATGACAGACAACAGTTATTACTTTGATAAAGATTATAAAGTACTTTAAACATATATTGAGCAACTAAAATTTTTAAATAATTGTAAAATAAAACTGATTCACGGGCAACTAAACCATAAATAACTTATTGATGAAGTAAAAAGTAAAAGTCCAACGGATATAACTTTACAACAGAATTTTCTTTTTCTGTACTTTTTTATAAAAAAAATATGTAATTTCGGCTGTTATTGCATACTAAAATCTACTTCTATCTTTTTTTTTATCTTGCCCGGCTGGAAAGCGCTCGTGTATTATCCGCGGCAAAGCAACGGTGAAATTGAAACCAATAAAACGCTGTACAACTAAAACGTTTTTCGTGTAGGGAGTGACAGCCCTGTTGGCTGACGAGGGTTGTCATAAGTCTTCCTTCTGAGCACGAGTGACGGGGCCGCAGCCACGGCCTATTCCTATCTGGATGACTTTACTTTAACTCTTTGTTATAAGCGTAAAAATGAGTTAACCATTATACCGTAGATAGTTAAAGACCGTCATTGAAACTAAAAAATTGCTGTCCTGTCAAATTATTAAAAGGCGCTTTCGCCCTTTCTACAAAACACCGACGATATAACTAGGACCGTCTTTTTCAAAATAATGGAACCGCAGGGCAACCAGAATTTAATTTCGCCTACTAGGCATGTCCTTATAACAAAATATTCCAGCTCTATTAACCTACCTACTACACACTATTTAAACCGCACAAAAAACGCCACATCTCTAACTACAGAAAAAAGGGAGCATCTGAAAAATTGCGCAGTCTGCCCCAGTGCGGGTTGGTCGACCTCACACACATTTAAATTTCTTCGCAGGGATGTGCAGGTTTCCTCACGATGTTTTCCTTCAGCGTAAGAGCGTCGAATAAATGTACATAATTATGAATTTGAAATTCGAAAACACATTGGTACGTAGTAGTAGTAGGAATCGAAACCGCGTCTCCCGAACGGTAGGCAGCGGCCCTAACCAATACACCACCAACAGTGGGTAATAAATACGATTTATTTTTTATTCTTTGTAAAAACCAGTATTTCTCCTTTAAACTCAATCCAATTTTGTTACTGGGTCAGCATATTTATTATCCGACCGAACACAGTTTCTCTAATTTGTAGAAACATAATTTGTCTACTCTGCTTGTGCTGGTTTTGTATTCACGAATTTATGAACAAATAAAATTTCATTAGGTATGCCTACACAAAGCAACCATTTGTTGTATTTCAATTTCAATTAACCAGCAAATAAACCTGATTTCTGGATTAATTCGAAACAACGTGGAAAAGATTTCTAGAATATAGCTCCAACCCTCGAGGTTACTAAATGCAAATAGCTGTGTAAGTAAATTGAGGTTCTTAAAATATCATTATCGTTGGTTTACTAATGCACCTTTAATATAAAAGGGTGTAAATGAACTGAATATTATAAAAGCCGGCGCTGCGGACAACAAAGCTTAAGACTGCCAAAGGAAATCACTTGCATTATTGCGAGACTCGCTTTGAGCGTTGAATAATAGTGCGATTTTCACAGATCTGTAGAAAGTCTCTGAAGAAATAATTACAAAGTAATACAATAGATTAGAAATTAGAAAGTTCATTGTAACACCATGTTATGCTGTTAGTGTTACTTACTTACTTATCAGCTCTTACGCTCACCCAGTGCGGGTTGGTCAACTTCACACACAACCTTTGAATTTATCTGCAAGCGTGTACATTGCATAGGTTTCTTTAGGATGTTTTTTTATTATAAGGGTGTTTTTGGAAAACTACGACAATGAGATTTTGATGTCTATGTCTATGGATGCAGTGGACGAAATGGAAAGGCACGTCAGTTACAGGATTTTTAAAAGCAAACTTAATCACATGATATTTCCTAGAAATATTTATATAATTGTTTGGAATTTTTGTCACTTGCTGCTTGGAAAATAAAACATTGTCTCATGTAATTTTATATGAATTTAATATTATTATTAATAATAATAATAATAATTATAATATGTGGGGACATCTTCACACACGGCCATCTGATCCCAAACTAAGCAGAGCTTGTACTATGGGTACCAGACAGCTGAATATATGCTGCTTATATGGTCAATATTGAATTAATATAAAAATAATCGACATTAACACGTGTTAAGGGTACGGATGCAGCCTCAGAATTACGTTGATAAAACTACTATAAAATCCTTATTAAACATATCCGAATCTGAAGTACAAGTTATTAAAACGCCAATAACTCGAAACAAAATAATTATCAAGTAAAAATATTTTTTAACAACATTATTTAAAACGGAAACACTCACGTAAAAATGGAAACTATGTCTTCCAACGTTTCGATCCTGTATTGTTATGTTTCGGTCGATATCTTCTTCAGGGAGGGAATAATAATGTATACAAAATATGACGTATCGTTCAATAATAAACTAGAAAAAAGTTTGTTCAGTTTCATACACTCAACATTACGAGAGGTTTTTGTTACGTTGTATTAGAACGAATAGGAGTAAACCTCAGCTATTTGGGGTCGCTCTTCACGGGAGTGACGTCATGCGGCATGACAGTCAGCTCAAGCCGCGTCACGGTTATTGGCACAGACGTCCGTCCCTGTCCAGTCCACTAATCACTATTACTGTTCAGCGGACGATGGGACAAACTCGCAACTGGACGAATCTATTCGCGGGCGATTCTGCGTGATGTTTTCCTTAATGGAGTACTACATTGTTATAGTAGATTTGAATACTACAGTACAGAAGAATAAAAATAACAGTTATATCTTTCAACTCTAAAAAAAGTCTCGTGAGTTTTCTAAGTGACGTTGCTTTTTTATTTACATTTTTGTTTTGCTGAGTGACCCTTTTAAATAAAAAGCGGCCAAGTGCGAGTCGGACTCGCCCATGAAGGATTCCGTAGCAGCAAGTAACATATTACGATTTATGACGTATTAAAAAAAAACTACTTACTGGATCTCGTACAAACTAATTTTCGTTGGAAGTTTCCATGGTAATGTACATCATATATATATTTTTTTTTTTTAGTTTTATCATTCTCTTATTTTAGAAGTTACAGGGGGGGAACACACACATTTTACCACTTTGGAAGTGTCTCTCGCGCAAACTATTCAGTTTAGAAAAAAAATGGTATTAGAAACCTCAATATCATTTTTGAAGACCTATCCATAGACACCACACACGTATGGGTTTGATGAACCCCGCCGCCGGCGGGGACGCGGAACTAATAGTAGAATTAATTCAGTAAGACCCGGTAGGGGTCATTCTTCTCCGACGCGCTTCTCGCCCTGGCAACGTTCTGGGCCGCGGTCCGAGCCCGTCTGAGGGCGCCCCCAGATACGTTGTCATAAAATTCCTAAGGGGTACGAGCCTTCTGCTCCCCCGCAAGGCCGCGCCCACTATATTACCACTCTGGTATAAATAGTGATTAGGTCCGTTATAAAAAATAAATAAATAAATAAAAAAAAATATAAAAAAAAATATATAAAAAAAAAAAAACAAAAAAAGGGTTTGATGAAAAAAAAAATTAAGTTTCAGTTCTATGTATGGGGAACCCCCAAAATGTATTGTTTTTTTTCTATTTTTGTATGAAAATCTTAATGCGGTTCACAGAATACATCTACTTGCCAAGTTTCAACAGTATAGTTCTTATAGTTTCCGAAAAAAGTGGCTGTGACATACGGACGAACAGACAGACAGACATGACGAATCCATATCCAGGGTTCCGTTTTTTGCCATTTGGCTACGGAACCCTAAAAAAGAAATAATTATTTAAAATAACATTTATAAAGTTTCAGGGGGATAGCATCAAGTCATACATAGAATATATTATATAACCATTACATATCTGATCTATTTCTGGTAAAAAAAGTTCATATTTTTATTTTTTATATTTGAAACCTTGTTTAAAAAGAAGGTTGAAGGGAAAACCAACCAATAAAATATAAAACGAACAAAATATTTGAAGATAAAGTAAACGTATAACCCTCAAGAGGAATAAACAATAAATAAATGCGTTATAAACATAAATATAATATGTACGCAGCAAAAAAATCTAAATCTATGGTTATACATATAAAATGTTAGTATAAAGAGAAAACGCTTTTCAGAACGGCTGATCTGTCAGAATAAATATCCTTTTTTCTTTTATGGAAGTTTTGACACAAAAGAACATCAAACTGTTACGAATACATATAAAAGAATTAATATTATTTTATTTACATTAATTTATTGTACTCGATGATTCGATAATTTTGATGTCTCTATCCGGATTCTCTTTATATGGTTCGAGCCCCTCGGTGGGGACGTATATAGTATAGTAGCTGTTGATGATGATGATCCGGATTTACTCTTGGTAGTATCATTCAAATCGGTATACCCAACGAATATATTACGTTTAATACTCGCATATCCAATAAAATCCCGCTATATTACCACTCTGATACAAATAGCGATTAGTGACGTCGAAAAATTATTGAATAAACTTATTCGAAAAATGTATATTTTTTTGTCCGTTCAAAAAAAAATATCCAAATAAAAAAGTTATGCGAAAGTTCCAAGTATACAAGTAGTTTCCAGTTATACTATTGTCAAAATAAAATACTATACTTATCACGATACTTATTACGATCTAATGAAAAGATTAGAAAATATATATAAAAAAACTCGTTTGCAGACGTAATTTGAATCAAAAATAATCTAAAATAAAACACACTAAAAATTTAGTCTCCATCTTCACTCAAGTTGATACCAAAACTCTAACATAAAGCTGGACTAATAAAATATTGTTGTAGCAAATTGTACGTTCATTTAAAGTGTTTTAACGTTGTTTGTTTTTCAATTTTTAAATAACTCCATTTCAAGTAATACCGGCCGGCGCAAATTACATATATCCCAATAATTTAATACAGATTTAATCAATTGCGATATTTATTATCTATAAGCATTCTTAACAACAAAACAAGAACACAAATGAGACTCGCATAATTTGACAGTGAAAATCCCCCAATTTAGATTTAATAAGAAAAATAAGCGCATATTTGGAGTTAACAAGACAGATGAGAGGTCTGGAGCAATCTCCTTAAGGCCCTCAGCGCCTTCTTCCGGGATTGTGCGACTCGAGTGCGATCGAGCACTCCTAGGATTATTACTTCGAGATGCACTTGCCGACTCTAGTGATTTGCGTCTAATAACTTACTTAACTATCTTTTATTGAAGCGCTGCAGCAGATTCTTGTGTTCTTCGTGAGGAGACTATTCGGTACCTTTTTTTTTCTTAAAGTAGGTGAGGTCCTCACCGTGAGGATATATTAATTTAAAATAAAAGAATGTCACTAACCAGATGCAATGGAAATAATACCGTTGTCATTCATATTCGTCATTTTGTATCATATCCTAGTTTAAAGAAAATGCTTAAAATATAATTAGCTGTTCATTACAAGCTTAGGGTTACACCTAAGCAAGCCGATAGACTAGAATACACTCAGCACCACAGTTGCTCGCATGTGTTCAGTAGCGTGTCTCCCCACAACTCGTATTATGCCCCGAAATTCAAGCCAAGTTCACATCAGCGCGCGCCAAGTCGTGTGTGCTTCGTTCGCTTCCGAATTAGAGATCGCACACACGAGCAGCATGACGTCCGCAGCAGCTGTTGTTATGCAGTTTGTAATGCTCTAACAAAAAAAAGTTTAAAATGGTTAATTTGCCACTGCTGAAATTTAATTCTTTTTGAAATTTCGAAGCGTTTTTAGTGTTTTACTGAAGCAACATCGCCACTACGGTTACTACTTAACTAAACGATGAAAACTGGTAAGTGGCAACTAGAGTGTCAGTTGGCAGCTACCATCGGTATATCATCAGCAGCCAAACTGATCAACAAAAAGAGTCACTTTCATCTATACTGGAAACTGGAAAAAATGCATTATATAACAGTGCAAAATTATTACACTTTCATGATTTACACTAAAGAAAGGTGTCAAAAGTCATTGGCAGCTCAAAAAAAAGGGTTGGCTTGGGTGGTTTGAAGGGTCAAACCAATGAGGTAAAGACACACGAAATGATGATGATGAGTTGTCTGTCCACAGAACAGTAAAAGACTATACATTTGTAGTCCCTAAGTCCCTAAGACACCCACGGGAAGAGTAGGGGTTGGTGACAAATGTATTCTCTCTGCCGTCACCACACGGCAAAGAGTTGCTCGTCTATAAACGCCGCTACCGAGTAGACGCCGACTAGGTACGACTGCCGAGCAAGCGGAGCGAGTTCCGCTTGTAAACACTTCCTCTAACACCCTGACACTTACCGCGTTCTGTTGCACACTTATTATGCAAAATTTTGTTTGAAATACCTACTCTACATATTTCAGCAAGTAGACGTCTTGTATAGCTAAAGCAATTTTCTTCGTTATTTACCAAGTTTGTGATGAGGTGTTAATTAAATTAAATTTGTTTACAACAAACTTTCCGCCAAGTCCTTTAATATCCGTTCGAGGCAATGAAACATAATGTTTGAAAGTAATTAAAAGTGAGAGAGCCGACGCGGACAAGAGTGTTTTGGTTGATACCAAATGATGCTCTCTATTCCCTGAAATCATTACTACGAGTAATATTTTAAATATTAAATTTGGTTCGATTGTTTGTCTTTTTTCACGCAGAAACTACTTTTTGCATTAGTTTGTATACCTTACCAACAATACTCCTCAGGACAATACTTACAAGAAAAAACAAACATTCCCCGGTAGTAATGCTAGTATCAACTCTATAATTTACTCTCATGGTATCAATATCAAGTTTTGGTAAATGAGTAAAGTATAAATATGATTTTCCTTTTACCATATTGTTATGATTGAAAACATGTTAGTTAGTGTCAATCAGTATCGATTTCCCAGTCTAGTTAACCACAACAAATGATATTGTGTGCTGTGGTGTATTGCTATAGGCCAGACGGGGTGGTGCCTAGTTACGGAACTATCGAATTGCATTTTATCTTGTTTCCTGGCTCTGTGTCTATGTTAGAATCTGTGTGGGTAGGTGGTTTTGTTGGTGCTTTGAGAAGTGTGATGAAAAACAATTACTTTAGCATTTGACAAAGTACAACAAGGCTCTTTGTTTGCGGTAAGGGAGGTTAAAAAGTTGGCGGATTCACAATTTACTATATAAAAATAAACCCTTCTGTCAAAAGCATGCAAATAATAAATACTTAAGTACAACATACATTTTATAATTTAAGACGCTCTGTATGGAAGTCTTTTTATCAAATTATGTTTAGGATTATAAGTACTTTTATGTGTATTGTACCTATAACAACTGCTGCAGTTGCAAGCAGAGACAAAACATAGCCAAACAATACAAATAATTTCCACCACGCCGAGCGGGCTCTGAAACAAAAGCCCTAAAATTATCCCCCACATTATCATAATAACAAAAGATATTGGTCCAACAAAGCGGCCAATCAGACGATCGTGCAATAAATCAACGATTTAGCGCGCCAATTTCCATAATTCACACTATATCAAGTTACGGGGGAATAAAGAAAAATCCAATTTTCTTGCTTGCATTACTTACTCGGGACGAAAGGAGGTTGCGAAAAGGCACCGTACACACACTGAAACATCTAACATTTTTGGCAAAGATACATCGTGCAATACAATCAACAGGAATTATTATAAAGGTTCTTTCAGATTTTGGATGAAAGCTACATGCGCATAATATGCGTATATATTATATTATGTGGTAATTTTACGACAACGATTTACTTCCAGCTCCTAAAAGGTTTTAGTCTACATTTAATTTTAAAAATATTATAGAATCATTAATTTGGTATAAATCCACTAAATAAAAAAATTAAAACATAAATTATAAATCCAATTCTTAAAGCACTTGAAAGCTAACAAAACGAATTGGACTTTTGAAGTTTAAAGCAAAATTAAGAAAAATGTAGAGGAGAAGTCCTAAAAAATAATAAGATAAAAAGCAAAAAATCAAAGTCGAAAGATTCTTACGACCGCCGCGACGTCCATCAGAATTATAATAATTAAGTTTGACGAGTATCTCCGTCCGAGTGTGTCCTTCAACTTTCAAAGTAAGTCGACGCGTATTATTCATTTTGCCGTGACTGCCGAAAATAATTGCCTTTTGAATTATAAGTCGTTTTCTAACGACTTGAAAAGTCAGTGTAGACTTTTTGGAAAAAAGACGAAGATAAATTTTATTATTTTATTTCCAATTTACCAAAAATTTTAACATATTTTCACCTTTATCAATCAAAAAGGTATGGATCAATTTTATTTTAAGACGGCTTTCTCAGAATCTGGTTTCAGTGTGAAAAAAAAATCTAAAATTATTTGAAAAAAAAAGAACATATTGCGATATAACTCTTTAATAATTAATTTACACCAGTGTGTACTCATCCCAGGAAGGTGTTTCGGATATGAGCGATTATATTTAGGCCCGATAACAATAGTGTAATAAATTATGATTGATGAATTGCTCGGGGTACCCCGCCCGCACCTCCTTGGGGTAAGAGGGAATGTTTATTTATTTACTGTTACCCCTGAAATGTTTGAGGAAATAATATTTTATTCATCGTTTTCGATTATGCAAAAGTTATTAATTGGATGGTGTTCTAGTTTGCTTTTGTGACAGTAAAGTTCTTGTGAAAGGACATGCATGTGCTCATGCAAAAAGTAATGGTAATGCAAGACAGTAAAAAAATTAACATATTTTGTCTGACTTGTTAAACATACTCAACTGGAACATAATAAAACAATCATAATCTAGCTCTTTTAACGTCATAAAACTAGAAAGTTAAAAGTAGATCCAGTATTGCAGTGCACTAATCAAAAGTATTCCGTGTATTTCTTAGAAATACTGCGATCACCCAAAGCCTCAGGTTTTCTTGGATTTCCTTGCATTTCTCTTCTTAGTAAAAGTTTCACGTTCCTTATTGCATTTTTTCCTTCAAATGCTCCCGAGTGAACAGCTCTTAGGATAGCTCTTGAATATTTTCCTGGAGAACATTATGTTGAGGAGTTCTTCAGCTTTGGTTCGTTGTATGTATGTATGTATAACACATGTTTTAGTATGCGTCCATTTGCTTGTATTTTTATGTTAACGCACAAAATACGGTTTTATTATTGTATGTACAGTTAGAATTACATAGTACATAAATTATGAGTTATCACTGAATACAATTTAATCAAAACTAAAACTAAATATTTTACTCTACGAGTGTTTTCATGAAATGAAATAAAAAATATATAACTTTAATTAACCCAACTAACTAAACTAAACTTAGCCAAGTCTTCAAAAAGTTGAAGCAGCGACGCAGACTTTTGTAAAGGGGCAATCATACATCCCAATGTTTACAAAATGCAGGGGTAAATCCGTATACGGAAAGTAATATTTTGCGATAAAGCTGGACCATAAAATGTTTGTCTGTCTGCTGCCCTGTGACAGATGACTAATGATGTTTGCAGTCTAGGTCCCTCATTCTGTTCAGTGTTTACTTTCTATAGACGACTTTGACTAATAACAGGGGGTTCAGAATTGGTTCCGAACTTCCGTTTATCACCAGTGGACGGGTTGTTCGTTTTAAATGGGATTTAGGAAGTATTTTGTACAAAGAGAGTAGGAGGAACGAAAATTTAGAGAGCCGTTTTAGATCTTTACGAGATAGAGCTTAGAGCTGTGTCTTTTTTTTTTTTTTTTTTTTTTTTTTTTTTTTTTTTTTTTTTTTTTTTTTTTTGACGGACCTAATCACTATTTATACCAGAGTGGTAATATAGTGGGCGCGGACTTGCGGGGGAGCAGAAGGCTCGTACCCCTTAGGAATTTTATGACAACGTATCTGGGGGCGCCCTCAGACGGGCTCGGACCGCGGCCCAGAACGTTGCCAGGGCGAGAAGCGCGTCGGAGAAGAATGACCCCTACCGGGTCTTACTGAATTAATTCTACTATTAGTTCCGCGTCCCCGCCGGCGGGGGCGGTTTCTACCTGAAGGGCATTCTGTATTGGTGTGTGGCCTACACGCAATGGCAGCTTTAATCGCGACGGTGATCTCATCGTCCGGATCTGTGAGAGCGTGTCTAGGACGACGCTTGAATCGCGTAGTGGGATGCGGAAAGTAAAAGAGCTGTGTCGCTGAATTCTTTGGAAGGCGAAATATACAAAATTCACTCAACACAGGTAACAACACCTTTTGAGTCTAATGTAGATACATGTAAATACATGTAGATAGCAAAATATAGTGTACATGTCCTAATCGCGCTTCATAAGTACAAAAAGTAGATAGGCAGTATCGATCACTATGTAGTTGCTTAAATATAATATAATATTATAGTTCTTGTGTTACTAGTTAATTTTAGTTTAAAACTCGGACACATTTACCTTTACGGGTCCAAAACGGTATTCTGTATTTACGTTAAAAAACTATTAGCACAAAAACTATTAGCACTGTATTGATAAAAATCTAAACACTGAAACGTTCTAATGAAACAAGATTATCAGGCTTTCGGTTTCAGCAAGTCCTAATGGTGGCAGGCTTATAAGGGCAAGGTGGCGGTGGTCACATAATCAGTTCTACGGGGCAATCCCAAAGGGAAGCCGCCATCGATCAATGTACAAAGTTATCGAGTTTAGTAGGTAAGCCTAGTACTGCCTACTTGATAGGAGACACGGGAGAAGCAGATTTGCTACGCCGTAACACTTCACGAAATCATCATGATCGTCATCTCAGTCAAAAGCCGTTCAATGCTGGAAAGGCCTCACGAAAGATCCAGGAGATCATACATAAACATAATTACCATTGTAATATAAATAAACATGAATACGAATATGTTGGGAACATCATACATACAGCCATCTAATTCTAAACTAGGCATAAATAAATAAATAAATACTGATAAACAACACCCAGACACAACTTAACTGTTTTTAACTATGAGTCTTAAGTAACCTGCAATTTTTTTTTTTTTATTAACATATTATCTACATGATTATCTGTGGTGGATTTTAAAATCGACAACCGACGATCCAACAAAAAAATTTTGTTATTTTTTCCACACCAAAAGAAAAAAGTAGGTTTACTTATACCCAGCTTAAAAACTTCTAACCATGGGAAGTTTTAAAACTTTTCCAAAGCTTTTAAAACTCCTTTGTTGCGTTTAAACGCTATTTAAAAATACAAGCAAAGAATTTGCTAAGAACCATTAGACGAGTCAACTGTTCCCCTAATGCCTCTTTTACCCTACTGAAGTTTTGAGAAGAGATATTTGCTGAGATGGTAACTGCACAGCGTTGACTCGCGACTTCCTTTGTTTGAAACTTTGACCTAGATTTAAAATACTATGAAAGAAAAAACGTTCATAGTTTTTGGATTATGTATTATTCTGTGACGAGGAAAAGTATGACTTCTAGTTTAAAAAAAAATCCATAATGTTTTGTTGACATATTAGAATCAAAATCAGAATAATAATATTAAAAGTATTCAACGTTTTTGTCGGTCAACTTCAATCGTAGGTTTTTTGTACGTGCTGTATCTACAAATAACAGAAAACTATTGATTTTACTATTTTCCTTTTGTAGTGTGAGTTGTAAGGTCGATAACCAACCTCACAAACCTTGGTGCCAGAGTTATGAAGCAGCCTAAAGGCTCCGGTCATGGCTCATTCATTATACTTACTTGTAATTTTCTTTAGTTACTAAAACTTTTTTTTTCAATCTTGATAGTTTGAAGCCTTAGCAACGGAGCAACTGTCTGGCGTAAACACAACATTTTTTTGCTTCTGGAGCAGAATGCCTAGGCGCGCGAAACTCCGCAAACTTCTGCGCGGCACCCGTCCACATTTTTCCAAAGAAAACCTAATTGAAATTATGTCGAGACGAGACTCGCGCCACAGGAAAACTTTCAAGCGCTGCCGTTGCTAGTTTTATTATCTAGATGTAAAATATAGGCAAAGGTAATTTAACAGCGTGGGTAGGGTTTGCAGTCAAAACAAATATTAGATACTTCTAAGATCATGAACTGATTTCATAAACGCTCGCATTAAAATTGGTAAATACAGGGTCAACGTAAAGTTTTGGTTAGCTTTGTGATACTACTGAGGTCAAACGTAACTCATCAAATATAAAATTCATAAGGAGTGGACATAGGAAAGGAAGGCCTTTGACTAGCAGTAGAACCTTTTAGACTAAATAAAATAATAAAATTTACATTATACCTTAATTGATTTTTCTTACTTTAAAATGCAAGTCGCCAAAACAAAATAATTGCGGAAACATTCCGTACCTGCGAGTATCTCAGCGATTTAAGTTCGGCAATTAAAAGTTGCGGCTCGTTACCTCGTAACGTGTGCGCACGTCTCTTGCAGCAGCCAATTTGCAGACGGTGTTAATATTCGCAAACTTTGTTTACCTTGGAGTTTAACTTCGTAGGAACAAAATATTTGTTGTTATGGAGTCAAAATAAGTTTTTTATGAGCATTTTTTGCTTCTTTTGGCGTGAAGATCTTTGCAGGAGTATTGGCTGTCGACTTTTAATACTTTGTGATTGTGATATGGTGCTAAACTCTATCAATAGTTAAAGAATTATTGACATCAATTACTGAAGCGGTGTACTCGGCGGTACACCTACAGGTAGGCGTACTATTAAATCTACTTCCTTCGATTACAAGTAGAGAACGGGTCGCATACAAAATAAAATAAATGCTGTCTGCGTCAATAGGCGTCAATATATTAACTTAAGAATAGCTGGAGGAAAGACCGAGCCGCTGTTTCTGATTGGATGAAGCAGCATGGTAGGGCTTCTTAAAAATAGTTACATTTATTTAACCAACCGAGACAAACGTATTAAAACATAATTAAGTTCAACCTAATAACAACTCTAATACTAAGTAATAAAATCGAAAATCTTCATAATATAATCTTTTACCTATTCAGTCAAATAAAAATCATAACACAGGATATCCTAGTATGAAAGTCAGGGACTTATCTCAAATTAGTTTTGTTGATCACCTGTAAACAATTAAATTCATTCCATATGATGTTTTGTAAGAGGCTTTTTTGAAAAAATAAAAATAAAATGAAGATAAGGATGACAAAGTCTCATAATTTTCTTTTGTTTCAATCGAACTAATTAAAAAAATAAGACCTCACGCCGCAATGCCGCAAGTGAGGCGTTATTTACCGAGACGTTTTTTTTCCTCCGACCCGTTATGTAGTTGTAGTTATTGATTGAAGTCTAAAAGACTGCAAATAGGAAAACATTTGACGTATTTTTTATACTTCATCGACAATTCAGATACGTACCCACAGAGAGGCGTGTTGACCCTATCCTAAATATACCTACTTATACAGCATAATTTTGTAATCCCTAGCAAAATTTAAATATGATTTTCTGACCATCATAAGCAACAACTTTTCCCAAGGAACATGGGTTGAAACCCCTAAAAAAATTTCAACCTCTCATACAATTAATTAGTATTTTGTTGTTGATTTTGTATGAAAAGTCGATTTTTTTTTGGGGGTTTTCAACACATGTTCCTTGAGAAAAGTTGTTGCTTATGATGGTCTGATCTGAACATCGTATTTAAATTTTGCTAGGGATTTACAAAATCATGCTGTATACTTACCTATTTTTAATTTGTGACACACAAACAGACGCTTTATCTTCAAACTTACAAAATATCGGCAATAAAAGAGCCGAAGCCATAAGCAATTTACTAAATGGCAGTCGCAACTATTCCAGTAGGTATTTTGTGCTTCCACAACAAAAACTTTGTCTTAGCGAGTCACGGCTCCAGTAAATGGCCCAACCCCTAAAATAGAAGGAAAACAAAGCAAGTTCCATGGAACTTTCATCAAGATAACATGGCACGTAATTGGGCATACCAACATTGCAGCTCAGGCGACAGCTTCGTGATCCATTGAGGTTTTCTTCTTCAGCGTTTTATCTCTTCTTCTTCTTCTTCGAGTCTCATTGAAAAGTCAATTTGTGTTACGTTTTAGCACCGAGCACGGTATTGTCGCGACGAGCCTTCAAAGCGCCCGCCGTGAAACAATAAAAATGTTTGAAACTTAACTTTTTGTCAAGTCACATAAGCTAAAATAGCACTTAACCTTAATGGGGGGCGCCATTAATTTCCCGCGAGATGCCTTAATGCCTTTGTAGCCAGAAAAAATTGCGGATGAATAGGTGGGGTCGCCGCCGGGCCCAGTTTTTCCCTTTTTTTCTAATTTCCGTGGATGATCAAGCGATTTCCGACGGGTTTTTGTTAATAAACATTTCAATAAGACCTCAATTAGCTTAGCAAAGGGGGATACGTAAGTTTCCCCGTTTAAGAAAGAATCGCTTTGAGTTTGAGGATATTCTACTTATTGGCGTTCATTCGAGAGGAAAATTATTCATCAATTGAAAGTGAAGCACCCGGCACTAGAGGCGAAGAAGAAAACTGATTTGAACTGTGTAAACTTATATTTTATTTCAGGTATTGTACTAATAATATCAGAAAAATAATAAACAATATTTTATCGTGTTTTTCTAGATACGCTGTCCTAATCATTAAAACGACGACGCTTGGAATTTCTTATTATGAATTTAAATAAATAAACTTTTGTTACTTAAAAAATAAATAAACAAAACGCGACACGCGTTAATCAGGGGCTTTCTAAGAAGCTACCTGGTACTTGGACGGGATATAAAACAAAAATCTGACACAGACTGCAGACTTTGGGGTGCTCTAACTATTCTCCTTCAATTTCCTTATTGCAGCCTTACCAGCTGGGACGCAGTAACATATTATTTTACCGCGCCAGTCGTTTGCCGTCGCCCGGTAATTGGCCCTCGTGATAAAGAAATAACAAACAGTGACTTGGGAAATTGAATTTTTCATATTTCTTTCGACTCCTCTTTCGTTTCACTCGTTACATCCTCTTTCCAATGCAATGCTGACGGTGTCTTCTGATAATAAATAACTAAAGAGATTGTATTTGCCTAGCTCAAAGGTTCAACAGGTACTCAAAATATAGTTTGGTTTTCCTTTTATGGTTAAAGGAAATTAAAAGAAGAATCTTGTAAATTACTTGGGTAAAATTTTAAGAAGCTAAACTTTTTAAAAATAAATAAAATAGCTTGAAAATCTCGTTCTCTTACGCTGCAAAATCTGAACGAATCGCAGTACAAAAAATCCAGTTGAAAAGCGGAAAGCAACTTAGTTAAGTAAGTAACAATGTTGTTCTAATTAAGACGTTCTCAGCTCCTAGGAGTATCTCCGTCGTCACTATCTAGTTAGAGCGGGTCGTTAGCGCGGTTACTGGCTGATTGTGGATGAAAGTGAACTCGATGGTAAAACTGGCCCCAAGTGAGATAGTCTGAACAAGTTATTCAATATCCGAACTCGGTATTTTTTTCATAAATAAAGGAAACGAAAACAGTAAAGAAGGGGTAAAATTAAAACGCACTTGGGAATGTCTCGGAGCAACTGCTTTCTTTATTGTAATATTATTATTATTTATTACTATGTTTTTTAAATTAATTTTATGTTATTAAAACAAATTTTATGTTTTTCAAACAAATTTTATTTTTGTTTTCGAATGAACCTTTTCATTGGCTACCGTGGTTGGTTCCTTAGAAGGGACAGTGTTTCAAATTTTAATAAACTAAAATCTCCCTGATATTAGTTAAAGAGGTTGACGGATAAAAAAATCAGTTTTTTTCTAACTAAGTATATAATAAAAACTAAGCGCATAATAAGATGAATCAAAGTAGATATGTGTAATATGGCTATTTATAGCCAGTAATGACAATGTATAAGAAACTAAACTAAACAATGCCAATCTCCACAGACATTAAAAAAAACCGGCTAATAACCACTATTATTAAAAAAACAAAAAACCCGACTTCATGACAAATTTAAAACTTTTGGCGCCAAAAATAGGCCATCTTGTTTTTTTTTATAAATTTGATGTACCCAGTGTCACTCTCACCAGTAAGACGAATCTAACGATACCTCTTTAGCTAAAATCCATCAAGCCGTTTAGGCTGTAGAGCGTGCCAAAGAAATATACATACATACATACACTCGAAAAACATAACCCTCCTTCTAAAGCAGTCGGGTAAAAATATATATAAAATTAGCCTTCTTGAATCTCCAACAATCTAAGCATTTAAGGTTGAGAATTAATTTTATAAACTATTTGTATGTATTAACATACATCATGATAATAATAGCTAAATAATTTACATGATTCTGAACCATATACGCTTAACTGTTTAACTTCCGTAATGATGACACTGATGCGGCACAAACAAAGCCGATATTGACTAAAATAGGTAGCGAGTTTCATGAAAATTTAGACTAATTTTACAGCCCAATTCCGGTTATCTGTCGCAGTAGAGCACACCGTAATTAGCTAATTACGATTCTCATGTTAGCCATGCTACAGCTTTATTCTGGTACGTGGATAGCATTCATTACAAATGACAAAAAAAATTTTTAGAAAAAATAAATGAAAAAGTAGTGACAAGCAGCCAGTCAGTTTCTTACAAAGTGAGAGATTTAACTGAAGTTTTATCGTGTGGATAGAATATAAATTTATCTTAGTAGACTACAATTTTATTGTACTGTAGCGTCTGTAGCTAGCACATTTAACTTACCTATTACGATTACAGCTACTACTACTACGAGATAAGATGAAGACAGGTGTCCATGGGAATAGATTGTTTGAGTAGCAGGCTTTTTCGATATATAATAAGCATTTATTTAGTAATTGACAATATTTTATCTAAAAAAGACAGACTAAGACTATAGAGTGATTATATAATTATATTATCAGTTATATTATGTTCAGTTTAAGGAAAATAGTAACATGGATAAGCGTTTCTTGTTGGAGATCAGGACATGAAGTAAAGAATTTGGCAGAAAAAAAGACAAAATCGAAACGTAAGAAATCTAAATTTGAAAATGAATTTAAAAAGAAAGATAAAACTGCCAGCAAGAAAGGTTGCCAGTCATAAAACAGGAAAGAGGACGAATGCCTCGTTACAGAACTGTATCATCAACAGCTCATATACGTCCCCACCGAAGGGCTCGGAACTGTATAAATCTGTGAAATTAACAAAATAAATAACGGTTAAAATAAATTGTGTAAAATATTTATTTTTATTTGAACCAAAAAGCTGTTTGGTTTTTACTACTTTATTTAAATATCCGGTTTGATATCCTGCTTTGACGTGGTGTTTTCGAACACGGTTCGAGCAGAGCGAGCACAAAGCGGTATCACAGAACCGATACGCCCGATACGTTTGTGCGCCCCGAAGATACGAGCGCTCGTAAACCTTGAATAAGCCCGCGCGACAAATAAACAGTATTCGAATTGTAACACGGGACGGGACGTTTGTGTAGAAACGAGTTTTAATGAGCTAATTTTAATTGAAAATGTTTGTTTCTATAAATTGTTACATAACCAATGTTGGATTATTTCGTAAAGGTTTATTACTATTGTACGCTGGGTTTTTTGCCTGAATAAAGACATTTATTATTATTATTATTTGTACTTTTGAAACAATAGAAATGAGTGATACATTGATAGCATTATTTTAACCTACCATTACTTTTTTAGGTAAATACACAAATTTACGTATTTTCTCAGAGGGCATAGGCAGAGGCACAGATGTTCCTCATGGAAATGATTATTTTATATATGATACAAGATAATATTATCCGCACTTTCAAAAAAATACCTACGTATAGTACAAGAACAACTTCATTTATCATAAAATTTGTCTTGCCAACACAAAGCTAATAGGAAATAAAAAAGAGAGATAATTTCAAAGTAACGTTCGTTCCCGTTGTCTCATTTTTATGCAAATAATTAATATTATGATAAATTACACCATTACTCACTAGCGCTGATGAAGAGGAAAAAGCCGTGCAAATGGCGGTCAGTTTATTATACCAGCCTCCTTGTCTAATTGGACAGGTAAAAGAGTGACAGATAGATAAATGTTTTTACATTTCATAAAAATTCACAAAATGGTTCTACAGAGTATAGTGATTGCGAACTATGTAGATCAAGACCTGTGGACATAGTAGTCTAGACATTAAAACCGGGTTATGCCAAAAATTAGCAACTCATCGCGCTTTAGTTGAAAGTTAAACCGACGCATTACTTAACTGAAATAACTTTCGTATAGCGTGCGATGCTTCACAGTGGTTACCACTTTGCTTCTAGAGTGCCATTCTGACGAAATTCATCTGTGAAAACTTGAAATTTTTAGCCGAAAGACGTGGAAAGTCTCCCAATGATCTCCTAGCTTAAATAATAGTTAGGTACTGATTTACCGACAGCTACCAATGGCGGCCTTACTGCCATATCTCGTAATGCAGCGCTGAAGAAAGCGTAATGGAGGCATTCCTGCTCCCCAAGTCATCCACGACCGGAAGCTAGGACGTGACCGGAAATGAATTTCCCGGTCGCACCCATACTAAGAGAAATTGAATTTACTCCACAATACTTTTTTTATTCTGTTAAAAATTTTGAAAGTAAAACGCCGAAAATTTTTAATCAAGCTGATTATTAACTTACGTCATAAATTGACATCTATATTGTAACCCTTTCCTTTTGGAGCGTATAGTATTTTATGACAGTTATTATGATTACTTATATACTGTTTAGGTAAGTACCTTGAATTAGGTATTTCCATATTTATCAAAAGTATTATTACCTACATTGTCACTTCACTTTTCTTGTATTGTTTGTAAGTAGCCTGTAAATAGGTAAAACTCTTATCTATGTATCTTATGATTTGCTATACTGCTCTATTTCCATACTCGATAACTCAACGTCTCACGCTATCTAGTTTTAACTGCCGCCCAGGGACAAAAGCATTCGAAAAGTCCTGTCATCCGATCTTGATTTTACTCAGCAATAAAAATATAAGAAACCGCCTTCTTGAGCGAAATATAACTGCCTGAGGAAACATAAAAACTACAGGGTCGATTCTTGAATCACTCGCCACGAGGGCGTGCGCGCGGATGTTTGCTTTCCGGTTTCGCTAGATAAATTGTCGAGGGGTTGCGGTAGATAAGTACGCTTTCATTTGTAGGCACTTGGGCGAGACTGCTCGGGTGAATTTAGGAGGATCACACTCAAACCAAACAACTTGTAGTGGGTCTGATTTTAGCCACAGTGATAAGGTAGCTACTAAGTACAGGTGTTCAGGAGTTTCTCGGTTATCTTCGGGAACTAACTTTAAAGTTGATGGTGATCCCGTCATCTGTTTGTGGGTCTAACTGTAGTTGGGATCAGTTCCATTGGAAAGTTAGTCTATTTGGTTATCGGAGGTCGCATTAGACCTTTCTTCACCTCGATATAATGCCAAAATGTCAATATAATGTGTAACAAAGTTAGTTTACTCATTGAGCCTTATTGAGAAAGATCGAAAGTGGTTATTTAGGATATTAGGTAAGTCACAAAACAAGTAAAAGAAATAAAATAAGATATTTCTGTTCGTATGCTAGCAAAATTGAGCCCTAGGGATGAATAAGTTTACAACTCTTCTTTTCTGTGTTGATAGTTAAATAAAAATTGCTCCGTAGCACTTACGACCGCGGGACATAAACATGTTTTATGACGTCATGATGATATTGTTCTTTGTTACACGCGGAAGAACATAGGTCCCTTACAATCGCTGTTTACCCTATTTTTTATGACTGAATATATTTACATGTTTGTCATATAATGATAGTTTGTTTTTACGCATATTCTTGACTAAAAGGGTTTTATGTGAAATAAAAAAAAATGTCGATCTTAGTTGGTTGATTTATGTTTGGTTTTATTAGGCTAGGTGCAAGGGTAAATTAATCATCGTTAGTAATAAATTTTTCATCTCATAGAAAGTTGCACATGATAAATGGCAAAGGAATAGACGTTCCTGGTTTGTTGTTTGCTATAGCCTACAATTAATTTAATTTCAATAAAGAATAAAATAAATTGCTTGAATATATGCAAGATGAATACAAAATACATGTATTTACCGAGAAATAACAATAAAAGAATTAAAAATTATAAAATAAATCATACTTTTTTTGCTGGAAATGAACGCGCCCTATAAAAAAAGGCGGGTGAAAATTTTTGCTAAAAAGAAATGTTATCTGTGGTTACATGCAATGTTTTTATTTGGATTTGATACATATTTTATTAATTTATGTAAATTTTAGTGATGAAAAAGTAAAAAAAAATATTAATTTAGACTTGAGCGTAACTTTTCAATTAAAACAAAACTGAAAATTTCGCAGTTTGTTTTCGAAATAGGTGCATTAAAAATTAAATAAATTTAAGCTGTATTAGATAAAAAATAAAAATAAAATTACATTGGGTCTTAACCTAATCTTAAATGTAAAAAATTGCGCGGCAGCCCGTAATTTGATGTGTGTGTCGCACGTGTGATGTCAGTGTGATAGTAGGTATGTGTAGCCCATGTGTTTTTTTTTTTTCAAACTGACTTGTTTTCTTTCCTCACAATCGAGATGAAAAGCAGAGTGTTCACCACGTGGGAAACTGATCAATTCCTTCGCACTTCAAGCGCCCTCGCTACGCTCGTGCGCCAAAATACCTCGAGGTGTAATTGATCGGTTTCACCCCTTGTTTAACAATCTACTATTATTACTTCCATCTGATAATATAATATTCCATTATTAAAGTGTGCGGAGTCTTAAGAATATTATTAAACCTAGAAGGTAAATACTTAGTAACAACTACTTAGAGTTAAAGCCCTTTTTTCACTCTCTTTAATAAATCAACGCTTCCGCCTGCCAACAAAATTTACTACCACCAAAAAAAGTAAAAAGTCCTACTTTTATTGCGATTACGTCATAAAGTGCAGGCATCAGCATAAAAAAGCCACAATTAAGCGGAAACAATAAAGATGGCGTCGGATTTTTACGGAAAATGTATGGAAAATTCAGTGAGTTTAACTGTTAGTCGCAATAGAGCAGTCTCGCCCTCTGCGTTGTAATACACGACGTTTATTGCTTGTTTACGAGCCAACTCTTTAACAAATGGTCCAACAGCGCCTCTTAAACTTAAGAATCTTGCCTAAATATTCATTGAAACTAACGTGTATTTTATAAACCGAGTTCTAGCGATACCCTGAAATTTAGAAAAAACAATATAACAGCGAACGACGCGTGCCTTGTGATTTTGTGTTGCTGATATCTCAAACGTTGCATTTCCGTAAATATATAGTTGCGCGATGGTATATTAATATTGTAATGTCATTAAAATTAAGAATTATAACGTAAAAAGGTTTATTTTAGTTACATTATAATTCTTAATTACATTTATCAATTGATCTATTTTGTTTCAAAGCAGTTTGCTGTTTGTGTCTTATTTGATATTTATACTATGTCCTTAGCCGAGTGGTCGAGATTACGACGCCCATAACGGAGGTTCCGGGTTCGATTCCCGGTGGGGACACTAAGCAAAAATTTATTTGAGAGACTTTCCCCAGTTTAGTTAAGACATTGCAGACTGAATCACCACTAGACAAAGAAAACACAGTGTTAATAACTAATAAATTAACTAATAGTTTTAAATTAACCTGTTCTTTATTATCAGAAAGTTGAGTATTTTTATTTGTTATTGGATAAATTCTAGGTACCTAAGCAAAACTGCCTTTACCCCAAAGTTAATGGCTCAAGTTTTATTACCAGAATAGTTTGAAAATAACTGATCTGCTTCTCTTGTATTATGGTTTGACGTGTCTTTATATAGTCACTTTGAGAGCCACTGAATGGTGTTTGTATTTTTTCCTGAGCTCCATAGGCCTGTGAAGTTTGAAGGATTTTCCTCGTATTTGCATCAGCGTTGCGGAAGGGTTGAAAAAGTGAAAATTGTTTCGCCCCTTTGTTTTTGTGACGGATCAACGGGAAAGCTCCGAAAATGGCTGTCAATAAAGATATTTAGAATTCGGCCGGGGTAACAAGTTGGTCTACGATGCGGGGTTTCGTAACATGATTAATTTGATTTATTTCTGTGTGTTGGTATCTGTCTATTTTCGTACGTTATTGTATGTATACGTAAGAAAAAGATTTTCGCGGTAAAAAGTAATTTTAAGATGGGTCCGGCCGGATACTTTTGAAATGTTTTACCGAGGTCCAAACAGATTTGTAATTTGGCACGCAGATAGACTAAGATCTACCCTAGGCCATATGATATTTTTTATACTAGGGAAATTTTGCAGGTACGCATAATACGGGTCTAGGTGGAATTAGCCGCGGGGCGAAGGCTTGTTATATAAAAAAAACTATTTACATTGACTAGTTAGACGTACTAGCTTTCCGCGCCCGCAGTTTCACCCGCGTTAAATGAGTTTTCCCGTGGGAATGAAGTGTTTTGCTGCTTATTTCCTATTTCAGGACCTAACCTATATGTGTGCCAAATTTCATCCCGATTTGTCCAGTGGTTGAAGCGTGATTGAATAATAAACATCCAAACATCCAAACTTTCGCATTGATATTTGACAGTTGAAGCTTCGACTGCTGCTGGTAAGAATTTTAAAAGTAAATAAAATTTAAATAAAGAGAAAAATATCCCCACTCTGCCAACATTGACAAAGTTTCTATTAAACACTTTTAACTCGCATTTCTTTATCAGATAAAGAGTTTTCGGCAGGCTGTTTGCAGACGCACTTCGTAAAATATTTTGCGACAGTGCCTTTATCTAAGTAATTAATAATTTCTACCTCACCTCCGGGCCTTACTTTAATAAATCAGAAGCTTTTACGTAGCCTCTTTTATTGTTTTGGGTTAAATGCCTTCTATTCAAGTTTACGAGCTATTCTGGTTCGAATAAAATACGACACCAAAAACGGTTCGCCCAATCGAGGATTTGTTTTACCTTTCAAAATGGAACATTTTTCATACATATATTTTTGCCATGGATAAATAATGAAAATTAATAATTCATGACAAAATTATTTTAGCTATTCGACCTAATTTGTTTGGGAGGCAAATTTTGTTTGGTGAACAATTGGAAATTGTGATTGATCGACTTCGTTGTTTGGTATGAGACAGCTGTATTGAAAATTTTGATAAGTATGTAGGTTCTTTATTATTATCGTTTATCAATGACCTGGCAGGGTGGACTGATGCCAGGTGGACTGATGACCTGAAGAAGTTCGCTGGTGGTGGCTGGATGAGGAAAGTGGGTGATCGTGCGCTTTGGCGTACCCTTGGGGAGGCCTACGTCCAGCAGTGGACTGCAATAGGCTGATTGATTGATTGATCAATGACCAACCTCACTTAACCCGAGTGCCAGAGTTTTCAAAATTCTAAATGCCTCTGACATGGCTTGACATGCCGTAGAACCTCAGAGTAACAAATGACGATCGCTTACGCGCATCAGAAATCTTTTCGAAGAACGGAATCGTCTTACTTTTCGGGTAATCATTTCCGTGATTCGGTTTTCAATGTCCAAACCAACTATACCTATACAACATGAAATTTACATCGTTTTGTTCCCGCCGTGTAGTGATAGTACCCGTCAAACTGAACAACTTTTCACGAAAAAAAAAATTCCTGCGACAAAAATACTTTTGGTCTCTCCATACAAAGTGAGACTCCCGAGCAACCCATTTTGTATGGAGAGACTAAAAATTTTTTGTCACTGGAATTTTTTTTTTTCATGAAAAGTTGTTCAGTTTGACGGGTACTATCACTACACGGCGGGAACAAAACAATGTAAATTTCATGCTGTATATTTGTCTTACAAAGTCATTATATTTTTGAAAATCATAGATATTGTCTCGTATCGTGTCGAACTCAAAACCACCAGAATAAGAGGCGAACGCTCTACCGCTCGTCCACGAAGGCCGTCGCCGGTTGTAGATTTGTGAAACATCTGCTTACTTTGTTAACGCTTAAGTGGGAAGTTATCACGCAACCACAGTGTAAGACAAACAATTAACCTCCCCCTTCGAGTTCTAACCGAGCGTGCGAACGTTTTAAATAACAACGAGATGAGTGCGGACTCCAGAGGAAGAGTTGCTCGCACGGCGCGAAGTATTTGCACATTTAAATAAGGAAGTATGCGCGAAAGAGAGATCAGCCCTTTTGCGATGGGGCTGCTTTTTCAATTTATGGAAAGTTTAGGTAAATATCTATCTTAAATTAGTAAAATTTTCTAGTCTCAGACCTCAGTAGTTCCTTTGAAGCTTACACAAGAATAAAAGCTAAAATTAAAAGTTAGAACTGCGGACAATAAGTTTTTGCTGAAGTATATAATGTCTATTATAAAGCGAGCACATAACATACTTATACTGACTGGAGAATATCGGTTGAGTCAATATACGAGTAATCTTGTAACTTCCTCAACAGAACGGAATTGCGTATTTAAGTTTCATAACTTCAGCAGATCAATTGTTTTAGGACTTTATAAAAAGACCAACATCTACTTTCTCGGAACGATTGGTCTCATAAAAGTGTATCTATCAGTAAAAACAAAATATATAAGACATAGGTATAAATGCAGAAATCAAGCAAGCAACATATCAAGAAGCTTTTGATTTCCATTACTTTATACATAATTCGTTTTCTGTATTAACTTGACCCTTGGTTACGTATTTTCTTAAATACCATATCAGTGCATAAATAAGACCAAAGCTCCGACGAAACGGCACCGTATTTACGCATATTGGCACCCCTTCTGCGAAGTATTGTCGTATATTTGCGCACGCGGCGTTTCGGGGTCGAAACCCCGCGGAATAGGAATAGTTTTCGAGTTACGACCGAAGGGTCAGCCGAATGAATTTTGATTCTGCTTTTTCTATTTATATATCTAGGCCAGGCACGTATTTAGTTGCAAAGGTTAAGGATGTCATAAATATTTGTTAGACTAACAATGACAGATAGTTTATTGTTAATTATGAGTAAGAATTATGATTATTACGAATAAATATTTGATGATGATCCTAATAAAATATTTCAATAGGTGTATTATATCTTTTATTCTCAATTAATTTCATTCAAGAAAAGCTTATAATTAGTACAGTTTTTGTAAAAATAATCAGCTTTCATATAAACGGTAATAATCAAGCTAGCATTTACAGCCTACCACAACCGCTATCCTCGAACGTATTAGCAGTTTTATACTTAGAGCCGCATCATAGAACCGGTCACGGAAGCTGAATTATTCAAAATCGATCGAAGTTGAAATCTTTAAAAGGACAATTTTTCTAAGACCCTGTTGCTATGGAGATGTGACCCCTTGACTTTTCTTAAAAAGGCCTAAACCCGGCTGGACATGCATCTATAGGCGGATTACCGTACGTCTGTCCGTGCCCCGAGTTTACTTATGCAAACCCACCTGCCGGGCTTGTATAAATTTGAATATTCAAACACTCTGTTCTGAATTTTTATGACAGTGAATTGGTTTCTTTGAGACTTCGAAATCATGTTCAATTTTATCTTTAGATGCTTCTGATTAAATTTTAGGTTATGTAGGCGTTAGGGTGGCGAAGGTTTTGCGTAAAAAGGTATTTTTAAAGACCAGAAAAACCAAGTAGCATATTCATACACGACGTATAGATTGAAAACAATATGTTTTACATTTGTATCGAGGCAAATGGGCACGTAATGCATTTCGAGACCAATGTGTGAGTTTCACCCGAGATACTTGCGTTTTAATTGATTCGTATCCATTAACGGTGGTCAGACGACAGCGATATGCTCTCGCTTGACCAGGGAATGAAGATGAGCTAATGGAGAAAAGTAATCTTTGCTTAGAGGTTACAAATGGTCCATTAAAGGCATCCATTGTTTGCGAAATTTTTCAATAAATATGATAATTGTACAGTTAAGAAATAAAACTTTCATAACGACATATTGTGGTTAGTTAATTCGCAAGAACTCCTAATCATTATGCTTCTTTATTTATTTTAAAATTTATTCTGATCAACATAGATCAAAGCTGAAGAAGAAAGTATATGATTTTCTCGCAATTTAAAACAATATGTTTAGGTAATTTAGTTGTTTTAATCGCTTTTAATTTTAGTTGTTTTGTTTTCCTAAATACATATCGTGATTATACCCGCTAAAAATGTACGTTATTTTAAATCTTTCTTTTTCTACATCCGAGTTATTACACTTAAGATCAAAGTCGAACAAACATAATCAGCACGAGCTCAAAATGATTACGTCTCCGCCATTACACTTTTGAACTAACCTTATCTAAATCTCCCCTCAGGAAATAAAATCACAAATCCGCATTAGCAAACAGCGCGGCGAAAGCAACACGGCGAGCGTAATAAAAGCCGAAAGTAATAGAGTTGTAGCAATCTACAGGCTCGATATTCGACGTCAAAGGGCGGGCTATCGGCGCTCCGTAATGACCGCGATAGCATCGGGGTGGAGGCCTGGATCTGCGAGATTAAATCTCCGTAAGAACTGCCCGCAACATTAACTAATGACACTCAGGAGATGGGTAGAGAGCCGATAGCTCCGGTCTCCTCGTTCCAGTTCATTTGGAGAGGTAATCAGCATTCCGCAGATAAGAGCTTAACTTCTAAGACGACTTGCAAATCTATTGGTCTTTCTCTCCAATGGTATGACTGTAACAGCTCCGAAGTGACGGCAGTGGATGACGAAGTTTGTCGCCGTAGTGTGCCAGTGCGACTAAACTCAAGGAGTTGAACTCGAGCAGGCAATTGACCTGTGATTAGCATAGGTTTGCGTCTCCAGTGAGTTGGAAAGTGCCTCTTGTTAAATCCAGTTTGCTTTCTATGGTTGTTTGCTGAGGCTTTTTGTGATCGAACCAAAAAAGACTTCAACTGTCTGTGCATTTTGTTGTGGAACTTTGGAGACTTTAAGATCCCGGACCATACCACCTAAATGGAGAGCTGGTTTTGGTAACTACAAAGATTGAGTTTTTTTAAACATGTAGATTATCCGGCACATTTGAAGATTTCCATAATTTCAGGCAGACGATGAAATGCCATCAGCAGCGAGGATATTGAAAAGTGAGAAATTGAAGCAATAAAATAAACCCTAAGGAATGTATATAACGGCTATAATACGTAATTGAACTTTCAGAGCAAAATGTTGAATAGTCTGAAATAGTTCGGCAAGTACCCAACCGATACTGGTTTCAATTTGTTATACTTAGGAATGCAATACACTTGCAAATTGGAAATAAACGAGCGACAAGTAGGGTCCCGGCCCGAGAAGCGAGCCCCTGTCAACTGGTGTTAAACAAGAATAATTGATTTTTTGTATGTACTGGATGTTTTTACTTACCATCTAAATATAACTGTACAATACTCTTTAATTTTTTTCCATAACACTTTTGTATTTATTCGTTTTTGAGTGTTTATCTTGTTGAACAGATCTATTTGTGTGATTACATGTACGTGTGGAAATCCAAAAAGAGCTGGAAATATAATCCCATAAGATTTTCCTACATTGTGCCCTCTGTGTGCTTTTGCATTCTTTTCAGAAAAAATAAAGACGGATAAAAATAAAATAAAATCTTAACTTGTGTACGCCAACACACTCTTTCCTAGAATATGTTTAATTACTTTCTACAAGTCCATAAACATCGAAGAACATTTAATTTAAATAAAGATTCATTCAAAGGAGACATCGATAAGACTTATTTGCAAAGTATCCAATACTTGAAATATAATTTATGTACTTACGCATATTCACATTGGAGATTTTTGCCGTGGTAGCGCTCAGCCGCAGAAGTTCAAAGGAGCTTTTTTTGCTTGGCGTATTTATTGTTGCTGTTAAGTAAGATAAATAACAAAAATGTTTTTAAATACATTTATTACTTCTAATCTATAAGTAGGTAGCTTAACAATATCCTATAGAAAGAGCCTTGGCTTTAATAAATGTTTTAAATTTTGAAACAACATTCTGAAGCTGCTACTTAGTCCGCGTGCGATCTGAACGCATTCATGGCTATAGTGATCACATACATAAGAGCTACGTTCAAATCGTGCGTGAGCTATAGCTTCTTTTCTTTTCGTGTATATAGTTACTTCATCCACCCACACGCGCATATTAATAAAGATAAGAACACCATCCGCGGGGGGTGGGCTCCGTGTGTTTGTTATTCTTGCAAATGTGTTCATATAAATCAATGTAATTATAAGACGGCAATGTATAGTTAATGGGATAGCTTCGGGCTCTTGTTGTGAATATTGAGTGATTTAATTGTAGGCGTTTTGAGTTTATGGCATGTATTGCTAAAAAGCGTGCCTGGAGGGACATTTTATGAGCCGGACGAATCTCCGCACTAGGTCTCGTCTGATTATGGTGATCAAGTTTTAATCAACCACGCTGGCCCAAAGTGGGTTGTTCGATAACGCACACAACCTTTGAATTTTAGTAGACGGGTCTAGGATAATTTTTTCGCAGACGTCTGTAGGTTTCATCACGATGTTTCCCTTTACCGTAAGAATGCCGAGTTCACATGTGTGAATACATAATTGGAAAATACATTGGCACGTCTTGGTGAGGTCCGAACCCGCAACTAAAAGAGATCTAGCTGCTACACCATAGACACGTTCTCTGTGTACGAGTATGTTGTTTGTTTTTCGGATTAACTTTGTCGTAAATTGTCACATTATGTTGTTGTTTCTGTTAGCAGCTCACATATGTCTCCACTGAAGGGTTGAGTTGTAATATTATTTTTATTATTATGGTGGTAAAAAAAGCGTGTTTTGTTAAGAAATTAAAACATAGGAAGTGTGTGAAGTTAATGAATCAGAGCATCGTCTGTCTAGTAAAGGCTTTTATTTGGTACATTCTGGTCCCTAAGGGATCATACCTGATTGCATTGATGATGATCGACTTTCAATAACCCGCCTCCCTTCTTACCAGGTAGATATACCCTATCATTAAGACATCTCCAACCAAAGTGAGGGTCTGTCTGGGTCACAACAAAAGTCCATTAGTGTTACCTAACTGTAACCGCCATCGCTAGAGGCTAGGGTTGACCCCGCATTAAATATACATCACGTATATTTTAGTTTCGGGGATATACTAGCTTGGAACTCTGAATAAAGTCGACTTTGCACGATGCCGAAGTTTGTCTAGAATTTAAGTTGTGAATAAATTAATGGGGCTTAACATAATAGTATTTTACATGGTATGATCGTACTGTCTTGGTACAAGAGAACTAACTAAAACTAACCAAATACCTTTAACTGAATTTTATCATGCGGAAACCTGCTCTCGCCTACGAATAAATTCAAAGGTTATATCAACTAACTTAAACTAGGCAAGTGTGGTCGACTATGGCATAAATCCACATAAATCAAACTCGTATATAAATATTATTTTTAATAGGTAATTAATTTAAGTAATATCTTTTGTTTTGTTCAAGTTTTGCTGAAAAATGATCACTTCTGGACATAAAAAATACTTTGAGCAAAGCCCACTAAACTTAATAAACTTTGTGTATCTTTCCAAATAATAATAATAATAAGACCAAAATAATAAAGAAAACAAATAAAAGTAAGTAGCAGTATTTATAGCGCAATCAGGTAATAATAAGTTATTTTTTAACTGCAGAAAATTGAAATGGTTAACAATACAGCTCTATTCCAAGGGGATTAATTAATTCACACATTGACCGCCTTACGGGCCGATAGGTATCACCCTAAGTCGTTTTTAGGGGCTCATCTCATCACACTATACCACCACTATTGGATTGAGAATCGCAACTTAATCTTTGACCTAGCATTATGACAATAATCCATTTAAAAAGACGATAATTGAGGTATTCCATTTTAAGCACCGTTCTAAAACAAAATTGGTGGGACTGAGCAACCACCCTAGAAGTTTTGTTTTATTAATACGTTGTACATAATTATTTTTGTATAATAATACTTAAATATCGTTATAGATAATAACATAATACACACACACACACAGACACACACGCACGCATATGTACTGAGATGATGGTACGTCAAACATAATAATAATAATAATATGTGGGGACATCTCACACACGGCCATCTGACCCCAAACTAGGCAGAGCCTATACCATGGGTGTTAGACAGCTGCCTACACAAATATATAAATAGATACATATACACCGTGAAATGTAACTGGTTGTTTTTAGTTAAATGGAGTGTTCAGTCCATTAAACTGAACAACTTTCCCCAAGAATCCGTTTCCGTTGTACCATTCCTCGTAGAGTTGGCTCCACCATCGTCACATTACATACTTATAAACAACAATCAGACACAAGGCAAACACAAGCGCTACACGAATGTTTGCCCTGGGCGGGATTCGAACCCGCGACTCTATGCGTCGGAGGCAAATACACTACCACCTAGGCTACGGGGCCATCCATAATAAATTAATTCGTTTCCACACATAACTCAAGTACTTATCGTGTGAGTTATAAGCTCAAAGGCTCTTACATGGCTCTAGTAACGACTACATAGTAAATAAAACCATATTGACTAACTTTCAAAAACAAAGTGTCATATAACGTTGTTAGTAGAGCAGTTGTAGCCTCCCAGTAAGGGGATCAGACCTCATTAGGTCGTCTTGTGGCCGCTTGTACGAAGCTTACAAAGACTTATCTTTTTAGTAACTATTCTTCGTCGTACAGAAGTACGACGCATTTAAATAAAATTGTTGAAGATATGGTTACATGTCTGACGTTGGAAAAACAAAACAGTTTTATTTTAGCTTTGGTTTTGTACACAATGTTAAGTACTTATTTAAATATGCCGTTTAAGTGATTGATAATATTAGATTTTAATTTTCTGCTATATTTTGTTTGATAGGAAACTTTTGACGGTCACAAAACATTATTTTTTTCAGTGAAAATGCATCAACTATCCAAACTTACACAGCATTATGTTGCACTATTTTTATTGAACTAGGTTTTCGTGCAATGGGGTGTGACAAAAAATCTATATATTTTTTATGTTTTAAATGATAATTTACACGTTTTTAAGAACCATAAAGACGGACAACCATAATTACTCGTATATACTCGTGGATTTTATTGACGACAAAAATACGAAATATCACTCTTTCTTATATCAAATCGTAAAACGTAAACAAAGCTTACTTGCTTGCTTTGTACAAAGTTTTTGTAAAAACTTAGATTTGTTAATAAGATGACGTCACAAAGGTCAAATGGGTCCTTTGATTTTTTGGATTTTTTAACGTAATCTTTAACCTTTTTCCGTCAAAAGTACGAAAATATGGTGTAAAACCATAAAATCTCGAAATGGTTTTCGTATTTCCATAATATAATCAAGAAATTATAGCAACTCCAATAAACTGTAATCATCATCATAGGTACATGTTTTTCCTGTTGTCCACGTTAACGTGAACTAGCTCAGCGTAGACAACGGGAATAAACGTTGTACTCATTAATTTCAATCCAAGAATGGAATGCAGTTACCAAAAAGTCCCTCCCGGACACACCCTGAGATTTTATAATAATTAACGTTGTATGTGTCATGGCGTCGTGTTTCACGCCCTCGCCGACCATTTCCATTTTCTGTGCAAACAACTATATTAAAACAATGGTCACGCCTTTCCCTCCTCGTGTGCTTTTCATATTTAAGCAACATAATTTTATAAGAAAGTGGCATGTGATACGCTTTTTGGTTTTCGCGGCTCTATCGGGTTTTATCTTGATATTATTTAAAATAAGTTTACAGACTTACCATAGTATCAGTGAAATGGGCATAATTGGAACTAGCCATTACTATGGGAATACCAACTTTCAGAACTGTTATGATTAGTTAAAATACCATCAATATAACTTCTAGCGATGCCTTTTATTTCCCAGATAACGTGGCAGGTCTCTACCGATGTCAAAATCTTTGATACACGTTGTAACTAAGTTGTAACTGTAGCATATAATTTATAAAGATAAAGATACTTATACCTACAGTTCTCATTCCAAACAGCATTGTCGGGTCACTTTAAGTTGTCAAAAAAGGCATACGAATGTGGTAAAATAGCCTTGGAAAATATAGATTTGGAAAGACATAAAGTAAAAAAGTACAAACATTTTTTATTTTATTTATTTATAGATTTGAAAGTTTAAAAGACATTTCTTACACTTACAAGCGATACAAATAAAATTTGAATTTTATGACGCATCTTACTTATAAACAAAGTATCCACAAAGCTTAATCATCGATTAGTTACATAAATTCGTTTCTCTTCTTTGGATTAAAACAAAAAGCAAACGAACGCAGCAATGAACGTACAAATTTTGGAAATTAAATTGAACTTGACTGTCGTAGAAATATTCATTTAATTAGTCGCGTCGTCATCATCGCCATCATCGTCTTCTAATGTCAACAAATCCAGTGTAGGAGGCCTTGCTTTGTAAACTTCTTCCATAGGAAAATGTTTATAAGGCGGCACTTTTGCAAGATGATCATGATGATGTTGATGGTGATGAGGATGATGGTTGCCAGGATGATGAGGATGATGATTGCCAGGATGATGGTGATGTTGGTCGTGTTTTTTGGTTGGGAGGACATTGAAAACACACACGCATATTTTGCAGAAGAATTGTGGAAAATAAGAACATCGCGGGTACGGCTCTGGACACCACCGGGAGCTGTAGCAGTTTTCTAATTTCTTCTGGTTGCAAATCGAAATGCAATCCTCGGAGCTGTGGCACAATTGTTGAGTTGGGATTTTAATCGTTGTAGATCGGCCACTTCCTTTCGGCAAACGATCTGTTTATTTAAAAATTGTTAATACATTTTGTATGTTTGGTAATTGATAAAACTAAGCAGTCAAGATAGTGAATTCTAGTATATCTGAACCTTGGTCGATAAATCCTATTTCCCAATATAATAATAATGATTCATCAAAAAATTATTGTGCCTAATTTCATTCTAAAAGTGTCTTTGTTTGTTCCGTTATTTTAAATTAATTATGAACAATAATCTTCTCTGCGCACTGAAAACATATTGTTGTTTCACAAGAATAATCGACCAGGAACAATAAAAAACTAAATAATTAAAGTAGATATTATGATCTTTTTGAAAGAAGATGAAAATTATACCTATACAATCTATCTACCTATGTGGAATAAAAGCGTTGCTGGTGTGGCTGTGGTCACTTCCTTCCTCTCGTCCAGGAGACGCGGGTTCGATCTCTATCATGTATTACTTTGTTTTCGAATTACGTAGTCATATTTCTAAGTGAGGTCATATTATGTGGTTATACATTTAAATATCTTTTTAATGAATGATTTAACCCTTTTTGTATTTTTTAGTGTAGATATAGTCCCGTACACTTCACATACAACAACAGTAAAGACCGAAAAAGAAAATATTTTTTGGAAATAAGTTTTGTGTACGTGATATAATTCCACTTATGAACCTGACCTACGTTTATTCAACGCTTTTACGGTGAAGGAAAACATCGTTAGGAAACTTACACTCCTGCGAAGAAATTCAAAGCTTGTGTGTGAAGTCGACCAACCCGCACTGGGCCAGCATGGTCAACTAAGGCCTGATCACCCTAATTCAGGGTAGGTTCGATCCCCTCGGTGGGGACTTATATGAGCTGTTAATGATGATGATGTGGACTATCGACTTGCATCCTATTCTTTTCTAATATATCTTTAATACTTATATATATTTAAAGTAACATTAAATTAGTATTTTTATACAAGAAAAAAGTTAATCCAATAAAACTTACTGTAAGGTTTAGGAATTAGCTGACTGTATGTACAGACAACAAGAAAAATAACTACTCGTAAACTTAATGCACGTATCATATTACCGGATTAATTGGAGAAAGGTTAAATGTGTACGCGCATTTTATACTAACAAATGATTACCTATCATTGATGGCGTAATATTTTATACCTTTTAAAATCGCTATGTAGTTTTAAAGTTAATAACAATTTCATCATAATCTATTATTTATAAGAAACATAAAAGAGATTGTACGTTTCCACTTAATTTGAATTAACATAAATTAATTTTACACACTGTAATTTTTATTTGATAAAATTTTATTCTTCATAGAACTGTAATAAAATATTATATGGCAAAATGCCAATTTGATAATAAAATAATATTAAAACACAGATTGAAGATTTGATGCCTGGTAGCTTGATTGTTTATTTTTATTTCTCCACCATAAAACAATTGTAATCATCATTACCTTATATTATTTTTATGCGGACAAAAGTATTTTTACCTATATATACACCTATATATTATTTGGATTTCTCTCCTTATATGGAATGTCTACTACTTGAATTAATAACTAGTGATTGGCAAAGTATGTCTTCTCATCAGCACGTAAAATCTATTAGGTATAGATATAATGTTATATATGGAGATCCATACATAACATTATCTATCACAATTCAATCGGTAACCTGCGATCGCAACTGTACTTGTCAAAGTATGAACTGGGCTAGACAAAGTAATAAAAACAAGTCCTTATATTCTGTCTCAATCTCCATAATGTAGCAGAAAATGAGAACAGTTCAATTTTATTAATATCAGAATGTAACAATTACAAGCTTCGATTACGATAACATTAACTGTTCTAAATTTGAAAATAAGCTGAACAAATAAATCAACTATATAAAGAGAAAAACAAAAGATTTCCTTTCTTTTATTCCCATCATGAAAAACACAATAGTTGTGGCACTTTTTGCCGCTTTTTATTTTGCTTTAACAGTATCATCATTTACGATAAAACGTCCAGACAATAATATATTAGGTAGGTAGTTAATAAATATAACAAATATAAACTATTATATGTGCTGAGTGAAATTATCAAATTTTGTACTAGTAAAGTAACACGTCATAAATATTGAATTGAACATCAAATGTACTTTGTATGCTTACTGCTATTATATTTAAGACAAGCATTATTTCTTTGCAGTATATTTGGGAATTAAATGCATCTCATCCTGGGACTGCCTATACCGTGCGCCTTGTTCGTCGAACAAAGTGGCGTATTGCAACAGAATAAAGCGATGCCAGTGTCTCAAGGCTCTAGTACCAAAACCAAACAAGCCAAATGTCAACAATCCACCCACACAGGATTCAAACACTATAAATACAAGTAACCAGGGACCATTTATCGTCAATCCAAACACGATGGATTCAAATATCCAGGAACCGTTTATCGTCAATCCAAACACGATGGATCCAAATATCCAGGGACCATTTATCAACAATCCAACCATGACAGATTCAAATATCCAGGATCTATTAAAGGAAATACAGGATTCTTCAAGTTTTCAAGAGCCTATTATACAAGATCAAACCAACATTTTGAATCCGTCCATCCAGGACCAGATTTCTGCACATGTGCCAGATAACTCACTACTTCACGTGCCGTACAAAAATCCTCTTGCGTTGCAAGATTTACTTGCATCATTCGGTAACAAGGAGGTTAAAGATTGGCGTCCAGTTAGTCCGTTTGATGAAATGACAAACACCGCGTTGATAGATTGTCCACCCCCGCAATTTTCCTATCAAAACACAAACGTGTACCCGTACCCCTGCAAACCTAAAATGAGAAGTAGCCTACCCAATATCCATATATACCTATAATAAAAGAATACGATATGATGTAAAGATAAATTAATATCTATATTTGTTAACATCTGATTCTATGATATGGTTTATTCGTATGATAAACATACATAGTGATTTTTTAAAAATAAATATACTGATCATGAAATATAAAAAACTTTATTTAACTAAAATTTTCTTTCGTGTCATAAAAATAATTTAAAATAAGTACATTAGTTATTATTATCATCATCATCTCAGCCGAAGGACGTCCACTGCTAGATAAAGTTAATTGTAATCCATGTGTCAAGTGCCAAGTGCAACAACGGCCATCAAAATTCATACTTCTGTTTATCTACCTATATATCTACAGCGAGACCTTCCAAGGTTTTTTTGAAGAGTGTCATAATTTTATAGATTGTAATAATTTTGTTTTGAACAAATAAAGGAAAAACAAGGGCGATTAGGTCTTAGTCGACCATACTAGCCCAGTGCGGGTTGGTCGATTTCACACACAACCCTCCGCAGGAGGTTTCATCACTATGAATGCAGTTTTTCTTGTTACAAAAATCGATGACATGGTTCCTAAGAACAGATCTTCGTATGTCTTATAGTTTCAGACTTTCCCATACTGATCGATCTAAATGTTACACTCTGTATATAAAAAATCTGGTTAGAGGATTTATAGCTTTTATACACTTATCCTAAAAAAGCAACGACGCGAGACGATTTATAACATCTTGATTACGCTATGTTCATTACGGCTCTCCATATCTGCAGTCGTATCGAAGGGAGAAAAGTAACTTGAGTCCTATGTTGTGTCGTCACAGTGCGTACGAGCTAGCAGTTTATAGTACATTGCCTGTTTGTGAAACCGTTGGTAAAGTGCAATCCAGCAATATATAGCGATGACTAACCGTCACATCAACAGCTCATATATATCCCCACCGAGGGGCTCGAGCCTACCCTGAATTAGGGCGATCAGACCTACGTCAACCACGCTGGCCCAGTGCGGGTGGACGAACCATCGATTCATCAAAATACACACGTAAAATTATGCTTGAAAGGGATGAGAAGAGCGTTAATTATTGGGAGCACATCAACATCAACGGCCCGTTACAGTCCACTGCTGGACTATGAGCCTCCTCCACTTAAGTGGAGAGTTTTGCCATAATCACCACGCTTGGCAGGCGGGTTGGAGATTGCAGAAAGGTTACTGTATCAGAGAGCGCTGCTGCCCGTTCCCTGTTCAATGTGTAGTCCCTAAGTCACCTCTTACGACACCCACGGGAAGAGTAGGGGTTGGTGACAAATGTATTCTACTCTGCCGTCACCACACGGCTTACTCTGCCGTCACCACACGGTTTAAGAACACACTTGCTAAAATATTAGGTTAAAATTCAGCAGTAGGCAGCTCTTATCATAAAATTATCATAGCGATTTAAATTATATGAATTCCCAATAATTATTGTTTTATTTATTTATTTATTTTATTTTGGTATATTGTTTGTGATGGTACCTAACATTAGAAATAAAATAATACTTATTACTTCCATGCATATAACACAAAGATAAAAACAGTCAAGTATACTTTTTACGTCATTAAAGTATATAAAATTGAGATTATAAGCGTTATCTTACAACTCACTTAAGCAAGACTAGCGATGTATTCAGAATAAAAGTAAAAAGGCATCATCTTTGTTTTGAGCACGAACAAAGACATCGGTGTACGTAACTGTTATGGAGAGGGAGTTAAGAAGAAATAGAGTTAAAGCAAAAGCCCTAAAATGATAATAGCCTGATTAAGATTTGAACCTGATTCAGGAAAAAATTAAAGGAAAAAAGGATCTTGATATTTAGTAAAACTTGAACATACAATCAAGCTAGTTTTTCATTTGAATTGAGTAGCAATTATTACTTTACAAAATTGTACCCAACTCAGCTGGGTGAAATACATTTTGGCGAAAATTAAAAAGATTTCTTTAAACGATAAAAACATATATCTATATATAACACAAAATACTGTATACAGTATTTCATCCACATTCTGATTAAACCAGTATAAAAATAAATAAAAAACCTCAATCAATCAATCAATCAGCCTATTGCAGTCCACTGCTGGACGTAGGCCTCCCCAAGGGTACGCCAAAGTGCTCACCCGCTTTCCTCATCCAGCCACCACCAGCGACCTTCCTCAGGTCATCAGTCCACCTGGCACCGTCATGTTCCACGTTTCGGCTCCATATGTCAAAACGGGTAGAACACACTGGTTATAAACCCTGCTTTTTAGGCATTGGGGTAGGTAAAAAACCTAGCCACTATGTAATCAGTCCATCCGTACAGACAGACGTCATATGGACGGATGACGTATCGAATATACAACACCGTTCTTTGTCGTCCTGTATTTGCAATGGAATTGTAACCACTTGGTGAGCTGTCGACTGTACGAGCACAAGGAAAATATGCGGAGCAGGAACTAACTCCTGTTTCTAACAACTGCAATAATGTGCACCGAGCTCCGGCCCCAAGTTCACGCTCAAGGAATTTTAATATGGGAATAACAGAGAAGTACCGGTAGCAAAGAAAATGAGGAAAGCCAGACGTAGCACGTTCTTATTGCAATGTTGTTTTTATTGTAGAGTATTAGACAAAGAATTAACTTAATAGGCTCGTAAAACGTAGTAAGATTATCTTTTACAATATTTTATTCAAAATAAAAATCAAAATAAAAAATATTTTTCGACGTCAAAGCTGTCTTAGCACGTTCACTACCAGTGTACGCTCGCTGTGGAGTAAAACGGCCAGCAAAGGAATCGTATCTTTTGTACTTTTATTTTAAATATATTTATAGAGTCATACATTAGTCATAATTACAATCTCCGATTATATTACAATCCGCTGATTTAGAACAACAGTCGACCAGACGTTTAATTTTAGCGTATAGTAGGCCTTAGAACATAACATAATATTTTTAATTTTAGTTTTAAATTGGCAATCGGACAGATTTACAATATCAGCGAAAACAGTTACCCATGAATGAATTGTTAACCTTACGCAGTCTAAATTTTGGGTGCGCTATTTTATTTTTATTTCTAGTATTTATATTATGCATATCAGAATTCTTAGGAAATAGTGTTTTGTTCTTCTGGACATACAAGGTGTTTTCAAATATGTACTGTGAGGATACCGTGAGGATATCAATTTCTTTAAACAATTCTCTTAGGGAATCGCGACCGCGCAATTCATATATCGAACGTATCGCCCTATTCTGTAACACAAAGATGCTATTTATGTTAGCAGCTTGACCCCCACAATAAAATTTCGTAGGACATAATGCTATGAAAATAACTGAAATATACAATTCTGGCAGTAGCAACATCAGACAGTTGACGAACGACGACTTTCTGACTGCGTATGCCGCCGAGCTGAGCCTTGCGGATAACGCATTTAAATGAAGGTCCCATTGTAACCTTGCGTCGATAGTGATCCCTAAGAAAACTGTTTAATTTACATATTGCAAATTTTCGTTGTTCAAGACAATAGCTAAGTTAATATTTAATAAAAGTAGTCGCGGGTATCAATCGTAGCTAAGTTGTTGTCAGGCAATGAAAATTTTACACGTTTTGTTTTCTTAGGATTCAACATTAAACTATTTGTCGTAAACCAATCGTGGATCTGGGAAGGAGCGTCATTTACTTCGTCAATATCTTGATTATGTTTACTAACTTTGAAAATTAGAGAGGTATCATCTGCAAATAACACTTATTAGAGAAGTATTATCCTAGACAGATTTTGTACCATAAAAAGCAAGTCATTTATATACACTAAAAATAGGAACGGTACAAGAATTGAGCCCTATAGCACGCCGATTTTGACTGTAGATCCCAGTGACTTCGTGCTGTTTTATTTAATTATTTGTATAAATCTTTCATATTCGACGTTTCATGTTCACAATCTTTTCTCAATGCATTGTTTTTTTATTATAGATTATAAAAAAAAACTTTATAATACTCGTAAATGAGGCAAGTTTAATTAAAATGTCAATTTTTATTGCTAAAAGTAAAGTAATTGCTTGAAGTAAATAAGGAAATAAAGCTATACAGCGAAATAGGAAAATCCACATATTTCTCAGTAAGATAAAATAAATTTGGAAATCATACAAAAAAATGTGAGGGTATTTTATTTAAAATGTTTCATATTACAATAAAAAGTGAGTTAATATACTACAAGCAGCACCAGTTAAAAAATTAACAAGGTAACAGTCGGTTACATTTACCTCTCTCAAATGTTATACAATACGATAATGTTACCCAAAAACCAAATATTTAAACAGTACAAGTATCCGACTCCGAAATGGAACAAATAGAGGACGCGGGGCTGCACGGTATATCGAAATAAAACAATACAAAAGATTTAACAATTTCGTATCGTTGTTCTAAATTACAACAGGAGTTTATGAAAGGAAATATTATGCACGGATACTTCCACAAAGCGAATTTAACGGAAGGCGCATACCAAATGAGATAATCAGAACAAAAGAAGGGTTTCTACGAAAATTTGGATCATTTTTTCATCCCCTCTTGTTAAATAAATATTTGGCTTAGAGACACTGGTCCCTTTTCGGACTTATATTATTTCATAATGAAAATTTGTTCAAATGCGTTTTAAAACGGTTCGAAATTCATAATGACGTTTTCATGAAATAAAAAACCATTAACTTTGCTTTTGTTTATTTTTTAATTTTGTTTGAATATTAATGAGACTCACCATAATGTAAAACATGGGCTTTGAGATATGATTAAAAATAAAAGTAATAAATAAGACGTACATATTGCTAATGCTAAGTGATGTATAAATGTAAATGTAAGTAAGGAAGAGCGGTACCTCCTAAAACAGGCCTTTTGGCTTACAAGGAGGGACCAGCCACTATGTGTTATTAGATATTAAGTTTAATGAAAATATATATATTTTTTTTTACTTTCTCAAGGTCAAAACGTTACCACCTACAGTCGTCGTCGGTCGCCTGAACAAAATGATCTTTCGTTTGATTTGACCTTTTCCAATAAAATTATCCTCGCTGATATCCTTTCCGTAATCGAATACGAATCACGTATCACTTCTTTCCCCGCTCATACGAATTAGACTGATTTCCAAAAAATGATTCAACTTATTGGATTCATATTGAATTTTTTTTATGAGTTCTTATGAAAATTTGATAGCAATCTTCTTTTACATTATTGCTTACGATTTCGGAAAATATCCATTATCCTTAACGAAAATCAGATGGTTCGCAGATTATGTTTTTTCCTAACAAGATAAATTGGCCGAATTGTATTTATCAATTTTACGAAGTACTTTACCCAGAATATATAAATGAAATACGAGCATTTTTTTTTTATAATACCGACCAACTTAATTTCTGATTAGGGATTCAAAAATAATCCATCTTTTTATTTACAGTTTTCAAGTTATTATATCTCTACCAATTTGAGATGGCTTTCTCACTAACCGAAAGATGTCCACTGCTGGACAAAGGCAAGGAACTTATAATAATAATATAACATTTTTTATTATTTATGATTAAACACAACTTAATATTATTTATTTAATAGGTGAACACGCAGGTAAGAATCATCATTTAACTAAAAAAACAGATTACCTATATATGTTATACAAAAAACTAGATAGACACCCCATAACGTGTCAAACAACAGCACAAATATTAGTAATAGAAAACTACGTGAAATAGTTTTAAACTTAATTAACAACGAAATAAAAATCATGGTCAAATGGTGGTGAAGCTCATTTGATAATATTTTTGGTATTGAGTTTAAACACAGCCGGACGCGAATCAAAAATATTAAGGGACTTGTGAAACTTCGTTGCACAAGCGGCACATCCGTGCTATAGGATTATAGTAAGAAATATTATTTACATAGGTTTTAAGTATAAAAGTTTTTAGATTGAATACCATGGAATACCATAGACATGCTTGAAAGTGCTAGACTTCGTAGCAATTTTTTGCTTAGCTTGCTACGCCGTAGCGTCGTAGCAGAGGTCTTTTTAATACCATTGACTTGCTTGAAAATGCTAGTTTTTTTTTCGTATCAATTTATTGTTTAGCTTGCTACGCCGCAGGTCGTAGCAGATGACAATACTCAATGGTGTCCTGCTTGAAAGTATTTTAGATAATAATATGCGTAATTAATAATATTTATGTCGTTACTTTACGCCTAGATTTAATGTTTGGTTTCAGTGATTATAATACCCAACACAGAGCAAGTTAGAACGAGACACATTTCTAGTTACATTCTAAATGGTTTTTTGATACAACATGTGCACGTTTTCAAAGTAAATAGATGCAGTGTGCAAGATTAAGAGGTCGGATAAGTGTTTTTATTGTATTGCAATATTCTAACTACCGCAATTTTACTGAAAAGCGAACCTAGACATCTTTATTCAACACGTACTTGACTAGTTTTTCTTTGTCTCTGTGGAAAATATCAATGTCCTCTTGTCTTCAATGTGACAAGCTCTTAGTGGTGAAATTTATAATGGTAGTTTCCATTAACCGAAGTGCCTCTTGATGCATGACGCTCTTGAGAACTGAGAGAAAAATATTAAAAGGCCACATATATTTCACTACGTTTGGGATTGGCTATGCTCAAAACGTGTGGATAGGTAACATTGTAATTTCCAGTGAATTCACGGTTGATTTGCTTTATATTAGTTTCTATGAGTTTCAAAGATGAATTCTATAAAATGATTTTTATTTTTATTTATTTATGTATGTGACTTTACTGTTTAGCATTCTGTACACATTAAGGCTTATTTATTTAATAAACCTTTCCTTGAAATGTGAAAGATATAGGTACTAGTAGGCAAATCTAAAAAATTGTTATGTCTAAGTTTATGAAATAAATAATACATTTACTTAGCAGTTGGTGACGCTTTTGTCCAGCTGTGGACGTCTAACGTAGGTATGTCAATTATTTTTTACATAAATAGACAACAAAAACAACACAACAGCAACAATTTACTTCCTTGTCTATTTTTGGCTTTAAACTTGTGGCCCAGCAGCCGCCACGGAGCTGCTGAGCACTACACGAAGAGTGTTGTAGAGAATAATAATATAAAGTGTGGCAAAAAACCAGGGTTCAGTTCGAAAGAAAAGTATTTATTTATGTATCTATATTTTACATATTATAAAACTGGAAAATAGTAACATGGGTAAGTTTACTGTTGGAGATCAGGACATGAAGTGAGGAGTTTGGCAGAAAAAAGACAAAATCGAAACGTAAGAAATTTAAATTTGAAAATAAATTTAAAATGAAAGATAAAACTGCCAGCAAGAGAGATTGCCAAGAAACAGGAAAGAAGACGACAGCCTCGTTACAAACTGCTTGTATCGATCAAAATCTGAAAATACTTATACAAAAGTGCAAAATTATACACTTGCAACCAGAAACAATTATTGTTCCATTTTAACTAAGTAAATAAACAACCAATGAACAGTTTCAGTTAAGAGAAACTGTATCGCTGGAAAATATAAGGCACAGTGCAGCATAATTAAAGTTTGTGTTTACAGAGTTACATCAAATCACCAGTGCAAACACTGCCGATAAACTAGTACCTACTAGTGTTGATACTCGATAGTCTACTACCGATAGAGCTATCGATAGTTTAAACAAAAACTAAAGTATAGATCAATTAACAGCAATGTTATATAATGTGATATTCAAGAGCAATACTCACTACATTTGTTTTCAATGCTAGTGCGAGGATTAGACAAGATACATTGTGTAACCTTTTAATTTGAACATAATAAATTATTCTTATTCTTATTCAATAACTGACAAATGACAGTATTGCTGTTTGTTGCTCTATCAAACGCATCATTACTATCGATAGACTTATCGATTTAGTAAATTATTTTGGCGTTTTACAATCCATTATTAAACTACCTATAGATTTTTCGGCAACACTAGTACCTACCGGCATTCACCGACCGAAACCCAATACCTAGAGCTAAATGGAGTTACCCGTAATAATTCACTAGAAATATTATGCAAGAGGTATCAAAATTTAAACATTAATTTGCGCAACTATGATTACTGATTGCATATGATGCAGGAGCAGACTAACATCAAAAGTCTTTTAAAAAAAGAGACAAGACTTTTCAAGAAAATCATCAATATGAATTAAGTTGACAATAAGGTCTTGCTCTAACAAAGTATTTGCAACAAAAATGTTACAAAATGCTTCTAAAAAGACATATAATAATCATGGAATTTGGCCTGTCTGTGTAATACTCATAATATTATAACATCGATACAGCGATTCTGAGTTCTACCCAAAAATAAAGTGAAGCCTTTGGACCACAACCTGAACATGAAGAAAGATGGCAGTTGTTTCAATGTTGGCTATAGATCGCGTCCGCTCTGAGGGGCAAATAATAAATACCCAACAAAAGGGTTGGACGAACAGTGATGGATAGCGCTCCCACGCCGGCAGCATATTGAACCTGATGAAACGGACACAATAAATACAAAGTCGCCTTTAAAACGATCGTGGAAGATATCGTGAAAGCAGCAGACTTATCAAGTATGGTATTATTATATGGAATACTAAGCCATAAATATCCAAAACCTGTGTGGTATCATAGGGTTTCAATCCCACTAGGGACCCTACCAAATAAAAATCTCTTTGTGAGACTTTCTCCAGCATGATTAGGAGGCTGAAACGCCTGAGATTTTTTTTATTTTATTTAAATTTTATCGTCTGAGAAGCAAGGTAATTCGGTTCTTTGAATGGCACGGTAAGACGATGATGGTCCCGGCTATTATTTTTAGAAATAGCCGTTACATGACCAAATCAGAAGCCATTAACGGTTAAATAATTTTAACACCAGGGTTTGCGGGGTTGGTCATCGATGTGACATGATGATGACGATAAAATATTTATACTACTTTATAAAACTCGAAGTTTAGTCTAAAATATTCTTCAGATCGCAAAACAAACACTCTGAAAATTAATTACAAGTAAGACATATTCTCGATAGTTGGAAAGTACCCAACAACCGTTCGATAGAGTTAAGTACCAGAGAGGTACTTGCGCAGGAAATCTAGCTGAAACTTCATAAACGTGCGGTTTTCAGTCCATTATTCAGGTGGCAAGTGCGGAGTGGTCCTCTCCCCAATTCAATTCACCTGTCGCTTTGACGGTTGCCAGCTTGGCCGATTGGCATGAGGTCGTGGCTTTTCATTATTGAAACTGAAGTTAGGAAGCTACCCGCGCATGCTAAGAGGTTTTAAGGAATGCTGAAATTATTTACGGACGGGGATATGTAATATTTCAATTCAGATTCAATGAATTCACACATATAAGTTATTTTCAATCAGTCATTGATGATGATTTATTTCATTCTCTTTCTTTGAAGACTTTCTTATTACGGCTTATAAAATAAATTATAAAATATACCTAATTATAATCAATAATTAATATGTACAGCAATCAAATTTTTATTTCTCTTTTCTCGTCCATATCATAATGATAATAAAAGGAGTACGCTCAAAGGAAACTACTAAACAGACGCTATTAGGAATTTACGTACAACAAACGCGTGCGAAAACTGTCATTAATTCACGCCGTCAGTCAAACGCGAATAGTAAACCAATCAACAAATTCGAGCGTCCTCGAAAATGTTGCGAGCCAATTTGTTACAGTTCGATGGCTGTCCAAATCTGATCCTTTTTGGGCATAAAGCAACAAGAATAAGGTATAAACCAATTTGAGTGTGCGCGTTCCGCGTCACGCGTGGATGAAGATAAATAAAGAGGACGGACTATAGCGCGCTGGACTCAAAGGGAACGTGCAAATTCGTTAAAATACTATTGCAGCTAAATTATTCTGTGCCGTAGAAATGTAGCTTTTGTTTTCTGAGGATTTGTTAGATAGATTTCCCGAAAGATATATATTATTTTGTTGTGGCGATTTTTAGCGTGTCTAATCGTGACACTGTGCATTATGATTACGAATGACGAGTCGCTTAGAAGTAAACCATCCATTCGATTAGATTGCTTGAGTAACAGACTTTCAATATTCTATTAGCATGATTTTTGTTAATGAGAATTTGTTTTGATTTGATAAAGATAGTTGTTTCCATTAATATCTCTTAGAAATAAAAGGTAAATGCTTAATACAAATTACTTCCACAACACTTCTTTTTCAATCTAATCGTTATATGTATACCAAAGTGACAATAAAACTGGAACGGACTTGTATAACAGTGACCTTAAATTATTTCTATAATTATTATTATAATAATAGCTTGTATGTGGCGATGCCTAGACACTTCGACAAATATAATTTAGTGTTACGCTAGAAGTATCTTAAAACAAATCGTCATTTGGTGCGGAATAATTAATTAGCCACAATAGTCTAAATTCTAGTTAATATGATACCAATTAGTCGACAGAAACTTCTCGCGCATATTACTCATATTAACAAGCTCCGTTGTCTATTGATTCCTGTAAACAATATTCAGACGATATTCATTTGTCTTTATGGAAATTAAAAATTGCTCACATATACAACGTATTTATCTAATAACTCTCTAGAGTCAATTATTTGCATAAAAGTTCAAAATATATTTCGCGAATTAAAAAAAAATTGTAACAAAAGTTGTTTAGTTTCATGGGCTGACCTACCACCCGAGAGGTTCTGCGTTATTTTGCTAACACCATTGTAGATACTTATATTTAACTAGCAGTCCACCCGCGGCTATGCTCGCGTTATGTAAGATTTTCTGTGGAAATAAGACTTTTTCCCGTAAAAAGTATCCCTATCTCCATAGTTAGTTTGTACCCTAAACAAGTGTGTCTTGAAGAATTTAAGTAGGTAGCATAAAAAGCTTAAGCCATCCTAAGTTTTATTTTAAAGAAGATAACGCAGCAGTCAGAACCGTCTTGGAAACACTTATGAAAACTACTTGAAAAACAAATATCCATGGTAATATTTGAGAAACAGGCTGTTTTGCTCAATTGCTGATCCACAACATTTATAAAACTACGAGCTTAAATTTGTAAACAACTAAGTAGGTGCAGTTTAATTAGCAGAATCTTTTTCAAATTTATCAATAAACGAACATGTCAATGCAACAATTAAGTAAGTAAATTCTGTAATCAAAAATTAAATTATAATATACTAGCGGTCCACCCGCGGGCGGCTACGCTCGCGTTGTGTAAGATTTTCCCGTGGGAATAAGACCTTTTCCCGTAAAAAGTGTCCTATGTGTTACTCCAGAGTATCTATTCCAAATTTCATCCCAAAACGTTCAGTATTTTTTGCGTGAAAGAGTAGCTAACATCCATGCATACCTCCATACTTACAAACTTTCGAGTTTATAATATTAGTAAGGATTATCTTTTTACTGAACTGACTATTACTTCATGACACGACAAATAAAACCTCAGTAAACAGTCGTACGTCCATACACGTCCTGTTTCAACTTGCAGTGTAAAGACGAGCCACGTCACCGGCAAATGCAAATTGGTTACATGACGTTGGATCTGAAACACAATTTAGTCGTACGTGGTCTGACGTGCATTGGATTACCCTGGCAGTATTTAGCTGACTGCCGTCCGTTCGGGGGAAGACGTTATTGTCTACCCAGCTTAAGGTTTAGCGAGGCATATCTGCTCTGGTTATCTATGGTTGTCTACAAGGATCAAGCGATATGCCGGTACGTACTTATTATATCGACTGGCTCATGCAAGGAAGACACCTTCATCTACCCTTTGAAGATGTTAGATTTTACCTCTATAAAATATTTTCACATAATTCATTGAGGATTTTTTATTATAGACTTAAAGGAAACATGTCATGAAGATTCCGCGTAATGTAACAAGAGCAGGAGAAAGAAGAATTTCAAAAATAGAACCAAATTGAATTTGGAAACGATTGGTAAAATTAATTGATTTTTGAATATTTTCCCTTAACATTTCAACTTACATAAAAGTTAATGTGGTAGAAATAGTAATTTATATTTTCACTTTCGGAAATAAATTTAAAGGCCAAAAATATTATTGACTCCCATTTTTATTTCCCAATCGCGTGTCCCGATACCGCGCGGTCGCGAGCGCCGCCGCCGCCGGTAAGTTAAATGAAAAGCAACTTTTGATTGTTCCTCGCGAACAATGCTAAAGTGAAAAAATGTTTTGCACGCCTGCTCTCCATATTGAACAAGAGCGTAGGCTGAACATATTTGCAAAAAAAAAAAAACTATTTAATATACTATAGTTACCACTTACAAGGCATACTTCAAAATCCACGTTAGAACTATTATTACGTATTAGTAATCGTAAAGTGGTAACGCAGGTTAAATAAAAATAAATATTATTATTTTTACGTTTTCTTTTTAGTTTATTTATACTATACCTTCGACTATTACTCGTAAAATAACTTGCGTTGTTATCTTCTGATGTCTATCTATTAATAAATGCGAAAAAAAAATGCGCTGTTGTGTTATAATAAGTATGAAGATACGACTACCACTACCACGGCTATTATTAAATCACAGTCACTCTGCGAAGTTAAAATAATGAACCGACTATATTATTACATACTATAGTAATAATCTAGATATAATCTGCTGATGTAGAATCGGAGGTTACGTAAAAGGAATTCCATGCAGCAGGAGCCTGTTGACGGCTGATGGTTGATGGCACATCCATCCTTCACTGCTGTCCAGTTTTTGTAGTGCTGCATGTTGATGCAGATGCTGACGAGATTTCCGAGTCGAGAATATTCGGGAAATGCGTCGCTTTTATTGGTGATTGAAGAGCATGCATCATGTATTCGTGTACGGCTTTGTTTTCTGGTTGAAAATGTGTTTATTTTTGGTAAGTATTTATGTTGACTGCGTTAAGTAAAGTGGGTCAATGTTTTTTTTTACTGGCGGCATATTTGCGGAAAATTACTGCACTTTTAGTGATATTTTTCTACAGAAAACAGTACAACAAAATGTAAGGCTTTAAACATCTCTTGCTAATTCTCTCACTTTACAATGTGTTAACTTAATACGAGTAAGTAATTGATTATCTGTGTGCTATTAAAATCTTTAGAGAAGCTCTAAGAAAGCTCTCGTGAACCATTGAAATAAATAACTCCTAGAGAGCGAAATTTATCTATTCCCAGTCTCAAAAACATAAAACTTTAAGAATTTCTTCCCGCACAGAAGACAGTAATAGGAATCGATTTTAAAAACTTTAATCATAAAGTTACTTTGACTGCGCATACTATTTGAGGTAAAGGTGAATCTAACTTGTTACTGGCAGTCTGGACTGCGTCTGATCGAAGTTAATAAGAAATTCTCTTCATGTTTCTTCAGTAATATTTCGAAACAATGTAGCGGGAAGGCGCGGCGCACTTTGGATTACGTCCAACTTTGTCGCGATATTAAAAAAAGTTGAAGGACATACAGCGCCAGAATATTTAAGTAAAGCGTTTACATTATGCTTGTTCATACGTTACGCGTGGCGGAACATGTATTGTTCTTTTTATATTTCCGCAAATTCTGCTATGTAGATAAAGCGAAAAACAAGATCGTGAGAATTTATTCTAGGTCTTTTGAAAAGATTTTGTTAGTTTGTAATACAATACTATCCAGGAAAAGCTTTTGTTTAAAACTTAACATTGTGCAAGGTGTAAAGAATAATATTTTTTTAAACAAAAACGAAACAAAAGAAAGTCTTGGTTAAAAACGAATCACAGTTGTTTGTTAAAAAGATTGAGTTAGGTGTTTATATTTTTGCGAATCAAATTTTTAAAGAAAATAATTCGTACGTACAGCTTTTAGCATCGTAGCTGTATTTTTATTTTACCTTATTCTGAAACCTGATGACGTAACTTTTGGGTATTTACAATACTTATAATGAAAACATTCAAAATCAGCTCCTGAAATATTCTAAAGGATACATAATGTATTAATTAATAAAGCTCTGGTAGAGCGATTGATTACGCCATCGAGCACAATCGTGGAAATTATTATGTTAGAGTAACGAGTTACAGGAACTGCCTTCCAAGAAACCTTCCGTCACACGAGTGACTTTCCTGAACGGTGATATCAAATTGTCTCCATTTTCCGGAAAATCGATGACGCTGTTATTTACGAATTGTCTACGAAAGATGTTTTCATATAAAATGAATGAATGAATGAATGAATGAATATACTTTATTGCACACACAGAAATAATAAATGACAGAGTGGAAGTAAGAACAGGTAGTCATGTACAGTTAGGAGGCCTTATTGCTTCGTAGCAATTTCTTCCAGGCAACCTTTGGATACAGGAGACTATAAAGTAACGCGGAATAGTGCAAGTATACCGTATAAACTACAAAATGTAGTTGTATACTAAATAATCTATACTAAATAACCTACATGAAATATATACCTACAATAACATACATAATAATAAGTACTTACATAGTATATAACTACATAAAAACGATATATATATAATATAGATTTATGACGGACTCAAAGCTAAAAAGTAACCTCCATGGTCTAGCTTTAGAGCGTTCGGATTTTCTTCCTGAGGTTCTAGATTCGACTAGAGTACAAATCTTTGGTTGTGTCAGTCAGTATGTAAGGACAATATAAAAAAAAAAGCTATGACACTGTCCTTTGGTCAGAACTTTGCAGACTGAATGAGAAAACTAGGAAAAGGGGAATAATCTGAATGCCGTATTGCCAGCCATTGATGAATACTTATTAATGCCGGAAAAAGTCGTTATAAATAATAACCTATATCAGAGATCATTGACGGTTCATTAACTCTGACAATTCTTTAACTAAAGGTTTGTCCGGTCCGTCATGAACTCAAAAAACACGTCATGATGTTACTAATGATGATTGATGATGAAATAAGTAATAAGTAATGACTCAATTTAATTTACATGAAAAGTTTTTACTACCACAGCTTGGAGAGTTTAGTCTACAGAAAGGAACCACCCTTTACTATGATGACGAAAGTAAATAATATTACCATATTCTACAAAGTCCCTAAGCCAAAGAGACTTACTACTGGCTATACCCGTTCACGTAGTAAATGGCTTTTACAGAACTTAATTTACGAGTATGTAGTACAGTCACAGTGTAAAGTGTCGCAGTTCTTTTGAAAGGTCTCTCGGAAACGTAGCCGTGTTAGACGATACTTCCTGAAATATGGAGGTATTTATTTGCGGCGTCTGTTGGCGGACTCACTGAATAGATTGGAAGGCGTGACTAGACACATAACAGTACTAAAAAGTATGGGGCAGATCCAGTGCATCTAATGTCATTTAAAAATATTATGAAATTGTAATATCGTAACAAAAAAAAAAACAATATTTACGTTAATCAACCTTATCATAAACATGTGGGTAGAGTCGCCGATTGTCCCTATGGATTGTCTTTACAAAGACTAGTGTCAGAGATTAAGCCACCAAAGGCCTTTAAGGCGCTACGCCGAAAAAAAATTGTTGCGCAAGAGGTGTGTCTAAGGTAGACGGCGCGGGCAGCGCCCCGCGTCGTCCAGCCGCTCCCCGCGCCGCCGCCCCGCACAGACCCCGCTCTAAAACATCGAGGCGGGTCTATGACCTCTGCGACAATGATAAAATATTATATTTGTTTAATTTGATGTAATCGCGCAAAGTATATTACTATGTATGATTCGCTCTTTGAGTATATATTTTTTATTTTATTTTAATTGGTCTTTAGTGTAGTAGAGTGTAGGGTAGTAATGATTATAATTTCACCTAAAAATAAAAGATTTAGTATTTCAAGATTCCAGACATTTTGACATTGTAATAGTAAGTATAATTTGAATTACTATAATACGGTCCGCCCGCGGCTACGCTCGCGTTGTGTAAGATTTTCCCGTGGGAATAAGCCTTTTCCCGTAAAAAGTATCCTATATGTTCCAGGGTATAAACTAACTTTATTCCAAATTTCTTTCATACCAATCCGTTCAGTAGTTGTTGTCTTCCAGTATCTTCACTTCAAAATTATATAGGGGACAAGGGGAAAATAATTCCCGTTGTCACCACTTTAATTTATTTATAAAATACCTACAGATTTTTGAGTATTTTTATTCCATTGTTTCCAAACTGAAGTCAATTTATTAATTGGATGCAAAAAAAGAAAAATGTGATGTTTATTTACGATTTACAATACGATCGATACGTATCTACTTATTTCTGATACGATCAATATTGTGAATGTTTCCGGAAATACATAATGTTTTCATCGTGTCTATTTTTTTCTTTGTGTTAGATTAAACAGGATGATCACTATAAATGTCTTTATAATATTTTTATCACACACACGTCACTTCAACACATCAATTATTTTTTCTTTCACTGTCATTATGAGTAATTGGTACCAAAGAAATCTTATATCAAATATTTGGTTCAAATCAAGATCAAAAGTTTCTGTTTTGTCAATAAAATTGGGTATGCAAAGTTTTAAAAAAAGTATGCTAAATGCAAAACCATTTGGAGATATAAGGTTGGTTCCCAAATATATTTTGAATTTTTTTTTGCTCAAAATACTACACGGTTGTTTATTTTTTTATAAAATCGTTTAATTTCCAAGTGCCCTCCAAAAAGTAACCTGTAGCCGTGCCATCCATGGTAGCTTTGACATCGAAAAATGATTCATAAATCAAAATATTTTTATTTGATTTGATATACGGCTGATTCTCTGCCTTGACAAACGAGATATATAAAAAAATTACACAAATGTCAAACTTCATCTTTAAATATGGCACAGAATCTTGCGCCACGTGTAAAGCTTGATCTGCTATTTAAATATATTTAATTGTAAAACTTTTACTTTAGTATTATATCAGACTGCCCACGCCGCGAAATTTTATTGATAAAGCATCAACTATTTGTGTTTACCATTGAAATTATTGGGGCGCTTGGTCTGGCATCACTAAAATACATTTGATGACATACGATGACAGCTAACTTCATACCTACATTTTTTGCTTGTCACTAGTTAAAAAATGTATTTTATTCAGCTAACTGTAATGACTCACTTCAACCACATCTAGATAGATATAATTTAGCATCTAAGTAGCTTGTAGTCAATACGTTTGTCTGACGCACAACACGTCTTTCATTCTGACACGCTCCTGTGTCTCCATACCTCATGCATGGTGACCCTGCCAACACTGCCTAGTATAGACAGTCCTGTGCATCGCGATTCGCTAGTGATAAAAATATAACGTTTTCGTTCGTAAAAATTGTAATAATGTGTTAAAACGAGGATCTGATAGGATGATGTTTACGTGCTAAAAGTGGGTCTTTTTCGATGGGTGTGGAGTTCTTGAGGAAGCTGCGGCAACTCTTGAGACGGGCAAGAGGAGGGTTGTGCCGTAAAAGAGGTGCTTGCTGTCTTGAGACTGTTTCGCTCTTTCAATATCGCAAGCGACCTCACGTCCCACGCTGGGTGGAACAATTCCTGCCATGGAGTAAAGCTTTCTCAGTGGTGTCTGTTTCAGGGTGCCCGTGACTATACGCCATGATTCGTGGAGAGCCGTGTCCACATTTCTCGCATGGGCTAAACAAACCCAAACTGGAGTCGAATATTCGCCTGCTGAGTAAGCGAGAGCAAGACAACTCGTTCGAAGAACGCGTACGCTGGCTCCCCAGCGGGTAGTGGTAAGGCGTCTCAGGATGTTGTTTCGGGCACCAACTTTACTCTTAAGCTTGCGGCAGTTCTCTCTTTATGTCAGAGATCGATCCCACGTGACACCTAAGTACCGTCAAAAAATGTTTTTAAACTTTCATACAAATTAACTCGATCAGCTGATCACCTTGTTTGAAAAAAATACGAGTTTAAAAAAGTTTTGGAACGAAAGTTGTTCAGTTTCATGGGCCGATTATTACCACACGAGAGGTTTTACGTTATTTTGCTAAGACGTTGACATGTTGTAGTTTTGATTTATCACGGCAAAGCTAACGATATCTCTTTAGAAATTCATTAAGTATTTTAGAATTTCTAAAGTGTGACAATATTTCCTTATATTTATTAGAGGTTCTATTTTGTCATAAAAACTAAGATTCTTGGAATTTTTAACATTGCCTCATTGTTTCCTTGGCAAAATAGTGCTTCTTAACCGAGTTTCATCAAACCCATTAACTCATAGAAAAAAAATTGTTGTTTTCTTAATGGAATAGTCCACTAACCCAAGTTTTAGTTTCGTAATCAGAGCACTAACAAAATAATAAACTGTCAGTTAAAAATATATGAGTTCATTTTGTTCAATATTATAATTATTTTTTTTATAAATAATTATTACTCATCCAAAATATCATTTGAATAAAAATAATCGTAAATCAATCATTCATTTTATAATTATAATATGTAACGTGGGAGAACGGAAATATTTATTCCCACTGTCCCGTGTTTTTTTTTTTTTCGAGTGAACATACTGGGGGACAGCGGGAAAAATCCTTAGTTGTTCCCCCGTGAGGGATATAATCCTTTGACTGGAAATAAGACTTGGCCCCGCACACACTTGGCTGGTTTTTTGTAAGCTAGGTATAGGCTATAAAATTACGTAACGAGTATGCAAACTTTACTTTTGAATCAATAAATAAATTATATCTTACCTACCTAATACAATAAAAATAATTCTAAAAAACCGCATTTGGTTGAAGAATAGAACTACCTAACTATTCCTCTCGCGCCTGCCTGTGTTGTACTAGAAAAATAAAATGATCGACATCTGAAACTAGGTAGTATAGTAATAACATCTAATTTGAAAAAACAAATGTATGATGTGCCGTCCACTGTACATACACATATACCCTTTGCGTAGTGTACTCGTATTATTAGTGTCGACCTTGAAAGTGATAGTATCACAAACTTGACTAAACCTTACTAAGTATACAAGCAGCAGGTATGGACCCAACCTATATTTATTTAATTAAAAATCGATTTAGAAATATTGTCAATGTAACGGATCGGACGGATGGATGTGACGGACCTACTCATAGTACGTCTTCTCCAAATAAAATTATTTCGTGAGCCGGGTGGCTTGGAGCGCCACCGAGCGCACATCCGTCGTCGGCAAAGATCATGGGCGACTGAGCTCAAGAAAGGAAAGTGATGACGCTAAGCTTCTCCGCACGTGTTTAACAGAGAAAGAAATAATGGTCGCGCGCTCCAAGTAAATGGCGTAAGTGCCAAATTTACTTTCTCAGTTTATATAAAAAGTACTAATTTGATTTGTAAATTGCTTGCGAAAAACATAAAGCAGTCGGAGACCTATCTTGTAACTAAATTTCGGCGACCAATAAATTACCATTTACTTCTCAGATTCAAATAACGAGAATCGAAGACGCTGCTTTGGATAACATTTGTATCGAGAAGATTTTTACCAAACATGTTTTGGCCTTAGTGTAAGCGTAGATAATAGAGTCCAATAACATATTTTAGAAAATCAATACATTTACTGACGTAGATAATGAGATCTGATTCAACGAAAATCTTGAAAATTCCCGGACTAGCCCCTTAAGGTCAACATCAACATCAACGGCCCGTTACAGTCCACTGCTGGACTATATGGGCCTCCTCCACTTAAGTGGAGAGTTTTGCCATAATCTCCACGCTTGGCAGGCGGGTTGGTGATCGCAGATTAAAAGGTCAAAGGTCAGATCAGAGAGCGCTGCTGCCCGTTCCCTGTTCAATGTGTAGTCCCTAAGTCGCCTCTTACGACACCCACGGGAAGAGTAGGGGTTGGTGACAAATGTATTCTACTCTGCCTTCACCACATGGCTAACTCTGCCGTCACCACACGGCTAGCTGGCTTTAAGGTCAACAATTAGAATAAAAAATAAATGGGGATTCTAGGACAAAAAAACTAGCCAATATGGTATCATAAATTGCAAGAACAAAGTATTTTATCTTTGTCTTTGATGATACTCACTTGTTTGATAATGTTCTATACTTTAAACAGTATGATCTAACACAATTTCGTTTCCTTGAAGCCGGTAGAAACTTTTAGCTGCATAGTTCCGACTGAGCTAAGTGGACTTTGTCGGCGAGTTGCGGTGTGGCGGTGGTGTTGACCGCGCAATTGGCCCGGAAACTTGCGGTGATTCACTCTGTAATGAATACAGTATTTCAGTATGAAAATAATCTGAGCACTTTCCGAAATAGATATTAACACCGCAGGACATGTGCTGAAGTTACTTTACTAACTTGAGTAAGGAGAAACTGAATGACTGATAGAAAAACGCAGAACCAAAACTACCGGTTTAGAAACATGTGATATTGAGAACAATGCCTTATGAATGACGTAAATTAGTACTAGACATATTTTTAAGTATTTTTAAATAGGAGGATTTAAATCTGTATTAAACTTAATCTGAAATCTGAAAAAGATGAAAACTACGCAGACAGAAATCCAGTTAAAAATCCGTTCTACCAAACATTCTGAAAAATAGACAGACATTTTTTTTTGGCGGGCGCGTAAAATTGTTTTTTTCCTTCATGATAAAAAAGGTGTTTATCCATAAGCATAATGGTTGTTGATATCTCAGAACAAGTACTTATTCTATGGCTGATACAAAACATTCGCAACTGGCACAACCAAATATTTGTCCTACAAAATCTTTGGGCACAACACTGATACCTACGTTGTTGTTGCTGCCAAAGTTACTGTCATTTTGTCAGCGTTCGAAGTTAGAGATATTGGTGAACATAATAGCGAACTAAACAGAAACCACAATCTTGCAGTCACAACTATCTAACTAAACTAGTCGGGGCGGCGCGGATCTACTACAGACACCCTGTCACAGACTAACCTAAACAAGACCATGTTAAGGAAATAAGCACCGGATGAACGTACTGCGCGCTTATTTTTTACTAGCGGTCTGCCCGCGGCACGCTCCCGTTGTGTAAGATTTTCCCGTGAGAATAAGACTTTTTCCCGTAAAAAGTATCCTATGTGTTAATCCAGCAGGGCTAACATGAGACCCCGTGACATATCTCACCAAACGACATGACAAAAACCTCGACTTCATACAAATTTGACATAAACTCGCACGCCGTGAAAGAGAAATATCTCATCGTGACTATTTTACCTATCTCATAACGAAATGTCAAATACCACCATAGATCAGCAAAAAAAAAACTAAGTCTATGAATACCACCCATGCACAAAAATTGAACGAATGAAATATCGACCCGGCGCATTCCGAAATAAACTTCTAGCGCTGTCAGCCATCAGAAATGTGTGGCAAACAGTGATACGGAACGCGATTATAGGTGCTTTAATCTATTTCAGCGCGTTTAGGAACGCAGGGTTATTTTCCATCATAATATTTTACGCGGAAGTTTCGAAATGGATTTTGTAATCGTGTTTTAAGTTTCAAAAATTGTTATACATAAAAAAATGTAAGTACATGCTTAAATTACTTCTTTTTATCAAAAAATATGTTTGTAGATATAAATAGGTATATGTATCTGCCGTGCCTCTCTGTGCTCGTAAATTATCTTTAAATAGTTATAATAAAGCACGGCACTGCCGTGATAGGTTTAAAAAAAAGAAACAATTGAAATATTCAACGAAAGTTCAAACACGAGAAAGAAGTCTTCGATGAAAACTGACGACGACAAACATCTCGTATACAAGTGTCAGAATTCGACAAAATATGGCGCTCATGTTAGAGTTTGTCGACAAAAGCACACGAATCTATTACTATTTGACAGAAAGAGTCGAGATCGAAAATGATGCGCATGTTAGCACTAGTAGACATATGACATATCACGGCTCACCATTGGATAAACGACACGACAAAATTATGTCACGGGTCTCATGTTAGCCCTGCAAGATACAAAATATCTCTATTCCAAATGTCATTTCAATCCATTCAGTAGTTTTTGCGTGAAAGCGTAACAAACATCCATCCATACATCCATACTTACAAATTTTCGCGTTTATAATATTAGTAAGGCTAGTGTCGTAATGTTAAAATTGTCCACTTCCACTTCTAACGGTTTACCAGTTCATATACATCCCCACCAAGAGACCTGAGTCTACCTTAAATAAGGACAATCTGGCCTTAGGTCGACTAAAGCCAAATAATAATTGTTGATAATAATAAATAAATCTTTTATTTTGTTATTTTTAACAGTGATTTAAATTAACATAGATTCCGCCAAACTGCAAAGCAGTTTGTTGGCAGAAATATCTTCCCTATTTATATACTGTTTTACGTTACTTGCTATCTAAATGCAATTTTCATAAGCTCACATATTTTTAAAGACTTCCTTCTACAATACAATAAAAATTTACCAACACACTCACACAACAGGACCCTTGCTCCTAAAAAGATGTGGGTGGTACCCTCATTTAGAATGCATTTGTCCACTTAGTTGAAGTGCAGTCCTGTTTGGTTATGTAATCGCAGCAAGAGGACAACGGGACGCGTGCCGGAACCTGGGGTTGCAACTTGTCCCGTTTGTCCTGAAACGTCCCGACTGGCCCGATCTCCGGTTTCCGCAGCTAAACGGCAGTTGCGCCGAGTTTGTAAAAGGTGAGATTTCCTTCAGGACTAACGGCTATTTTTGTTTCCAAACTAAAGACAATAATTTTCGAGTTTTATTTGATTTTTTTACATGTTTTAACTACACTTTTTTAGCTTTGTAATGGGCGAACTTTTTTCTTTGTGAGTAGAACAGGGAATAAGCAACATAGAAGTAGGTAAGGTATAAAACTCACGATTTTGTGTTTCTTTGTTAGAATCCCGGCAGGTTAGTTTTTTTGTGATTGTAGTATGTTATGTTATCCTGGCATTTTTGTTACGTCGAATTTTAAAGGGTGGCCGTAAGTATTTATAGGTATAAACTCGTAAGTATATAAAATATATTGAAAATACTCTTCCAAATTTTGAAGTATTTTTATTTTGTTGTCTTTTTAGGGATATTTCCTTAGATAAATGAAAGGCTCGCGCGATAAATGAAAGCGCTCGCCTAGATACCGCTGGCATAGTTGTAAAATGCGGCAACACATACTACGCCGAATTTGGCGTACCCGAGCTCGCGCCGACGACGACGCGTCTCGTCTCGTATTTCCTCCGAGCTTGCATCCTTCCAAATTGTCATTGTCATTGTTGAGTTGCCGCATTCACGGAGCTGTTGTTATTAGATAGCGCAGTATCTAGGCGAGCGCCGCGCGAGCCTTTCATTTATCTAAGGATATTTCTATAATCATAGCAGTGAAAGAAGAGTAACAGTTAATTCATTCATTCATTTTATTTAGCTGAACTTCTTCCTTTGTTTTAAGTTACTGCCAGCGTTGGTTCTTCTACATATAAAACACTGAGATGTTTGTCTTTTGGGACAGGTAATACGGGGATACATACATTTATAATGCGTTTGTAGATAGCCTTAGAGGTTTATAAAGATTAGTCGGGGATAAAAGTAATTCTTCGTGGTCTTCTGGTGGTGTCTGCATCCTCTCCAAGACCAGTTTAACCACGCTGAGCGAGTCCCAGTGTGCAGGTACACTGTCGTCAGGGTTGGTCATAAACAGCATGGCGTCGTTACCAAATGCCACTTCTGTTGTTGACATCTCAGTAGTTGTGATGTCTTGGCTGGTATCTGTAGTCAACGTCATTGTTGGATTTGTTGATACCTTGGGTATATTACAAAAAACTATGCTCATGAAAATGAAGAATTTGGTCGATATGGTTTTCTTGAAAATATTACTACTTTTAGCTGATGGCTGCGTAGATATAAACTTTCTTCGAATTTCCACATTATACGAAGACATTGTATGAAACATTCAATATTAAGCAATATCATAAATGACTTCTGTCAATGACTCGGAGGAAAAAATGACGAACTCTGTCATAGACATAGACTTAGATTTTTTTTTGCTGCGCATATATATCTGCGAGTATGGTCATAGACAAAGAAATAACACATTCAAAAAAGGTGATACGTGAGCAAATGGTAATTTTTTTTTATTTACTCACGTCATGTTTATTTGATAAAGAACTGCGCCAGTATACGCTGCAGTTTTTATTTTTCCAAGTTTTAATTGTAAAGGGGCTATTTTAAAATAGTTAATTATTTCAATGGGATTTTATTTTTAAATGATAATCACACTATTTTAAGAAACTGATTTGACTGTTTTATTGTTTAGATCATTTATAATTTCAAATGGTTTTCGATTTTTAAATTTTCAACGTCATACGACCGACGACGGACAACCATACTCGTAGAAATCTATGAATCTGTGAATCAAATGATTCACCATAAAAATACGAAATATCACCCTTTCTAATATCAAATTGTCAACCGTAAACAAAAAATAATAATAATAATAAAATAAAAACTTAGATTTGTGAAGATTTGTGTAGAAGATGACGACGCCACAAAGGTCATTTGTATTTTTTATATTTTTTAACGTACGTAATCTTTAACTTTTTGCTGTTAAAACCATAAATTCTCGAAATGGTTTTCGTATTTCTACCTATATATAGTCAAGAAAATTTAGCATGCCCCATTCTTATCAAACTAATTAAGCAATGTCAAAATCAAAGCAGTCTCCTATCTCAAAGACATCACTTTATTTCCCATTTATCATAAAAGGCTGTTCATAGGACTCAATCAGCGTGATGGCGGTCGTAACAATACCGCCACTCGAGTCAACCTCGTGCATTTGTCAGTCACACATACATAAATGTTAATTATGGGACAGCTTTATGACGCCACGCTTTTACGCCAAATTGAAAACAACTCATGGTTTATTCACGACATAGCACAACCAGAATCACGGGACACGGTAATAGGTGTGGGCTAGGTAAGGTATAAATATAAATGCGTTCATAGCTAAAATGTTTTGTCGTTATAAGCTTGACATGCTGATAATTAACTTTAAATATGTTTCTATTAACACTAGTGGCTCTGTGAGCTGTAGACCTCGCGAGTCTGTATATGCTTTCATATTTATTTTTTCTCCACAATTATCCCCGACCCCATGATTTTTTTAATTTTTTAAACTTATTTTTTACTTTATTTTATTTTATTTTATTGGTTAAGAAATGTGACCTGTAGAGGAAAACAGCCTCAGCTGTAGACCTTGTAAGCTGGCAACCCCCATAACTACGGAGTTACGGCGGTTAATGACGGCATTTTTTAAATTTCCAAAAACTGACTCGTCAAAAAAAATGTATTAATTTATCGAACCTGCTCACAAAATTTCACGAGAATCGGTTGAGAAACGCGACCTGTAGAGTGAAACAAACAAACAGATGGACATACAAAAGCAAATTTGGCCAAGCTGAAACAGAGACACTTCGCTCGCTCGGTCAATTATTTTAAGCAAGCCCAGTGTGGATTATTAAATTTCACAAACAAGGTTAAAATTTTGTCACATGGTGCTTCACAAAAAATGCAATAAGTAAATACAAAATTTTTCAGTTTCTACCCAAAAACGTTAAAATATGTTTTATTTCATGCTATCACTAGAGCGTCGGTGGTCTTATGGCTGAGGCTGTCTTCCGTCCGGGAGTCGTGGATTCGATCCCCACCACGTACCAATGTGTTTTCAAATTTCGAATATGTACGTTTATTCGACAGTCTTACGGTGAAGGAGAACATCGTGATGAATCCTACACACTCCTGCGAAGTAATTCAAAGGTTGTTTGTGAAGTCGACCAACCCGCACTGGGCCAGCGCGACTAAGGCCTATACTCCCTAAATCAGGGTAGGCTCGGGCCCCTCGTTGGGGATGTATATGAGCTGTTGAGGACTATTTGCCCATTCTTAATAATGTCTTATCAACTAGCGATAATAGTATTTGGGATTAGTATAGATTATTATTGTTACAGATTACATCTGTTAACGAAAAGTTTCAGATTACGTCTGTTGGTAATGCGCCCGTTTCTGGCCCGGATAGCTAAGGAGATGCAGGTTCGAGTCCTATCCAAGATCGACAAAATTTTTCATTTTCTGCTCTATAATTATTTTAAGATTAGTGCCACATAGGCAATATACTGGCTAGGCTACCTATCATTTAGTTCGGCGTCCTTTGTTTGGATACCTACGCTTAGGTGCTTTTGACCATTAAGATGCAACCATACCAAAAACATGACACATAAACTTCCTGTGAGACACTTAAAGCACTGCTCATGCTCACCCCTATAGGGATAAGACCGTGACTTTTGTATGTTTTTGTGTACATTTTCACAGAGAACTATCAACGAATCGTGGTTGTCACCTTAGTGATGTAATTTGTAATGTGACTTTATTATGCTATTAAATTTTGATGCGTGTTTTTAATTAATTAGCAGAAATCTCTCTCGCTGCGGTCGAGTTTGTGATTTTCACTCAGTGCTATCAATTATTCAATGTCAAACTGATTTTAATGATTGTATAGTGATTTTTGTTGGTATTAAGTAAATTGCTATGGAATTGAAATATAAATGAAAATGGAATGTGGTAGGTTAATTCAATTACTAATCATATTCGTAGCAAAAGTAGGTCGCCCCAATTCTTAAAAGGAAAATACAAGTAAGGTTCTTGTCACGATAAATGAATAGTAATATACTTGTAGTATGTACGAGTATTAATAATATAATTTCTGTATAGTGTACTGTTGCAATAAAGAATATATTGTAGACAAAATGTTTAAATAGCGTACTAGTACAATTCCTTGTGTCATTAAAATTAGCTATAGTTATAGCTAATTTTAATCACACAAGAAAATTTTAATTGTTTCTTAGATTATCGTTCACTAATATTATAAACGTGAATGTTTGTATGTATGGATGGATGTCTCTTACTCTTTCACGCCTAAACTTCTGGACGGATTTGGATGAAATTTGGAATGGAAACCTGGATTTACATATAGGATACTTTTTAAGGGAAAAAGTCTTATTCCCAAGGGAAAATTTTCACAATGCAAGCGTAGCCACGGGCGGCGGACCGCTAGTCTTTACTAGTTATTAAAAACGTGAAGGTTTGTGTATATGGATGTATGGATGTTTGGTACTTTCACGCAAAAACGACTGAACGGATTGGGATGAAATTTGGAATAGAGATAGTTTGTACCCTTGATTAATACATAGGATACTTTTTACGAGAAAAGTCTTATTCCAATGGGAAAACCTCACACAAAGCGGGCGTAGCCGCGGGCGGACCGCTAGTTATATTATAAATTAATAGAAAACATAAACATTACATCGTCTAAGGTGCTTTGGTACGAGGCTCTACCCATTTTAAAACACATGCCCTTTGTCGAGCAATCTTTAAAATAACGCGAATTATACTTAATTTAATCGTTATAAACCACATTTCGCTTTTCATTTGCAGCTAAAATAGGATAGAAAATACACCTACTTCATATTTTCGCACAAAAAATAACCTCCACAAAGAAACTAATCAACAAAACACTGCAAAAAACAACTACGTTTTCTTTCTTTTTCTTTCAAAGCAAACCACCGATGCTTTATCCTTTTCTGAAATCCTGCATTTCTACTGCTACCTCTTAAATTCCTCGACTTAACAACATTAAATCGTAAGTGAAAAGGCTTTTCAGGCGAACGGTTTAAAAAGGAAGGAGAAAACAATGGGAGTTCAACCCGGCAATAGCCGTGTGTCTGTGTAGTGATGTGTCACCTAACACTGATATTTGTATTCGTTATTTTAAAACGAATTATCCGGTAGCATTTTTTTTCTTGTATAGTTTGGTGGAAACAAAATGCAAACACTAAGCTGTTGTTTTTGTAAAAACATCTATGACTTAAGTGTTTCGACGATAAAGGGTATCATAGGCATTATGAGCTTATAATATAAGGTAAAACGTATTCATAGATAGAGTTATGAGACTGTACAAGAGAGGTTGTGTTTACTTTTTTAAATGTGGTACAAGTTCACGTTCGGCCTAGGTCTCACTGGTAACTTGGAATTCTATTACTTGTTCCTGAATAATGTTTACGTGAGTTTGAAGGAGGAAGAACATTTCGTTACGGGGTCGGTCACTCCTGAATGTAATATGAATAAAAGTCTTTTCTTTTAAAAAAATCTCTTACTAGTATGAATTTTTATAAGTTTAGCAAGAAAGTAAGTAATACGATATTAGCAGTGAAAGTGTAAAATTGATAGTTAACATCATAGATATAGGATGTACAAGATATACATAGGCGTCTTGGAGACATGACAAAAAAAAATGTACATGTGTTGGTCAATGTCTATGTGTGAGTTAAAAATAGTGTTGTCCACGATAACATTTCACTTTATCGATTCTGGATTCGTGTATTGATTTGGATTATTTCGTCTTGTAACTTCACATCCAGGTACAGAACACGACACCATAATTGTAAAATGTAAATATGTACTCTTAATTATAATCGAAGAATCAGCACGAAAATGCACAAATTTCACCGTCACTAGAACACATTGGGACGCTATGGCCTCTTACTCGCGAAAACAATGACATAACGGTATGTATGTATGTATGTATGTATAAGGGGGACGTCTGCGAGGAGCGCAGACGGGTGACCTGCTCCATATACAGGAACTATTTCACCCTTAATCCCAGTTTTGATGGATGCTCCTTTCATGATAGCGCCGCATCAGCTCAGCCGTATCGCGTGATACTCGTGGTAGGTGAGTAGTGTTAGGTCTATCCCTTGTTCTCTCCGCTTCTGGCATGGGGTGACCCAGTGGCCCCAGCGACTACTCAAGGAGAGCCAGCTTGGCAACGGCTATTGCTACTACCAGCCAACCCCCCCGAGCGCCGCGTGAGCCCCGGTGCCCCCCACGCCTTAAGCTTCGAGAATACCGGGTTCCCCCACACGATTGTTCTCCCCCCGTGAGATCGCAATCGGCCGGGCCTGCCATCGCCCACCCTCGGAGCACCCATCGAAGGAGTACTGGTTTTACTGTAGCTCCTCCGTGATGGCCCCCTCAAATCTGCCTGTTGCTTTGCAGTATCTCAGTATGTCCTTGAATGACAGATTGCTCAGTTCTTCCTTTTCGATGCTGTCTGTTCCTAGTATTTCCCATCTCGGCAGTGAGTACATCGGACATTCTGCCAGGAAGTGTAAGCTTGTTTCATCTTCGCCGCACTCTGGACATGAGGGGCTCTCTGCTCTCTTCATGATGCTGAGATGTCTCTGTAGCGTGCAGTGTCCTGTCACTATACCTGTGATGACTCTGACGTCTTTTTTCTTGTGTTGAAGTAGGTGCTTAGTTCGTCTGCGATCAATTGTCCTGATGAAAAGTTTAGACTGCCGGTATCCGGTGGCCTTCTCCCATCTGGCATTGGTTTCTACTCTTGTTTTCTTCTCAATAACTCCTTTTGTAATTCTTTGTGGTATTGGTAGGCGGGGCTCAGGACCTGTGAAGGTACTATCCGCTCCCTTTCTGGCCAATTCATCTGCAGTTTCGTTCCCCTCGGTGCCTTGGTGTCCAGGCACCCAGGCGATAGTAACGCTACTTTTATTTGCAAGTAGGTTAAGTGCTGACTTGCATTCTTTAACCAGCGCCGATGTTGTCACTGGTTTATCTAATGCCCTAAGAGCTGCTTGACTGTCACTGTATATTACTACAGTGTCAGTCTGTAGATCTCCCATATTTTTGATCTGATGAGCACATTCTAGTATAGCGAAGATTTCCGCCTGAAAGATGCTCGCGTACTTTCCTAGTTCTATTGAAGTCTTTAAGGACCGCTCAGGCCCAGTGACGAGGATGCCTGCCCCTGAGAGTCCTGTTGATTCTTTCCTTGACCCATCCGTAAAACATATCAACGCGTTGTCATTATGCTTTACTTCCCATGATGTTCTTGGTCCTATGTGTATTCTGTATTTTTTGTCGAATATTCTTTGCTTCCTGATCAGATCATTATTAGCTAGAATCATCGACATGTTTCCCTCAAATTCTTTAGCCACCACAGAATGTCCTGTGTCATTGGTCTTAAGACACCACATTCCGTGGGATTTTAGTCTGTAGTATTGTTCTTGTGCTCTCTTTTTTGCTTCCAGATCAAGCGGATTGTGATCGAGTATCATATCCAGCGCTGCTATCGGAGTGGTCCTAATTGCCCCTGTTGTCATTAGCCCTGCTAATCTCTGAACTTGGGCAAGCTCTTTGTAGTTTTGCTTGATGCTTGCTCTATGCCACCATACTATAGACCCATAGAGAAGCCTCGGGAGAATAATGGCCTTGTATATCCACTGTGATATACGTGGCTTCAGACCCCAAGTCCTCCCTATAGCTCTGCAGCACTGCATCATGGCTATCTTAGCCCTTGTGCATTGTGTCTTTATGTGCGAGTTGAATTGCAGTTTGCTATCAAGAAGCACTCCTAGATATTTAATTTCCTTAACTGTTTCCAGAGCCGTCCCATCTATTGTGATTGGGTTGGTCATTGTGTCTTTCCTCTTATTTGTGAATATGATGATTTTTGTTTTCTCAGGGTTGAGATTTAGTCCTTTCTCTCTGCACCATTTTAGTGCGGTTTTAAGGCCCATATTAACGATGTTCCTCATCATATTCATAGACATAACGGTACTTCATTCGCTGTTTCTTTTTCTCAAGGACGGTTTGAATTTGATTTGGATTTCTCGCTCCCACGCTTCATGTATCTTTTTCCCCCGGGAAAAAAAAATCTAAATCTATGGTTAACATACAAAAAAACCACCAACCCTCAAAACTATCACAACCGCGACCTTTTTATTATGGTAATTCTTTTTCTACCTTTGCAGGTACCAGCAAGTGTCCCATCCCTAGTGGCCAGTGTTTTACACAGCGATACTGGGCTTAGTCGGGCAGGATAGGAAATTTATCGTTTTGCAACAATAGCCACTTAATCCGGTTCCAGGAGCTGCCATTCCACACATGAGTCTCGGTCGAACAATGCTGTGGCGAGATAGTACTCCGTTTTCATTAAAACTTTGATACCTAGGAGTTTTTGTTCCTTTAAGCATGTGTTCCTTTCATACTGTCTGCTTACGTCGCCGATACTGTAGTAGAAAAAGAGTAAAAGTTATAATGATTACTAAATTACATAAACAGGAAACAGCAAATTGCTACGCTAGCTACGGGCTGTGCCACGGGTGGCGTAGCATTCGTAGAGCTTTCATTATTATTTAGTTAATACATTCTTCTTTGAAATCTACCCCACGTTTCTGCATTCAACAAGATAGAGTTCTAAATGATTAATACGAAAATGTCTATATATTTTCGTATTGGAAATTCTTTAAAAAACAATGAACAGCTATTAATCGCTCAAAACTAAATAAATACAAAATGTTTTCATTACAGAAGTCGGCTCTAATTATCCGTATCTTAAATCAACAATTTGTTGGAAGTTGGGATAGCCAACAAAGAGTTTTGAGTAAAACGAGCCGTCGAAGCCTTTTGACAAAACTTGTTATCGTCCAACATCGAGCGAGACATCTGAACAATTCTACGAGGGACGACGACGACACGTAAAAAGCAAAAAAAAATACATGAAACATAAATATGAAACAAAACAAAATGTTTCACAGCACTAGGAAAGTGATAAGAAATTAAAGATCGAAAAATGTAACAAAAGGTAAACAAAAATTGTTCAGTTTCATAGGCTGAATGAGCGGGTGGTAGGAGATCGCAGATTAAAAGGTTACTGTATCAGAGAGCGCTGCTTCCCCTTCCCTGTTCAATGTGTAGTCCCTAAGTCACCTCTTACGACACCCACGGGAAGAGTAGGGGTTGGTGACAAATGTATTCTACTCTGCCGTCACCACACGGCTAATCCTCTATAACAATACGTATTATTAGAAACGGTACGTAAAATGTAGGTACGGTCGCCTGCAGAGAAATCGGACCCCCCCTAAAAATACTATGCGCTATGCCACGTTGTGCTAGGGTGGTCCGATATCTCTGCAGGCGACTGTACGTACAATTCAAATGACTATCTCATCAACGACTCCTTAGCAGCAGGAAGCGTGTCAACGTGTGATTCATAGACCCTATTATGCAGAGTAGGTGGGGCGCAGGGAGCACACCATTAAAAAAAAGCAAAACATCCGGCTCCCCTCCCCTAATAGAGGATCGGAAAGATGGAGAGCTCTTCACTCTTCACGTACTACCTGCGTGCCCTAGTTCTAGCTGCGTTCCAATTTGCAACGGGAGCGAGTAGAAAAAAATACAGAGCCATGATCGGAATAAAAAAAATTGTGTAAACCGCAGACCACAGAATCATTATCTGTCGGAGACTTTTTTGTCATAGTTTTCAAAAACCACCAGAGACGTACATAATTTGCAGAAAATATCTTACTTGATTTTTCTGTCTCTATCTTTTACACATTACAAGAAAAAATTGTTTTTTAATTGCTCTAAACAAAAACCAAACAAAAAAAAATTGCGAAAAATCATGAACAAAATAGTCAAAGGTCGAACATAATTATTCTATCTATGATAAACTTAAAGTTTATTGTAATAAAAAGATATTTGGGAGGAGCGGTGTCTCCTGACACAGGTGTATAAACTTGTACGCTTACTAGGAGACACCGGAAACTATTTTATGTAAGACTGTCTTTAAAGGAAATAAACAATTTTTAATTTTAATTTAATTTTTAACCTATTGTTTGACTTAAGGCGGGGTTATGTGGAAATACCGCCCATAGTCGCTACTTTGATGCTATAAATGTAAAAAAAAATGTGCCAGAATATATCCTTAATTAAATTTTAAATCGAGTAGAATTTTAAAATACATTATAATAATTTAGAAATAAGAAGCACAAGATTTAAAAAAAACAGCAAAAATATTTTTTTTCGTCCTTGATAACCATAGTTTTTTTTTTTAGTATATTTTGCCTATTATTGACTTTTTTAAATCGATTATATTTTTCATAAACTCTGCCGTTTTCTGTTAATAAGCAAACAAGTTTTTCGCACGATTCCTGCGCAGTGTCGGACGTAACCTCCGCGAAGCATTGCACGCTAATATGAACGTTATTTCAGTAGTGCGTCTTTCAACTAAAGCGCGTTTAGTTGCTAATTTTTGCCATAACCCGGCCTTAAAATATTTTTAGCAAATATGGAGGTGACGAGGTCGTTCATTGACCGGAAGACACTAGAGAAGAACGTAACAGTTATTGTAGTATAAAATTGTGCAACGCCAAAGCAAGAGGGGTCGGTGCCTAGCAACGCAAGCGTAATTTAATGATGTCAATTCTTAGCGTACATAAGAGGAAAAAACTACGCAAAGGAAGGAAAAAGATAAGTTAAATTGAGAGAAGTGCGTAGAATTAACGATTATGTATTCTATAGAACTCAGAGCTGTATTAATTGATAATGATATACATAACATCACGCTCATATTCCCGAAGGGGTGAGCAGAGTTTTAGTGGGCTCCCAAGGAGCACATACTAAAACCACATTTGGAAATATTTTCAGGTTAACCGATTTTCATGTCAAAGTCAAAGTCAAGAGACCAGGAGGACCGTCAGATGTCGATTTTGAAAGCAATCGGTCAAATAATAAAAAAGTTCAAGATGACGGCCACCTTTTTTTCATTTTGTCAACGGATTCAACGTCAGAGACCACGCGGATCGTCAGATATCGATTTTAAAGGCAATCAGTCAATAACTGAAAAGTTCAAGATGGCGGCCACTTGTCTTCATTCTGGCAACGGATTATCGATCAAAAATAAAAAAATACACTCACCGGCACAACTAACCGCCCACCCTTCTTTTCAGGGAATACTTGTGATTCTGTATAATTCTATTAGTTACAGCTGATGTTAGTTTAAAAGTAGTTAATTTAACGTTTATTTAAGTGTGTTTAATTTATCGTAAAATTATCAATAAATCAATTGTAATGTATAACAATAAGCGTAGTTTAAAATTAACCTGAAATACAAGGGTGAGCGGTTAGGTGTGCCGGTGAGTATATATATAACTAATAAAAAAATATATATAATATCCACTAAAGTTATAATAAGGGTATGGCATATAAAACTAATTCAGTGGCATACGGGAATAAAGGATTTTTTTGGGTGAACTCATTAATTTTTTTCGGACTCTGTGGGGAAGAACTCACTAAAAAATCGTCGCATCTTTTGCGTTTCTAAGCAGTCCAAAAACAACAATATATTCAAACTTTTGTAGAGAGCCAACACATGCACATGTGTTAGCTATTTGTACATTCTATCTTAGTAAAATTAGGTTAATTGCATTCGGATCCACATCACATTACATACATATCAGCGCACCCAGGCGTACTCGTCATGCATATTTAGCGGACTTACAGTAGTGCAAACATCCCGCGACGCGACGGGAAGCGATTGTTGAATTTGCAAATTTTAGGCACTGTTTTGGTATATGAGATATCTCTAATATTTTTGTTAGAGTGCAGCTTTTAGCTAGGAAACTGTAAATGAAATTGGAATTATTAGAAATAGGAGTCGTAAATCGAGATAAGTTATCTTATCGTTCCTTATTTTATATGTTAAATATATTATGACATATCAAAAGATTCACTTTGGGCATAGTGTTCTAGCTGATTTCATGACAAACATAAATTGATCCAATTAACCTTGAAAGAATAACAAACCAAGAACGTAAGGCTGGTTTACATTATCATAGTAATTAGTAGTGTTTTTAGCGGAAACTATATAAAAGGTAGCTTATTTATTTTTTATTAGGTACTTTCCTAAAGGATAATAAAAACGCAAAGTGTTGAAATCTAAAGCGCCTTGTCGTACTAACCCGTATATTTCGCTTGAAACCTCCTTAAACTACGTCACAAGAGTCTTAGCATTTCTCCAACTACCCACAGTCCGCTCTAAGCTCACTTAATATTCACAGTGCTCGGACAGGCATATTCCTTAGTTTACACACCGTAGTTGCAACTGCCGGCCACTTCAATTCCGCGCTTGGCGACACTCCAACGACAGTTAGCAGTCCTACATGGAGGGTTCAGTTCTAGATGTTATTAGATGGTAGTAAGTAACTAACTAACATTGCATTGTTATAACAACCAAAATCTGATTATCTTATCTTCCCAGATTGTCCCACTGCTGGGCGAAGGCCACCCTCTTTTTCTTCTTAATTGTTTTAGTCAGGAAACTGTTTTTTAATATCGAAATTGATGAAAAACTTGAAAGGACACGTACTTTTTAAAATTTCCTCAATTTGGTTAGGACATTGCGGGCAGAACCTTGTCTTGATTATTCGAAAAGTAAGATAATTCCTTGCTTGCTTACAGGCATATAAAATAGTCGTTACATGAGGCATGTTACAGACCTTTGGCGACTCTATATAGATCTGACACCACTTGACACCAGGGTTTTGAGAGGTCAGTTGTCAAGCTTACAACCCACACGATAAAGACCTCTGTCCGATCCTGTCGATCCTATTCAGTCTGCTATTGAGATAGCCATTGCCAATAGAGTACACTCCACAGAATGCCCTGCACCCGCCGGCGGGGACGCGGTAGACCCAATCAAGTTCTACATAATCCTGGAAGGCCCCGTCAGGGTCAGTCCTCTCTCGCGCGCTTCTCGCCATGGCAACGTCCTATGCCGAGGTCCGAGTCCCCAAGTGAGCGCCCTTAGGCTGTTGCTATTAATTCTAGGGGTAAGAGCCTTCCGCTCCCCCAAAAGTCCGGTGACGCTTGATACGTCAATTAAGCGACACAAGCTTTAGGTCAAAAAAAAAAACGATAAAGACCACGGCATTATCCATATTTCGACAAATTAGTTAAAATTAAAAAACTATTCCTATTTTTTGGTAGGTTAGGTTTTCAGTTTTTTACAATTGGTGGTTACATTTTACATGGAAACAAAGCGAACAGAGTGCTGAAAACTGGGATCGATTCTTGGTAGCAGATTGGTTTTGTGTCATGTGTCGCACACCGGAATTGGTTTTAACCTCAGCCTAAAATTACTTTTCATCCGGAACAGCTTGCTGCTATTGGCACTTTGCCTATGCACTATGCACTCTTTTGTTCCCTAACTTCTTGTTCATCCTTGCATTCATAAAAACAACTAGAAAGTTAACAATACTATACTACCTACGTCATTTACATGTAAAAATTATTTCCAATGCATTTTTTTTAAGAATTAAAGAAAAAAGAGAAGAAGAGAGAAGGATCTATTTGTTAAAACAGGAATCCTAACCCTTCCCTCGCTTTATGTGTTACAGGTAGATAAATTTGTTCGACTCAACATGCATTGCAACATTTCCCACATATGCGGATGCTCACAAGCACAACACCAGAGGGCGTAATAATCTGCGACCGCCTCAATCGCGATTAATTAAGTCTAAAAAATGCCTACACAACACACTGTTGGCCCATTGATATACAACCGTATACCTGCGGAGATTAAAAACTCCTCTAGCGATAAAGCTTTCATAGCACTACTTAAAAAGAAATTAATATTGAATGCGTTATACTCAGTGGATGAATTCACCAATAAATATTTTTTATGACAACAGATCTTATTATGAGCGTTACCGCTTGCGGATGCTGGAACTCACAATAAGTATTACAATAATAATTTTTATTTTAGACACAGTCCATTTTTGTTAGTAATTAATTTTAAGCATTTGACGTGTAAAATATTGTACTATTTTATCAATAAATGTATTGAATCGAATTGAAAAAAAGATAATAAATACTAATCTGTATAATATATTGTGATTATTTTTTATAGTTTTTTTATTTATTTACGTATTAACGAAAAGATAAATAATAATTGTTTTCTGTGGTTTAAAAGCTGCTCAACCAAATACGATTTCCTTCAGAAGATTACGCAGATAAATTGTTATTAGGTTCGACTGATCAACCTACAACGGTTGAACATCGCGAAATTCACGTAGCAATGGGCAAGTGTGTAGCTACATTTTGACACCGCGGCTGATTTTATCTAATGAATTTATACACTTTACAATTTAGTATTTTACAATGTTATTTTTTTTTTAGTGAAATTGACTGCTATGAGAATATTTCTGTGCCTCCTGTGACGAGTGATTTAAGTTGAGTTGTACCCTTTTTGTGTTTTTGACATGAGTATTATCAGAAAAAAATTACGTTTAAAATGGTCTAACTCACGTTCTTCTATCTGCTATAGTTTCTGAGATAATTTTGTGCAAGGTGATACAACTGCCCGGATTTTGGCAAAAAAGTCGTGAATATCAATATTTGTGGAGTTGTAACCTCAAAAGTATTCACTCAGCACACAATTTTTCGTGCTTCGTGATTTAAATGCGATTGTATTCAATTTCACTTTTTTTTTTTAGTACATTTATGGTGAATATTGATGTGTATAGAGTAATATCCCTTTGAACCGACTCTTTCCGACATAATACCTAGGGTACAAATCGACATGTACCTACCATTTCGAAAAAGAATGTATGCCTTTTTTTGGGAAAAGTGATACATCGTGACATGAATCTTTCTACACAAAACAGTTTTTATGTGTAAACAGATATAAATGTAATTGTATCTAAAACTCAAACCATTTTTAAAAATATTTCTGTAGAACAACTATGTGCTTAATGATACAAGTGCGGATGGCCGAGGTGCGCGGGGTGAAGCGCCCCGCGTGATCGGGGATGCGCGGGACCTTAAACCGTATAGTGTCGCCGCGGTCTTGATGGACCAAACTAAACTAGCTCCGCTTTTCTGAATGTAGAAGGTATTTTGTTCTGCCATTCTTCCCTTTCGGGTATAAGAACTTCATATAACCTAATAAAGTTCTGTTTCATAGTCATCACATCAGAGGGCATCGCCATGATAGGATTCCTGATTAGATTTTCAGCTAATCTACTCATCACATTAGAGGACCACCTCTTCTTTCCGGCTTCAAGCGAGCGAAGCATAGCTGTTCGAGCTTCTTTCTGGACATGTAAGTGAAGCGGTGCTATGTTAAGCACCGCTTCCATGGCCAGAGTAGGTGTCGACGAGATGGCCCCTGTGATAATCAAACAGGCAAGTCTTTGCAGACTGTTCAGGGAAGCAATATATGTTCCCATAGTGGTTTTCTTAAACCACGACAGGCAGCCATAGGTAACCATAGGCCTGACTATGGCAGTGTACAACCATAGAGCGTGTCGGGGTTTAAGCCCCCACCTAGAACCGACCAGGCGACAGAATGTGCCCAGTGCAGACTTTGCCTTTTTAACCACATAGTCTATGTGTTTATTCCATATGAGCTTATGATCAAGGTATATACCGAGATATTTAGCTTCATATGCAAAATGTATAGTTTTGCCGAAGAGTGTAGGAGGCCAGAGTTTATCTAGAATCCTTCTCCTCGTGAAGGGAACTATAACGGTTTTGCTAGCATTGACAGATAATCTGAATTGCACGCACCACCGTTCAACTTTCCTAAGAGCATTTTGCATAAGACTTGATACCGTGTCGGGACATTTACCCACAATGGATATGACCAAGTCATCAGCATATCCCTGGGTATACAAGTCTGCCGAATTAAGTTCGTTTATCAGGCAATCAACTACAATGGACCACAGTAGCGGGGATAAGACCCCTCCTTGCGGGCACCCCCTCGTCACTCTCACATCAAGAGTGCAATCAAAGAGGGTCATCCGAACTGTCCTTGTAGTCAGCATTGATTCGACCCACACTAATGTCGTCTCATCAATACCTCTATCTCTCATACATTTGAGTATGATGTCTGTCTAGGTGTTATCAAAAGCTCCCTCAATATCTAGAAAGGCACAGAGGGCGATCTCCTTGTCTTCAAGCGCTCTCTCCAAACGATTCGTAAGCTCCATAAGGGCGGTTTCGGTCGATTTTCCTTTCTGGTACGCATGCTGCTTCACGTGCAGGGGTATCACACTAAGGTAGTTCTCCCTGATGTGCAGATTAATAACCTTTTCAATCGTTTTTAGAATGAAAGCGGTGAGACTTATCGCTCTAAAGTACTTAGGGTCGGCTTTATCCCGATCACCCCCCTTGGGAATAAACGTTACACGAACCCTAGTCCATTGTAGTGGAATATGTCCCCAAGCCAAACTAGCTCTGAAGATTCTCACTACAATCCCTAAGATGGCATCTTTACCTTGCTGCAGTAGTGCAGGAAAGACGCCATCCTCCCCTCCGGACTTATAGGGCTGGAAGCTATCAATCGCCCACGCAACTCTATGAGGTTTAATTATAGATGTGGCCCTCTTCCAGTCTTCTACAGAGGGCCTGGACTTAGTCATCCTTGTAGCCGGGGTGAGATTTGTGTGGCCCAGGACTTCTGAGCCAGGAAAGTGATTCAGCCCTCTTAGTAGGCCGAGATGAGATGGAGGCGATTTAGACAGAATCTTGTGAATCTTGGCAATGTGAGGCGTGCTATTGATCGCCTCACAGAACCTTCTCCAAGATTGACTTTTTGCTCTCCTCAGTTCCTTGTTGAAGCCCGTGAGGGCAGAGCTGTAGGCATTCCAGTTAATAAACGTTGATAAATTTTTTAAAACTTGTATTTATTTTCACATTCCACATCTTTTTCATTGAGCGGTACATCTCGACTTTTATCATTTAGCACATATTTTAAAAGACTAGGATTTTAGTAAACTGATACAATTCAGGTAAATTATGGAAATAAGCGAATGCTAAGTAAATAAACAAAATCTCAAGGGTTATATCTTCATCTTTTGTTTGAAGAACATTGTGCTAGGATCATTATTTTTATGAGTTATTAGATGTTTTAACTTCGTGTATATCAGTTTACACAAAGACAACTTAATTGTAAGTACTTAGGTGCAACGTAATTTAACTATACAAGTATCATTTATTACATGATTAATGCACGTAATAGACAGAAGAACAGGTACAACTCACAGGTTTTACATGAATTACTTATAAGATTTAATATTTACCAATAAAACTAAAATATGCTATAAAAGAAAATGTTTTACTGTATTAAACAAGATACTCAAGTTTAACCTAGCCCACTTAGTTCATGAACTAGAATTTTTTAAATCTTGTTTTTGCTCTCCTGTAAAATGATGATTTTTCATTTGTATCACTTATCACAGGAGGCACAGATTTATTTTAATCTAATAACTTAAAGAATTTTATATTATACAATTTAATTTTTGTTAAATTTTGGATTGCATTGTTTTGGTTCTGTTTTAAATCAAATTACTTAAATAATTTTGCAACACCCTTACAGGGTTCATGTATGCCACTTACTATTATATTTAATACCTACAATTTATGTACATGATTGCAAATAAATGAATAAATGAATAGAATAAGCTTCTACCAGTGTAATAGCATAGTGGAAATTTAGTTAGATTTTCTCACAGAGAGAGGATACATACCTCTAACTATACTAATTACAAAATTTTATCCAAATTGTTAGAGATTTTTCCGTTCAAACGTCCCCGTCGTTGGTCGTCTGTTTCCCCGTTAGGTCGACTACATTCCGCGCGCGATCTGAATGCATTTCTGGCCATAGTAGTCGCGTTCATACATCAGAGCTGCATTCAATCCGCGCGCGCGTATCATCATTTCAGTCGGGACTGATGACGTCTACTGCTGAACAAAAGCCTCCCAAGAATTTGCACAATGACCGGCCCTACGCTGCCCGCATCCAGCAGCTTCCTGCGACCTTCACCAGATCGTCGGTCCACTTTGTGGCGATCTACCCACGCTGCGTAGATGACGATGATGAATTATAATAACCTTCTGCAAATGAACAGGAAATGGCAATCTATTTTATCACGTCATCTGTATTTTTGCAAAGTAACTAAATGATATTATAATATCTACCTATCTCTATGAAAATGAATGAAATTGTACTACTGAAGTAGACTCTATACCATTTTTTTTTCTTACCTATACGCCGTGTGGTGACGGCAGAGTAGAACACATTTGTCACCAACCCCTACTCTTCCCGTGGGTGTCGTAAGAGGCGACTTAGGGACTACACATAAAAAAAACGGGCAGCAGCGCTTCTGATACAGTAACCCCAACCCGCCTGCCAAGCGTGGAGATTATGGCAAAACCCTCCACTTAAGCGGAGGAGGCTCATAGTCCAGCAGTGGACTGTAACGGGCCATTGATGATGATACATTAAAAATAAAAAATATTATTTCACCTTTTATTATAGTATGTTGTTAATTTATATTTATCCGTAACAAAAAAATATTTCAAAATATAATTCAATTATGTTTCGCAGCTTCTTTCTCTGCGATTTATGGGTTACATGGTGTAGTAGTGCCCCCACGCATTAGCCTTGCACAGTTGTTTAGTTTTTTTTTTGTAATGGCAACACTGTGTTAACTGTCAGTTACACTTCCTTCCGGTTTTGTCCCCACCATGCACCCGGCTGGCTGTCGCATGTCGGTTCGCCAGTGGCCGTAACCTCATTCAGTGCTTCCGTGCTCAAGCCTTCGCACGTACCTATCTTCGTTCCGTCGTCGTCGTTTGCTGTATGAAATGGGGAAGAAGAGAAATCATCACTCACCCGAGTAACAATCAACGAAAAAGCCGAGGCGTCGTATTATTTATTCTTCTTCTGAAGAAGAAGACGAGATTGAACCATCGCCTCGTTCATCGTCACGTTCACGGCAGAGATCACCACGTGTTGCGTCCACACGCAATAGCGCTTCGTCGCGAATGCGACAAAACTCTTTACCAGCCCCGTATACACGCGGCACAGGTACGTCGCGAGTGCGACTGGAATCATCGGATAGTGCATCACCATCATGCAGAACCTCACCACCTCCAAGCAGGGCAGTGTCACCTATGGTGATTATCCCCCGCGATGCGTCACCACCGTCGGCACCTCCATCACCAGCACGCCCGTCGCAAGTACCTGCATCGCCAGTCGAAGCAGTCGGCGTATCAGCTGAAATAGAACCGGAACTAGACGAAGAAATTCTGCAGTTGTTAGGAAATGCTCCTAAAGTGGACACTCCTCTTGGACCACCTATTTACAAAGACATAGCTAGTCGATGGCAAGAAATTTTACGTAAAGGATTACCAAAAGATCAAAAAGACAAACTTTTATAGTATCTCATTTCTAGCAACTGTGATCTTTTGCAGGCACCAGCTCTCAACCCGGAGGCAAAAGTACCCTTAAATGAGGTAATGATACGGCGAGATGTTTCTCTTATGCATAAGCAATGACAAATTGGACTTGCGCTGTCAGCTCTAGCTACTACTTGTACTATGGAAATGGTCATTTCAAATGAAACCTCCAAGACAAAGTTACTTAAACCTTTGAGTGATGCATGCCGTATTTTATGGAGAAAAGAAAACGCGACGAAATTTAGCCATTTCCTCCATAAACACGAACCTTAAGGAAACTCTAACAGAATCTCCACGAGATGGTAAATTTTTATTTGGAGAGAACGTGACTGAGAAAGTCAAAATTGCAAAAACCATTCAGAAGTCTGGTGAAGTTTTGAAACAGCCTCAAAAATTCACAAAAAATAATTTTGCGGCGAGGCAGAGTAAAACTCGTTTAAACTTCGAACCAGTTCACCGCAAGACGGACAACAAGTTGAATGCAGACAATGCCGAAGCGAGACCAGCACGAGCGCCGCCAGCACGCCAGCCGTACAGCAGCGCGCAGAAGCGGAGCTACCGCGACCGCTCGCCGCCCCCGCCGCCGCCGCCGCGGAGGCACTACCGGAGATGACTCAACAGGTACCGTACGCTGGCAGACTTCAGCATTTTTACCATTACTGGACAGGCATAACAAATGATACAACAAAAAGTGTTAACGATTTAAATATAACGACGTTCTTTAGGAATTTAATTGTTTGCCATTCGGTTTATGTACTGCACCGTATGTTTTCACAAAAGTGCTCAAACCAGTTATTGAGTCATTAAGGTCAAAAAATTACATATCTGTAATATACCTAGATGATATATTTTGTGTAGGCAGAAATCTCTCGGAATGTAATGATAACGTAAACACAACTAAACATTTATTAGAAAGCCTAAGATTTATGATTAATACAGAAAAAAGCTAATACAGAAAGTGGCTTGACCTGCTGTCTTCTGTACACAACATACCTAGCATAATAATTCGCTCACCACCTTTGGAGTAATAAATAATTATGTAAATTTTACAGGAAACTGTAGGTCCACAAACATAATATAAGTTTAATTGTAAACATGTGATTTATAAGACTGTTTGTTTATAACAAATAAAAAAAAAAGCTGTTTGAGTCCAAAAACAAGATGTAAATTTTTGGGTTTCGAGTTTGATTCCAAAAATATGTTAATGGAACATCCAGATAATAAAAAATCTAAAATAAAAAAAAGTTATAACCTAACTTAATATACGTAAATGTAAATTACGCGAGTTCGCGCGGTTTTTAGGTCTACTAGTATCAGCTTGTCCAGCAATTCAGTATTCCTGGTTATAGACTAAAGAGTTTGAACACTATAAATATCAATGTTTGTTAGATAACCCCAGTTATGAACAAATCATTCGATTATCCGAAAGTTTAAGAAGTGACATGTTATGGTGGTTAGAAAATATTGATCAAGGATTTACGTCATTAGGCTCTAGTCGGTATGATTATGAAATTTTTTCAGACGCCTTTTTAACGGGATGTTTCGCCAAACATTTGAAAGGTTATAAAGTTTTGTTAAAATTAGACAATGTAACTGCTATTTCATGTATTAATAGAATGGGTAGCGTACAACACAGACACTTAATAGAATATCAAACGAAATTTGGAAATGGTGCGAAAGTCGTAAACTTACAATTTTTGCATCTTACATACACACAAAGTCTAACTACGAAAGCGACTCGCTGTCACGTAATAAGTTTCACGATACGGAATGGGAGTTGAATAATACCGTATTTAACAAAATCACACGTTATTTTGGTGTTCCCGAAGTTGACTTATCTGCGAGCCGTTGCAATGCTAAATGTTCTGTCTATGTAACGTGGAAAAATGACCCCGACGCATTTGCAATAGATGCGTTTACCATATCATGGAAAAATATGTATTTTTATGCTTTCCCACCTTTTTCTTTACTTGTTAAAACTATGCAAAAAATCATAAGTGACAAGGCAGAGGGCATTGTTGTCGTTCCATATTGGCCAACACAGCCATGGTTCCCTATATTCCAAAAGTTAATCATTTCAGATCCACTATTCTTTGAGCCTGATGATAACTTGCTCATTTCTCCTTTCAGGATTCATCACAACCTACACAAGACTCTGAAATTGGTAGCCGCGAAGCTTTCCGGAATGTGCTACGGAACAAATCTCTTTCACCAAGATCTGTTGAGATAATGTTAGCATCATTGTCAAATTCTACCTATAAGCAATATGATGGTTGTATAATAAATTGGATACTTTTTTGTAATACTCACGGATATGAATATACATCTGCATCAGTATCTGTTGTCATAAGTTTTCTTACTGATACATTTGATAAAGGGGCCAAATATGGTACGATTAATTCATATAAATCTGCACTATCACTTTTGTTGGGCGATAAACTTAATGATTATCGAATCAAACGTTTTATGAAAGGAGTTTTCAAAATGAGACCCACCAACCCCAAGTATAACGTAACATAATGGGATCCTAATATTGTACTGTCATATTTAGCAAGCAAATGGCCCAATACATATCTTGATTTAGAAACTCTACAAACCCCTAATGTGATCTTTATAAGAATTCCAGATTTAATTAAAACTTCTAATCCAAATAGTTTACAACCGATTTTAAGATTACCTTATTTTGCTCCACGTCCAGAAATTTGTCCCGCAAGATGTTTGGAAGCGTATTTAAATAAAACGCAAACACTCCGTAATAGTGATCATTTATTTATTAGCATAAGACAACCACATTCCAAAGTCACTGCATAAACGCTCAGTCGCTGGATTAAGGACACACTTCATAAAAGCGGGATAGATACGTCCATCTTCAGAGCACATAGTACGCGGCACGCAGCAACTTCCTCCGCCAACAGACTTGGAGTCAACGTTGATTCGATTCGCAAAACAGCTGGCTGGACTGAATCCTCCTATGTATTTGCACGATTTTATAATAAGGAAATTGTAACTAATGCAGACCAGTTTGCAGAATCACTTCTTTCTACTGTTAGGTAAACAGATCTGAAAACAAAAATATATTTGTAATTGTATTGTATGATTGGGCATGTTTTAATTTAAAATGTATGTATTTAATTTAAATAAAAGTAATTACTTGTCATGTTTACCTGTGTTATATTTTCACATTTTATTTTTGATCTAAACATCCTACACCATGTAAACCATAAATCGCAGAGAAAGAAGAAACTGCGAAACATAATTAAAAATCAAACGAATTTACCTGTAAGTGAAGTTCGATGATAATTATGTGAGCAGCTTCTTTCGACGCGATTTACACACACCCTCCCGTTGTACACAACCACAAAATAGTTACCCTCCCTAGTTTTAAATAAAATGTTCCATAATTATACTTTTACACTTTAAACGAAATGAGGTTACGGCCACTGGCGAACCGACATGCGACAGCCAGCCGGGTGCATGGTGGGGACAAAACCGGAAAGAAGTGTAACTGACAGATAACATAGTGTTGCCATTACAAAAAAAAAAACTAAACAACCGTGCAAGGCTAATGCGTGGGGGGGTACTACTACACCATGTAAACCATAAATCGCGTCGAAAGAAGCTGCTCACATAATTATCATCGACTTCACTTACAGGTAAGTTCGTTTGATTTTTAATTATTTAAATATTTATATTTCAAAATATAAATTTCAAAATAAATAATTTTAATAAAATTTTAAATTAAATAAATTATAACCTGAGTGTTTTAACTAAATATCTGTGTTTTTAATACTCAGGACTGTACATGACATTAAAACTATATTAATGTTAAAAGATAACATTGTTCTCGTAATGCAGTTTACTGAAGTATAACATAATAGTACTATTTTTGGGTGATTTTAGGTTTTAGTTTTTGACATCATTTGTTCACATTTATTTGTTATAAGCACAGCTCACGCTTTTTGGCCAGAAATTATTTTATTGTCTAAAATGATCGCAATTTTCTATATATTTTATTTTGTTGTTGGTTTTGGTAATGTGAGTATCCTACCTTATCACTATAGAACTATTTCACCAGCAAGAAGACTGCGACTCGATCAAACTTATAGGCTGAATTAACACATCACAACAACATTCTATGTAAATAAAATAATTATGATAAAATATAAAATATTGCCCTAACTCAGTGTTGGCTTGAGCCCCTCCGTGGGAACGTATTTAAACTATTGATCATGATGATGTAAAAAATTGGATCACGTACCTATCCACTGATAACCTCGCGAGAAAATAACGAAAAGCGATAAAAAATACGTTCATCATTTGATAGAGAAAGATTTCGTTGCATCTTTCTGTGTGTAAAAATATTTTTTTCTTTTTATTTTCAGTGTCTGGAAGTTGTCCCAGAAAGGCCATCATTGGATTACTACAATAGAAAATATATTAGTGACATGAAGCTTCTTATTCGAAAAGTTAATAGAACCAGTCCGCATTACATTGATCTATACATCACTACACTAGACGGAGTTGGCAATAATCTTACGGTAAATAAAAATATTCTTAGTTGATTCCTTTTGACTGTATTTCTGGAGTTTTATTATATTGAAATGGTTTCTGCACCGTTCGTCTGGTTTTGTCCGTGTAATGACTCTCGATTCCTTGTACGGCTGTTTCCCCGTTCGTCTGGTTTTGTCCGTGTAATGACTCTCGATTCCTTGTTCGGCTGTTTCCCCGTTCGTCTGGTTTTGTCCGTCTAATGACTCTCGATTCCTTGTTCGGCTGTTTCCCCGTTCGTCTGGTTTTGTCCGTGTAATGACTCTCGATTCCTTGTACGGCTGTTTCCCCGTTCGTCTGGTTTTGTCCGTCTAATGACTCTCGATTCCTAGTTCGGCTGTTTCCCCGTTCGTCTGGTTTGTCCGTCTAATGACTCTCGATTCCTTGTTCGGCTGTTTCCCCGTTCGTCTGGTTTTGTCCGTCTAATGACTCTCGATTCCTTGTTCGGCTGTTTCCCCGTTCATCTGGTTTTGTCCGTCTAATGACTTTCGATTCCTTGTTCGGCGGTTTTCCCGTTCGTCGATTACCCGGTTCGTCTGTTTCCTCTTCAAAATAGATAAGTATATTTAATTGATAAAGCCATGTAGAATTACCTTTTCGCATCTCGCTCCTATCCTCGAAGGGGTCGGCAGAGCACTCTAAAACCTCATTTGTTTGGTTCAGTTATAAGCTTCACATTATTGACCGAGCGAACGCGAAGCGTCTACGTTTCAGCTTGGCTAAAATTGCTTTTGTATGTCCGTCTGTTCATCTGTCTGTCTGTTTGTTCCATTCTACAGATTGTGTTTCTCAACCGATTCTCGTAGAATCTTGTGAGCAGGTTTGATAAATACATCGATATTTTTGTCGAGTCTGTTTTTGGAAATAAAAAACATGGAGTTAATAGGTTTGAAAACATAAATCAGCCATTACAAAAATAAAAAAAATATTCGTGAGGTCTACAGCTCACAAAGCCACTAGTTGTAGGTATATCTATATTGTAACCAGAAACTTTCATATTCATAATATTATTAGGAATAAATATAAGTATTCGTTAGTAATACATGTTCTTTTTGGAGATGCTGGGTTCGAATCCCGGTGTGTTTAATGTTGAAAAATAAGACATTTCCATGTTCCTGATGACCTTTGATTCCAGCCATACATAGTCGTTATATGAGCACTGTCAAAAGCTTTTGGTGGCTAAATAAATTTTGACACCAAGTTTTATGAGGTTGGTAATTGACCTTAAAATACATTTATTTCAGACTTTAAAAAGTAAAGTAAAATAAATTTATGTTAGTAAATTACAGAATCAAAAAACAAAAAACAATTCAAAAACAATAAAATTATTGAAACTAAAAAATCACATACTCATTAAATTCAATAAAAAAACAAACAACAATAATAATAAAATCAATTTAATTTAAAGCACATGCGCTCGAACCCAGTGTTGCAGTAGGGGGCAGTCCAGCTTGTCACCGAGGACTCTCAAGATGGAGTTGGTGCTGCGTGCGTCCTCTTATAATAATAAATCATTCTCACCATACCAGACGAAAACAGTTTGTACTGGTCGTCGGCTTATCTTGCTAGAAACTGTCAAAATTTTGAAGGTAGTCGCACTGATGCAGAATGGCAATATCATTTTTATCTTTTTAGATCAGCTTAAAACTTCTGGAACTTCTCAGCGGCAGGTACCAGCCTACACCATTAGAAGCTTCATACAAACTATGTGACTTCTTACACAATGAACCATTTTTGGGACAGATGTACGCGAAGCAGTTCCCAGCAAATTGGACTTGTCCATTTCCAGTGGTAACTCAAAAGCTAGCTTTAGGTTATTTTTAAACTCAGATGAGGAGTACGCCCAGTCTTGAGCACATTTTTTTCCTGTCCTACAAGATTCGGCGTATTGCGAGTCGCTAAATTGGCCATGAATCAAGAGCAATGGAATTAAGAAGGGGAGGCTTTTGCCAGCAGTGGACAATGAAGACTATAAAACGCAAGACAGACGCGGCATGCTGTAGGGTTTTTTCACTTTTTTTACAGAATCTACAACTGACGCCAGGGTCAATGACTCTACTTGTTCCACGAGTATTTTTTAGATTGCGGAATAAATTACGTAGATATCGTCTCATGTATAAAAATAATTACTTCCTACAATATCTTTTTTTATCTCCTACTCATGAGCAATTAAGAATACAATATGTATTTTATTGCAGGGCACGTATCATTTCAAAAATTTGGTGATGCATCTGGAAAACTTCCCGTTTAATATCCCGTTCACCTGGGCTTCGTATATCGTCAATACCAGAGCTGATATCCAGGGCCACCGTACTGATACTAAAGAAATCATCTTCTCATTTAAGTGCTACGTTAAAGTCTTCCAAAAACCTAGAAATAAAATCGGATAACTTGAGATTTAAAACGAATAATTACACTAATATTTTTAAACCATCATCATCATCATCATCGTGTGAGTTGAAAGGGTGACAACCGACCTCACATACCCTGGTGTCAGTGTTATAGAGCCACCAAAGTCCACCAACTTGGCTCATGTAACGACTAGGTAGTAGCCGGGACCAATGGCTTAACGTGCCTTCCGAAGCACGCAATCAACTTTCTTTTCAGACAATCAGGTGAAACTTTCAGCCTGCAATGTCCTAACCAAACTGGGGAAAGTCTCACAAAGAGATTTTTTCTTGACAGTGTCCCCACCGGGATTCAACCCCGGAACCTCAGTAATGGGCGTCGAAATCTCGACCACTCGGCCACGGAGGCTGTTTTAAAGCGAAAAATTAAAACACTAGATCGCTTAAATAAGGTCTTGGAATCGGTAGATACCAAAAATATTTAAATGGGTTTACAAGGAGGCAGACGTTCTAACGTATTTACTGAAAGCCTGCCTAGACCAACATTATAATATCACCTTAAACTCTCCGACTTTGAAACTCTGTGTAGCAGGCGCGTTTATTTTACTAAGCCACCAAAAGTTAACACTACGTGTACAGTTTTAGATTGTTTGCTTTCCCTTTTATTTATTCGATCATAAATAAGAAATGTTGCATAAAAATTGATTCAATTAAAAAAACAAAAAAGCTACTCTCACGGTTAAAGAAATTAACTTACGAGTCTACAGAAGCTATATTAAAAACTAGCGGTCCACCCGCGGCTACGCCCGCGTTATGTAAGATATTCCCATGGGAATACGACTTTTCCCGGTAAAAAGTATCCTGTGTGTTATCCAGGGTACAAACTATCTCTATTCCAAATTTCATCCAAATCCGTCCAGTAGTTTAAGCGTGAAAGCAGAACAAACATCCAAACATCTAAACATCCACATATTTTTTTACCACATTTAATAATATTAGCGTGATTGTTATGTAATTACTAAAATTATTCTATCTTGTATACCTATGTCTTTCTTCGTTCATTTGGTATATTATTTTTATTATTCATCCATTTCATATCTATATAAACTTCCTTATTATAACAATGTCTTTTAGTTTCACCTTGTTATTTTAGTTATTTTAGTTATTGTACTGTTTGAATTGCCTATACGGTCGTTTTGGACTACCACAACACATATATCACCTAGTGTGGAGTTAAGAAGTAATGTGTTAAACATTTTGTAAACTTTTTTGTGTAATAAAAAATATCTTATGTTATAGGTGTACCGGATCTTTTCGTATCCTTTATCGTAATGTTTATCGTATCCAGACCTGGGCTTTATTGATTTGTACAAGTACTTATTATTTACACCAGTAATTGAAGAGAAAAAATATTTTATAAGTAACGATAAATATTACAAGCCATGTTACAGTTACAGGTAAATACCTGTAACTGTAACATGGCTTGTAATATGAAACCGATTCCCGAACATTCCAAACCCTGGCTATATCTAACTTATATACAAACTGCGGTCTGCTCGCGTTGTGTAAGATTTTCCCGTGGGAATAAGACTTTTTCCCGTATTTTTTTTTTAGGTAATGATCCAGGTTACAATCTATCTCTATTCCAAATGTCATCTAAATCCGTTGACTGATTTAAGCGCGAAGGCGGAACAAACATCCAAACATCTAAACATCCAAATATATTTTCACATTTATAATATTAATAAAACAAAATACTCAAAGCTGTAAGAACTGGCTTTGAAAGGATTTGTTTCTACTTTAATTTATCTACTTAAACCCTGGAATCTGTTTGAAAACAAAAAGTAAACATTAAATAAAGATTAAATATTTTGTGTAAGTTTGCACTGATAATTAAGTTGCACTCTTTTACAAGTTCTTGTATCTTGAAACAGGGCGCTGAAAGCAAAGAAGGTGTCTTGTCCATTTTGTATGTACCTATACATTTATATACCTACAATATGAGGATAAGTAATGCCCCATCAAACAGTATCTGATCCACTTGTCATGATTAGTGCCTAAGCGGATAAGTTCTGTAGTTATAGCTGGAGAAGTGGAGATAGTATACAATGGGTTATTGTGTTTTGGTATATTATATGCAATGTTAATTTACTTACTGTATCTACGTGTTTTCCTAAAATAAAAATGTTCATTGCACATCAACAGTGTGTTCATAAAATCTTTCTGCGCCTTTCCACAGTTATTTCCCCCAACATTTACGCCTGACTCGCTCTGAAAAGAAAATGGAAATACGCACTGGCTGCGTGGAACCAGTGACCTAGAGAAGGCGTAGTGTAGGTGTTATTTACGATTCCTTGCTAGGTTGTGGCTATTTCAAATAATAAAAGAATAATTATTTTTACACACGTGAAGCGAAGGTAGAGTGTGTGCTAATAACTTGTTATTTGTGATAGTACAATTGGCTCATTGTGACTATAAAAAAAACACATACAAATACAAAACGAAAAACGGCTTCAAACAAATAGTTTGACGTATTTATTCAAAGACAATAAAAAATTTATATTAGGATTTTCAAATTACAAAACAAATGAACTTTTTTTTGTTAAAGTTTAAAGTTTAGTCGTTCGGCCGAGAGTGTATAATACAGTTTTTCTTGGTGTATTTGGTTCCAGTCCCATATTTTCAATTCAATTTTTTTTTTTATAAATAACATTCCCAAATGATTTTGCCAGTATCAAGTGTTATTGTGTTTATTTAATTCTATTTATTTTTTTCCCAACGCCTTGTTCCTTTGTCATATTCTTATATAGGTATATATATATATTTTTGCCTTTCAGTTGGCAGTTTCTGTTGACTGATGTAGGGGATAGTTTAACCAATTGGTAGTGTTGGTTGCCTGGGTGTCTGAAGTCACCTTGATCTGTGATTTTGTTTCTTTGTTGCACAATAGTTCTCCTTTTCTTTCTTTCAAAACATCGTTATGTTCCTCAAATTCACTCAACTCTCTTTCTGAAGGCACATCCTTGGCGAGCAAAACAGCCATATCGTTTCCGATTCTACTGTTATACATCAGGAAGTAGTTGTCACTGAGATTAAGGAACACGAAGTGGAATCTTTGGACGTTCTTTGATTTACAGCTGCACGTCCCTCGCAGAGCATCTGCTACATTATCTTCACTTTCTACAATGATGACTGGCACATTAACAGATTCGGCAACGCCTGGACTCAAAGAAATCACAGGTACTCTCTTGTTCTTTCCACATTTACAGAAATTTGTTGTATCTTCAAGAGAAAGAGTGATACATCCGGGCCCGAAATGAGCTAACTCTGTATATATTTTAATACCCGTCCATTTACCATTAAAATCTTCTACGCCGTTAGATTTGGCTAAAGCCACAAGAGCGGTGAAAATAATTAGTTTCAGCATTGTTGGCCACAGTCTTTACAAACTGATGGATTATAATGTTTATCCTTAGTATTTATACCTAGGTGAAAAGATAAGAGCTGACATTTAGGTCAAAATACCACGTATGTTTAATCTTATTTAGATAATTTTATCTGCATTAATGAGTGTTTTTGAATATTTTGGTATAAGAATAGGTATATTATGGAGATTTTATTTATTCAAATTATACTTATGCTATAAATTCTTTAGTAAAAGGACTATATTACATCGGACAACAAGTTCAAAAATAATGCAAATGCTTATGTTTTAATAATATTTGTGTACTGAAGAATAATCAATAATTTAAAAGTAAATATTTAGAAAACATTTAATCACTTTTTCTCCTAAAACTTCGACAGTTCGTCTGGTATTTTGTTGTAGTTCACTTGCAGTGTTTCTTGATTGAGGTGGTAATTTACCATTCCGGGCCCAAGGCACTCCTGGAAGACATCTCCTGGGGTGCCTTAATCAGTAGTATGTAAACTCTCCTTAATCTCTTTGGTGCACACTAAACTTCCTCGTTTTCCTTTAACAAAATCGTTATTTTTCTCAAATTCTTCTAAGTCTCTTTCTGAAGGGACTTCTTTGGCGAGCAGCACTGACGCGGACTTTCCGGCTGTACTGGAATACCTCAATAAGTAGTTTTCATTCAGGTAAAGGAACACTATGTGGAATTGTTGGGTATCTTTTTCACAGCTGCACGTCACCCGCAGGGCGTCTGCTAAATCATCTTCAGTTTCTACAGAAATGACAGCTACGAGGGCTTTATCAACGCTTTTTGGAAAAGACACTTCAATCACAGGTACTTTCTCGTATTTTCCACATTTACAGTAATCTGTTGTTTCTGTAAAAGAGAGGGTTGTGCAATCTGGCTCTACTTCTTTGAAGTCTGGATACATTTTGACACGTGTCCATGTGCCTTTATACCGTTTTAGGTCTTTATATTCTTGAGAATTGGCCAGAGCCAGGAAGACGGTAAGAACTATTAGTCTCAGCATTGTTGTTCAATAACCTTTAAGAGCTGATATGTTTAACGTTTATCTGACTTACGGCACTTGTATTTATACCTAGGTGCACAGATAAGACGATAGGTCAGAATATCACGCTTGTTTAATTTTGCTGATAGTAGTATCTGTTTACGTCATTGGGTGTTAAACTATACCAAACAACAACATCAGTTCGGTGAAATATTCGTGAAAGTAGAAAAAACAGACAAACTATTCCATTGATCGAACCGCAGCCTTCCAAACTGGAGGTAGCAGCTCTAACCACTAGCACCACCGACCCTTTGCGACATTAATAAAGAATGATTTTATATGAAATGCGGAGGATTTTTCAAGCACTATCAGCTATTCCTGCTCAGTGAATCGAAATGATTTCGAAATTATCTTGTGACGTCACAGTCCGTGGTGGAAACTATGCTATCATTTAGCAAAGTTATTAATGTTTCATTTTCTTTCTGACCTAGAAGAATCCTTCTCTTTACTGTAATAGTATTACAAAATGCAAAATTCAATACGCTATAGGGGTTAAAATAATAAAATTTATGAGCGCTTGCCGAAAGTAGAAAGAGAAAGCCTCGCGCCTGTAAACATGAGATAGTAAGTGTGAGAGAGAAAGATACAGGCGCGTTTGCGATAAGTGCTCATACATAACTCATTGTGCTACCTGTACGTGTGAAAAGGAAAAAAATGAAACTCTATCGCAACAAGCGTATTTCGACTGACCTCACGAAACACAACTCGAATGAAAATAGAACTAACAAAATCGCAAAGATTTTATCAGCAACATTACATTATACAATATGCAAATATATTGTATGCGTCTAAAATATTCGCTGTCCAGTCTGGGGCAGAGTTCCAAAGAAAAATAACAACTTTAACATTTGAATGGGATGAAAAGCTAAACGCTCTCCATTATTCATTTGGGGAATGTCCGCGTTGCATGTATGCATTCGTGTGCATTAAAATATTATTGCTTATCTTGTCTTATGTATTACTGTATTGTAGGTTTTTGTTCTCTGCCACTATTCCTTCTTGTATTTTTATTATTAATAGTCTCATTTAAATCACTATGACTGCTGGTTTTCTTTAGAAATAACTAAATCTGTTGTGTCGTTTTTTCAAATGTTATTGTATTTTTGTTATTTACTAGTATTGTGTACGATCGTGTACAATAAATTTAATGGTTAAATAAATAAACACAGAATTTATAAAATACCAAGAAAACTGGTTTTTTTTTAAACATACAGATTGGGATAAAATTGTATTAATAATAATAATAAAAAGTGAATTGTCGAAAACAGTATGTTATCTCAATCTCGATGATTCTAATAATCGAAATAATGTCTGAAGTGAGATCGTGTTCTTTACACACCTATATCATGAAAAAATTACCAGAAATTTGTATGGTATCGATCGGTATTGGGCCAGCGGATAGTCTATGTCGTCAAGTAAGAGAGCGTCGTCTCTGAAAAAGCAAAGGCATACAATTAATTAACCGCACTTCCTCCTAAGGGCTCGAAGTCACGCGGTGATCAGTCATCTGAACTGACACTGACAGCCAAGTGACTGTTTTTGCCCCCCACTGTCCCGCACAGTCTAAGCAAATAGCCAGACAAATGGTTTCGGAGACAAATTGTCAGCGGCCTTGCAACTTGCGCCTTCCCTTATTCATTTACATTCAACGCTTAGGGTTTCATCCCGCTGCTAGCTTTGTCTCAAATTAACAATTTTCCTGCATTCTTATGTTGCCTGGAGCAGATGGTGATGTAATTATTAGGCGCAGACGTTAATAAATTAAACGTATTTAACAATTTAACAGATGGTTATGGATGGTTTTTTAACAGATGGTTACCCTAGAAAAATGGTTGTCTATAAAGCTTCGTTAATTCGCTTAATTCTCTGTTTTTTTTTTCTATTTTGCGCCGCTTTACCTACTTTGTGTTTTTTTATATATTTGTATTGTATTTTAATAAACTGTCTCTGCTCCAACTCCTTCAACTTTCGCAGGTACGAGAAACCTGAAAATTTGGTTTATGTTGTGGAATAGAACCTTCGCTGTATATGTAACTATGTGTTCTCTGTTCTATGATATGTTCGCTGTTATGTAAAATGATGAAGGTAAAGTAAAAAATATCACATCGTTTTCACGTCGCCATTTCTTTCACGTTTCTTTTTCGGTTTTTGTTACTCCGTCGTCCGTCTGTCTGATTGTCTGTAAAGGCCATTTTTTTAAGGAATGCGTTGAGGACCAAGTTCAAATTAATATCAAATTAAGTCTAATGGTTCCTTGGAACTGCAAAAAAAAACACGTCGTCAACATAACTATCTTGATCTTATGCAGGTAGTTCGATGGTTGGTCGCCATCTAAGTAATTAATATTTGTAAGGAATATCTAACAATTTCATAGTAAAATAATAATATTCTTTAAAGGAATATATGAAGACATTCATCATTCCTAACACCGTGGTAATGTTCAATAGATTCCTATATCGCGCGAATTGAAAAATAAAATTGGCACTAGCTCAATTTTCCGCTTCAATAAATGCCGTTCAGTCTTGTAAGGTCATTCCTGTTTGCGCTCTGTGCCCGGCATTACTATAAAAATAATGTCGCATCTCCACCACATATATATCATCATCATACCAATTTGTTTTTGTTTTTTAACGGATCTAATCCCTATTGGTAATATAGTGAGCGCGGACTGGTCGACTATCGCCATACTCCAGGCCCGAGCCTCTCGGTAGGGACGTATACGAGCTGTTGATGATGAATTTACTACTTACCGAAGTGTAAATTAGCTGCAATAGTTAAATCTTGCAAAGAAATCGGTGATAATGGGAAAGTACCACGTCTAGTGTATAGATGCAGGCTGGAGTTTTGTTTTCTCCTTTGAAACTTAGTCCGAGGAGGTATGCCAATTGAACGCAGTCGTTTATTTGTTTTAAGAGTATGGTGGACTTTTCCATTCACCCAGTCGCAATATTCCAAACTGAGATTGCCTATCCCGTCAGTTTATTTATCAATCAGTTGATGGTCAATCAGCCAAGCCCGTGTCGAGCCACGCAAAGTGTAGGGATCCGTAGTTATCCAATACTACTTATAGATACCTACCTGTTTAAGACAATTAACATTCATCAAAATATTTTTCTATTATATTTTGTAGTCGCTATTTAATGTACTTGTAGGATAGTCAGGCCAGGCTGCTTAAAACGTATTGAGTTTTCTCTGGTTATTATTTTGTGCTTCATGACATTTCGCATAATTGTGCAGTTCGGTAAACTATACATGTAAACAAAATTTGGTAAAAAAATATAAAAAATCTCTTGAGAAAATTCAAACCGTTTCAAGCGGCCTGACTATATCCTTTGTCCTTTGTACAAGTACATTTTATAAGTTGGTCTATTATTCGATAACCTGTAAAGCCTACTTGATGTTGATAGTTTTCCTTTTAAATTCATCATATACTCTACTACCGTGAATTTTTTCCACATTTTTAAATACTACGGTTTCGCTGGTGGGCAGGAAACTAGACTAACAAAAATAAGCACTTTAAAAAATATATTTCTGAAACGTACACTAGCATCGAAAAATGATTTTAGCAAACCCCCATTATTTTTCAAAAACCTATCCAACAATACCTCACAGAATAAGGTAATCGTGAATAAAATAACCCCCACTTCACGTGTACTAGAGGAACCCTAAAAATATTTTTTTTTGAGATTTTATTCTTCAGCTTTGTCGGTATGATTAATATGTACTCGTATATCCATGCCAAATTACAGCCTTCTAGTTCTAGTACTAGTACGGTGAGCCACGGTCGGACAGAATGAATGAATGAATATACTATATATAGAACGACAGACGGACATGGCGAAACTATAAGGGTTCCTTTTTTACTACCGAACCCTAAAAATCAGAAAGCCCCCAGCCACTCTGAATGCATGGCCGTTGGATTTTTTGGTCATTCGTACTTTTTGATCATGATACGAAACCTAGGTTCGTCAATATCGTAGAATATTGGGCGGATTGACTGATCGGCTATCTCATCAATGTATAGAGCCTAGACTACTTTTATTATAGAAACAAATAACATGGGACCTTTGCTTGAGAGAACTAATCAAGTAGCATTTTTAAGACTAATAATATTTATTACTAACAAAATCTAAGCGATTTCTCAAATTATGAACTGAAGATATTTTTTTATATAATTTTTTTATTAGGTATATGGTTCGTGGCTGGACTGAAATGCCTTTGTTTCGTTTTTTTTTTATTAATATTGCAACTAAACCCACACAGGGCTAATCTGGACAAGTAAGGCCTGACCCCCTTCATTCAGGCATAGATAAATTTAAGATTCAGGGTCTTCAGGGTAGTCTCGTACCCCTCGGAGGGGACGTATATAAGCTGTTGATGATGAAACCCGCTAATGCCTGCGAAGAAATTTAAAGAAGTCAACTAATCCGCTTTAGGTGAGCGTGGTCGACTCGATCGCCCCTATTCAGAGCATCCAGTTCTTCGGTGCTCTGGGAACGTTCGAGTATATCAGCTCTACAACCACAGTCAAAGTACATTTAATATAAAGCAGAAAATTAAATATCATGTAATCTGTAACAACAATTATCTATAAAATAAATTTAAACCGCACGAATGAAGCCGATCTAAAATCGGGAACTAAACACGTTTTTGAGTGTTATTTTAACCTGTGTGTTATCTGTATTTTATTTGCGAATTAAAACTATCGTATTTTAAGCAAAATATTTCCATTATTTATTAAAAGATAACCCGTCACGGTAATAATAATTATTGGAATCTTCAAAACTATTCATGCGCACATACATGATGTACTTATAAAGTAGGAGATGAAGACACCCATTAGGTGGCAGGACATGGAAGGGGCGGAGGCGACGGAGGGTCATTACGTCACATACACTTCTAATGGTTCTGATACCCTGGTAAACGCCGTCGGTTAAATTTCCTTCTTTGAAATTTTTAAATGAGTTAAAATATGAAAACAATATTTTTAAAGATCGATATAAGAAGTACAGAGAGGTTGAAGCTTGATTGTTGAAGCATATCTCAACCTATGTTCCTAGGAAAAAGTTGTTCAGTTTCATGAATGCCTGTCGCTGTTTTTCGGGTTGCTACCCCCGTTTTGTAACACCCTGTATTTTTATAAGATATTTTTATATTATTTAAAAATACAGGAACACATTTTAGATACAGCATAAAAGCGTTATCGTCACGTTTTAATGAGAACTGACTCTTTATTTTTGTAGATTTATTAAACAAAAGTCTAGAGGTCACTCTTAGGTAAATATTATGAAATTGTGTGGTTTGATCAAGAAATAGGTACTCGCATTTACGTACCTAGTATATAAAGAAAAAAAACTAGGTATTGGTTTTAACTAAACTAAATTGGCCGGAAGACGTAGACGTATTTTTTTCAGTTTTAATTTCCTAAGGCTTTGTATGTGTACCTATCAATCGCCCAAAAAATTTAACATCCGTTTATCACCCTTTATTTTCGTTTGCAGATCAATCTGTCAGAGACCGAGTATAAACCACAAAGTTTTCTTTACGTAGGAAATTAAATAAAAATACAAAACCACTTTCATAACCTTTCGTCTGTGAAAAATCCGTCCCACGGATAAAGATTTTTTTCCGTATCTGTGTCATGACAGTCCCACTGTCAACGCCAGTAGCCGATCTCGCGCGCTTATAGCAACGGTTTTGTTGTATTTATCCCTTTCTAACTTACACAAACATGATCATGAAGAACAAAGCTAGCCATTGAATCGCATATTCCCGAGCGTTTGTTTTTTTTTTTTAATTTGTTCGTTCTTTCGAACAGGCTAAGGTCAATGACCATGCTGCCTTGTCTTTAGTCATAAATCTTTGCTTGAGTGAAAATCCGAGGTATAAGTCTTTAGTATTATAATATATTCTTGAGTGCAAGTCCGGGTAATACGTATTCTGCCTCCTGTTATCTTGAGTACAAATCCAAGGTATACGTCTTCAGTTTTTTAAATTTAAGTTTTTTCATATATTCTTAGGGAAAATCCAGGGTATATGTCATTTCATTAGTATTATAATTCTTTATAATGTCGTAATTTTCAAATCTCTTCTCGAGTATGTTTTCCAACCGCACGTTTGAACTTTAGGAGTCACTTTAGATGTGTAGCAAAAATTGTTCAATTTGACCAAATTTGAGAAACAAGGTTTTGTTAATAAAATATATGGTGATGTATGATGTTTTATTTTTATTACTTGGTAAAACAAAAAAAGGGGTAAAAAACAAAATAAAAGGTTTCTTTTTTATTTTATTTTCAAAATACAGTAGTCTAGGGTACCCCATAATAAAAGTCTTTTTTTTTAAGGTAGTAGATAATTTTTATTGGATGAGTAATAATTATTAATAATTTATTATAAAACAAGTCAATATTACATTTGTCACCTTAAAAATAAATCCAATAAAATAAAAGTCTTGATATTACTGTAATTATATACCTTTTTTGCAACAATTTACTAAATGATAGAAGCAGTAGGTAATGTATTTACATAATAATGACGGGAATAAACAGATTTCCTTGTAAAATCGGAGAAATTCGCCATTTTAATTTAATTTTAATGAATTCCACAACCCTGCCTGTGTTTATCCGTGAGCTGGATACACACATCCGCCATATTGGGAAAAACGATGCCACACAGATGAAAGGATAAGTAGGTACCTACCAAATAAGAAATAGGTAGAGCACCTGGGTGAAAAAATATTCGTCTGTTAATAATTCAGTAGACTGAAAGTAAAAGCGTGCGTCTCAGGACTCTCGAGGGGAAACGTCGTGGCTGCCCGTTCAGCTGTCACTTATCTTATGAAAGGTACCTCATGCCTACTACACAATGACACAGCAGACGTGGTGTCAAAGTCAATATCAAACAAACTTACGGGGTTTTGATGGGGGTGGAGCGGAATAAATACCTTATTAATTATGATACTGATTATACTCGTTGAACCAACAGTCAAACAATAGGATTTGTTGATGATTAAATTATGAATGGTGTTCATAGTATAATGTATGAAACTAACAAAAAGTTAGTAAGTTATATAATCATATTGATCTGTTTATCATTAACATTGGGAGTGAGTTCCAAAACGTGTGAAGTTCACTCGGAGTGATAACCTTTTGTTTACTTTTCTTTCTTCAAATCACATGAGTTTAAGTAAAACAGACTGCTGTCAAGTGATAGCGCTATATATTTTTCTACGCTCTACTCGTTTAGAAACGGACTCATAACCATTTCATTGTCGTTATAACCATTTCATCAGCTCATATTATTATACCTACCCTGGCCGTAATCAACCAAACTGGCCCAGTGTGGGTTGGTCAACATGGTGGTAGGGTTGGTCACAATGGGTTGGTGATCATCACAACGCAGGAACTATTACTTACACATCACTTTACCGACAATATTTTGTTATACAATTTAATATAAAATGTTTCTTCTATCTGCCATTACATGCGTCACAACATGTGTGTTTAGTGTCATAATATCAACATTAATACTATGTAGTGCTTCCATTAGCAAGAACCACTAGACACAATGTAGGTCAATTTAGTTTTATGTCCACCATCGTCCCCGGTCTTAGCTAGACTCGTAAAACTAGAAGAAAAAGCCTTTTAATATACCGCAATCTGAAGGAGCCATAAACATTATTACTCTTCGTACGTCCAGAAGAATTAATAAGAGAAGATATTATGTCTTGGACATACATGAGCGTAAAAAAGAGTATAAAATTTATGGGCTATAAAGGCTAGTGATATTAATGCCCTAAGGTTTTTCTGTTCTTCTGAGAATTATTGTGTTATAAGTATTTATGATTTTATTTGTTTGGTTTAGAGTTTATTTACTATGTAAGGCTATTGAAATTAAAGAAACAATATTTTAGGGATATTAATGTAAATTTGCATTGAATACAACATTTCATTTCGTATGATTCCTAAATCACGTTATTTTAAACGAACAAAACATGGCCGACAGGAAATGGTGACGTAATTAATTAACTTAATGAAGCCATAACCACAGCGTGACACAATAGTATTTCAGATTAATGTTTGTATTCCTCGTGACCCAGCAATTGAACAAATATGAAACACGGGCAACTCACTAATGGAATAAAAATTGAGTTATGCCTGGATGGCGATGGCGGCATTAAGCAAATGGACCATTTTATAAAAAATTAAACAAAACTCGCGCTCTCACAGCGGCAAAAACAGGACGAAACGATTGTTTGATCACCATTAAAAGTTCCTGAAACATTTCAGTTGTTTGTTGGTTCCGCGTAAACAGAAAACAGGGTTTGTTAAAATCCAACAAAAATAACTGAGTACTCCGCAATACTGTCCCTAAATAAAAGGGTAAACTTTTGAAGGTAAATTCGTAGTGTCTAAGAATACAAAGATTTTACACAAGTAAGAGAAAGTAGAGGTATTTCTATGAATATTTGAACATTCAGACAAACAACAGAATTTTCAAGATGATTCAAGGTTTATCACAAAAAATAAAGCTACACTACATAATTCTGAAAATTTATATTAATTTTTCCTTCGATGATTACCTTGGGTGTATGTGGTCTAAATATAAATATGATAATGATGTGTGAATTGAAGCCGTGCAACGAAAAATTCAAAAAGCGAACGAAATCCTTTACTGAATTACCCTACCTTCTCGAACGCTGTGGATCCGAAGGTTCTTATTCAGCAGGCCAATAAAATGCAGGCGTTTGTAGGCCCTCCTTAAGGGTGCGACGAGTGAATTTTATTAAAAGGCGACAACATGAATGTGTGGCCTCAACTAGTCCAGTCAGTAAACGCTTGCCTTTTCAACGGGAACTTGGAGTTCGAATCTGATAAAGAAGATATTATTTGAAACGCGGTTCTCAAGTATTGTGTACTTACCTCACATACATACATACATAAAGTCACGCCTTTTTCCCGGAGGGGTAGGCAGAGACCACTTCCTTCCACTTGCTACGATCCAGACATACTTCTTTCGCTTCATTCACATTCATCAACCTCTTCGTGCACGCTCGTCGGTTTAGGGTACTCCTGACCTGGCCTTTTTTAAGTACATCCCCGATCTGGTCGTGAAACGTACGCCTTGGCCTTCCCCTTCCAACATCTCCATTCACACTTGCCTCATAAATTTGTTTACTTACCTCACAGTATTTATTTACTTACCTATAACGCACAATGGCAGATATTTGATTATATTTCCTTTTTCAACTTTGGTACGGTATGGAAAGAAAATTTTTGTTTGCTTAAAATTTACCTATGATTCGTAAACATATCTCAAAATGTAAAGGTATTGGTGGCGACAAGCTGCAGTAAATATAGGCAATTGTGCGCAGGTTTGGGATTATTATGATGACAGTTGGAAGAAAATCAGTGACTGCTGGAAAAAATATTGTGTTTTTGTAGAAATTATAGATCTATTTTATTCTTAAAGATATAATAAGTTTTCAGTTGCTTTGTATCGGATTACAGAACAAATTTTTAAATACAGTAATTGCAAATGATTTAAAATTAAAGATTTAATATTGTACCTATAGGTACGAATCGAATGCAATTCGACTAAAAGAAACTTTTAAAAGCAATAAATAAACCATTCAGACAGATACCTGAATTATAATCCCTTTTCTTGAGTTTATAAAGACAAAACCCTCTTAATTACTTAGTAACAAATCTAATGATCCTTTAAAAGAAGCGGAATGTTTTTTTGAAAGCTTTCAAACTGTTTTATTTTCACAAGTTTAATTTTCAACAGATTAAAGGATGATATTGACAAAAAAAAAACTGCACCGATTTTAAATACTTTCTTCATTTTTTAGAAATAATTCTACCCAACTTCACATGCCTTACTATTTAATAAAATATTATTAGAATATAGTAATAAGAATAGAATAAGAATAGAATATTATTAGAATATAGTACTTTATAGCACCCGTATAATACACAACATTATTGCTAGGTAAAAATTTTTTTCAAGCAATCTCAAGATGCCTAATTTTAATTTTCTTAAATTATTTTAAATTGGTTTTCAGCCATGGCTTAGAATTACGTACCTGTATGTTATCGGGTGTCCTAAAAAGGTGATGGCAGCTTATACCCAAAAATTATATATGAAAAATATAATCATTTCGTAATTTTATTACTATTTGCAAAAAGTACATACAATGGAAAGTGACGAAAAAATTATGTTGTCCAAATGACGTCCATTACGATTTTGATACTCTAGCCTCAAATGTCTCCATTTTCTAATGATATTCGCACTGGGAGATAAGGAAATGTCCCGTAAATTGAACTGATATTGAATTATTGTTTTGATAATCAACTCGTACACAAAATGCGCACTGAGCTCCGGTATACGAATCCATTTCAACTAAAACAGTAAATTCCACGTATGATATTATATTTTTTTTTGCTATCTACCCTCATTAAGACGATTTATTGATATTTGAAAGTGCAAATACCCTTTTTGGAGACCTAGTATAAGTTTTTCAGAAATGTTCTTAGGTAATGTATGTTTTACATATTATTAAGTAAAACTTAAAAGGGCCGGAGGGCTTTGACTCCAAACTCGAAACTACTCCTGCTCATACATACAAAGTGCACATTAAGTCACAGCTGGTAACTAGTGTCCATCAAAGGGACACGGGACAGCCCCATAGCCTGAAGGTGTTTGAACCCTGCTGTACAGCGTTTAATAAGTACGGAACCCTTCTTTAATATTACCGGAGCCCTAAGGGACCCCTAGGGCTCCCTTGCCAAGGGGAGACCGTAATTCAGCAAAGATTTCTCGCCGTGATTCTTCGCGAGAATTTAAGACTCGTAATTGCATTCCTTAGCTTTATTTATCCGATTTTGTGATCCAATCGCGTTAGTGTTTTGTTTTTAATGGACGTTTAAACGAAATGGATATTACTGTTCTTAACAAAGATTTCTGACGCTCGTCGCTAAGGAAGCGATCGTTTTTTGTTCCTCTGAGGTTCTTAAGAAAAAGAATGGAGATTGAACTTTTTTTACGGAAATGACAATTTGGTTGTCAGCTGACACTGTACAGCTGAGCTGTGTATCTGATAATATACAATTTATAAAAAATGCTCATGTTTGCACAAGTGAATATATTGTAGTTATAAGTTAAACAAAGGAACATAAATTATTAGTGATGTCATAAATGAGATTTAATTTGCCATTTTAAAGCGAAATCATTCTTTGCCAAATATTTGATAGAGGTACTAGTTAAAGAGGTCAATAACATTATTTATTTAGGATCCGCCCTTGCTACCGCCTTCAGACTATGAACCCTCAAGTTACAAATATTTAATATTATATTTCTTATACATACCTATATACATCATAATAAAAAAACGAAATAAAAAAAAACTATGTTGAAAAGTTTAGAAAGGTTGAGTTAGTAGAAATTTTTAAACTTTAGGTGCGGGCTGGATCCAAAGAAACCAATGATACCTTAATGATACAATAATGATGATGATGATGAATAATGACCATCATCATTGAATGATGAATTATGATATCTTAGATAATTATTATTCTAATTTCTTAGAATTTCATCAAAATTGGTTCAGTAGTAAACTACAAACAAAGCCGTGAAAACGTAACAGACTGACAGAGGTAATTTTGCATTCATAATATTATGTACTATGTATAAATAAAATAACCGGATAAATCGGAAATAAATAAATCGGCCAACTACGTGTCGCACGCAAAGTGTAGGGTTCCGTAATTGTCCAATACTACTTATGTACCTGTTCAAGACAGTTAACATTCATCAAAATATTTTTCTATGATATTTGTAGTACCAAATTAGTTACTTATACAAGTAAATTTTATAAGTTGGTCTATTATTCGATAACCTGTAATGCCTACTTGATGAAGAAAAAAAAGTTTTGGCTTTTCATTAAAATATGACCTTTTCCCGTAAAAAGTATCTTATATGTTAATCCAGGTTACAAACTATTTCCATTCCAAATTTCATCCAAATCCGTTAAGTAATCTAATTGTGAAGGAGGAACAAACATCCAAAATATATTTTCACATTTATAATATTTGTCAAAGTCAAAGTCAAAATTATTTATTTCCATAGGATGTTATTACATCACTTAGATCCGTCATTACTTTTTTTTGGGTGAGTTCACTAACACAATGGCGGAATCTGTGGAGAAGAGCTCACCGAAGAAACTCCACAGTCGTCGCATCTTTTGCGTTTCCTTTTTTAAATAAAATATTGTCAATTACAAAATTAATGCTTATTATATATCGAAAAAGCCTGCTACTCAAACAATCTATTCCCATGGTCATATGTCTTCTAAGTAATCAGATATCCTATAGAGTAACGTTTTATATACAATTTCTGTTTTATAATTATTTTAAACTTGTCTAAAGGCAAGTTTTTAATATCAGTAGGGACCTTATTGTAATAGCGTATACAATTGCCTTTAAAAGAATTACTAATTTTATGTAGTTGGCTGACATAAGCAACCAACTTGTCTTTATTTCTAGTATTAAAATTGTGTATATCACTGTGCTTCTGAAAATTACTTATATTTCGTTTTATATACACAAGATTGTCATAGATATATTGAGACACAAATGTCAGAATATTGATTTCTTTACACTTTTCCCTCAGTGACACTCTAGGCCCTAATCTATAAATTGCACGAACAGCCTATTTCTGCAAAGTGTGATGTAGTGTGATGTCAGACATAGGCCGGTTTAAATTTTATTGTTAATGTAGGTACTTAGTTCAGGGAACATTAAACTAAGCAAACTATATAATAACAAACAAACAAATTAAATAAATTATAACAAACTACGGCGAGTGTGACGTCACGGAAAGTATGATAAGTAAACGCGGAAATCTTTGTTTCTTTGGGTGATCCATAGGTATATCAAAGTATGTATAGTGAATACGTGAATGAATGAGAGAGGTAACTCTCAACTTCTTTTACATTTTAGGCTCAGAGTTCCCTGAAAGAAAGTAGCGATTTATTATAATTATATTAATTGAGAAGTCTACGCTTGGACATTTTGTACTATTTTTACGAGCTTTTATTTAGCTTGCACTGTATGTGGGTGGAGTGTGTGTATGTTCGGGTGAAATCTTGCAACTCAATTTTGAAGCACTTGCTGCCATTGGAATTTGCTAAAATTTGGTACACTTATGTAACCGCGATGACAATGCAATATTATGGTACCATGGAGCTGGTCTGATGATGGAGACGGAAAGTGGCCATAAGAACTCTTCTAATACACAACACAACCTAGTCGTGTTTGTGCTCGTTTGATTTGTCTTTACAAGATCTTTAGTCATACGTGATGTCCAGGGTCTCATGATGGAGCCGGAAGGTGGCCATAGGAACTCCTTAAATACGCACCACAACCTAGTAGTGTTTAGGCTCGTTGGATTTGTCTTAACAAGATCTTTAGTCATAAGTGATGTTCAGGGTTTCATGATGGAGCCGGAAGGTGGCCATATGAACTCCTTAAATACACACCACAACCCAGTCGTGTTTGGGCTCGTTGGATTTGTCTTAACAAGGATACTCCACTCCATGGCTTTAAAAGCTTGTTTATAAAGAATTTTTAATTATAACTTATTTTCTTATATTACAATCCATATCACGACCTAGAAAAATATGAAATTCCAGAAGCTCAGGAACGCGCCATCCATCAATTGAGGCGGCTTTGTGTCTCCAAGTTATTGGATTGATAAGATCCTCATTTTATTACTTCCCGCTTATAGACACACAAAGCGAAATCAAATCAACATTCCTTAGTGCGACGTGAGTTCGCGGTTCACTCTCAAATGCCTTAACGATTCCAAGATGGTGCTTTCCACTTCACTTCTGGGTTCTACCTGCATTCGATCTGATAAGCCACTTCGATTTTATTGCATACAATCGATACTGGTCGGAAGAAATAAAAACACACGTATATTTTTTTCAAGTTTTACGTATCAAGGAACTCGTAAAAGCCGACTGAAAAAAATAATATACTTTTATTGAACTCTTTTCATTAATGAATGCTACATTTTTTATAAAACTGTCTTCTATGTTTTCTAATTGTGATTTTATTTATTTTATTTTCGTGATTTTCGTGCTCCCTGGAGCTTTGCTCATTACTTAAGGGATATGAGCATGACCGAAGAGATGTTATATTTTTATTATTTTTATAAATGACACAAAAAAAAGTTATGGAACTCATTGTCAATTTTGTTCTTTTTTTCTCTCTCTTCTCATGTTGCTTTTATTCTTATGACATTTTTGACTTGATATTTCAATATTCTTTTGCATAAACAAATCTTCTTTTTTTTGTGTATTTAAAAAGCATACCGACGTATTTTAGATTTCTTCTTGCATCGCGTGCTCAGCCCAAGAATATCGTTTTGAAATTGCATAGCATAATAATAATTTTGTTTTATAATTCCCGCTTCACTCTCCCAATCGAAACGCCTCCAATTCCAACTTTTAATGAGTAAATAACGAGATACGCGATTCAGAGCGAAACTGCTCTCTTTGCACGTTTACTTAGATAAGTATCAAGGTATGATTTGTTTGATTTCCCCTCAAGTATGAAATTAAGAAAAGTAATGACTCTGAATTATTATGATATTTGTTTGACTTCAAATACTGGCGTTGCAGGAAAATATTAATTTCGAGTACTATTTGTAAATGTCTTACACTACCTCAAACAATGAATTAAAGATATTTTCCTCTCAATAAATGGCTCCACTAAATTGAGTAGCAAACAATATTCCCAAGACAACAACTTTTCTTACTGGCTACGCCGCTTCGATCAGAGCAACTACGCCGTAGCCGCTACGGCGTAGGCAATGCCTACGGTTATGTGAACTCACGTCCTTCCTCTTGCAGTATCATGTGAAGTAGATTTTTAATGGGATGCGTTACTATAACATTATCACCTTTTAATGCTTAACCACGTGACGCATATATATCAAGTATGTATTGTTTTGTTGCCGCTCGAGGTTAATCTATCTTCAGTGGAAGTTCATTCATGCATATCATCCTTCAATTATCTGACTACCCTTTACTATATTAATTCTGACTATATTTTATACGAGTGATTTTGTATTCAAATCAAATCAAATCAACGGCCCGTTACAGTCCACTACTGGACTATGAGCCTCCTCCACTTAAGTGGAGGGTTTTGCCATAATCTCCACGCTTGGCAGGCGGGTTGGAGATCGCAGATTATAAGGTTACTGTATTAGAGAGCGCTGCTGCCCGTTCCTTGTTCAATGTGTAGTCCCTAAGTCGCCTCTTACGACACCCACGAGAAGAGTAGGGGTTGGTGACAAATGTATTCTACTCTGCCGTCACCACACGGATTTTTGTATTAGATTTGGGCAAATGGCCCAGTAGGCCATTCAAGAAATATGCTAAAATAACAAAAACCCGAATCTATATTTTCGTATGCTAAAACAGCGGAGTATAAATTTACAGACTATCGTCAACAGCTCATATACGTCCCCAACGAGGGGCTTGAGCCTACCCTGAATTAAGGCGATCAGGAAATTTAGTCGACCATTCTGGCCCAGGACGTGTTGGTCGACTTTACTCAGAACTTTCGAATTTCTACGCAGGAGTGTACGTACATGTTTCCCACGATGTTTTTCGTCACCGACATAAGAGCGTTGAATAAACGTACATATAGGAATTCGAAAACACATTGGCGCAGATTGGTACTAGGTGGGGAACGAACCCGCGTCTCCCGAACGGAAGATAGCGGCCCTAAACATTACACCAGCGACGCTCTTGACTATAATAGTAATAATAAGTATTCCTTTAAATATAACAGCGATCTTCATTCAACTGTTCGCGGCGGATCGTAACGGGCCCGACAGTAATTAATTGACCCAAACTTGCTGCTTCACCCGAGCGTCTTGTCACGGGCAAGGCGCGACTAATTGAGTACTTTAGTTAATCATCTTCATCCACTAATTCACCATGGAGATCGTGAAAATAGAATGTCCAAAAATGACTGGCAAATGCTAGCATACGTACTATCGATTACAAAATTACCTGAGACAGACAAGTACGCACATCTAGGCGCATGTCTCAGGAGCCTCTGTCACCGACCGTGCGTACATTTTCCTCTTCGAAAGTGTTCCCTAACAAGACTTTGTAAAACGCCTATGTCAATTAAGATCGGCTAAGAGAGCTTTCGGTCGGAGTATTACCTATATCATGATTATAATATTAGCTAAAAAAATATTTCTTGTTTTTTTCACAAAATTGAAATATACTTAAAGAAAATAGGAGAAGAATGAAATATTTCGTTGATTATAAGTGGAGTCAATTGAACCAGTATTTCGTTGGCATTTTATTATCAAAAAGTTAACATCTCTATACACAAGTAATAAGTTTTATTGAACGTTAAAACACTGTTATTTTGTAAATTTATTGTTGTATTTAGAGCTCATCATTTTTGGGCCACTAAAGCTAAAGCTTGTTACATAATAAACATAGTTTTCACATTAGCCGTCGCTTAGATATGTTTTCAATCTTCCAATGAATATTGTATTGGACAGCGCGACCGATCGCGATCAATAAAGGCAGTAGACGACACTTTAGCGGTCTGCATTATTTACTAGCAGTCTGGCCCAGGTACCTAAATAATGTACATAAATATGATTTGGATATAGAATACAGTGTAAGGATTTACAATTATAATACAACCAATGAAAATGGATTTTCTAAAATTATAAGTAGATGCATTTTAGGCTCGTAAAGGCCACATTGTTGTACAATATATGAGATGTGATGTCTGTCGTAGATCTTACAATCCTTATAATAAGAAGGATAAAAATATGAGATGTGTTATGGTTAAATTGAGAACTACATTATGAGTTTTCAAGCTGTTGATAGTTTACAAACTCCCGAGACTTATACGAACAATTTTACGATAACATTACATGCTTATGGACACCACGCACCACATTTGAGACAATATTTTCGCTAAATGAATATTTCGTTTTCCGAACCCTCTTTTGAAAAGGCAGAGATAGAGAATGGTTATAAATGTGTGTTTTTGAATTCGTTCACTGCAATATGGCGGGTATTGGTGAGAGTGCCGTCAGCGGGTTGTGAAGGACCATTAGTTTTGAAGCTCTAAAACTACTAAAAGAGACTGCAATAGAAGTGAAAATTTTGCTTCATAAATAAAATGTTGTTTGTGATATGATAAGTCATTATTCAAGGATGTTTGAAATAATGAAATGTTAATTAAGTATAACAAACAATTTTCCAAAGTTCTTTTTGCAATAATAAGGTAATAGTGTAGTAATTACAAAAAAATATTATAGTATGTACAGAACAGGTTCATAAGTGGATCCATATCACGTGCGTCTATGCTTAGAAATAACTATTTTTCTAAAAGACTTTTTCTTTCAGTCTTTGCTGTTAAGTGAAGTGTACGTATCCACAAGTATAAAAATATACGAAAAGGATTATTTATATAATTAAAAAGATATTTAAACGTATAGACGCACGTGATATGGAGCCACTTATAAAATCCGACTGTATGTACATACGCGCTGCTATCCCGAAGGGGTGAGCAGAACTTTAGTCGATCTGCCAAGGAGCACACACCAAAGCCACGTTTGGCAATATTTTGGGTTACGATTCGGCATATGTAATTATTTACGATTCGGCATGTATATAAAAAAAAATATTTTATTCATGTTATAAATTTTTATTTTCATTTATATTTAAAACGCTTAGAAACAGATAGTTCTTTCTGGAACCAATTTTAAATACCAATATGTTTACGTGTCTAATGTTCTTTATATGGACTGTATATCTTTGTATAGGACAAGGCTCATCGATCAGTGAGAAGGACGACCACCTTTTGGCGAAATACGGCACCAGCCTGCTGTTTACGAGGTCAGCTGCGAACTTCTATAGAGACAAATATGCCTTTAGTTAGAGACATAGGTACTTCGGAAGTTTTTTTCACTGTTTTTTTTTGTTACTTACTCCATGCGTAAATTAGTGACTACAACATTATTACCTTCTTTTCGACATTATTAAAATTCTACGGCAATTTAATACTTACTGGTGTGTTTTAAATTTATCAGTTATAAATCCTACAATTAATAAACGCAATAATATACAATTAATATCAATGCCACCGAGCATCAATCGAGAAGACAAATGTATTATATAAACGCTAAAAACAACGTTATATTACAAAAGAGAACAGTATTGATGAAACCCTAAAAAAATCAGTAAAAATTCGAGCTGTTTATTGCCCATTTTTCCGTGAAACTGATATTCAATATGAAGCTTTAATAATAATCTTGTCAATGCATGTAGTTTCACAAAATGGAATAAATAATAAATGATTCAATGTGTTAGTCTTTTGTGTCGAAAATATAGCTTTCTACACAAGTATAAAAACACTGCGGTACTCAAAAGGAAATATTAAAGAGCATTAATTAATAATGTAACTATGTTTTCTTCTATTTTGCAGCAATAATGATGAAATGAGCTTTGTCATCTAGCTACGTAAAAAAGATCTATTTGTCTTTCATTTCACTGATGATCTTTTTGTGACACTTTCCCCAGTTTCGTTAGGAAATTGCAGGCTGCAACATCTGATTGTCCGAAAAGAAAGATGATTTCATTGTCACCAGGGTTTGTGAGGTCGGTTATCTACACACGATGAAAAACAAGAAGTTTTATTTGATATGGTTAATTTACTGAAACAATACGTAACAAAAACCAATAAAATAGAAACCATCTTTCGTCCAATTTATCTGAAGGCGAGTCTAAGATAACACAGTTTTATTTCTCCGAGAAGACATTGGGGCCCAACTCTCATGCATATTTTAAATGGAACGGCGGCGTATGGGCCGCGATCTTTTTAGTCCGGGCCTAAATCTATTTTCGTTAGTTGCACCCCGAAAATTTCCAATTTGGGAAAAGAATAGTTTAATGTAGAGCTTGAAACAAAAGAAAAATGAAAAGTGTGGTAGTTCATGCGTATTTGAAGTATTTTTAAAAAGTTTTGACTGAATCATTTATAAATGATTATTGTCATGCTTGCACATTTTAAATACAATTACTATTTACTGTCTTAGACAAACTCGATCCTTGAATGAATTAACCACTCGATCACATTAGAGAAATAATTACTTATGCTATTACAAAGATTGAAAATCTTTTAGAAAATATGTTAGAACACGAAAGCATCTATCATTCGCAAAGACAAATAAACATAACTTCTTATCGTAAACCTTATTTATTGCCTCAGCGATATGCAAACCACGCAGGAGACGGCATCGGAGCATGAATTATGAGGGAATCTTGCACATTCCTGTCCAGACCCGACCAGCCTCCGTCTAGACTTCAATACGTCAGACACAGACCCTTTGAGAGCACTACTCAGATCAATTTCGTTATTGAGTTGGTTATCTATTACGCCAGGATGCATCTTCAAGAGATAGCGAGACTGCATTGCTCACTATTTGCTCGAGAATTTACGGTCACAGAAATTTAAGAAATATTTTTTGTTTGTGTTTCTAACAACATTTTAGGTATAAAAACAATTTCATTATGATTTGTTTCACTAATGTTGTATTATGTTTGGTATTGAGCGAAGATAGTGAAAATTGACCCTCAAAATCCGCTATTTTTGCTCTCTCCGCCTGTTTTCACAGCTGCATATCAGTAAATTGCATCCTTAAATTATGAAAAAGTTGTTATATAAAAATGCAAGTTCTACACCATCATGTATGTTTCCAATTCTACCTCAGCAAGCTGTTGCTGACAAACCTTGTGAACGTCTGTTTCTAGCTCCGGAAACAGACAAGAGACGTTAATCTTGAAGACGATAAGCTCATAAGCTGTCTGCTTCGGTTCTGATAGGTATCGGAGTTGAGGATAGATCTAACGCGCTTAGTTCGAAATTCATATAAACAATTCATTGTGTGCTGAGACAATTTACTACCAGACAGTCTGTCTAATCGATATCAATGTGAGAATAGAAAAGATATGAATAAATTCAATTATAATTTAATTATATTTCAGAGTAGCGATAAATGCTTATAATGTAAGTATATCAGTCACATATTCCTTAAAAAGACGTGTTCAGCAGTCGTTTGAAAATTTGCCAACTTCATCTAACTCTTCGATAAAGCCAGAATAATTGCTATCAAACTTCACTTTAATTCGGCCATATAAAAATACTATTAAAAGAAAAAAAGGCAGAAGAAATACATAAATTATGTAGATAATTACAACAATCGCTTCAACAGATCGGAAAGATAAAATCGCACACAAGCTTAAGACTAGTCTGATCCGTTTCCTGATAGGTATCGCAGTATGCTTGGTTAGATAAAATCATGTCATGGGCTCTTAATTGCGTTTACTTGTATAGGTATGATTAATTTGGAGTTATATATGACTATTGACGAGAAGTTTTGGAAACAACGTCTCTTAGCTCATCAGTCATAAGTTACCTCATAATTTGTTTCACAGTCCCATAAATTTATCTGTTTTTTTTGATGTCGTCGCTGACTTAGCTCGTATAGTAACGCAAAGTAAGCTATCGTGTCTCCTACAGTAGGTAAAGGCACCTCTAATTTACGGAAGTGTACAACGGCTAGTTCACACGTCGTAAACTTTGAAAGTTATACAGCAGAGGACAAGATATAAAGTTAACATTGTAATGTTTTATCTTGAGTCGAGTAAGTGGGTGAGTTATGTATTACAGATAATTATATCTGTGTTTGTTTGACCAAATTTACAGTGTGAAGATCGACCAATCCGCGCTGGAACGGCAGTGGCGTGGTCGACTGATGATTTTATTCCCTAACTGATATAAATTATATTTTATTAATATCGAGTGTCTCCACATTGAATCACTTTGCGACATGCATTGTTCCGTTTCTAATTAAATTAATTTTCCATAGAATTTAGCAGTTTATTTTGTCACGTGACGATTTTTCAATCATGCACAATAGCGTGCTCGCTTTTACTTTCTCGTTGTAATGCACAGATGCTAGATACTTGCATGAAAACCGCTACTACTGTTTTAGGCGCTCCCACACAGCAGTTATATAACGTTATATTATAACATTGTGTAACACAATAACATTCTTTAGACTCCATACATTTTATATGTTATTGTGTTACACACGTTATATACCTGCTGTGTGGAGTACCTTAAGGTATGAAGGTGCTCTCGAACAAAGTGTTCATCCGCGTGTGCTGGCTATTATTGTACCTAGATGTTTAGGATCTGTAAATAACGAAGTAGTTTTATAAATCTCTTAATATAACTCGAGACTTATACTTCTAGCATTATTTATTCTAGTGTATATTGTTTGGACCATTAGCTATTGTCATTCACAAACAAACTTGACCGGGTTTCGGGCCGGTTATTATCGGAACGCAGTTACTCCGTGTAAGCTGAGATCTCATCAGGGCCTTTCCTATTGTTACCTCTCAATAGGTCTCGTTAGGGCCCCGAAATGGCCCTCAGTCGAGCGGCCTATCCCTTTTGTTAGCAAACGAGCTCTTGATCGATCTCACAACAATAGACCAATTCCAATCCTAGTTTCAACCGTTTATTTATACCGAGACCTTTGAATGGAACAAACTGATGTTTTTAATTTCTGTGTTTTTCTGTGTAACTGGATGTAGGTGCTTTGCCTCACAGTGCAAAGTTTGACCCATCAGTAAGTCGTCGACTCGGCACTGGCACTGACCAGCGTGGTCAACTAAGGCCTAATCCTAATTCAAAGTAGGCTCGAGCCCCTCGGTGGTACCGTCTATTATGAGCTGTTGATAGAAGTCGCCGACGACGTTTGTGTATTGGAACATCTCAAGCGCTTCATCGTTATTACTTCATTGTTATTAATATCTATTAAAAGAAACATAATTCAAAGTAGGCTCGAGCCCTTTGATAGGGACGTAAAATATGAGCAATTGTTGAAGAAAAGAAACATTTACAATTACTAGATAAATAGCTAATAGAGCTGATTTTTGACATTGTTCGTTTTGTTTTGTTTTATTTGTTGAAAGTTTTAATTTTTTAGGTTTCAATTGCTTTGTCGTCAGTCATTTCTTTACAGCTCATATACGTCCCCTCCGAGGGGCTCGAGCCCCCTCGAGTTGATATATTTATTTATTACCCCAATAGAAAACAAAGCCCCATATCTATATCTTCAGAAATTTTTGAACCACCCTGTATATAATTTGTATTCGTATTTACAAACAACCGCCTCGGAACTAAGCCTGCTAAATTGCCGGAATCGTTCAAATTGGATTTGCGGCTTCTGGCCTATAAATACACAAATACTCATTTGAATGAAGCCAAATGAATGAATGCCCCAGTTGAATTACGCCGGAAATTTAAATAAATCTATAGCAATTTCTAATAGTATAATTATTTGGATGCTAATTCATTCTAATTTTATGTTCGAGTAGGCAAATTAATTATAATTGCTTGACGAGCTGAAATAAGATGAAAACATTAACACAGCTCATATGCAATCTGCCGTAAAATCATTCTTACTCTCTCTGACACACTTGCACTCCTCACACACGCTCACACTCCTCGCACACACTCGCGTAATTTTCACTTAATACTACACTTCACACACACTTATACACACTCTCACACACACACACACTTACACACAATTTTCGTCTGTTTGCTATTGTTGATTATTTGTTTTTTGCTGTTTTCTTTCTACATTTTTGTATTGTTTACAGTAATACTTGACGTGTCGTGCGCCTTATTATTGCTTATGAGTCTAATTTTGTTAGTTCCATAAAGGAAGGTTGCTGGTGTCTTAGCTCAGGGTAACCTTTTAAGACACTAGCAGATCAATTAAATATGTCAACTCACCAAAATTAAATCATAGTTCATATGACAAATTTACTGTAAATTTAAATAAATTATTTGTATTGTATTGTATTCGTATATGCGTCCCCTCCGAGGGGCTCGAGTCCTGGATTAGGGGCAATCACACCTTTAGTCAACCACACTCGCTTCTTGCGGGCTGGTCAACTTTACACACAACCTTTGAATTTCTTCGTTGGAGTGTAGGTTTCCTCACATTTTTCTTCACCTAAGAGCGTTGAATAAACGTAGGAGTTCGAAATTCAACAACACATTGGTACGCGGTGGGGATCGAACCCGCATCTCTCGTACAGAAGACAGCGGCCCTAACCACTACACCACCGACGACGACGCTCTGAATGAAACGGGTAAGTAGATGCCGCCATCTATTGACTTTTGATTTGCTTGTAAGAGTGGAAGTGGTCATCCTACTAATATTATAAATGCGAAAGTTTGGATGTTTGGATGTTTGTTGCCGAATCACGCTTTAACCACTACACGGATCGGGATGAAACTTGGCACACATATAGGGTAGGTCCTGGAATAGGACATAGGCTACTTTTTACCGCGGAAAAACACTTTATTCCTACGGGAAAACTCATTAAATGCGGGTAGGGTAGGTGTAGGGTAGGTGTAGGGTAGGTGTAGGGTAAGTGTAGGGTAGGTGTAGGGTAGGTGTAGGGTAGGTGTAGGGTAGGTGTAGGGCAGGTGTAGGGTAGGTGTAGGGTAGGTGTAGGGTAGGTGTAGGGTAGGTGTAGGATAGGTGTAGGGTAGATGTTGGGAAAAATGGCAGGACAAAGTCTGCCGGGTGAGCTAGTTTAATAATAATGATATTTATGCTTTGTCGTTAAAATTTATAACTTGGTTTGGGATACGAAAAGTAACTTTGGTTGGATACATTTTAATTACCACTTTTTTCATAATAATAAATTTTATGTTTATGTAAAGAAAAATAAGCCAAACGACTGCGTTAAAAGACTATATTTTGTTTCAATTTTATTTTTCCAAACCAAACCACCCAAGGGCTACTACTACAACCTTGTCGCCCCGCCCACAACATACAAGGATTAAATTACTTGCATATCAATAGAATTAAATGCCCACGCGATTAAAGTACAAATTGGTGTTCAATTATAGGAATGAAACGCCAATCAGGCCGCGGATGGGCTGCAATTATCACTACTTAGCATGACAAACTGGAGGAGGTTAATTATGAGCTGCGTATTTAGTGCGGTTGTTAAGGATCACTTGATGTACTACGTAATCGGTAATAGTTTAGGTTTGAGCTACTGACCTGAGGAGGTGGAGTGTTATATAAGCTAGTACGACTAGCAGAAGTGGTGGATATGGTTTTAAATTTCATATTAACGGGCTTATTTTATACTGGCGGTCCGCCCTCGGCTACCCTCGCGTTGTGTAAGATTTTCCCGTGGGAACAAGATTTTTTCCCACAAAAAGTATTATATGTGTTAATTCAGGATACAAACTATCTCTATTCAAAATTTCATCCTAATCCTTTAAGTACTTTTTGCGTGAAAGAGTAACAAACATCCATCCATGCATACAAACTTTCGCGTTTATGTAAGGATGTCATAAAGATTGTGTATGTCTGCTATCTTCTTCATCTGTGTGGCCTGTAACATCTACAACTGACCTACCAAACCCTGGCATCAGTGTTATAGAGCCGTCAAAGATTACTGACATACCTCACGTAACAGCCTTCTAAAACACAATCAGGTGATTCAGTCTGCAATGTCCTAACCAAACTATAATACACAAAGATATCTTTGTCTGACAGTGTTGGACCAGAATTACTACACAAACACACTCTCTCACACACACACATACACAACACACACACAAATGCAATACCTTGGAGGTTCCTACTGTACAAAATAATTGTTATCTTATCCTAAATATAGTTCTAATTATTATAAGAAGACCATTGTTATGGGAAGACGCTGGAGTCTGTAGCACATTTTTTACCACCGAAGGCGAGTTCTGGAGAGTTCCAATATGAAACGCATTGTAGATAATTATTGAATAAATAAATTATTTTTATTTTTATTTGTTTTTTTATCAAAAGATTGTTCTGCATAGCAAAAAAACAGTAACTTATAAATAATATTATGCACCTAAATGCAGCAAGGTACTTACGAATTAGGCATTACGTTTAGAAAGGCTTTTATTTTTACAGTGCCGAATCCCTACGCAATGATTTACGAGTTCTCTACACACATCGCACTTATTTAATCAGCAGTTCAATGCCAGGATAAGATAACTATTAATATCTTTGAAATATTACAATGTTAGCTTTGGGATTCGAGCCGAGTTTTAGCGAAGACCGGTGCTCTTTGCGTAATAAAATGTTTAGTCGGGAGAATTGAAATATTCTGACTCTAACAGACGAACTGCAATTCGATTGCAACCCGGCTACTAAAATTGCAGTTCGGATGCATTTTATATGCAGCTGGTGTGACTGCAATGAAACTGCATGCTCAATGCCTGTCAACGTCGTTGTAACTGGACACCAACTGCTATCAAACTGCACATTGACGGGCACTGCACGTTTTTTTTAATGACATGTCAACAGTATCATATTAAAACATACGTCTAGGTTACAAGTATTTAGTTTGAGGCTGATATGCATACCAGTTACAGACATTTACAGCATTCACAGGATAGTATAACACCTTAAATATTCTAATAAAGTATATCCACTTAACACAATAAATTCCAAAAGATTTGAGCTGTAACCAACAAATAAATTAAACAATACAATTAAACTTCCAGAATTTATTTTACATATTTTTTAAATTTAGGCAAATTCCATTTAAAAATATCTAGATCTTGTGCTTTGCTATTCAGAAAGTTAAATGTGCTGGACAAACGAATGATAGGTGAATGACGACATACGCTAGTTTTGCATGAAGAAGTATAGAAGGTTCGAGTTTGAAGGGACCTAGGAATTTGACGAGGAACAGATAATTTAGTTTGAGCCAAGAGATTGCTACAATTTATATTCGATGTGACAATTTTGTGCAGAAAAGCCATATCACAATGTGACATTTAGCATGCAGTTTCATTGCAGCGACGTCAACTGCATAAAAACTGTACCTGAACTGCAATTTGGCAGTCGGATTGCAGTTGAATTGAAGTCCGTCTATCTAGAGCCTAACGGCAGGCTTCAAAGGAACTTTTGCCTTTTAAACTTCGGATAATCTTAACTAAGAATGAGGAGTGGGTCGGTCTTGTTTTATCGATTTCAGACGTTTCCTAACAATTATAGAAGCTTTACGTAATAAATAGGTAAAATTTAAACGATGAACTAACTATCTATAAAATGTGTGAGTTATGTCCCTATATATTCATCATCATCATCATCTCAACCGAAAGTTGTCTACAATATATAGGTACCTACTTATTATACATAATTTATTTATTTTCATTTCATTAATTCAAGTTGACACATATTTTGATGAAGTTGGAATAAAAAGAAAAATCGCAAGGCACCTTTAATATTCAAATATAACTTCCAAATCGTCAGAGCCATTTTCCAGAGCACTTGGAATCTTGATTTCCTACCTTCTTTATACTCATAGATCTAATTTCTTATACCTGGGGCCGTTTCACGAAGCTACAAGTTACAAATTACAAGTACAATTCGACGTACATTGCGTAGACAATGAGATAAAACGGTAAGAGCTAACAGTTTAAGCAAATTGGCTACGCAATGAATATCAAATTGTAACTTGTTACTTGTAAATTGTTGCTTCGTGAAACGGGACCCTGTAATACAACGATTATACATACACACATTCCCCCTTACCTCACCCCGCAAGCTCAGGAGATCAAAGTGACGTGTACTCGTAATTAGTGCATTAGGGCTCGAAACGGGTTCGACGAGGCGCGTGAAATAATATGGAAATTATTCAATTAACCTGCTACACTCGCCGAATTAGCTGGGACATACTGCTTTTATGAACGATGAAACACCTATAAACATTACCATTCACTCATTCTGAATGAAAACACGTATCTAACCTACTTTTATTATATATTATTTTATCAAATTTAAAGGCAGTCTCAGTTAACAATGTCACATTCTCAAGAACTTGCAATGCCTTGTAGAAAATAATAAAAACTAGCATCTGTACAACAGCAACAAGCAAGTAATGACAATGAAGATGATCTCTCTCTCTCCAACTGTTTCCGGCCATGATGACTACTAATAGATAGCTTATCAAAATAGAGATTTAATAATCACAATTAGTCCAAGACTGTACGAAATTATTTATTTTGAAATATATTTACCAAAATATTAAAAGCTTTTTCTTAATATATTCTGATACATACCTAAATCCTACATCCCCCTGGAGAGTATGGTTTTAACGTTCGCCTACCTACCCGACAATGAGTGCTTGGTTTTTACATGAAAATTACCTTTCAAATAGATACTACGTAAGTCGGTTACTTAATTAATGCCGTCTTAGCAAGTAATCCTTATTGGGCTTCTTTCAAAGGAAATTAGAATTAAATGGGAAAATTATAGGGAGAAAAGAATTAATTGAAAAATAATACACTATACCTTTATCTAAACATAGATGTTGTATTTTTTTGCAATCTCATCGATATAGTAATAGTAACTAAAGGTAATCAAATGGAGACGATAAGGGTTCTCGAATGGAGACCACGTAACGTAGTGTGGGACGCCCCCCTGCCAGGTGGACTGATGACCTAAGGTAGATCGCTGATGGTGGCTGGATGAGGAAAGCGGGTAATCGTGAACTTTGACGTGCCCTTGGGGATTCCTACGTCCAGCAGTGGACAGCAATAGGTTGATTGATTGAACTAAAGGTAATATGAAATCAATTTACGAATGCGTTTCAATTTCTATAAATCAAAATCGTAAGTGTTTTAGATTAGGGCCTTCACTTATTCCAGAACATTAGTCTTAGAACATTAGGATCCATTTATGCTTGCATAAGTACAGTGGTAATTTAGCTTAATTCGACAACCATAAGTGAATAGTATCTAAGTAGGTCACAAAATAGACCAAGATTCTTTTTGTGTTTGGTTCGTTCTTCTACTTAACAGGATTTAGTGGCAACTTGCTATAAAATGTATTTATTGAAGTGTAAATTAGCCCTTATTGACCACATTGCGCCAGACAATTTGGCTCGGTTTCTGTGCAATCTCATACGTTATTACGAAGGACAATGGCGTCTGCACATCGACCCCTTTGTCGTCTAACTGCGTTTAGCAGTTATCTGCATCTAAGAAATGACAGGTAATTAACCACAGCTATTTTCCCTTTGTCTGGGATGCGGCTTTTGATCAGCAAACATCCGAAGAAATCAATGTCTCTTAGAAAATAGTCGTTATACGAGCCATGCCAATGGCGGCTTATAACCTTCGACCTTACAGACCACACGATAAAGAAGAAGACGCAAAAATAAAACTAATAAAACCGTACCTTTATTTATACAATTTTTTTTTCAGATTTTTGAAATGAAATGAAATGAAATTGTTGAATTGTTGTTGTTGTGTGTTGTTTTATATATAAAACTCCAAACAAATACAATTCAGGTCATTCACATAAACTGCTAATAAAAGGTAGCGTTGTACTAAAACTAGTAATGTCGAAAATTAATTTCATTGTGAACATTTCTGCTTCATTTAACTATTGCACCCCATACAGCGCGGGGTTCCTGAGCTTCTGGCGGAATATTTGAAATCGGATTCCTTCGCTAAATGAGCATTCCTCTAATAAACGTAGGCTGATGTTTAATTAGGCAGACATTAAATCCCCTTTGCCTGCGCTGAAATAATGAAGTATAAGTTTACCGATGGTGAAACACGCAAATTAACAAGTAACAAAGTAACAAAATATTCTGATGTAATTACTGCAGGATACTTGCGATTTGCAGACGTTCTTATTATACGAGGTTCGTTATTCGTTTTTATTATTATCAGTTTTTGTCATTTTAGTTTAAATAACCTTATATTCAGTGAATAAAATATAACACTTCTTAACTTTTACATACCAATCTACATCAAAGACAAGAAAACCGAGGGAGAAGATGTTACAAGCAAAAAATTGCTTGTTGCTTTTAAAAGTAAAAAGCGAGTCCTGCCGATATAAATAATAACTCCTCAGATTAATAAAATATCTTTCTCCGTCAAGGCCTCCAATTTTGATTACCTTTACCGTGACTTAGGTAAGTATCGAATTAATTACATGAAAAAAGACCCTATATGATAAAACTCTTAATTACAATCTTATCGATTACGAAAATCTTCAAACTGACCAATTTTCGTATCTTGATAAATTATGCTTTCTTTATAAAAACGCCGATAGCAATTTTTGGTGTTATCGGTGTAAAGTCCAATCATCTTTAGTATGCAAATTGGCGGTGTAGTGAGGTAATAGCCAGAATTCAATTTCTGGAAATTATAAGGAAATTATATAGTGAAACCTAGTAACGTTACTGTGGGTGACGATAATTGTACGGTTTACCTAGTTTCGACGTTAATTATATGGAACACGTGATGCAGAAACGAGGGTAGAGTCTTTGTTGGGAAAATTAATAGTTGCCTATGTTACAAATTATTACTGAAATCGAATTTCAATTTGCATTATTAATAATAATTTTATACTTTAGAAACATGCTCAATAGTAGTATGCTTATATGTTGCTTTGTTAATGTTTAGCCAATTTCCATATTACATACGATTTCTTTCAGAGAGGTAGATGCTACGGTAGGCATCATGCGAAATTATGATCGCACTATCGGTGTCAAGGAAAAAAAAATATAGAATTTGTATTTTAAATTAGAATGAGCAACATCACGCACTCACACACACACACACACACACTCAAACATCACTTATACACACTACACACTCACACAATTTTGGGTACTTCTTAGATTTAAGATATATTTTTACCTACTGCTGTTAATTAAAGTTTATAATCCTGTTACATTCATGTGGAAGAGCGGAGCACTCCCACTACAAGTATTCTACAATTACTTACTGGGAGGCCCCAATTATAACTTGTTAATGTAAACTTAAGTAATAAAAGTATTTTTATTTATTTTTATTTATTTATTTATTTATGAGACGGTAAAATTTTCCAAAAATAACAGCCGGCTTAAAAAGATAAAAAATAAGTACAAAAAAGGAAATAAATGAAACAAAATTGAACTTCTACAAGGGCTGAAAGAAAAGTACCTAATTTAATACAATAGACTTTTCGTCCCTATTTCCGTAAATGTTTGTTCCCTAATCAAGTGGATTCTCTAGAGGTCTCTAAGTTTGGGTCCTCAGCAGAGTTCTTGAGGGTGGAGTGTCGGATTACGATTTAAACAGCCCGCGTAGCTAGCGGCAGTGGGAAACATCTCGAACAAACTCCAGCTGTTATATTTCTAGTTAAAGTTTCCAGAAGTTGGTGGATACCTCGTTATTGTTTTCTGCGTAATTTTAAGTACTTTTTTAAAAGTGTGGTAGTTTTCTAAACTTGTTTTATCATTAACAAAAGAAAGAAATAAGAACCTTATCATTAAAAATATATACCTCAAATCAAATCAACGGCCCGTTACAGTCCACTGCTGGACTATGAGCCTCCTCCACTTAAGTGGAGGGTTTTGCCATAATATCCACGCTTGGCAGGCGGGTTGGAGATCGCCGATTAAAAGGTTACTGTATCAGAGAGCGCTGCTGCCCGTTCCCTGTTCAAAGTGTAGTCCCTAAGTTGCCTCTTACGACACCCACGGGAAGAGTAGGGGTTGGTGACAAATGTATTCTACTCTGCTGTCACCACACGGCATATACAAAAATATATACCTACTTATAACTAATATCGCTTTTGTAATTCATAATTTATATTTAAACACGAAAAGAAGCAGGACACTAAACAATAATCCTGCAATTAAATATCGGTAGATAACGAAATCTAAACACTCTGCCTTGAGCTTTGAAACATTATTATTAACTTTCGCAGATCCTTAAAATATAAATAAAGCATCTTCCAAAACGCAACCTCTATTTTCTGGAAAGTTCTTAAAGTACCAGAACCTCTTTGAAATTCCGTTTCCATCGAACAATAGCCTACGACTGAAACCTATTAATAATGTAATGAAGTAAAATATGTAAGTACCTACTAAGCCGTTCCAACTTGTTCCTGTTCCTGCAGTAAGGGGCTCCTGTGATGAACAATAACTTTCCGTTCTCTATAATTTTCAACAGGCATTTTTTATAAAAAGGAATATGAAAGACGCTTTGATCTTTCAGAAATTATGTTCTTATTACTATGTTCAGTACGTTGCATGGTGTACGTTTGTATTATGAACTCTGTGGTCATAGTTGGGTGCCTTTGAAATATCATTTTCAACGTCGTCGTCAGGGTAGCTGCTAGGGCCTCTTTCGTCTCCCGTCTGGGAAACGGCTCTTTGAACCACCACCATAATGGCAATGTACTTATATTTTCGAACCTTAGATATTACCGACATTGAAATGTAGGATTATTTTGTAATATTACGTTTATTTGATGCTCTTAATTAAAGGACATCATCGCGAGGAAACCTGCAATGTTTACACAGTGCTAACCCTTGAAAAAAAATTCAGTCGGTTTTTACCGGATCGATCGAATTTACCATAAGGCCTTATTGCCTTAATTCAGGGTATAGGCTCGAATAAATAGTTTACTATTGAGTCCCCACTGGCTAAAAATATAGGAGGGTAAAAATATTATTTTTAAGACCTCGTTGGGCAGTATGAATAGTTATCAATTATTGATAACAATATTATTTTTACTCGCCTATATTTTTAGCCCGATAGCAAACTATTTACTCGGAAGAGAAAATTGATAAGAATGCAAGTTCGGAACCCTTAACTACAGATGCTATTCATGAGCTGTTCTACAATATTGCTGCCTGCATTTGCATTTTGGCTGCACTCGCTGGCAAATGTTAAGATTCAGCATTTTTGAGACAAAACTTTAATAGCTTTTTTTCAGCGATTTATACCGAAGATAGTCTTGCACCCTGTAGTGCTACGTATTCCCAGCACGTTCTAGCATCTACTTTTTAAAATTTGTTTATTTTGTTGTTTTTTATAATTATGTTGCTTGTAAGGTTGGTTTTTGATCTTAGAAAAAACACGATGAAAAGATTATGTTGCTCCTGACGTAGCAAATTGTATTGTTTTTTTGTTGGCACGTGGATAATAACAGCCAACTTATACGATCTTTGTTTAAACCCCTATCCCAATTATTTTTCCTGTCTTTATCAAAGCTAAAATTATTTCTGCCACCTTCATTGTAATCCGCGAACCCAACTAAATTAAATACTCGCAGGCAATACTGCAAGCCGTGGAATTAGCTAGCTCCCTAATTGAACCGGGCTACACATACAAAGTGGCTGCTTTCTGCGACGACGCGGCCATTCAAACCGTCTCCGATGAGATGAGCCATCCCCCCGACGTTGGTGAATGGGACGTGAATGCACTGTAAGAAACTTATTATTTTTAATGCTTAAAAAACAAAGCTTAAGTTCCGTATTCTTTAAACATAAATAACAAAGCAATACATAAGTTTATTGCATAAAAAATAGATACACACGAAGTATAAAAAAAAATCGTTACAAGAATCCTTGTGGAAATTATAATTTCCGGACATCATATTTTTTAAATTTTAAAACTTGAAAGCAAGTCACAAAGAAGAATTCCTTTTAAATATTTTAATAAGAATTCTAAAAAACCTATCTTATTGACATTACTTTATACACCCAAGATCAGAGTCTCCCATGTAACCAACTCTTTAATATCTCGAGCAGACAAAAAATAAATTAAAAATTTAAAAACCCCCGAAGCAAAAAAGCAAAACATTAAAAAGTAAAAAATAATACCTATTGTTGAGCCATCAAATTCGATAAAGTAACACCTATATATTTTAATTTTATTAGAGAAATTGATGGATGGCACGATTTGGTTTGCTCGTTGAAATGACGCTATAATGTCGCGTCGGTGTACCGCTTAAGTCAGACGCGTCATTTGATTGACTATCTATTAATTTGTTAGCATATCCGACCAACTTGTTTTCATACGATATTTTTTTTTAAACTTAGCGGTACCCCGACGTGACATTATAGCGTCATTTCAACGAGCAAAACAAATCGTGCCATCCATCAATTTCTCTAATAAAATTAAAATATATAGGTGTTACTTTATCGAATTTGATGGCTCAACAATAGGTATTATTTTTTACTTTTTAATGTTTTGCTTTTTTGCTTCGGGGGTTTTTAAATTTTTAATTTATTTTTATTTCATAATTTTTAAACTTTATAACAAATAAATTATGATATATGAGTACAGTTATATCTAAAAGAAAATTGGAGAGTATTTTTACTTTGAATCGAAAAGACATATGGAAAGTAGTCAGATCCCCTCATCAACTATTAAAGAGCTGATGATCTTCAAACGGCTGATCAGGTCATGGTTACCTTTCCATATACTTTCAATATTATTGAAGGAATACGGTACCAAATTTCGAATCGATAGGACATATGGAAGTAAGTCAGATCCCCTCATCAACTATTATAGAGCTGATGATCTTCAAACGGCTGATCAGGTCATGGTTACCTTACCATATACTTTCAAGATGATTGAAGTAACAAGGTACCTAATTTCGAATCGATCGGAGATAAGGAAGTTCGTCAGATCCCCTCATCAACTAGAAAAGAGCTGATGATCTTCAAACGGCTGAAGAGATTTTCATGAAACATGGCTAAGAACACTCGGGGTAAAATTATCTATGTTACAAAAAAAAACTAAACGAAAATCGGTTCATCCGCTTAGGAGCTACGATACCACAGACAGATACACAGATACACAGATACACAGATACACAGACACGTTAAACTTATAACACCCCTCTTTTGCGTCGGGGGTTAAAAAATAAATCGCAGTTCCCTATAAGCAGCTAATATGTAACGGTAATGAAACATGAAGAGAAAATATCCCCCTGCAGACAACATTCAATGGGGTGCAGAGGAGTAGACAGTCTTTATTAGTTTTCATGAAATCTCTGATTGGTTGGTAGGAAACATAAAGCCTGATAGAAAGTAGGTATGTACTTATAAGTTGACATGAGTAGATACACTTGACAGATTATACTATAAGAATAAAATTTTAATAAGATATTGGTTCAAGTCTGTCTCCCTTTTCCTTGGGAAAAGTTGTCCAGTTTCATAAGTACTGTTTTGTTAACTCTGTATAGATTATTATTTTACAGATTAACTCTGTCGTCTACTTATTTATTGATTTTAATCAATTCAAGAAGAATCGACTTGTCTTTCCACCAGTAAAACTGAATTTTTGGATGTAAATTCCCATTTTGCCAGCCAGTGTTTAACTACAATCATCCAAAATCTAAGCTATACGATTGGATGACGAGTCGTTCAATTCTCCATACGACTGTCAAGTACGAACGTATCTCTTACAACGTCAGTCTTTGTGCGGATCAAGGGGTGGAAAATTAGGTTTCCATTGAATTCCGTCCCTTCGGATTCGGAACCGACGCGGAACAACCCCATGCGCTAATACGGTCACATTTTTGTTTCAAGCGCGGCAAAGCGAGACATACGGCTCATTTGGATAAAGGCCACGTAAGCCCCGTAACTGGATTTTCAAAATGAAATCTTAAAAGAAGGAAAGAGTTTTGCGTACAAAATAAATAAAATGTATGTATTTTTTCAAGGATGATCACCCTTTTGTCATATTGATAGTTATGTTTGTTGGCGACGCGTACGCATTGACAAACAATAATTCTGAAATTGAACGTTTCCCCTTCACCACCCGCACACACCCCGCACGGTATTACGCGTACTGACGTATGCTCTCGAACATAGACGTCTTACTCCATATATTTTTTTAAATTACGTGTAGCCCTTTATACTCAGAGGAAACAAAAGACGATCGCTTGAGGCGACGCGCGTCAGAAATCTTTGCCTTTATATTATACTGCCACGTGATAAGTGAAATCTTACAAGTTTCGTAATAGACTTTGACGACATTATAAAGTTTTACAAAAAAATATTTCAAACAAAAAAAAATTAAAACAATAAATTGTAATGATTTATGAAGGACATATCCTTTTATGTTTTTATTCTTCTCAGGTGCACTCCGAATGGAAACACCAATGAACGTAGCAATACCTGTAATGATATTTTACAAAAATCCACAAATAATTTATAGGTACTTATTTACTCGTAATTTTGAAGGCTAGTCGAAATAAAGTCCGCACACTTGTCGTAATCCTTGATATATGAAACTTGTTTCCACTAAATTTGTTCTGATCCCTTGGATATTGCACCGGAAAATAACATATTGCCACTACGCGACTATTATTTTTTGCCACATCTGTGCCTGACGCCCCTAAGAGATTTTCCACTGCAATACTTACGCTTAAAAAAAGAGTCAAGGGTGTGTTTCAACATGGTACCAACAACGACAAAGAACGAAATCATGGATTCAACCGTCATTTGTTGTTAGAACAAACATCTATTTTTGGCAGAATAAGCCTCTAAATAAATTGCATCTTTAGCTCGAACAAGTCCGCAAAAAGAAGTTGGAAGTTATCTACAGCTATTTCTATTATTTGTAAAATAATTTAGTCACACCAACTTTCAAATAAAGTAGCAAAAAGAAGTACACAGCCAGCCAATTAAAAAAAATAGTTCAGAAATCTTCTATAGATGGCGTGGATCCGAAGAAATCCGGCGAGTCACCCAGGGCCATAAACGGATAAAAAAAAAAGAATCCACGAAGTATATCTATCGTCGTAATTAGAACTATTATTTTTATTTTTAACTGTTATTTTTATTTAACTATTATTTTTATTTAACTATTATTTTTATTTTTTTAAAAGCTGTCAGAATATCCCCCGTTATAGTATTAGTAGGTTGATTCAACCTTAAAATTAAAAAAATAAATCTCACAACGGCTCGTATATCTGAAAGCGGGAAATGAATTTTTATGCAGCTGCAAAATATGCTTTAAAAAAGCGTTGGGTTGACAAAGAGCACAAATTGCGCACTGGATTTCAAAAAAAGGGCAATGTATGACTGTTTGTTGTAAATCTGGGAGCTGTTTGGTCCGGCGGGCATGTCAACAGAACGTGATAGTGTTTCCAATCTCGAGTGATGAGTGAAGGCTCAAAACCCTATGCGCTTTCAGTCACGTCATTGTCCATTGCACCGCAAGCACATTTGATCATATTTTCCTATTTCACAAAACTAGGCATCTTCATGCAAGTAGAATGTAAAGTTGGTAACCGAATCGACCTCTGAAACATTGATGTTACCTATTGAGCCACCGAAGACTAGTTCATGTGGTTCAGAACTACTATTGATAATAGCCGGGACCAACAGTTAAAAAAAAAAAAAAATCGTTTATTGCGAACCAGACAACAAAAATAATTTTAAGCCCGCCAAACTGCACAGCAATTTGTTGGCGGAGACAACACTCTCTAATAAAGCCCGCCAGTGAACTAGTAAAAATAAAGTTGATAAGTCTGGTTTTCAATGCTCAAAATTTGGTCGTTGTTAGGTCTTATAATTACAATCTACTAGATAAAGATTATGAAGAAGAATGAAAACAAAATATTATCTATAGTGCCTAAAAAGTATGATATTTACGTTCTAAAGCGAGTACGAATTGTTTTAACTAAAGAATACCAATAAAAAAATAGATTAAACATGGTTTATATTAAGAGTACTAACATAACAAAATAAGAGAAAAAATATCGAAGATTTATACACATACTTCTGCTAGTTTCCACTTCGGCTTAAGACAAAGAAGAAAATAAGTAAGTAAAAAAAAGACAAAGAAAGAAAGGTGAAAATGAATTCTCTAATTTATCATGCTGGTCGTTGAAATTTTGCAGTAATGAATGCCATCCCCGTCGCCGGTTGCTACAAAATGAAAAGGTCATTCTAGGCCTTCTATTTTTGAATTCACGTACACCATGACAGAATGCATTTTAATCCCGAATCCAGCACTCAACTCAATTACGAAGGCTTATCAAACGGGAGCGCGTGTTCGCTTGTTAATCAAGAGATTTTCCGTAAAATAAAACCATAAAAAAAAAATTTATAATGGCTATGTTTGAATTAATGCTATATTCTTCTTCTTCTTTTGGAGTCGGTGGCAAACCTAGACTGTTTCAGCCCAAAAATTGGCCACAAGAATTGCGCTGTCAGTGGCGTAAATTAAATCGTCCCGCAAGACATCAAATGCTCCATATTTTGGGGGACGGCACCACACTTGCACTCCAAGTTAGAACCGTCTGAGAATCCCCACCTGAACAGGTTCTCCTTACTTCGGCCTACAACTCGTACCTGAGTCCGAAGCCTATTTAAAGACTTCCAGGTAAGACAGGGTAACTCATGTCCAGGCGGTGGATTCTCAGACAGTGGGCCGAAAGGGCTATATTAATTTCAATGGAGTCAAATTGCATGATAATGATATCATTACATGCAATTTGAGCTCTAGTTTGCAGACCTAGTTTGACGAAGGCCATAGTCATAATCAATTTCAATTTAATACGAAAGGTCCACAGGAAAAGTCAAATAAAGTATATTTTTCTATCTTTCTGTTACCCTTAGATTTTTACTACATGGTAAAGTCCTGGTTAGTACTTACACAAACTGCTTTACAACTGCAAGATGCACTATGTCAAAAGTTAAAATTTATCTAGTTGCAACATATCTACTACAACTGCAAACTGCAGTTAGAATTCATCACGATGCAGTGAAAACCGTCTGTGCAAACCAGATTATCACTACCACTCTGAGTGAGGGGAAGTTGAAAAAATGCTTTTGCTTTTAAAGCTCGTGTGAATATTCTTTTGCATATTTCATTTTAGGCTTATATTTCAAGCACAAACTTTTCTAGACGTATACTTCAACCACAATATTGAATAGTTAATAAAATATTGCGTTCAAAAGCTTAATTGTCATGAAGTTATTGCTATATTCTATAAATATAAAGTAATATAAAGTAACTAAAAGTTGGTAATATAACCTCACTGTATGATTGTAAAAGAGAAAGCTTCTCTCAGAGAATTCTATTTTTACACAAATATCATCAAACATGCTCACATCATATTTGTTATGCATTATTTGATGTGTATGATGACCTAATACAGAGTGTTAAAAAATACCCGTAAAGCGAAAAGAAAGGAGTTCAGTCCGTTTGCCAAGGAAGTTGTCAGATGAAAAAGAAACGCATCTGCCATGCTGACTGCACGTTTTGTACGAAAAATTTTTGTCATAATATGTTAGCCTATATTCCCTGGGGATTATTTTTCAGTTTCAAGGACTGAATTTCCCCTTTCCGATTTACGGTTGTTTTTGAAACATTCTGTATAATTTTTATATTTATTTCTGGTTCTCCCTTACTTACCATATTTCATTTTGATGAAAATCCCCTCAGTGAGCGGTCAACAAGCATCGACTCTCCGCCGTGATTGATTGGACAGCGTGACAAGCACTCCCTTACAAGTTACAATGGACCCGGTATTTCTGGATAAACATGTGCCCACTGACTTCCTACGTGGACTTTTCCCTTTGCTGTGTCATTGTTTTTCAGCAGCGGAAACATGCAAGATTTGATCTATATTATATTTAATGTTAATGGTTGTTACAGAAAAGGCTATGGTATGCGGCAGTGTAAGCATTAGCAGAATATCATCCGTCTACGACACGACCCCCACGGAAGTTTTCCTTATTTAGGTAGTGGTGATATTTAAATGTATTTTTATAATTTTAATAGTAACGTGAAATCATCAAAAACCATTGTCTAAGTTAGGTATATGTAATCATCATAAAGCTTAGATGACAGAAAAATATTCAAAGGCAAATGCTTTGTGAGTAAGTAGTAATAAGTATAGATAGAATCCGACAAAGCAACATGATGGGAATTAGGTCTCAAAACTGCGACACTGACTAGATCGTTCATCAGTACTCCTTGTAGAATTCCATAACCAGATTTACTATAACACATACTACTGCGATTATTTTTCTGCGTAGAGCGTCGCGTCGGTGGTCTAATGGGTAGGGCCACTGCCTCCCGTCCGGGCCAGCTTGGTCGACTAGGCCTGATCGCCCTAATTCAGGGTAGGCTCAAGCGTATCGATGGAGACGTATATGAGCTGTTGATGACATACTACTGCCCCTTACGAACATAATCACATGGCTATTTGTAGAGTACATAAAAGTTCTATTCAAATTTTTCACTCGCTATGCTCAAGCTATTTGAATTTAGATCCAGTAAATTTATTTCCAATTCTATAGGATAATTAATTTAAACCGGCAGTGATTTCTGCGGATGAGTTGAAATAAACCAGATAAAAGTAAAAAGAACAAAAACGAAGCGCTCCATTGCATTGAGCTAATTAAAAAGATTTTAAAGAGAAGCTAGCTATATTCAATTAGTTTAGCTGCAGGCTATTTCCCACTCGATAGCAAATTGACAGTCGGATAGGCACCCCGTATTTTCCTAGTCTTTAAAAGCTTTTACCAACTATCTCTCTACAGTTTTAAGAATGTCCTGCTGTAAAATTAAATTATTTATTTTCATTATCATAGTTCTTTTCTTCCGCGAGAAAAAATAACCTCATGAAGGTGAATTTTGATGATTATATTTTATTAGTGAATTTGCACTAGTCCGATATAGTAAAAAAAAAATTATATACGTTGGTAACTTTATGCTGCATATAAACGATCGATGTAAAAAGATGCAATTCATTTTAATAGAGTGTCTTTTAAAAATCGCTTGATTAAAATACAACGGACTGTCGACAGACAACCAATGAAATTTAGTTATTCCAATTAAAAAAGGCCTAGTGTATATTTGACCTCATATAAATAAATGGTTCATAAGATATTTATTTATCGCGTCGTACTGTGGGCTGAAATTTGGTTTCCATAGACATATACTTCTTATTTTTAATATTAGTACATTACTGCCGCGGCCGCAAAATTAGTTATTGCTGGACGAGGGACTTTTATTGTGTACGAGTCCAGCAAGACTTATTGCGGCCGAGGCTTATATAGTGCTTTTCTCTGAAATATGCAAGGAAATTACAAAATACTAAAAATATTGTAGTACCTTAAATTTAGATGAATACTTGTATCGCACTAAACTTATAAGTTCTAATCTGTATCACTTTCTACTTTGATTTCTTGAACCATTCATTGTTATAATATTTCCCCAATTCAATGATTAGTTAACTCCATCATGAAAAATAAGTAACAAAATAAATACGTAGTACGATAAAAATAAAAGCGGCGAAAATTACAAACAAACCGCCATATTGTACACTTTTTTTTGTGCCAGTGTCATACAGAGCATACAGCCAACTCAAATTACTACGAGTCGTGTACGATTCATATAAAATTTGAACTTAGAAAATTAAAACTTATGAAGAGTATGCTATAAAAGACTCGAAAACATTGAAATTTCTGAACGAAAGTTACTTTGCCGGCCTAGGCCGTTTGAGGGCACATTGCCGGCCGCTGTTTTATATGGGGCAGTGTTTCGTCCAAAAATGAGTCACTTCGCGTACTGTTTTTTTTACAATAATGATCACATTTTCGAGCGTGTCGGAGAAAAATATATTGTTTTTGAAAACATTTTAAAGCTGAATTATAGATCTTTGTGCGCCGCGCTGCTTCCCTACTTTGTTACTCTAGAAAGGTTTATCATACACTCTTTGTAGATAAATATTATATTATTGGATTGTAAACCAGCGCACGCACGCGATTTGTCAAAGGTTCACGCTCACTGCTCGCTATGATGTGGGTTGATGTACTTTATTAAGAGACAATAAATATAGGTACATATTTTAATACCTTGTGTTATTTATTGAGAGCTCTTTTTTATTTATATCCAAGTCTATTTTCCCCTTGAATAAAAAAAACGTTATAAAATACAATATTTTTGAATAACGCAAACTATCTACAAACTTGCTACGAAAGATTCGAACATTGAAAAAATCCTAGTCATTTCAGTAAAATGTAACAGGAAGGAGCATATTTAAAGGAAAACCATCATCTAATGTCTGTCAAAAAATATTGGAGGAAAACGAATTCGACGTTCCTTTTTAAAAAGTCCTTTCAAAGTTCCCCTTTTCTACCTACGGGCATTAGGGAATGACTTTTCCGGACAAAAGGCGCTACACATTCGATTTTTACAATGTAGACTACTTACTTAGAATAGAGAGAAAATCATATCATGTTCAACTACGTTCATTTATAATTCTCATATCTAGAAATGGAGGTTCCTTTTGTCTGTGATAATACTAATTATGTAGCGCACATTATATTCTACATTAGCGGTGCGCCCGCGGCTACGCTCGCGTTGTGTAAGATTTTCCCGTGGGAATAAGACTTTTTTCCGTAAAAAGTATCCTATGTGTTAATCCAGAGTACAAACTATCTCTATTTCAAATTTCATCCCAATCCGTTCAGTAGTTAAGGCGTGAAAGCGGAACAAACATCCAAATATATTTTCAGATTTTATAATATTAGTGTAATAAAACGTGTGCTATGTGCGTGCATACCCTTGGCCCTAGGTCGTATTAGTATACCTACAAACACATAAAGATCTGGGTAAATATTCCAATGGTATGATTTTTTTTGTCTCTTTTTTCACTTAACAGACTAGACATGCATGCAAAAACTAATCATTAATCTGTAAAATAAGAGTTTACATTTAAACCAGACAGTTCAGCATATTTAACATTAAATCCTGTAATTCCTTTTCAACGCGTACTGCTCATAATAACCCTCTGGAGAATCAAGCGGGAAGAGCGGCGCAACCCCTGCAAATATTTTTACACAGTGCGAACGATCACTTTAAAAGGTAAAGATTGTCAAGAGGGTGAATACGACCCAAAAAAAGATTGCTGTCATATTTTACTCCGCCCCTAAAAATGATTAGGTACACAAATGTATTTTTTTCTAAAATGACTCTCGTTTATTACGTAGTGCCCCATTATTAAAGATTATCTTTTCCGAATGGCAGTCGAATTTTCTCCGTGTCGCCGTCGCTATGTGGTTGGTATTGAAAGTGTTTTTTAAAATATAGGCGCTTACTTATGTGCTTCTGTCAAAAGTGCATACTTTCTTAGGTATGTTCTTAGGGGATAATGTACTTAAAGCACTGGTATAAATATTTTGTAAGTACGTAAATAATATTTTTCTTTTCTTTTTTTGTATTCGATTTTTAAGTTTATTTTTATTTTACTTTATTTGGGAGACAAAAAGCTTATACTAATACATAATGGTCATAACACATATATAAAATTCATGAGCCAAAACAGTTTCCACTGATGACTACATAAATACATGTCACACAACAGCAACCATGCACTACTAACTATTACATTTATATACAAGTTTGAATATTTTGTTTTTTTTATTTAGATGCAGTGCAAGATACTTCTCAGAAGTGGACAAGTAATAATCCTAGCCGGCGTTGTTGGGTATTAAACAAAGATGAGAAGGGTTTAAAAGCGATTAGCTGACCGTCACTGGCCCGTCCTCGTTTAATTATTGCTCACATATATTTACACATTAGGTTAATGGCAAAAACAAGTCCCTCATTCGGGATAAATCGCGCATGTATCCCGTACATATAGGGCCGATACAAACAAATATCATAAACTTAATTAAAAAAATAAGTCTAATAACTTTTACACATTTTAAAATGGTAACAAAGGCTAAGATAAGCCAGCTATGAACTTTTCACGTATCCAGCATAATTTACGGAGTACATGCGTACGTATGTATATCTTTATACTTAGGACACATAGTCACTGATACACTTTATTCATTTATTTTATTTTATTTATTAGGCCAGCCAGTAACATATAAACTTAGATAAAATATATGCTTAAATTTTTTTGCTAATATGCACCACACTTATAGGCTAACACAACATGCATTGTAATAACTTAATTAAATTAAAACTATGTAAATAAACTAAACTAACAAGACAAAATAGCCTTAAGGCTTTCTAAATCTATAGAACACTATAAATTTCACCTGTTGACACCTCACACAGCACTAAAGAAGTATTTCTTAACTTTTTCTTTGAAAACTGCGACCGAATCGTGAAATATATCTAAGTTTGCTTTATCAGCTATTTCATTGTAAGATTTAATTATTCTATTTAAAGGTGCAGATTTACCCACGTTTGTTCTGGATGGCAATGTCTTAAAGTTACCATAGTTTTTTCGTCTGTTATGGATCTGAGGCACAATTCGATTTATTGATTGCAATAACAGAGGAGAGTCCATTTGACAGTTAACGACTTTGTGTAGAAAACACAAAGATGATCAGGACATTGAGAAGGAGCGGAGGGCCCTGTCGTCGGCTCGCGGAAACATGTTGGCGCATAGGTTTTGCAAGTGTTCAGTAGAAGTGAAGCTTACCTTGTTTAAAGCTTTTTGTAAAAATTTCTATACTGGTAGCCTATAGGTCAATTACACACAAAGGCCCTACAGGGCTCTCCGGGTTCCCTACAACGATGTTTTTAGGGTAAAGCTTCCCCGCTACTGCAGTGCCTCAGGGATGTTTGCGGATACTAGATTGATGACTTTTTTGCAGTCATGAGAAAGAAATCTACATCACTGGTGAGTAGGGTGCGGGCAAGCTCCAATAGGATTTTGAAAATGGTTGGGGAAAGATTGGATTCTTTACTAATGGAAATATTTACTTTGCTACATGTAACTCTACTATGTCTTATTTATTAACATAAGCTACAAAAATACTAACAAAAATATGGATTGAAAAGTCTGAAATAAAAATATTCTATTTTATTTTATTTGTTTTTTTATGAAATTTCTCACAATAACTACTGGACTCTTTTCATGCGTGGAAAATATAACAAAACTCGATATTTTAATAACTTTAGGTTTGAAGCAAGCAATAATATATTTGCCTAAGTTAAGTAACGGTGAACTGCGATTCGGCTGATATGTTCTCTAATGGCGACCACACACTGGTACCGCGGCGTGGGCAGGGTCCCCACAAGGCCCCATCATCATCTCAGAAGGTCGCGGGATGCCATTGGATGCTTGGAGAGGGACTGGTGTGACTGGTTCAGCATTGGACATCTTTCGGCTAATGATGATAAAGTTAAGTAAAATTCATATTTTTAACTTTTGACAACCCTAAATATTCCAGATCCTAAAGGGCCGTGGTCATTTGTTACAGCGCGTATAGTTATTTTGTCCGCACATTCTTTTAGACAAAGAATTCCGGGGCATTGTTTGGAAGCTTATCTTTCGTAATAACATTAGGACGGGAAGTCAAAAGTAATTGGAGAAACGGGAAAATTAATTTTGCCTTTCGTTTAGGAACTAGACGTTGGCTGCTGGCTCACTCGCGATCCGAAAATTCTTTCTAGAGTCTACGTTTTCAAGAACACTAAAGAATTTCTAATTTCAGTTGCGGTTTTAACTTCTTTGCAGGTTGGTAAGTTAAAACATAGCACCTCGTAGGTATTTTAAAATTGGTAATTAATGAGAAGCCACTTTATTAAAAAAAGTAGTACTGCAGAAATACTCAGAATAATTTATAGCAAGAATGACCACCTACTCTATCTAGAATTATAAATTTAAACATCTTTTATAGGCAGGAGATTCCACTCCTTTACGGAAAGGAGTGGAATCTCCTGCCGGCGTCTGTATTTCCGAGCACATAATAATTCGACTCTCTTTAAAGCCAGAGTGAATAGGCTCCTTCTGGGTAAGCTCGCTACATCGTAGATCCCATCCCTGCTCTCGGGCTGGATCGGGGTCAAGAGCAAACCCTGTATGGGTATATAAAAAAAAAAAGCTGGACTATTCTAATTAAACACTTCCTATTTTTTGTATTTTTTTGTTCATATTTTGTGCTTTTTATTTAAAGTAATGTTTATAATATTGTGTGGTGACCACGTAGTCCTGGAATGCGTAGGGTAAACTGACCACGCACCGGGCAAAAATCCTCCAGAATGTGGGGTCGCTTCGCGAAGCTTGTGACAGTCTCAGGAGGATTCTGAGCTTCTGGAAGGAGCTAGGCTGGTTGGAATAGCCAGCAAAACCGAACGCAAAACAGACCAAATTAGAGTCTAATAATTGCGGAAACGGGAACTCACCAACTAACTAACTATCGTGCGGTGACTTTTCTGAGCCAGCGTAAGCTGCACGCGTAGATTTCTGTTAACTTTATTTCGCATGAAACAACGATTTCGAGGAAATGGTCTGACAAATCTTTTAAAGGTATACCGTGTGTGTGTTTTTTTTTTAAGTTTTATGGTCCGGTTACTTTCCGTGGATTAGATTTGGATATATTAATGCTAACCTCAGATGACAAAAATATTTGCAAAGGAGTTCATGATTCGAGATTGTGACGCGCGCAACGGACGGCCGACAGACCGAAGAAGGAAACCTTGCCTAACACGAACTGTCGCTGGTTCGTCTGTCGTAGAGTGTCGTTGGTAATTTCCGGTCTGTCGTAGCGGTGGACGACGGAAATCTACTTCAATAATGGCTCTGATTCAGAAAGTCATGCTCTAATTCTAATTTTAAAATCCAGCTATCTTTCGTTTTTATGACCAATGAAAGAAAGGTGATGAATACAGATGAACGAATAATATTATTTTGATTTGTGTGAAAGATAACCTAAAATAAAAACAAAATTGAAAATTTTAAAAAACCCACGCCGTATGTTAAAATATATTAGAATAAAAAGGATTAAATAACATTTTTGGAAATCCCCCGACCAGAGTCAAATAAGATAAGAAATATAAAATAAAGAAATCTATAAAAAGAGTGATTTCTCACGAAATCCGCCACACAAACAACGAATTATGACCTTTCTTAGTCCTTACGTTTACGTACCTACTTACCATTTGCTTTCTCGTAGAGATAGACACAGCAATAATATTTATTAATTTAGGGACTATTACATACTCATCTATCTAGTAATATGATACAAATCCAATAAAACACGTCGAGGTCTGCCATTCCCTGCTCTGACATTAATAAATTTTATATAAATACCGTGAGTTTTACTTATTCAGAATCTACATTATATTTAGTTTTTGAGTAATATAAATAAGTAGTTATAATATTTAAACTGAAATTTCGAACAAAGAGAGCGATGATGGCAGCCCCCGACGTGTTTTATTGGATTTGTATCATATTATTAGATAGATGAGTATGTAATAGTCCCTAAATTAATAAATATTATTGCTGTGTCTATCTCTACGAGAAAGCAAAAGGTAAGTAGGTACGTAAACGTAAGGACTAAGAAAGGTCATAATTCGTTGTTTGTGTGGCGGATTTCGTGAGAAATCACTCTTTTTATAGATTTCTTTATTTTATATTTCTTATCTTATTTGACTCTGGTCGGGGGATTTCCAAAAATATTATTTAATCCTTTTTATTCTAATATATTTTAACATACGGCGTGGGTTTTTTAAAATTTTCAATTTTGTTTTTATTTTAAACTTTTTGGAAAGTACGTTACTTTTGTTTGTTATCACTTAGCACACTAAAACATATCATTAAAAATGACGGAATTTTGTTTTCTTTGTGTTTCGATATTGTATATTATGCTAGTAATTAAACATACATAATTTATTAGTATGCCTTTTTAAAACTAACTGGCGGTAATCAAAATGATGGATGTTGTTTGGATTGGCAGAAATTTGGTATGTGCGATATTGAGACTACTAGTTACTTAGTGTCCAAGCGGCCACCTATCTTCGCTGTTGCAGTATTTCTTTATAGTCTACCGCCATGCGCCATAAAACATGTCCAAGAACCTGATCTGTAAAGATACCGGTTCAGTAGTTTTGAAAACTCCTGTAATGCCAACTTATCTGGCTACTGCAGGGCTCCCTGGTGGTCTACCGCCTCAAAACATATCCAACAACCAGCTCCAAAATTAAGCCTTTTGAATGCAAAAAACCGCATCGAAATCGATTCAGTACTTTTTGAGAACTCCTGTAGTACCAACTTATCTGGCTGCTGCAGCGCTCGTGGTCTACCTCCATAAAACGTATCTAAGAACCCGCTCCAAGATGAAGCCTTTTGAATGCAAAAAACCGCATCGAAATCGATTCAGTACTCTTTGAGAACTCCTGTAGTACCAACTTATCTGGCTACTGCAGGGCTCCCTGGTGGTCTACCTCCATAAAACGTATCTAAGAACCTGCTCCAAAATGAAGCCTTTTGAATGCAAAAAACCGCATCGAAATCGATTCAGTACTTTTTGAGAACTCCTGTAGTACCAACTTATGTGGCTGCTGCAGGGCTCCCTGGTGGTCTACCGCCCCAAAGCATATCTAACAACCAGCTCCAATATGAAGCCTTTTGAATGCAAAAAACTGCATCGAAATCGATTCGGTAGTTTTTGATAACTCCTGTGTTGCCAACTTATCAGGCTGCTGCAGCGCTCCCTGATGGTCTACCTACATAAAACATATCTAAGATCCTAAGTTGAAGTGATACCTTTTCAATGCAAAAAACCGGAACTAAATCGGTCCAGTGGTTTTCGAGATAGAAGGTAACAAACAAACAAACAAACAAACAAACAACCTCTTACCCCAAACGCATATACCGCCTCCGTTCCGTTCCGTCCGTCGTGGGTAAAAATAAGGGCATAGAGTTTTACGTGCTCCCTAAAATTGTGCAATCGACGCGTCCATAAGGTTCAAATTTGATGTTTGACAGCTTCAATATTAGTATGACCATCTCCTGTCCCTTTTTAATCTTTAAAAGGTGAAAAGGACTGACGAAGACTATGTGAATCGATACTAATGTGTGTGTATAGAACAAGGACTGAAGAAAGCAGCGTTATACACAATGTATACATCACCGTCAAACTGAACAACTTTTCACGAAAAAAAATTTCCTGCGACAAAAAAATTTTTGGCCTCTCCATACAAAGTGAGACTCCCGACCGACCCATTTTGTATGGAGAGACCAAAAATTTTTTTGTCACAGGAATTTTTTTTTTCGTGAAAAGTTGTTCAGTTTGACGGGTACTATCACTACACGGCGGGAACAAAACGATGTAAATTTCATGCTGTATTGTTAGTGAATGAATAAATGAAATGACATGTTTAAATGAAGACTACTATATTTATATAAACATCGATAAGACTTTTTTAACTAGCAGTACCAAAATAACCATTACTACCCAAACGAAACAATGTAATTTAAATTAGTCACTGGACCAACAGAATTAGTCAGAGATGTTCACTAACCTTTGTTCTGTGAGTCGACAAAGTTTAAATTACGTGATTCGAAAATAGTGAAACAAAGTAGTTTTTGCTTCGTTAAAAATACGGGTTCGATGACAGTTGCATATCGGAAACAAAAACTTTTTTTTGTTACCTATTTATTTATAGATACCTACTACATTTTTTGTATACATACTTGTTATTTAAAACAAATAGTTGCACATAATTTACAAAAATTATGTAGTAAATTAAGCGTACTATATTACTTATTCTGTGGTAAGGTTGAAAACATAATTAATAAATAATAATAATAATAAAAATATATTGATTAGGCTCGGATGGGGCACAGATCCTGGACTCTTTGATACATGGTCAATTAGCTTCTTTTACTAATGAATCAGTAATATTATCTAATGATTGTTCTATATTTATTAGCTTAAGTATTGGAGTTTGTAATATTTGCAAGACCTAATAAGTGTAATAAAAACTGCCACTAGCGTTAACTAAAATAAAAACGGGAAACGTAGTGTGGGACGCCCCACAGCCAGGTGGACTGATGACCTGAGGAAGCTCGCTGGTGGTGGCTGGATGAGGAAAGCGGGTGATCGTGCGCTTTGGCGTGCCCTTGGGGAGGCCTACGTCCAGCAGTGGACTGCAATAGGCTGATTGATTGATTGAATAATAAATAAATATGTGAGGACAACTTCACATAATTGGACAACGTGTGGAGACGTATACAGACAATAGTTCTTTTACTTATACCCACACTACAGGATAGATTTTTTAATGCGAACATACCTTTTTTTTTTTCCTTTGGCCTGGTGCGGTTTGCATATCGCCACAGACATAAAAACGAGGAAACGATTATTAAAAAGATTAAATTATAATAAGGATCGGAATTTGGATTAGAAAGATTCAGAAAGGATTACAGGGAGCACCTCGGTGGAACGTATATCAGCCGTTGATGATGAAGATGTAAAAAATTAAACGGTTTAAAAATATATAACCTTAACTACTTCCGATTGATATCTTGGCATGATAAGTACATCTACGTTTGAAAAGAAAAGTCATTGACATCTTTTTTTAAATGATGTCAATACTTCTGTCAAACATAAACGAGTGTAAGTCGTTCAAATTCAAATTGTCACTGTATTTTTTTCACGAGTACAACTGTAACTTTTTCCTTTTACATCTCTGTCGCGTTCGGAAATAATTTGTCTGGCGCGACATGTTGTTTGGATTCCGTTTCGCATGTTATAATTAATCGTCCCAATGTGTCGGATGACCCAACCTCTTGTTTGTCTGTTTCCGATGTATGTTTTGCTTTTTACTTTTTGACAACAAAACGGGGTAGAATTATAAAGATTTCAGCGCGTTTCGGACTGTTTTTATTCAACATCATTACTAGACCATTAAGGCGCGTTTCCATTGTGCAAGTTCTTGCATGCAAGTATGACGTCACACTTGCGTACAAGTTACTTGTATTGTAAACTTCAATTTGAACCTCGCATGCAAGTTGCATATTGCGCATTACGTTTACAAGTTCAAAACTACCTGCAATTTGCAGCTTGCATGCAAGTTTACGTTTCTAACTTGCAACTTGCATGCAAGCTACTTGCATAATGGAACCGCGGCTTTAAACTAACACAAACATAGATACCAAGGCAAAAAAGACGTAACATAATTTTATATTTTTGCTCCATACAAATCCGCGCCCGCTATCTTACCATTTTGGTAGAAATAGCAAGTTAGGCAAAAAAAAAGCTCCATACTTGTATTGACGTTTTTAATTTTCTCTCTAAACAAACGACAACACAATTCTGAGTTACCAACCTAAATTAAAAGCCTTTTTGCTTACAAAGGGAATGTTACTATTCAGAAAATCAAACTGAAATGTTACAAAAAGCTTTTTCATCTTATTAATATTATCCAAAGGTCCACAATCCAAGTGTACCGACCACACAGTAATAATCATACTTCGACCAAGCAAACAAAGGGTTAAATTTAATTACGAACTTGGATATGGCACCCTGACACTAAAGTTTCCAATGGAATTATACGTTCGATTCGATATGAACCAAACTTTGTTTGATGACGGTAGGTGGGAGGAATTTAATCAACTGCTAAGATATCGGGAACTTCAGAATAATCACTTTGTTCAAATTATAGAGCTGAGACAATCATTCTGTTGGCTGGAACTTGATACATAATGTTATTTCTGCCAAAAACTCAAAAGTATTAAGATTCACGCTGGTTAAACAATAATTTGTGTGGCGAAAAAAACGAGGCATCATCGTACAGATATTCTACGACTTATTTTTCGATGATTAAAGAATTTAAACACTTTGATGGAGACGTCAGTATTATTTATTGGACGGACATTAGTCCGTATTCTTAAAATTAACAGCTAAACCAAAACAGATAAACGAAGTATTTATAACTGTGCCTCAACTCTAGCATTAATTTTGACACTTTCACACTTTGAACTTGTGACGTTTATAATAAATTGCTCAATAATTACTCAGGCCATAATAAGTATATAAATAAATAAATTTTATACCGGTAAATTAATAAGTTAACTTAAACTGATTTAACATACACCAAAATGGTTTTGTTTAAAAATATATCGCTGAAAACTTGGCTAAAAGTATTAGATTATTGGTAAACAAGTACCTACTACTTATATATTTACTTATATCGATCAGACATGGACTCACACGGTTATATTTACATTAATGAGAATTCATGATTGTGGTAATTTCAATTTCCATTTTCAATGTTGCTTCATTAACACTATTGATAATTTGGTATAACTAATTTATTGAAGCGAAATATCTATTGATGCCGCATCAAAGATAATTCCTCTGCATTCTCACAATATATATCTCATTAGGTATGTGATTTTTGGATGCTAAATTATTAATTTATATGGTAGTTGTTGTATGGCTTTGCGTTAACTAAGTCTGTCTCAAAGACAAAAGAAATGGTTCACTCCGTACTGGTCGTTTGGTAAAATATCAATTAAAATAAAAAATAATATAAATATTTAAAAAAAAAAAAAATTTTGTTCCTTTTGTGTGCAATAAAGTGTTTTTACCTACTAACTTACTAAAAGTATTACGCGATTATTACATTTATATTACAGAAAAAATCCAGGTTATTTCAAGTAATTTTTTAAGCTTATTCTCAAAACTATAAAAAGCGTTTCTTATAATAGTACATTACGATACAAGAATCGTAGATGACATATTACAAACGAGGTGACTTTTGTAAGCCCGAGCCGCAGACAAGGGTTTATAATGTCACGAGTTTGTTATAAAACCTAAGATCCGTGTGTTGTACGACGTTTTTCAATACGCTTGTGAGAAAACAGGTAACGGAACATGAAAAACAATGCAAATTCTACAAAATCCCGAACTAAAAATTGGGTTCCTTTATGTCTAAGAAATGGATCAATCACTCGTCCGCGTACCCTCGGCGAAGTCCTCGAAGACCAGAGCCCTGGTATGCTGATGATGAATTTTGAATGTTTCAGTCGCTGTGTTCGTAATTATCGTGAGCTCGTGCAGTTTTTAAATCGATTTCGGGTATTTATTCGATTTTTAGTATATATTTTGCAAGCGCAAAGCGTCGCGCGCCGTCCGCGGTAGTAGCTATTAATAAATTTTTTTAAGGAGGGGTAGTCTTCCAGATTTGAAGAGGCTGCGTTCCATTACACGAAGAATGCATTAGGATTGTGAACTGATCCATTCTCAAAAATAATAAAAAAAAATGAAGTAGATAATACAAAGCAATTTGTGCTAATTATATCAACCTTATTATATTGAAAATACGGAACACTTACTAAAAGCCTAATTATTGAGAAAAGGCACTCGCGAATTTTCAGCCTCTACAACATTCGATTATCATTAATCGATTCTTCGTTAAAACCAAGCTAATTTTATTTTGTTATTAAAAATGATACTGGCTGATAATATTTTTCATACAGAATTTGTTGAAATAAAAAAATATAAATGCTTTTTTCTTTGTAAGAATCGATGCATTCAATTTATCTTTTGACATTCGAATGTTCCTGGCTGAAAATATTTCTGTTAGAATATGTAGGAATAAAAAAAATGGAATAAAATCACACTTGTTCGGTAAATAAATGGTATTATTACCATACGGTTATTGCCGTCGTAAGTTCAATTTTCGAGCTAGGTGTATTGAAAATATATAAATTACAGTTTCCAGCGACAAATAATGCACTTGGGGATTTTGACTCTGTAAGCCTCGCACGAAATACTAACAGATTTACTCCTTCCAAAGTTCGAAGTGCATCATTTATTGCCGGGTACTATACCTGCTTTTGAAAGGTATCTATAGATTTAGTTCCTAAGACTAGAATCTGTGTTTTTTTTTTCTACACGGTTTGTTACCGTGTAGGAACGTTAAGGGTATATTGGAAGCAAAAGTGAGAAGCACAACGTGTTGGATGCCGGTAGAGGAAATGCGTGGAGCTTTTCCGTTTTCCGCATCGCAACGGGCAGTCGCCACGCAACATTTATTTGGCTTGTAGAAAAGAATCATAATATTGAGGATATCGTAATTTTACTTACAATAAAAGACAAAAAGAAAACATTAATACTACTTTAGTTACTGATGAAAATATAAAAGGTAATTTAAATATCTACACGCTTTTAGAAAAGTCTTACCTACGTATGTTCCTGTGATATTATTAGGCCACATATTTAGATAAGTATACAAACTTATTTTATGAATGAGTTGAAAGTATTACAATAAAAAATAATATGTGAAAGTTTTTTTTACACTGTGTTTCATGTTTAATTTGGACTTTGTTTTTATACAGGCAGAGTTAATTATCAAAAAGGCTCAAGGGAACTTCTGGTAGCTGTGTTTGGGATCGTCGTCGTCATGATTTCAAAGTTACGAGAATAAAGTACCTATAAAATTAACACATTGAAATTAATTCACATCCGGCCGGTCTTTGATCTACTCGTTCATATATTCTATAGCAACGCAACGCCACTGTAAGCCGCGATTTTCAGAACTACTCAATTTTTTTTCTAGATCTTTCAGAATCTATAATACTAAACTTTACGCTATTAAAAGAATAGACAGTCCTCACATTGTATTCATTTGTAGATATTTTTACAAATCAACGTTCCGTGATCATCATCGTGTGAGTGTTTATTGCGTCTTGCTTTTTTTTTCATACTAAATTACTGGACTATTTTATTTTGTTTCATTTTATTTTATTTTGTTTTGTTTTAATTTCATTTTATTTAATTTTATTTTATTTTAAGAAATGTGACCTGTAGTCGAGGAAAACAGCCTCAGCGGTAGACCTTGTAAGCTGGCAACCCCCATAACTCCGTAATTTTTTTAAATTTCCAAAAACTGACTTGACAAAAAAATTCGATTGTTTTATCGAACCTGCTCACAAAATTTCACGAGAATCGGTTGAGAAACGCGACCTGTAGAGTGAAACAAACAAACAAACAAATCCACAAACAAACAGATGGACATAGAAAAGCAAATTTAGCCAAGCTGAAACAGAGACGATTCGCTCGCTTCGCTCGCTCGGTCAATAAGTAGGTACCTGAATACCCATCTCATTTTCTTTCTATTTTAGTTAACGCCAGTGCAGTTATTCTTACACTTATTAAGTCTTGCAAATATTACAAACTCCTATACTTAAGCTAATAAATATAGCACAATCATTAGCTGATATTGCTGATTCATTAGTAAAAGAAACCAATTGACCATGCATCAAAGGGTCCATGATCTGTGCCCCATCCGAGCCTAACCAATATAAAAGCCTAACCCCATTGGGCAAGGCCTGTCTTTCAGATCCCACCAGCTGTATTAAATTCGAGCCGACGGAAAACTTTTTAAAGATAAGACGACGTAATTTCATTTACGCCGTTCAAAACTTTATCTTCTGTGAGTTTCATTAAATTTTTAACAATATCGCTAATTTATAAGGAAAGTTGCTCTGAGACAGTGCGTAAGCGATTTAAGCCTGTTTAATTTCAGTTAAGGTTTTCTCTTCTGTTTGCTTTTTGACCTTTTAACTGTTTTTGTTTATTTCAACATTTTCTTATTGTAGTATATTCTTTTCAAACATTTCGACTAAAGACGTATTCAGCAAGTGACGACGTATTAACTTAACATAACATATGAGAAGAATGTATGTGTTATACTTTTATAATCTTTTCCATGTAAGACTAGATTAAATACAGCTTTATGTAACTGTCAAGCACCAAATACAAACATAGGCATGTTCATAATTAATAATTACAATAGTCACGCTATACAGTATTACAAAGTCTAATAATTGCGGTCTACTGGCTTCCCCAAGGACACGCCAAAGTGTTTTCCTCATCCTGCCACCACCAGCGACGGTCGAGGTCATCAGTCCACCTGGCAGGGGGACGTCCTTTTTAATTTACGTAATTTTTTTAATTTTCTTGAATTACAATTAAGAATATTCAATCAATATAAATATTAAAGTAGCTGCTGGACTGTACTTGGTGAAAACACCAAGTACAGTCCAGCAGCTACTTTCGCTAAGATACAAACAACACTAATAATAAAATCACAAAAGCTAAACATCAAAACAAAATAGTATCTAGTCCAAAAATTAACTAAGAGTCATTGTTAATTAAGAGAGTAGAAACAACAGGGCAATGAACTTTCTCGCCGCTTATTTGTCTAATCACATCCTTCCACTCTTCGATCAAAGAAAGGATCTTTAAGGATCTCTTCATGTAATTCGTGTAGGGGTTGGCTGATTAACAGCTGTCTGTCACAGTATACAGTTCTCTCTCCTATTATTAACTTAGGCTTAAGCACTACTAACACAATTATGGATTGAAAAGTCTGAAATAAAAACATTTTATTTTATTTTTTTTTTTTTTTTATTTTTTTTTTTTAATCGAAGTTTCCACTACAGTACAGAGTCAACAAGTTAACAAAGTAGATTTTGTCAATTCTGGAGTTGCTTATTGAACTGATTGGTTGTTTGAAAACATATAATATAAGTACCTAATTTACTTAGTAAGGCCAATTTTGAACTTTATCGCGAAAGTCACTCACTAGGTAAAAACATTCCATAACGATGCAGCTTTCAGTTTTTTTTTAGGAATTGGTCCTACCATTCTAATCAATATCTAATACTTTAAACGAGCAATTCTTGTATATGCCTATATACCTATATATATATATAATAATATATATTTAATTAAATATATATATACATAATGAGAATCTCGGAAACGGCTGCTACGATTTCGATGAAATTTGATATATAGGGGTTCTCGAGGGCGATAAATCGATCTAGCTAGCTTTTGTTTTTGATAAAACAGGATTTCCCCATGTTTTCGGGCTTAAAAGAATTTGTACGCCATATCATTAAATGAGAAGGTTAATTTCGCCGCTATCCATAACGACGCGGTGGCTCTGTTGGGGAACCGGGAGTCCACATGAATGTACTTTTTTATTTTTTTGTTCATGTTTCCTTTTTTGTTTGTTTTTAACTTTTTAATTCTTTCATTTAGTTATTTAAATACAAAAATGACAGAAATAAAAATTTGTTATTCAGTACCTTATTTTTTCGTGGTCTAAATTTTTTCCAACAGATAGAGCTATTTTTATAGGTATGTTTTTTTATTTATTACTTACCGTCGTCGTCGTTGTTATTACTTATTTTTTCATTTACTTATTTCAATTAAAATACCTTTACAGAAAATCACTTCGTTTTTCTTACACCGAAAATTTTACAACAGATGGCACTACAACTCACATAGTGACGAAATTTTCTTCTAAAAAAGCATTTAAAAGTATTTTCAGTTATTTTTCAGATATGTAACACAGAAATGGAAAATGCTATTTTATCCACGGAGACGTTATTTAATCCACGCCACCTCAACAAATTCAATTTTATATTACTACCACTACCGACGCACAGGGTCGCGGGTTCGAATCCCGCCCAGGGCAAACATTTGTGTGATGAGCACTTGTGTTTGCCTTGTGTCTGGTTGTTGTTTATCTATATATGTATGTATATATCTATTTATGTAATGTATATCAGCTGTCTGGTACCCATAGCACAAGCTCTGCTTAGTTTGGGATCAGATGGCCGTGTGTGAAGATGTCCCCACATATTATTATTATTATTATTACTGTTAGGCATGGGAATAATAATTTATTTTCCTTTCTGAATTCTATCCAAATTCCGATCCTAATTTATTGTCAATGCAGGGAAATCTATTTTTACTAAAAATTAAACCTAGCTAGATCGATTTATCGCTCCCGAAACCCCATATAATGCTAAATTTCATCGAAATTATCCACGCAACCTCAATAAATGCAAATTTATATTACTACTAGCGCCTTTACCACTGTATCTGTCAAGTGGCCAAAATTGGAACTACTGCTAATAAGTTGGTAGGTTAGTTGGTATGGGAATAATTTATTTTCCTATAATAATCCTTTCTGAATCCTATCAAAAGTCCCATCCCATTATTTTATAATATATAATGTATTCTTTTCCTCGTTTTACTCGGGCCATCTGATGGAAAACTTTCAGACCACCAAAAAATTTATCAGAAATTTTCTTTCATTTTTGTATTTAAATAACTAAATGAAAGAATAAAAAAATATAAAAAAGAAACAAACGAAAGAAGAACAAAGAAATAAAAAAAAAAAAATTTGTCGAGATTCAAACTGCAAACTCGCGGTGTCCCGACTGAGCCAAAATTACCTTTCTATTTCAATGATATCGCGTATCAATTTTTTTAAGCCTGAAAATACGGTGAAATCTATTATCTATTTTTTTATTTTATTTATTCCACGCGTGATGATGTCCATGACGACGGCATGTAAACGAACCGTTAGGTTACTTACTCGCTTACACTAAACTTCGATACTCCTTTTCACACACGAACACACCACACCTCATTACTCACACTGTGCAACACCATCGTTACAAACACTTGTTACGAATATCTGTAGTTTACCCTCATTATTAACAATATTGTAAATGTTATACTTACAAAATGGAATTTTGTAACTGGCTAATGCATTGCTTACTTCTTATATCTTTTAATGTGTTTAGACTTAATGCTGTAAACTTCAGTTTCACTATAAAATAAAATAAAATAAATAAATATTTTAAATTTATTTATTTATAAGCTAGATCGATTTATTGCCCCCGAAACTAAACTTGCTCGTTTAAAGTATAAGAGTGGTGCTACTATGTCTAGCCGCGTGTACTTTCTTCTGAACGTATGAAGTAAGTAGAGTTTATCGAAATGCGTAGGTGTCTTACAAAAAAAATAAACGAGCTAAGCTCGGTCAACCAGGTACTTTAAATTAATTAGGTACGTTTTATGATTAGTTTAGATTTTTTTTTTTTTTTTAATACTCGTATTCTTCCTTAAGTTTCCCTTCTGCACTACCTAAAAAACAAAATCCAGGAAGGGTCTGGAGTTTGGACAATACCTTCGCGTGGGTTCTCCGTCGCTTTAAGGAAATCGTAAGTCTTTGTGATGGATCGTGGCTTTTCCGCCTTCTCAATGGACCCCTAAATGACCACCGCAACGCATTATGCTTCTTAGTAGATGCACTTGAACCACTGTGTTATTCGCGAGAGGTTATTTGTAACGAACGTCCTCGATAGGGGTTCTTCGAAAAGTGCTTTTCCTTTTGATTAAGAACTTCTACGTTTCAGTGTTAAATTTCTGTGTTATGTTCATTCATGTACACACTCATGAGAAAAACTATGTATTTTACTTAAAAGGAAAAACTAAACCCTTTGCTAATTGGCACCAACAAAAAAAAGTTTAATGCTGTGGCGTTTCTTTTTCATTTGTATAATAGCAATGTATAAACTTATTTTTTCAATTTACAAAAATGAAAGCACGTCGAAGTTACAGAAACTGTGACTATATATACAAGTTTGTAAAAAATCTTTTTTTTTTGTTTGTTCCCGGTATAGAAAAAAGTTTATTTAAAACACAGGATTAGGCCTAGTTTTTAACAGATTTTTCCGGTGTTTCCATTCCATTGCCGGTATTATTCTGGCGCAGTGGGCGCGGCCGATAACAACGTCGTCTATTTACGATGTTCCTGACGAGCGCCAATATTTTACAATCTTATCTGTTCCCTGCATTGCAAACTTGTAGATACCTACTCTACCGAATATGGGGGCTACCCGCTACATATACAGTTTTGATGATTCCGTGCTTCAGAAGGCACGTAAGTCCCGGTTTTAATTTACAAAATAGCCATCACATAAGCCCTGCAAAGGCCTTCGATGGAACTTAAATAACTCTGATATCAGGGTCTGCGATATGAAGAAAGATACAGCTTTTTAGTGAAAATTCTGCGAAAATTGACAAGGTTACGATAAAAAATGTATCACCGCTATCTAAGTTTCGTCAAACAGCGACCTCTGGCGGCAAACTGAGTAAGCCATAAATACCAGTAATAACTAGTTTGCAGTGGGCGCGGCGATACCACTCCTTGCGTTGTTCCGGACAAGCGCTAATGCATCACATCCTTATCTACTTACTGCACTGCGAACTTGGCTTGGGTTTCCAAGCTATGGAGTAAGCGGTAGTGTAGCCAAGATATGCTATCTTCAAAGTTTAAAACTACAAGATCTGCAGTGCTAAACGAACGCAACTATCTCTACTTTTACGGCGCACTAAAGTTTTTGTAATAAAAAATGTTGGTAGGCGACACATAAAATCGTACTGCAGCCCTTTTGTTTGACACATAAAACAAGCGACACCAAAACGTACAGCAATTCCACTTCCGAACATCAGAAACTCTTGCCTCTAAATTCGCCGCACGCCCTTCAACCCTTACTAATGATAACGTAAAACTCCCAAAATAAACTTTCCAATTACTGTAGAATTCCGGCACATTACCCGGCCGAATCCTCTCGGTACCTGCTTGTTGTGAATTAAGAGGTGTCTGGAGCGGTCCGAATTCCGTCGGCATAATTATTCGCACAAAACGTCGCCTAATTGCATGCTCTGTTGGCGACACTCCGCGCGCACGTGACGGCCGGCGCACACTTGGCGTATGGTGCAACGGAAACACTACATTAGAATTTCATGTTGAGAATTAAATCCTGCTTACAATTCCATTACAGACCTCCGTCTATTTCAAGCACCAGTCTTCACACGTACGTACCTTCTTTCTTTGTGTCATACTAATTAAGTTAGAATTTGTATTATAAGATTGTCTGTGGAGAAATAAATAAAGATTTTTGGGGAAACTTCTTTAAATTTATTATTATTTTATTCCAGATTGTAATCAGGTATAAAGAAACGATTAAGTACATCTCTCCAGATCTAGTAATTAATTCGGATTACATTGCTGCGTTAGTGGAACAGTAAGTAACATAACAGCAATAACCGGTAGATAATCGCTGCATATGCGTTGGGTTTTAATATTTACCTTCGTTACGCTTGGAAAAATCTGGTCTTCTTGCTGGCGTTTGTTTATAATGTATTTGAGAAAATTTCGCGTTTTTTTACTTCCACAAAACAGAACATTTCTTGAGGTAATTTCTGCGGGCATTATAAGCGTCTGCTACATTACCAGATTAGTAGTTTCATAAACATAACAATTAGGTCTAAAATGTAAAAAAATAATTAATCTGAAATTTTATGTAATTAATAATAATAACGATACATTTATTTGTTTTTCTCCACACAATCTAGGCTATACAGAGTAATATGTCGTCTTATTCTAAAAGTTACAAAAAAATGTAAGAGACTGGTGCCTAAACTAGACGAATCTCTGTATTTCAGGACACCAGAACTATAACCCTAAATTATATCATAACCCTCATAACAACTTTGTAGTCATTCGAGTATCATGTCTCTATATTTTGTCGACTATAATCTCCCCGCTACCAGTTTATTCCTTAAGCTCTGCGCCGTTTATGTTCAAGTTTATGGGACATTATGAACGCCCCGACATGGGACATTGTATCTAAACAATTTAGCCATAGTTTTGACACCTTACACTTCACTTTCAGATACCTTGTTAACAATGTAATTTGTGACGTCATTCGGTACTCTATTAAACTAGCACGAAATAGTTAACAGTTGCTTTTATATCATCTTATTTGTCAATTTATAATTCTTGACTTTGTGATAAATCACAAAAAAAAAGTCTATTGTCTTCATAAACTTCCGAAAATTCATAACTTTACCTTACATCTTGCTCATTTCCCTATTAACACATTTCCCTGACGCCACGGACTTCCTTAGCTAAAACGTCTTATAAACAAAACAACTAGTCACCCTAAACAATGCAAGTCATGACTGCTACATTCTGAATGTTACCTGAACGGGAAGTTCTTAGAAAGTCCCTTATAAACACGTTTACCGGTACACACGCATGCACTTTGTCTAGCGTCTCTTTGCTGAGTAACGTCATCCCGCCCGGGGCTAACTTGCTTAACTGTGGGATGAGCAACATCAACAAGCACAAAGTAATCTTTGGCATCGATCATTCACAAAGTCAGGTCTACTCGTGTCCAAACATCTGGTGAAAGGATCCCTGGTGAATAGTCCTGTGGTGTCTTAAGAAGGTGTGATAGTTAAAAAGCTTATTTATGGGTAGATGAATTCAGGTCGGTTTTCTAAACGAGCAATATTTTAAAATTATAACATAATCAGGAACCACTTCTATTGCATTCCTAATAACTGCTGACTGAAAAAGAGACAAAGCAAGCAATTAAAAGAAAAAAATCCATTTAAGCACATAATTAAAAAAAATACTGATTTCTAGAATTACAAGATAGATCAAAATACGTCGAATGCCTGTTCTAATGATTACAATACTAAAAAAATACAATATCAAGATAACTTGGCTCTCTTCCAGACAATGTGGTTGCTTTCTTGATTAAATTTCGTTTTAATTTAATTGTGACGGGCAAGCGCTAGTCTGGAAAAGCTAGCGAGCACAATATTAGAAATAGGAAGAGAAATATAGTTCTTCTAGATACGACCATCTTGGATTAGAGGGACATGTCACAGGGATAACAATACAATCTTATAATATTATATACTGGAGGAGTACCTAAGTACTCTTGCACTCTTCTAATTAAGGGTAGACCTGAGCCCCTCGGTGATGAGCTGTTTGCAAAGTCTCGAGTCCGTGCTACGTCGTCCGTACTGAAGAGTTTCTCAATCCTGGCCGCATCATCACGTAATTTTTATCATTTTAGTGTATTGTCGCCAGAACTAAACAAGCAATAAGCATGCAAAATTTCAAAGTCAAAAGTTGAGAGTGGTCCTAATGACCCACACATTCTTATTAATACGGCAAGTTAAATAAATCATGTTATAAAAACTAAATAAAATATAATGCTTAAACGCTTCCAGCATATCCTAGTAATAGGCAAGCAAAGTTCGAGTCTAGACGTCTTTTCGTACTTAGGTTTAAGGCATCTTTAGTGGATTAAATTTATTCAGTCAGTCATAGAGTCCTCGCTCGCAAATTCATTACTGTTAATGCAGCAGTCAGTTTATACCTACGACCTAATTTAATACATGTTATTACTGTCAATTTGTTCAAATCTTATAAAACATCATCTCCTTCAAAATTTACATGTTATTAAAAGTGAAACATGCTAATTTAAAATAAATAAATATGTGGGGACATCTCACACACGGCCATCCGACCCTAAACTAGGCAAAGCCTGTATATGGGTGTCAGACAGCTGATCTGATGTACCTACACAAATATATAAATAGATACATATATAGATAAACAACAACCAAACACAAGGCAAACACAAGTACTCATCACACGAATGTTTGCCCTGGGCGGGATTCGAACCCGCGACCCTATGCGTCGGAGGCAGATACACTACCACCTAGGCTACGGGGCCGTCAAAAATTATACTCGTAGTTTCAATCTATTTTTCAAATTGCTAGTCTTACTTAGAAGATTCGTCGAACAATTTCCTCAGCTTGCAATATTTCAATATTTCCAATTATTTTAAGAATAATATTGTTGTACTAACTACTTTTTAAAACAATGTAAATGCTAGTTGTGAGACAATTCGTTGTAAGCCCCGTTCGCTTGCCCAGTGAGAATTGGTCGAATCCACACAAAGCCTTTTAATTTCTTGACAAGTAACACGTGCGCAGGTTCCGTTACGAAATTTTCTTTCAACACCGTAAATAACTTTGTACGTCTTGTAAATACAAAAAAAAAACTTGCCATAATATTAAAATAATGATGATGATGATGATGATGATGATGATGATCTATCCGACCGATTTCGGGCATGGCGACCACTTCTACTCCTAGTCAGTCGGGCGCTGGTGCACCCGAAGATGGCTTATGTAGCCGATCTTCGCAGCAAACTCCCGTGCACAGTGAGGGCACGTGAGCACACCCATTAAAATATAATTAATATATATTATTATTAAAATAATATCCTAGAAATGAAAACAAAATAGTTCGAAAATACACCTTGCAAAACAAGAGTTTAAAGTTCAGCTTGTAAGGTATTTAGGTCAACAACTAAAGTGCTTGATAGGACTTCGTACATCAAAGTTAGCTACTTCTTTCCAAACTTCGATATTGCTGTGTTTCAGATACTCGCAAACTAGATTTGTGATTAGTGACTTGCAGTAAAGGGATTCAATTTCGTCCGTAGTGGTGATACTAAACTTCACAATGACTTTCTTCCTATCCGTTTCATTTCACTTCTCCGGACAGGGAGTGTTCAAAGCCACTCTGACATACGGACTCCTTGTTTTGAGGATATTTGATCGCTTTGCCTTCGCTATTATCTTAAAAATTATAAATATTGCGCGATTTCGAATCCAATAGCCAGTTGTTGACAAATAGATCAATAACGAAGAAGTATTAATATCCCACACTACAGTACTGAGCGTCAGTGGTGCAGTTGCTATTGCTGCTGCTACCCGTCCAGGAGACGCGGGTTCGATCCCGACCACGTACATTCAGCTGACGAATTAGTTGACCCCCCCGCTCGAATCCGATGAAGTTTTCTTGGGTAATTATTTTTGCTTTATCATGAAATTTCGCATAATTGTGCAGGATAATAAACTGTACGAGTATATAAAATGTTATGTAAAAATATAAATAATCACCTGAGAAAATCTCATCGGTTTCGAGCGGGAGGGGTCAGCTAATTCGTCAGCTGACTGTACCAACATGGATTCATAATAATATTATGTACAACGTACATTTATTCAAAGATCAATGTGAAGGACAACATCGTTCAAATACGTATATTATGTGCAGTAGGCCACAATGCACTAGCGTAGCGTGGCCGACTAAGGCGTGATCACTCTTAATCAGAGTAAGTACGAACCCCTCGCTGAAGACATATATGCTGCTGCTGATGATGATGATGATGATGATGATGATGATGATGTGTTCATCTACACCAAATGTTGGTAGATTTTTTAGTCTGTGTGTCTCGTATAACGGTTTAATTGCGCGTCTGCTCGAGCGGGTCTGATGAACGACCCTCGAGCGCCGTGACATGTTCAGAGTTCACGCCGTTTTGGCTTCATAGTGCCTCTCATATGATTAAAGACCTCCGTTTGGATATCTTTAATTAATTATTTTATTTTCTACAAAAAGCTTTGTGTAATTATGCGAATCATACCGTTTCTGTCCGCAGTTGAGTTTTTCGGTTATGGTATTTGTAGGAGTAGAAATCTAATATCGTGATAAAATGTCTATAGGTTTTACAGTCAAGCACATACTATTCAAATCCCTAAAATTTACGATTTGCACGCACACCATAAAAGTATTGTAGAAATCTGTATTATGTTATTTATGATAAATTAATTTGTTAAAGTGAATGGTTATTGGCGCTTTGTGAACTTAATTTCATAATTATAAATAACAAAAAAAATCTTTGATATTCTCCATAATAATCCCAAAAAGAATAAAATGGTAAAACTTTTTAAGTACAATCAATCTCTTTTTATTTTTTGTAGCAATCAAACACGAAATGAAATTGTTTATCGAGGTGTTCCTGTCCTCAAAATATTAATAAAAACGTTCCTAAAAGCCTGCTGATGAAATATTAGGTGAGAGAAAATTAAGGGGTCTAAAGTGATTGGTCGTGGACGTCAATATCCGACACCATTAGAAGGTTCGTTCACTGGAATAATTTAATTGATTTATTTATCCCTACATCCAATTACGACCAGTCAAAAATTGTACGTTGAAATCCATCGACAGACGATGTTCGGCTCAATCTGTTTCGGTTTTAATCCTTTCCATATTATAAAATGAACCAGTAATACAGTGAACTCATGGAAATTAATTAAATTTGGCTGGATAACCGAAACATTGATATATAAATGCCAGAATTAGCTGAGGAGCAGAATCAGAACCAAATCCAAGATACTATGAATCAAACTCGCACTTATATATTATATACAAATTACATACATTTAAGTGCGAGTTCGAGTTCGATTCGTTTGTTTTTATCTATATCAGCGCAATTACTCACACCGGTGGTGTGGTGTCATTCTCACGGTATTGTACAAAATGCCTTACGGTAACTTACATTATAAACTAATGGTATATTCTATACTAACCAACTAATGTTACCTAAACTCTATGTGGCACATAGTCGCCTCACAAATGTGAAAATATATTTGGATGTTTAGATGTTTGGATGTTTGTTCCGTTTTCACGCCCGCCCGCTGTAGTTAACTACAGAACGGATTTGGATGAAATTTGGAATGGAGATAGTTTGTACCCCGGATTAACACATAAGATACTCTTCATGGGAAAAAGCCTTATTCCCACGGGAAATCTTACATAACGCGAGTGAAGCTGCGGGCGAACAGCTGATTATTTATAAAGTAAAAAACAATAAATACCTTAAACACGGTAAATTCACACGTATAAATTTATTCGAATGGCCGACTAGTTTCGTACCAAAAAACTAAAATTTTATGGACAGGGTTCGAACTCGCCTCTCCTCAGCAGTCCGGATACATTTCATTCATGTTTTCAAAGATTTGGTTCTCATACTTTTCTTCTAGGTGACGTTAAAAATTTCCATCCGGTATGCTTACGTATACGCAGTAACTCCGTATCAACAAAATATATTTATTTATTTATTTATGTATTTGTAATGTGGTATTTACATATTAGTAATTAGGTATATATTTATGTAATATGTATGTTTATGTATATAGGTAGGTATATATATTTAAGTAATTATGTAAGTCTACTTGCATGTACATATGTATGTATGTGCATATTGTATAATATTTACTATCAGTATTTAGTACACGTTCTTGTCATGGCCCTTTAATGACACATTGGTTGGCTGGAAGAGATCTCTCTTTAGAGGTAAGCTCGCCTTTGCTTATATTTTTATTTTCTGTACCGTGTACCTAATGCAATAAAGAATATATAATATACTCACCGGCACATCTAACCGCCCACTCTTCATTTCAGGGAATACTCGTGATTCTTTATAATTCTATTAGTTACAGCTGATGTCAGTTAAAAAGTTGTTAATTTAACGTTTATTTAAGTGTGTTTAATTTATCGTAAAATTATCAACAAATCAATTGTAATGTATAACAATAAGCATAGTTAAAAATTAACCCGAAATACAAGGGTGGGCGGTTAGATGTGCCGGTGAGTGTATTTAATTTTTTACTACTAATTAATGCTATACCGGAATACTTTTCGCTCCATATGTGCGTTCTCAAACCTAATCCCCGGTCCACCGAGGGGTTTGTTAAATTTTAATTTCTCTGCAACCCCACATCCCCTGCGATCAACCAAGGGCCATTCGCGTAGAATTAATGGACTCTATCATTAGCCCTGAGGGCCCATTCAGTTAATGCGACTTTATAAAATGCTTTTTTCTTCTTCTGATCGCCTGGTACATAATTTTCTGTTTATATCATAAAATAGGTACAAAATGGTTAGTAATTTGAATTTTAGATAGCAGTGAATGCAAGGAATATTTATAGGTTATTGCAAGACAAAAAAAAAATACTTTATTGTCATGAAAACAGTTTTTATCGTATATTTATCGCGACCTATAAGGGAGTGAAAAACCGTCTCATGACACATTAATTAGTTAATTAGTTTTAAAAATAAAATATTTAGATAGTCCGTAATAACGTATAACTTATAGCTTAACAATTTAGATAATTTTATCTAAATACGTAAATCGCGTCTAAATTATGTATAAAAAAACATTAATGATCTAAAGGATAAAAATGTTAACGTTGTTTCTGTCTAGCACGAAATAGATTAACGTTCAAGCTCCCTAAAACAAATCAACAAAGAGCCTAGCTAGATTCTCAACAAATAAATTTTACCATGGCGAGGAATTTCAAGAAAAAATCCTTTCTACATTGTTGTGTGCGGAATGAAAATTTAATTTCATCCAAGCAAGTTTAAATTTGTTTAAGAAAACAAAGCGGCTCTCATAATTAAATGTCTAGCTGAATAAGTAACGCGGATGTCAAGATGGGCCTTTGTCTTGGAAGCAGGTCACGTAACTCGTTAAAGGCACAACAGAGATAAATACTCTTAAAAACTATTAGCAAAAATATGTAAACTTTTCTTTCTTGTTACTCGTTTGCTGCAACATCCAGATCCAACTTTCAAACACCGAGAGGCTCGAGCCTACCCTGGCCTACACACGAGAGAGACCACGTTGACCCAGTGCGGGTTGGTTGACTTCACACATAACCACGATGTTTTTCTTCACCTTAATAGGTTCAACGTACATATGAATTCGAAATTCGCAAACACATTGGTACGTGGTAGGAATTGAACCCGCGCCTTCCGGACCCAGCCCTAGCCACCACCGATGCTCAATTCGTTTGCTTAGATTGGTATTAACTGGTAGTTTGGAATTTAGCCTATATTAAACTTTATAATATATTTAAATACTCTATATTTTCATATTTCATATTTATTTATTTGCTTACAAATGGTAACAATTTGATCTTACTACATAAATACAGTCTCCCATTTGATACCTCGTAAGGTGTTGCAAATTCCCTTAATAACATATGTGAATTTAAATTAAAAAATCAATTTGTATAATAAAAAAAAAAACGAAATAAAATGTTAGTATATACTTAAGATTAGGTGTTAGTTTTTATAAATGATGTAGTGCCTATTATGGAGATGATTGAACAATTAAATTTTATTAACTGGTTTGTTAAATACGTTTAGGGTAATCCACTTTCCTGTATCGTCCATTTCATTTTCTAAGACTCCCATATGCCTATGCCGCCGTCCACTTTTTTCAGGTATATTTTTTTATGAAATTGCAGATGACGATAAACTTTGGTCACACCAAATATTCGTATTATATGAATCGAATAAAAAAGGTGAGCTCAATTCTCATTCGTTTTAATTCACACATGAATGCATTTTCACAAAAAAGAGATGAATAAAATAAAATAGAATGTCAACATTCATATCTTAATATTATTATTATTATTAAAAATATTTTGAAACTACGCGTGCGGCAAAATATCTAGGAATGAAATATTCAACATTGAAATAATTCCAACATTACCTATAATTTGTTGTTTATTGACGTCTGGTTTTGCAAGCGAAACGGTAATATTGCGCACATAGCTCTACTTTTACTAATTAGGCATTTTACTAAAGTGGCCGGGCGGTATATTTGGGCAGCCTCACAGAGTTGCCACATCACAAGCCGTAACCATAACCCGCCGTATTCCATTAACACTCTCATTACACTCTTTACCTGAATTAGGTCGAAGCTTTCATGTTGGGCAATTTCCTCTATTTCCCGTAATAAGAGGAGTTCCGTTCCTACCAGCGAAACAAAGGTAGGTGAAGGTAGTTGGGTCGTCGGGTCGGCTTGTCAGGTGGTCGGGTGGAGCGCAAGCGCTGAAATAGGCTCGTTAACTTTTCAATTTTCCGACGTATGGCGAGTAACGCCGCTACCGGGTGCTTGTGTAGTCATAAGAGACGGCGTTTATTTTTTTACGCGTTCTTTCTACCTTCCATCATCGGACTTGTTCAAGTTGACTGATTCAATCGATTATGACAAAATTATTATTATTACTTAACCACCGCTGCTATTACCACTGCCGTGCCGTGTCGCCATGCTGGTCGGATCGGTTGGAGTTGATGAGTTGGATGGAAGGTCTGAAGATTCACTGAACCATTATTAAAACTTTTTGTTGTGCTTGAGATAGTTTGAAAATGTAATATTCCACGGGAAAAATCTTGCACAACGCAAGCGTAGCCGCAGGCGGACAGCTACTACAGAAATAAGCCCTATTACTTAATTGATTCTTTGCATAGCTGCATCCCTTTCTGTAGTACAGATGTGTGGGCACTAATTAAACCGCCCGCTTGTAAACCGTGTTCAGTCTAAACTAGTGAGATGCGACGCCCCACTGAGTGAGCGTGGGCACGACTATTATTTACCGCTAGTTGCACGCGGGCATTAAACGACTTATACACACGTATCCAGTTTATTATTCCCCACAAACCAAAGGATTTCTCCACCGCATTGTAGTTTTTTCACCTCTTTTTATTACCAGCTTTTATTACTTTTACACGACTTTTTACAGATAATTTACGATCGCTAATGAAAACGTTTAGTAAGTGAAATGTAATTGAATACCCGTTTACGATATAGTAATTGCCTTTTATCGTAGCTTTGATGTTGTATAATGAGGACTAATTCAACGAGTTGGAGTGGTTTAGCGGGATAGGGTCGCCTTTGGAATGTTTAGTTTCTAGTTCAAATCCCAGCAACGCGTTTTAAAAATTTTCAAAGTTGTAAAGTTGTTGAGTGCGAATCATCAAGATATGATTTGGTCACTCTAATTTAGGGTAAGTTAAAAGTTTTCAGTGGAGATATTTATATCAATGTTACCAGCTTTATGTAAGTCAATTACCCAAAGGTGATTATTTATTTTGTTTATAAATATGATTTGTATGTGTAAAACATTGCAACGTTACCCAGAATTTTAGAAGTCAATATGAAGTCGAATTAATTTGGTTATGGAAAAAATGATTTTCTAATCAGCCGCATAATAATATGATGAATTAGACTCACTTATATTGTTTCTAACAAAGTTATTCGTTGCTAACGTAGTGTGTCAGGCTAGTATGAAGTAAAGGCAGTGTATTTCAGTATCTAACTTGGTTTAATATTTATTTAAAAAACTCAATCTCAGACAAGGTTTACTAACTACAAAATTGGTTAAATAAATAACTAGACTGTAGCCGAAGATAATGGATTAACACACATACGAAGTACAACACAAAGTTTAACGCCGACTACTTATTTCAATGCACAACCCCGTAAAAGCCAGAAACGAAGACATCCCGACCAGTGAATACAACCTGGTAGCTGATAAGCCGGGCTTTACGCGCACCGCGCACAATAGTCCAGGGGCAATTATAAATCATGCAGCAGCGCGTTAAACAGCTTACTAAATTTAAATTTTATATTAGCTGCCGCACTATGAATGCAGGTAAATCCCTCTTTTCATGTGGTCGGCTGCCAGCTTTGAGAATAATGAGGTTCAGATTAACTCCGGCAGGGTTTTTGCTAGGTATAGCTTTTGGGAATACGAGTTTATAGGTAGTAAGTAACGTAGTAATTTTAAATAGTTTTACAAATAACTCTTTATAGTTTGCTACTCATTTGTCTTAATTGATCAAAAAAAATTTGTAATAATCTTAAATAGTTTTACAAATAGCCCACCTTATCGGGGTTTTCCCATGGGAAAAAGATGTTTTCTTTGAATAAAAGTCTGTGTATTTAACGAATTCCGGTATTTAATTTATGCACCAACACTCAAATTCCTGGCTCTACTTAAATGAATGAATTTTTACGAAGGAATACTCGTAGACTACTTTCGTAGCTTTTGCTACGATTTGCTACGTCTTTCGTAGCACTCGTAGTTTGTAACAAAACAAAACGAATCTTTTACTATTTAAAACCCATTAGAAGTTTGTAACTTACAATACGGCTCCATAGCCCAAGTGGTAGTGCATCTGCCTCCGACGCACAGGGTCTCGGGTTCGAATCCCGCCCAGGGCTAACATTCGTGTGATGAGCGCTTGTGTTTGTCTTGTGTCTGGTTGTTGTTTATCTATATAAGTATGTATTTATATATTTATGTAATGTATATCAGCTGTTGTAGCGTTAAAAAAGAAATCTAGCTAACCTGTGGTCGCAGACCACAGGCGAAACGTGAAATTTAGGTGAACAGAGAAAGAGTTAAAATTTGTCCGAACGGTATAATATAAATTCAAAAGCGCCTAGAAATTGCCAAGCATGAGCCGAGAGTCGAGTCCTGAGGGGACTCCGGCGATGTAGTGTCGCTGAACTAGTGTTGTGTTGTGGTGTATCGATGCAGGAAGGTGTACCAAAACCGCGGAGTACCCCGGAGAGTAATTACCAAACGGGAACCAAAAAAAGAGGGCCGGAGAAACCTAAAGGGCCTTTTTAGAATTTAGAAAAGAATTTAAATTTGGCAAAATCCGCATACAAAATTGATACAAAAACAAATACAAAAAAAGGTTAAAAAATGATGGGCAGTCCCAGGGGGGACGCCGGAGCGCGGGTCTGCGGCACTCAGCTGGCACGGGCGCGGGCGCGCACAACGCAGGGGTCCAGGCACGTCCAACGCCCGGTGGCCTCAGGGGTCCGGAACCACGGCGAGAGAACGAGAAAGGCACGGAGGGACCCTCGTGTGTGTGCCGCAGAGGCCGGAAATACACTGTAAAGATGAGTTGTCGTATGTGTTGAACAGCAGAAAGCATCTTGCGACTCAGGCGAAAGCATCTTCTGTTGGTGATCTCCTAAACGCTGAAGAGGACAGATTTGCGCCGGTTCGTACACTAACACATAATTTAGATTAGAATAACTGGTTTAGGTTTAAAATTACACACAATTTAGATCATTTAGATTAGTTTTTAGCCGTGTTTTCGACATGCTCTAGATTCTGACGTTTTCATCTCATGATAGACGACAGCTCAGAAAAAAACAATTTAGAAAAAGGTCAAACTAACAAAATTTTAAATTTGAAAATGTGACATAAAAAACCGGCCAAAAGAAAAAAGAACCGTACCAAAAAGGTTATTAAAAAACCTGCAGTAATGCTGCAGACATCCCTTCACCAGAAAAAAAATCCTCCAACTCGAAAAAGGAAAAAAAATCTTCGAGATGGCAACCCTCGAAGGAAGTTGACCACCCTAGAACAAAAGCCGAATTGTTCCAAGTCAACTATGAAAGGAAAAAAATATCGATAAAAATTTATCGACACTCTACCCCATCACTATAAACCAATGAACACGTCATGTTCCCAGCACGATCAGCTCATAAACGACTCACTGGCCCCAGGATAAGAAAACACCGGTGTCCCGATAGAAACCAAGTCAATCCACCAGGAAAAAAAGGAGGACGGAAATGGCTTGGAGAAAGAAAAAGGAAAGTTGTCAACCACAACAGAAAAAGGTGGAGACAACCGAAGGAAACACCGATGAAGTGGTATCCCCGAGCCAGGAGGAAAATGTAAGATATGTGAAGGATAGAAAAAGAAATTTGGAAATTTGGATATGTTGGAATATTGGAATGTTAGAATGTCACTAAGTTTTAAAACCAAAACGCGCACACACAAGTTATTTACACAAGATATCTACAAATATTTACAAGTTATATACAAACTACAATGTACACAAATGTACAAAAATATACACACTTGCGAATGAAACGCAAACAAATAAATAAGAGCAAGTAGAAAGAATCTACTTGCAAAGAGATTTGAAAGTCGAAAACTGTCAGAAAGCGCGAAAACAGCCACGAAGGAAGACAAACTTCAAAATCGGGTGGGCGCGAAAATCTGACAGATGACTAAAAAAAATGGCCGTGAGCAACCAAACAAGGTTTGACGTTCGCCCGCGCCATCGTGTTCATCCCAAAACACGAAAGACGCCGACGAACACCGGAAACTCGGATTGCCCAACGGCGCAGTTGGTAGAGACTACCAACGAAGTCATAGTCAAAGTCGCGGGTTCGAATCCGACCCGGACTGAAAAGAGGAATTTGGCCGCGTGGTGGGCCATGCGTGTTTCAAGAAAGAGACAACCCTTCCAAGAAACACGCACAGACAACCACACAGGCCGACTGCACATAGCAGCGGACGCCGTCTAGTCACGACAAAAAAATATCGCGCTTCGGGAACAACATGTTAAACATAGCCCCGGCTCAATCCAGGGGAAATCGAAGCGACATGGGCCAAGTTTGAGGCCTATGGCAACTCAAAAACCTGGACCCATGCGCATAATGTCGAAATCCGAATAAAATAACCTAACTTACCAACTAACACCGAAAGATAATAAAATTTACAACTGGCCAGAAAAACACACATACAGACACACACACCACACAGAAAAAAGAGGCGTAAAAAAGGTAAATAAACTTAGTGACATTCAAACAAAATAGAAAGAGAGGACGAAATGATGAATTTAAACCAAAACAAGGTGCCAAAAAGAATAGGAACACGTTTGCCAGAAGGCTTTTAGAATTTAGAAAAATAATGTTCCAGGGGAACATGGAAAAGAGGGTCTATTTCAAAATTTATGAACCCTCGTGCGGGGAACTGGATAAACACGAAAAAATATTCGGGGGCTATTCAACGACCGCGTCTTAGTATGGACAATTGAAGGCACCAAAGATACGTCACACGATTACCGCAACTGTCGGCCAACCCACGGCATACAGTCTTGGCTACTCGTGGACAGCACCCAGTGTACACTTCTTTGCATACAAGAGGCTCGTAAATAGCCCCGCGAGTTTTGCAGGTGGGTAAAAAAAAACTACACAAGGAAAAACGAGTATAAAGGGGAAAAAAATTAGGGGAAGACCGGAATATAAACGAAATTTACAGATAAATTTATGTTACGGGCGCCATTTGTAGCGTTTAAAAAAGAAATCTAGCTAACCTGTGGTCGCAGACCACAGGCGAAACGTGAAATTTAGGTGAACAGAGAAAGAGTTAAAATTTGTCCGAACGGTATAATATAAATTCAAAAGCGCCTAGAAATTGCCAAGCATGAGCCGAGAGTCGAGTCCTGAGGGGACTCCGGCGATGTAGTGTCGCTGAACTAGTGTTGTGTTGTGGTGTATCGATGCAGGAAGGTGTACCAAAACCGCGGAGTACCCCGGAGAGTAATTACCAAACGGGAACCAAAAAAAGAGGGCCGGAGAAACCTAAAGGGCCTTTTTAGAATTTAGAAAAGAATTTAAATTTGGCAAAATCCGCATACAAAATTGATACAAAAACAAATACAAAAAAAGGTTAAAAAATGATGGGCAGTCCCAGGGGGGACGCCGGAGCGCGGGTCTGCGGCACTCAGCTGGCACGGGCGCGGGCGCGCACAACGCAGGGGTCCAGGCACGTCCAACGCCCGGTGGCCTCAGGGGTCCGGAACCACGGCGAGAGAACGAGAAAGGCACGGAGGGACCCTCGTGTGTGTGCCGCAGAGGCCGGAAATACACTGTAAAGATGAGTTGTCGTATGTGTTGAACAGCAGAAAGCATCTTGCGACTCAGGCGAAAGCATCTTCTGTTGGTGATCTCCTAAACGCTGAAGAGGACAGATTTGCGCCGGTTCGTACACTAACACATAATTTAGATTAGAATAACTGGTTTAGGTTTAAAATTACACACAATTTAGATCATTTAGATTAGTTTTTAGCCGTGTTTTCGACATGCTCTAGATTCTGACGTTTTCATCTCATGATAGACGACAGCTCAGAAAAAAACAATTTAGAAAAAGGTCAAACTAACAAAATTTTAAATTTGAAAATGTGACATAAAAAACCGGCCAAAAGAAAAAAGAACCGTACCAAAAAGGTTATTAAAAAACCTGCAGTAATGCTGCACTGTCTGATACCCATAATACAAGCTCTGCTTAGTTTAGGATCAGATAGCCGGGTGTGAAGATGTCTCCCCATATATTTATTTATTTAATAACTCAAAAATATTTAATCTAGGAGTAATGAAAAAAACATAAAACAAAATTCTAAGCAACCATCCGCTTGATCAGTCTTATGCAATAACATAGACATTTAGTAATTGGATCTACGCAAAAACAGCGCGACAGCGTACATTTCATACGAAATCTTTTTTGTTTGAAGCTGGAGGCAAAATTTCGTTGGAAATTTCATTACCCGCAGCTTTATCAAATAACCCGTGTAATGGCTGCCGGCCAGCCAACGGGCTGCATTCAGAGGCTCTGCTGCTAACATTTACATGCTCGTGTCAAAGTACAATAGGCATGCATTTAAAACCTGCATTCAGGGCCTGGCCAAGTAAAAAACTCTATTGCTAAAGATTTATTTGCTACACAACATGAATATCACTTTGTATGTAATTAGTATTGCATTTTTTCTTTTTTGTCTCATTCTTCTTTGTATTAAAAATTCTTCCTAGAATATTTCTGCTTATATGTGGAAGCTTATAAATGGCATATAAGTACTACTACTACGTACGTACGTTCTACTTATGATATATGTTTTGTAAAAAAAGCTGTAAGCCTCCCAAATAAAATAAAATAAAAACAAATAAATTTACATTACATAGAAATCAGACTGTCCTACATGTAATCCTACCTATGCTAACTAGAAAAAATCTTTGATAGAAACCCTTTCAATTTGTATTTATTTGTACTTAATTCCATTACAAAAGTACCCTACTATTTGTTTAAAATTTGTAAGAATTTGTGGGCTTACCACAAAAACATGTCAAGCAAACCCGATGAAGTTATGATAGTGACCGCGAAAGTTTTAAATCATATACTATAGGTAGTTTGCTTGTTTTAAATCATATACTATATAGGTAGTTTGCTTGTTTTAAAATAATAACTTAATAAAAGAAACTCATAAGATTTATAAAAAACTTCATTATGCCTGTTCTAAGTGATTTCACTGTTGAGTGAAGGGTGTGAATTAATTAAATTCACGCATTTGGCTAAACCTTTTCTAAGTCATTTAAAAATCAAAATCAAAATCAGAAATATTTTATTCGAATTAAGAATTTTACAAATCATTTTTCGACGTCAAAGCTATCATGGATGGCACGTTCACTACCAGTGTACGCCCTTTGTGGAGAAGAACGGCAAGAAAAAACAGCACATTTTGGGGAACTGAGTTACGACTGTGTAAGTGAAAGCTGTTTGTTATTCGCAGTCTTCATTACGTATGAGTGCCTATCAAATTAATAATTCTAGGTAACAAATTATAACTAGTGGCTCTGTGAGCTGTAGACCTAACGAGTTTTTTTTGTTATCGAAATGGCTGAATTGTGTTTTTTTTTTACGTTTTCAACTCCCATGTTTTCTCCATTTTTTTAAATTTTGAAAAACTGAACCGATGATACTATTCTATATATTTATAGAACCTGCTCATAAAATTTCACGAGAATCGGTTGAGAAACGTGACCTGTAGAGGGTTGGTCCACTTCACTTCGAATTTCTTCGCAGCAAGTCTCCTCTTGAATGAATGAATGAATGAATGAAATATACTTTATTACACACAGACAGAAACATACAGTAATTACAGAAGTAATGTCTTGATGTTTTCCTTTACCATAAGAGCGTTGAATAATTCGAAAACACATTGTTACTTGGTGGGGATCAAACCCGCGTCTCTCGGACGGGAAGCAGAGCCCCTAGCCACTACTGCACCAACGCTCTTTACCTGGGCTGATTGATAACTGGCCGAAACGACGAACTTAAAAAAATGATACGCAAAAAAAAAAAATTACATTATATTTTGGCATCTTTTTGAAAATAGAACGCCAAATTTGAATTTAATCGAACTGGTGGAATTTGTTTGATAGGACGTAGAACTTTCTCTGTCGTAAATTTTCTTAACAATGGAAAGAAACGAAATTCGTGCGGTGATAAAGTTTTACGTTTTAAAACAGAAAACAGCAACCCAGATTAAAACCAAGCTAGACCGTGTTTTAGGTAATTCTGCTCCTGCATTGAGTACAATTCACACCTGGGTAACTGATTTTAAACGTGGAAGACAGAGCTGCGAAGACGCCCACAGGTCTGGCCGTCCAAATGAAGTTACGAATCCGGACATGATCAAAAAAATTCACAAAATTGTATTGAATGATCGGCGCTTGAAGTTGCGAGAGATAGCAGAGATGGTGAGCATTTCCAACATTTGGGAATGAAAAAGCTTTGCGCGCGATGGGTGCCGCGTTTGCTCACTGTTGACCAAAAGCAACGTCGAGTGGACGATTCATCGGAGTGTTTGGCGCTGTTTAACCGAGATCCTAACGAGTTTTCGCGGCGTTATGTAACAGTCGATGAAACCTGGATACATCATTATACTCCCGAGACAAAAGAACAATCTAAGCAGTGGACTGAGAGCGGAAGACCTGCGCCGAAGAAAGCAAAAACGGTTTTGTCGGCCGGCAAAGTGATGGCGACTGTTTTTTGGGATGCTCGAGGGATTATTTTAGTGGATTATCTGCAAAAAGGAAAAACAATAAATGGAGAGTACTACGCAAGCTTGCTGCAAAAATTAAGTGAAGAAATCCAGAAAAAACGACCACATTTGGCCAAGAAAAAAGTTTTGTTCCACCATGACAACGCACCTGCACACACGTCAATGGTTGCAGTCGCCAAACTCCATGAATTGCGGTTCGAATTGCTACCGCATCCACCCTATTCCCCGGATCTGGCCCCGTGTGACTTCCACTTATTCCCAAACCTGAAGAAATGGTTAGGTGGCCAGAGATTTTCATCAAATGAAGAAGTCATTGTTGCCGTGGACGAGTATTTTGAGGGGTTGGAGAAAACATTTTATCAAACTGGTGTAACGGCATTGGAGAAGCGCTGGACTAAATGCATCGAGGTAGAAGGAAAAGAACTACGTTGAGAAATAAATTTATTTTAAATAGATTTTTAAAGTTTTTCTTTGTCGTTTCGGAAACTTATCAATCAGCCCTCGTAGGTATTTACTAGTGAATGTTTTTGGAATCTTGACCCGTATTATATATTAATATGAACAATATAATGAGAAATGTCGTGAGTTTTACGGGAATATTATTTCATATCGAATTGCACAAATGCCACACAGACCTGAATAAATGAGTTATGTTCCGTTTTTGATACCTCTTTGCGGGAAAATTATTCATTTTCTCGTTAATTTCACTGACATGGCAAAGCCAGATAATTGAATTTAACTTCATAGGTCTGTGTCCAGTTAATGCGTTCGTCTGTGTCCAGTTAATGCATTTATTAATAACTTATTCTAATATGAAACAGAAATGTTCGAAAATCGACAGATAATAATGCTCTTGTAAACAAACTAAGTACAATCAAATGGTGGTACCAATTAGAGGTGGTATTCTGAGGATATAGACATCTCTGATACAGTAACCTTTTATTCTGCGATCTCCAACCCGCCTGCCAAGCGTGGAGATTATGGCAAAACCCTCCACTTAAGTGGAGGAGGCTCATAGTCCAGCAGTGGACTGTAACGGGCCGATGATGTTGATGTTGATGATAGACATTATGACATGTGGAATAGTACCCGGAGTTCTATTTTAAGACCGTTATTATGACCTATGTACACCATTATACGAGGGCTGATTGATAAGTTTCCGAAACGACAAAGAAAAACTTTAAAAATCTATTTAAAATAAATTTATTTCTCAACGTAGTTTCCTTCTACCTCGATGCATTTAGTCCAGCGCTTCTCCAATGCCGTTACAACAGTTTGATAAAATGTTTTCTCCAACCCCTCAAAATACTCGTCCACGGCAACAATGACTTCTTCATTTGATGAAAATCTCTGGCCACCTAACCATTTCTTCAGGTTTGGGAATAAGTGGAAGTCACACGGGGCCAGATCCGGGGAATAGGGTGGATGCGGTAGCAATTCGAACCGCAATTCATGGAGTTTGGCGACTGCAACCATTGACGTGTGTGCAGGTGCATTGTCATGGTGGAACAAAACTTTTTTCTTGGCCAAATGAGGTCGTTTTTTATGGATTTCTTCACTTAATTTTTGCAGCAAGCTTGCGTAGTACTCTCCATTTATTGTTTTTCCTTTTTGCAGATAATCCACTAAAATAATCCCTCGAGCATCCCAAAAAACAGTCGCCATCACTTTGCCGGCCGACAAAACCATTTTTGCTTTCTTCGGCGCAGGTCTTCCGCTCTCAGTCCACTGCTTAGATTGTTCTTTTGTCTCGGGAGTATAATGATGTATCCAGGTTTCATCGACTGTTACATAACGCCGCGAAAACTCGTTAGGATCTCGGTTAAACAGCGCCAAACACTCCGATGAATCGTCCACTCGACGTTGCTTTTGGTCAACAGTGAGCAAACGCGGCACCCATCGCGCGCAAAGCTTTTTCATTCCCAAATGTTGGTGCAAAATATTAAAAACGCGTTCAGATGAAATGCTCACCATCTCTGCTATCTCTCGCAACTTCAAGCGCCGATCATTCAATACAATTTTGTGAATTTTTTTGATCATGTCCGGATTCGTGACTTCATTTGGACGGCCAGACCTGTGGGCGTCTTCGCAGCTCTGTCTTCCACGTTTAAAATCAGTTACCCAGGTGTGAATTGTACTCAATGCAGGAGCAGAATTACCTAAAACACTGTCTAGCTTGGTTTTAATCTGGGTTGCTGTTTTCTGTTTTAAAACGTAAAACTTTATCACCGCACGAATTTCGTTTCTTTCCATTGTTAAGAAAATTTACGACAGAGAAAGTTCTACGTCCTATCAAACAAATTCCACCAGTTCGATTAAATTCAAATTTGGCATTCTATTTTCAAAAAGATGCCAAAATATAGTGTAATATTTTTTTTTTGCGTATCATTTTTTTAAGTTCGTCGTTTCGGCCAGTTATCAATCAGCCCAGGTACTTCACTATTTTACAATTTTATACACGACTGCCGAAAAAAGTAGTGTAATGTGTTCAGGGTACATGTATATATGTGAGTTTCTTTATTCCACCATAAGCTCTAAATACTTGAACGGATTTGGATGTATGGGATATCGTTATAATCCATACATCAGCCTGAGTGACTGACTATATTTTTTTGGTAGGCTGGTTTTTAATTTTTGATGATCATCTTTTTAAATTATATTTTTTGTTAACTTATGAACAAAATAATTTAAACGAGATAGCAAAATGATTTCATCTATTTTTTTATAATTTAGATACCTAGATATTTAAATAATATATATACCTAATTAACAAGTAACCGGTAACTATGTAACAAGGAAACCCTCTTGTAGGACCCGCGGTCCATGCTCCAATGTTGCTTACATCAGTACGGTATACCACATTATTGTAACACATGGATTTATGAAACTTGGAGAAGATATAAGTACTCTTCTGTGATGGATATCTTTACATATGAGTTTAAGAATCATACATGGTAAAATAAACTACACAAAAAGTACTAAAGTTTTCATGCCAGTCATTTGCTTCGCAAAAGGCCAGAATATAGTTGCTGATTCAATGCTTTTCTGTCGAATACTGCGTCGAAAGTATGCTAAACTTTGAATTTCCATTCACAGTGATGTCAAGTAGGTGTACGAGTAGATCAGAGGTCGTGATGATTAGACCTTGGTTGTACCTCAGAGTACTATAATACTGGCGGTGGTTGTACTAATATAAATGTGTACCCCTGCCCTCTAACTAACCATCTTGTACGAACATACGGTCCTTCCAAGACCTCGATCCCAGCCAACATCTTTACTTGTATATAACTTCATTATTGTATTCGTAAGACATGGATTACGGGAACTTGAAATATGAGACATTCTGTCTCGAGTGGAAACTCGATACAGAATGTTAATTCTGTGACTTTAGGGAACTAAAGTCACAGAATTAATATAGTACTAAAGATTATTTTAGATATTAGGTATACGTGAATTATTCCGTTGACATCGAGTTATGCAGTGTTGAAAATAATATAATAATTCTTGGAGAACCTTAGTAATAATATCTTTGACAAAAGATAGACATGCAGTAATTTATTGCTTTTTATTTAGTTATTTTAAGCATGCACGTGCACATTCATAGACTATAGGTAATTGTTGGTTTTTGCATCGAACTCATGATATTGGACAAGTAAAGTTTGTATTTTTTTACTATTTTTGAGATCGGTTATCGACCTTACATCCCACACTATAAAAACTTGGTAAACTCTGTTCACCCCGCAAAGTGACGTACTCGTATGTATGTTCATATTTTGAAATCCGAAATCAGAAATCAGAAACATTGTTTTTATTTTGCGAGCTTTCAAAGATTTCTTTTTTTATTGAACGGACTAATCACTATTTCTATCAGAATGGTAATACTTAAAGTTTTCAGAGAAAAAAAAATGATGAAATGAATTATTTTATTTGTTTCTTTTATTGTTTATATTGCTTTATTTCTTAAATATACACGATATTTTAAGCGGTATAGTTTAAATTCAATAGAATTCCGTTAAACGTAAAAGTAGGCTTATGAAATTGTTGATGTAAGGACGAGCGTATTAAATTATGGCTCTAGTTTAACAAGGCGGTTTTGCTACAAAATATTTGCCCCGTGGGAGTTTCCATAGCAAATGTTTAGGTAATTTAAACTAAGTGTATTCAGCTACGGTACAACCTACACGCACCCTTAGGTGTAATATATCAAAAGGATAAGTTAACATGAAACTAAAATTACTACTTTATAATCTGTTAATTTATTATTATTATCTTTAAGCATTAACATGCCAAAATAAAAATTGTCGACTTCGTCAGAAAAAAATAACAATCAACCTATTATTAACCAAGATATTTGTCTTCCTGTATCTAAGCGAGTAATGTTTATGGAAGTTAGTGTACAGCATTTTTGATACCTTAAGTTTTTTCGCCTCCTGATTAGAAGATTTAAGCAGCAAAACATCCAACAGTGCGAAACGTCTAATGAGTAGTAAGCCTAATTAGGAAAAGGTCCATGTAGCAAAACGTCCAACTCTCAGATGGTCTATATAGCTGAACATGTACTATTGTATACGCTGATATCTGCTTTTTTCCGAATAAATAAAAAAAACTAAAGTAGGTATATATTTATATTTCGATTTTTATTTGTATGTACGTGAGGAAACCTCTGTATGTGAAGTTGAACAACCCACTCTTGACCGCCCTAATTTAGGGTAGTTCCCCTTCGAGACTACGTGAGCCATTGATGATGATTGTCATGAAATATTTTCTCATCTCACATTTGTTTCTCCGAGTATCAACCATTCTATAACCTCAAGTACAACTAGGTTCTAACCTATACCTATATGCATAGATAATAAATATTATGACGGCACAATCGACCTGACCGCAAGCCAATATCCTTACCCCAGCAATGACAGTATGTTCGAAGGGATAATAGGGCCTGATGTAATAGCACTGACCTCCCCCATAAAAGTAATAGGGCTTTGGCTTTTGACTCGCAATCAAGGGAAACTTTTAATAGCCATAAGTTTTATAGGCGTCGCAATGGGATGTTTGATTAACTGTTATTAGGTTGTCGACATTTCGGTTATAATCTTCGTTTCAATATATTTAGTGTGGTCTTGGCTTGAATTGTGTTCAAAGAATTAAAAAAAAGTTAGTTAAATTAGAACAAGAAAGTTACATGATTGAAATTTGTCAAAGAAATAACTTTTTTTTTTATATTTTATGGCCTGGTTACACGACCTTTAAGTCAAGTCTTATTTTATTCACAAAAAAAACGGAACACTTCACTTTTTTTTTGAGTTCGTTACTCATTGGCTAAAGCTTCAAGGAAGGGAATTCTCGAAGATATTTCAAACTTTATCGATATTCTGGAAAACCAGTTTTATTTTAAAAAAGAAACGAAATATTTTTCCTCTAAGTATATTTCTGATTGATTGTCTGTAAAAATATTTTAATTCCTGCCACAAATACTGAAAAACTCAGCGAAAGACAGTCGCAAGAAGCGCAGGACCCGTTGCTGTGGAGTTTCTTGGAGATAACCTTTGTCCAGCTGCGAATGTTTTTAATTTAAGCTTAAATTATGGTGATATTACATCTCGAATGATGTAAATTCAGGCATAAGTTTTAATCACTCATAACCTAACTTTATCCTACTTACACGAAGACATTAAGCAATCTCACCACGATAACTTAATCAAACTTCACACTAGTAATTTCCGCGGTTGACACGAATTTGCCATGACAATTAAAAATTAATTAGTTTGCTAACTGACGAGGTTCCTGTGTCATAGTATAAAGAGGGCAAGTAGGTTATCTTCCGACACGTGACGAACATAATAGTTTATTTTAAGGCGATTATCATACCCTGTATGTGTATGTGTCCCCGTGCCACGTAGCAGATGATTTTAATAATATAATAAATATAATAATAAATAAAATAATAAATATGTCAGTTAACTTGTCGTAGAAAAAAGAAACCAAAACTCTAGTACTAGCTATTGGTAACTTTGCATCTATTCTGTAAAACTAACTCTAAACGAAGAGATGTATTTGCTTATAAATGGGCACAGTCTCGCAAAGCCCAAAGCACCTTAGACGATGTAATCTTTCTTTTTCCTATTTACTCGTATAATATAATGATATCAAGAATAATAGGCAAAGTAGTTTCATATGCCACTGTCTTATGCGCATCTTAAACACAACCCCTCCACTTCGTCCAAAGTTATTTTTACGTAACGTATGAAGATGTCCTATTTTACGTAAATTCACTATGTCTGGGCTCTGTTCATAATAGTTTAATTTCAAAGCAACACGGGTACTTATGTGATAACGTCGTCGGCAAACCCGACGGAATACTTAGAATAGAGCTGAGAGTAAACGCACATTGTTATCAAAATATCCGAAACCTTATTGATGTTGCTAGGAGCCAGCAAGTATTGTTGAAGTTTCTGGTAATTTGTGTGGTTTCTGTTAGAGAGTTGGTTTACCGACTTCTTTGGAAGGGTTCGTATTCTAAAATAAATGTGCTTACGTCTGTACATTATCGTTCTGTTATTGTTATATAATTGAAATTAAAATTTGATTTATTTAGACTTAAGAATGGTAATATTTTGTTCGTTTATTATACACATCCAAACAATGCCCAATGAAAATTATTTATAAACTATATTATTTTTTACATAACTTACAATATTATAAATGTGAAAAATATATATTTTTTTTATTAGTTGATGGGCTTACCTCTTGACCACAATCAGGTCCGCGAGGGACGAGATGCGGTCGATGATGGAACAAGTTCGCCCAGAAGGTGCCTGTTCACTCTAACTTTGAAAATGCTATTTATTATATTTGGATGTTTGGATTTTTAGATGCTTGGATGTTTGTTCCGCTTTCACGCCTTAACTACTGAACGGATTTGTATGAAATTTGGAATGGAGATAGTTTATACACTGGATTAACACATAGGACAACTTTAACGGGAAAAAGTCTTATTCCCACGAGAAAATCTTACACAACGCGAGCGTAGCCGCGGGCGGACCGCTAGCATATTGTAAAAGTAGAATTTAAGTACTGCCGATTTGTCTGATTATTTAAAAATCCAGACGACTCCATGCTTCGGAAGACACGTTAAACCTACAGATGTCATTACATGAACTCATGATACCTTCAGCTGCTCCATAACCCTGGCCAAGGTTTGTTACTTTGTCAGTTGTTGACTTTACGGCCTAGACGATAAGAAAAGAGATCAAAGCAAAAGTAATTAATTCGTTTTAAATTTCACAGCAATGCCCGAAGTGAAACTCTAGGGCTTGTGTAGCGAGCGCATTAATTTAATATTAAACGTTCTAATATCTGAGTTCTATGTAAAGTCACGCAGCGTGATGTTGACGGTCTTCGTTGCGACGAGCAGAATATCTATTAAAGGATTAAAAATTATGAGAAAATAAATTACTTTATAAGATTAAAAGTTGTTTGCTTTAATAGAGAGTCTTTAATTTTTGCCGTCAATACGTTTTGACAGCCGCATATAAGGGGAACAATTTTTTATACTTGCTAGATGAAGGTAAGATTGCTAGACAGCAAAAGCAGCGAGCAGTATCGTAACAGATGCATCTGACACCGGCACTACATTCCATACATTTTGTATGAGTTGAATAAAAGTAACTACAGTTTAATTTAGAACTGTTGGGTAACGAAAGAGATGTTAGTTAAGAAAAGAATTACCCGACCGTATACCGTACCGTTACCAATTAATAACTTTACTAACTGGATACAAAATAACTGACAATCGATTATACCGCTTCTTTTACATTATCAAATGTTAAGCAGAATATTTAGTAAGTTTACTTAAAAATAAACATAAATACTTACTTAATATGACACAATTGTATTATATTTCTTACTTAATAAGAAATCTATCTGCATTATAAAATGCACCAGCTTTATAATGATCTCGCACAAAAAGTCAGTAAAAAGATGCTCTAAGAGGTAGTGCCTTGGCAATGAGATGGATGAGCCAGCAACTTGGTTACCAATACTACGTTCTTATAAATCATTCAACCTTTTTATTTTGTTTTCTTACAGCAATTAGTATCTGAGGTGATGGTTGAACATAGAAAAAGTTAACAATCAGGACTGCATAATTTTCTCGTTTGTAAATACCCGTTTTATAAAAGCTATCTGTCTCTTTCATACGCTATTGAGGCGTATGAGTGCGTAGGAGTGCCATTCACGTTGACAAGTGTCATTTGCCATTCCCATCCAGCTCTAATTTAGGTCACAGGCTTATAGGCACGGTTGGTTTTATTTGGTATACGAATGACGTAGAGTGCATGAGTAGGATTGAGTATCGTCGTGTATTTGGGATTAGATTTTAAATCAATTAAAATGCCGTTGTTTGGATTTTTGGTAAAAGCAAAAACTCGTTTTAGTGCTTGAACATTTAGTGAATCCCAACTTCGCAACAATAGAATCCAAACTTGATCTAATAATAAGAAATAAGATTCTGAAAATATCCTTAGATAACCACGGATATTCTACGGATTTCTTAGAATGCTATTCGAATTTATTATTAGACATATAATATACAGTTTCAGATGTCTGTAAAGTGTGTAAGTAAGTATATTAAAAATGCTGTCTAATTTATAAGAGATTTCGAAAGTTATTTGTTTCGTAGCGTGTAAAGACAACAAATTTTGCATAAAATAATGATCATCATGACCACTGACTATTTGAAGTCATCATCATCATCAGCCTACCCTGAATAAGGTGATCAGACCTCGGTCTCAATGCAGATTCATCGACTACACAACCTTTGAATATCGTCGCAGGAGTGTGCAGGTTTCTCACGATGTTTTCCTTCATCGTAAGAGCATCGTCGAATACCTATCGTGTAATTTCTTATTCCGAATAAGTATAATGCAACATATAAATGCAAAAATTGTCTACTGAAGTATAAAAATTAAAAACTTATCCAAACTGTTACTTAACAAAATGCAAACTATCTTTCTGTTTCAACTGCGTTTGCATTTGTTACAAAACTTTCTTCTCTGAATTTTGCATAAACTGAGAAAACAAAAAGCTATATTCCGCACTAATTATCATTTAAGTCTTCAGTAGCTTTGTTCAAAAACTACTTTTCCTAATTTGCACATGGTTCTTACCATTTTTACGAGGACACAATTATTTTGAATTGTAATTATTTCTTGAAGATTTCGAAATTACGTATACTAGCACCTACCTATCTCTTAGTTGTTCTGTTGATAATATTGTCTAAATAAAAATAAACCATTTATGGATGTTCATGAGAATTCCATAGTCTTATCGCATGAACAGTAAAAGAGTGAAAATAGAAACCAGAGCGAGAAAGAGGATGGAAGGAAGGAACCTTTATCATTTATAAAAGTACGAGTACCTAAATAAGACCTAATTAATACAGTCCAAATTTTTAACTAGCTGCATTTGGTATATAACAATCACTTCAATAGTCTGTCGTATGAAAACATTATCAACTTTTTGCCGTAACATTGTTACAGCACAGCGAAAATTCCGAGGTTCACACCTCAGAAACTTCAGCACAAACGGCTAGTTTTCACGCAGATGCAAAAGCACCGGGCTTTCGAGTTTGTGTCACCTCCCGTAGGCAAAATACGGGGAAGAATTTAGTGATGTTGCATCCTCACCTTCTTTTTGAATAGCAGGTCCTTTAACATCCAAATTTAGTCAATATTAATGCCCTGTTGGACTTGCATGCAACAAACTTACGTGTTGATGTTGAATCAATTTGGAGAGCGCCATGCCAGCACACGTTTGCCTATTCTCGGTCGATGTGATGTAAATGTAATTTCTCAATAAAGTTTTTCTAAAAATTACTATATTTCCAATTTTCCATACAGACAATAGCACCGTTCGAAGTTTTGCTTCCTCCGCTTCCAAACTCGTCTGTTTCAGATAGTCAATAATCGACTCTAAAATCGACCCTCACAACTTACCTTTCATTACTTACTAAATATTACTTGTTCAAAGAGCAAAGGCACTTAAAGAATTTACCACAGTAAATCCAAATGCGTGAATCGCTGGCAGATTGGTAGTTCAACAAACCGCATGCCATTTACTGTTCTAAATACCAACTTACGCAGCGGCCCTGTAGTCCAGTAATGGGTAAACTTCGGTCGCAGCGAGCTTTGTTTGGTCCCTAAACACAGCTTAATTATCTGAGCTGCGGAGCCCTAATTACTCGCTGTAACTATGTAAAAACTAGTTACAACACCGCCGTCAGATTAACTTAATGTGATTTTCTGTGACAAACTAGTAGAATGGATTAGTGTTTTCGTGTGCTGAAATTGTAAAAAAAGCTCTTTATTTAGTAACGGTTTAGCATCTTACGAGAAAAATGTTACAAGAAAACCTTATTTAAAAAATGGTTAAACTAAGAAAAATTATGATCACACTCATATCTCTGAGGTCATCATCATCATCTCTCAGGTAGCACTCAGAGCCCAAAATTGCTATGAGGTAAAACTTGGCTTTTGTTTTTGATATTATTATGGCACTTTACTGTTTCCGATACCAGGTTTTAAAATTTATTGGATGCTATAAAACTTTTATATGCTATGAAACTTATATAAAGTATAAGTGTAGGTAAGTACTTTTTATAATGAACACTCGAACATATTTTCAGACAGATAAAACATCATCTCGTAAATATCATCGGAACGAGACGTTGGTAGCGATAACAAAATAAATCACTCCCAAGCGGGTGAAGTCGAAACTAGCGTGGCCACGGAATACAGAACACAGGAGGAGTGGACATAGGTAATTATAAAATTAATTTATTAAATACCAGGGTCGCCAAGCAACATTGAAAGTTTTTTTCACAATACACATGGATCAAAACAATTGGCCTTTCGCCAATCAGAATTGTTTCTCTTCTTCAAACTAGAAACTTCATCATTATTCGATGTAAATAACTTTTTTTTTAAATAGAGCAAATATATTTTTCCATATTACCATATTTTTTTCTTTAAGTCGGAGTTGATGAAGCCGCCGGAAAATGATACCAGTAGGTACCTCTACTATAAAATAGCAAACGTACCAATTTGATTAATGAACTAGGGCATCTTCTTAGCTAACGTGTTGTACTTGGCTCAAGTTTGGGGCCTTTTTCAACTTATGGTACGCTTGCCCCTCCATGTCCCTTTCACCGGTTTTCTGTATTCCGTGGTTGTAACTATAGAACGAGTCGAAGGGACGTATCAGCTTATTGGCTGACAAAACAGCAGCGCAAGCGCGAGCTATGAGCTGTTTGACAAACTTTTGCTGCCAAAACATGAGTCACATAGCTGGAGAGGATTATACCCACGTTATACCCATACACTTGCCGGACTGGACATAAACAAAAGATGCTATAATATTGATACTGCATTCTTCTTTTCATGTCGATTCGATTCGAGACTAGATGATACACAAGTTTTTGTAATCTGTCAGATTTTTTCCGTTAAAAGTATTGTATTTGTTAATCCAGGGTACAAACTATCTCTACTCCGAATTTCATCCGCATCCGTAGTTAGGTGTGAGAACGGAACTAATATCTGGACTACAGCTCAAGTCATACCTTCACATTTATAATATTGTGTGATAGTGTGATTAATTAAGGCGACGACTGTGCAAAATAAACAAGATCATTTAAGCAGCAGTGCAACTGGCAAGTGGTATATTTTTATCTGGCGCCGATATATGTCGCAATTTTTGAAGGTGATAACCCTTTGTAATATTCCATAATCGTATATAGAAAAACAAACAAATTGCATAGCAAGCGACAGATTGAGAGTATCTCATGTATAATTCACGCTCTGTTTTGAATCGGATGCACCAACTTCGGTCGTAATGCATTTACTTGCCCCATATGAAAGACTGCAATGAATAAATGTTTGCGCGATTTGTGAGAATGTTTTCGAATCACTATCTTTGGGAACACGACGCGTTTGCTCGATCGCAATGAAAATTTATTGAAAAATTATTGTTATGATCAAAGTTGGATGAATTCGTAGTTAGAGTTCTAACTTGCTCACTCGTATGCAAACAATGACTGAAACAATAAGTAGATCGCGTTCGGACCTTTTTGCTTACAATAAGTAAGTAAGTAAGTAAGTAAGTAAGTAAGTAAGTAAGTGCTTTATTGTCAACTGTGTACATTTGGTCTTATAATAACAGTTTGGAAACAACAGTTTGCCCATTTCGGACGTACAATTTCAAATAATATGATTTAAACAATTATAGTATATTATAGAAAAATTAAATTGCAAGTCAATCAAACATTAAAAAAGATGTCAACGTTTTCTCCTTAAAACCTAGTTAGTAAATTTATGTCACAATTTATCAGATTAATGATAATCCGTAGCAAAAAATTCATTTACATTGTAAAATGTCCTAGTGATCAACCAATTCTTCAATGCAGTCGAAAAAACATGGTCATTTAACATTTTAATGGACCGGGGTAGATGATTAAAAATTTTTACTCCCATTACAAAAGTACTTTTCTTCATCATACTGCACTGAAGACGTGTGTAGTTAGGAATACACACATCATATTCATACTGCGGTCGTATATTAGCTTTCGTTGATTTGGTTTGTATAAAGTAATCTTTATGTTTCTTAACAAACAGAGAGATTTGCAAGATATAAATACCAGTCAATGTTAACAGATTTTTATCCGGGAACACGGTTCTGAGGCTATCAGTTCTATGAAGTCTAAATAATGTTCTTACACACTATGAAGTCTAAATAATATTCTGTGTTACTGGCTATCGGTATATTTTTGAAAGGCCTTCAGATGTTTCTTTTATATGTTCTTTGTAATCAGTCTAAAATTAGCTTTCAAGCGGAATAAACGGATTTATCTCTAAATATCTATTTATCATTTAAATAGTGTCGACACAGGGTATAAGACCCGTACGCTCACCACAAGGAGCATTAACGCCCCCCCAGGGCGCTTCAGTACCTAGGTTGATAGGTATCAAATAGCTGCATTGTTGAAAATATTCTACATACTCGAAGCTCAAATTTAGCAACTAGCTCATATTTACATAAAATCTGAAAATATATTATTTTTTTCGTTTTGGGCATTGCACTGAAATGGCACTTGATTTGAACATGTTCATTTCCACTAAATGGAAATTCTTTGACGATATTTCTGTGAAATATTTCGTTTGCGAGTTAAAGCGATCTTTTCATTCGTAAATTGACTTTTTTTCTGAATAGCTTTGCTCGTCCAATTTTTTTGATATTTCACATTCACTAAAAAGACCAGCTTGTGCGTCTACTTATTTGCGGTGCACCCTGTGAGTGGACAATAAATTTTAATTCGAGGTTTTCGCGATGCCAGAGATGTATAGGTACAAAGAGTAACTACTTTAGTGGACGAGTGTAAAGTTGGCTTTATTTTGTATTAGCGGGCCGCCCGCGGCTACGCTCGCGTTGTGTCAGATTTTTCCGTAGGAATTAAACTTTATCCTGTAAAAAGCATCCTATGTGTTAATC